>OY856411.1:538684680-539884680 GCA_963693085.1 Alisma plantago-aquatica | reverse complement strand
AGAGAGGGAATGAGAGATATGAATGCTTATATAATTAAGCCCTAATTCTCTCATTATGAGTAAACTATGTGATAAGGGTTGATCTATAATAATGAGATCATGAAACCCTAATCAATGAGCCTTAACCCTAATTAGAGCAATGCTATGTGTAAAACCCTAATTAGAGCAATTATATATGTAAAACCCTAGTTAGAGTAAAGCTATGTGTGAAACCCTAATTTAGGATAAAACTGAGTGTCATTGTAAATCCAGGGTGATGATATAACCCTAACTTAGTGTAACAATGAAGGAAACTCTAATTTGGGTATGAGAAAAGAGAAACCCCACCTGGATGTGAATGGTAAACCCTAATCCCTAAATTGGGATAAAGATATATGAAACCCTAATATAGGGTTGTGCCACTAATCCTATGTGAAGACCTAGCACTAGGTGAGGTGTTGTGAAATCCTAATTTCACATAATATTAGGTGAAACCCTGATATAGAAGGATGATTATATAAAACTCTATTGAAGAGTAATACTATGTGAAATCCACAAATATATGGAAAATGCTATGTGAATCCTCAAACTATAAGTATGGAGAATGCTATTCCTAATAGTGGAATAGTGATTAATGTTATGACAAATGTAACACCTAGAGAGGTTGATAATGGGTATCCTTATACTAGTAGCCCCTGATTAAAAGGGTAAGTCTATATCATTGGCAATGGTTGCATATCCTAAGTGAGTGACTAATGACCAATACTTTACATGATAAATGTGATGAACTGGTACATAAAGTATTAGGATGGGGAATACCCTAATACAAGCCAAGTGTATAAACCCAAGAAAGATAATGGTGTTAAGGGAAGTGATACCTTAAGATATGATAGATATCACATCCAACACCCCAATACCGGTATACCTTGATGTGTTATAAGTCCAGTATAATTGGATGAATGACACATGAGATGCATCATGTCAATGGTTACATTGAGATGTAATGCACTCTGTGAATGTAGGCTAACATGCCTTACAAAAAGGTTAATCCAAACCTATAAAGTAGGATGCAATCATATTCTGATAAAGTTGAGAGAGAAACTCATACTTTGTGTTGATAATACATTCAATGTTGAGATGATGAGCATAGCCAGGTATGAGCTATGATGTTCTGTATACTGAAAATGTTCTATAGGCCTTATAAGCCTTCATATGCTTTGTTTCTTAGTGAGAGGTAACCTACAATTAATAAATCTTGTGTGTCACATGATGTGTTAATTATCTTAGATTGTTTATGAGTTTTGTGAACTATGTGCAATGCTTTGTGTAGAAAGAATTATAATGTCCCTGGGTCAGATGATATGAAGGTATGAAGTTACCTGATAGTGGAAATAAGTGTTCTATGGTGAGTTATGGGTTTAAATACCCAGATTCTATAATCATGATAATGAACTTGTTAAGAAGTGGAAATGTACTTGATGAGATGAGGGACTAAGATCCCAACACTTTGTGAAAAGAGTATGGCTACAGGCCATGACTCCCAATGACAATGCCAGGCATTAGATATATGATCTAAGCCCAAAGAAAGTTAATGTTGTGGTAATGATTCTATAGTGAATAAATGTTATACATGCTCTTCATATTCTTTAAAGGATAAGTGACATGTTGTTATATCAAATTATAGCTATAATGCTTTTGATAAGAATAATGTTCTAATCTGTTAGACATGAAAATATCTGCTACCAAACAAATATGATTCCTATGTGCATATTTATCTTCTTAAGCTGCAATAATAATGTTTCTGGCGGAGAGTTATATCTCTCGCTGGGGCAATTTACAATTGTCTCACCCCCGTGGGAACTACATTTTTAGGTGGACGCGGACGAGGAGACATGAATCCTTCAGTAGGAGAAGGACAACAACAACAATAGCAGGGACAGCAGTGAAGTCTCACGTGGAGACACTGGCTGTTATGCCTTGTATAGTTATAGATAGAGTCCTATGTGTCATCTCTGTACTCTCAGGTCCTTGGATAGTAATTAGTGCTTTTGAGATTTTGGCCCAGTGCCTCGAGATTTTTATACTGCCTGTGTTTAGTTTGACAAGACAGTTAATGCTTGTAATTCTCAAAAGGAGATGATACATAATATGTACCTTTGAACAAGAATGCAATAATGTTACTTTGGTTCTATGTGAGAAAGTTTTCCTTTGATGGATCTCTTGATAAAAAGGTTTTAATTTTAGTGATTTTTGGTAATCTGCTGCTTAATGAACGCTTCCGCATTAGTTAATTATGTTTTCATGAGTTGTATGCCACAAGAAGGAAGGAACCAAAGTTGATGGTTTCTCCCTATAATAGCATGTAGAGGAAGTAGAGGTCCGTCCTTTGGACCTTCCCTTGGGCTTGGCCAGAACGAGCAAAGATAGTGTTGGCGTAGAGGCGGTGAAGAACTCGAGCAAAGGGGTGTTTAATGTCAGTGACAGAGTTGACGTGCTAGCTGATGCGAAAGCTTTTTGGCACCTCAGTCAGCTACTACCAAGCCAGGTCGTAGTCAAAATCTGTAGGGGTCGAGCGTTCTAGGACGTGAGCCCAGTTGAAGATGTGGTTGAGTGCCTGTAAAGTGATGGAGTAGTTTTTGTTGAAGAGGTGGAAACTGACTTTGCCTTCCCACCATTCACCTCCTAATTGTTGCTCGGAGGTGACAAGAACTCAAGGATGAATTCTGGGTAAGTCTTCCAGTTGCTGAAGAAAGGATTGTCTCCATCCATTAACTGCTTCTAACACACCCACCGCATGTTGTTGGTGAAGCCCGCTCGCTCCATCAAAGCATGAACTCCATATCGTGTTGGCACTATCATCCTTGTTTGAATCTCTTCATAAACTTTCTTGATCTCTAAAGATTGGAAGTTGAATGCATGTTGGTCGAGTGACCAACTCTCCTTGCTCCGCCAATGTAGAAGGACCTATCCTTGGTGCCATGATGATGATGTAAGAAGGAGGATGAGGAAAGAGAGGCCCCGTGAAGATCATCGGCACCTGGTGCAGCTTTGCTCTAAGTTGCATGAGGAGTGGAAGAAGTGGTGTGTAGAAAATGGATTCACCACCCCTCCTTATATAGCTGATTTGGGTAGAGTCGGTACTACTGGCTTTTATGTCGGTAGTACCGAGTGGCAAGCACAAATCTATGGCTTAGATGTATCAACGATAGACATTTGCTGATGTCTCAAACGTGGATCGCTCGGAGTCGGTAGTACCGAGTCCAAGTCGGTAGTACCGACTTGAGTTGTGGATCCATGCTATCGACCGCGCAATGAAGACCACATCCATTGTTGAATCGAGCATCCACATATTTATGACGTCATGTGTCGGTACTACCGACTTTTCGATCGGTAGTACAGAGTTGGAAATTCATTCTCGGTATTTTTGAATTTTCATCTCAGTGTTTCGAACTTGGGTGTGCCAAAAAGTCAGTAGTACCGAATTAAATATCGATACTACCGAGTCCTTATCAATAGGCACTCAAAAATCTTCAGAGACTTGGTAGTATTGACTAGGAGAGTCGGTAGTACCAAGTCTCTCTTTCTTTTGTGGATGACTTACTGATGTGAATTTAGTACTACCGACTTGGGGACTCAGTAGTACCGACTCTATATAATCTGCACACTCCAAAAAATGAAGCAAGGTACCTTTTTTCAAGAAATGAGAATGAAAAGACAACTACAATGCTAAAATGACAATGAATAAAGAGAAATGAAGGTTGGTTGCCTCCCAACAAGTGCCATTGTTTAACGTCGTATACAAGACGTTCCTAAGAGAAAGAATCTAATGAATTTCCATAAGTTGCACTTATTCTATTCTTGTCTCCACTTCCTAACCATAGTAGTGATTCAATCTCTAGCCATTAACAAGGAATGACCTAGTCCCATCTATAATCTTCACAGCACCATGGGGGAGAAACCTACTCAATCACAAATGGCCCACTCCATTTGGACATCAATTTGCCTAGATGTAACTCAAGTCGAGAATTAAAAAGAAGAGCCTTTTGTCTTGGGAGAAATACCCTATTCAAGATATGTCTATAATGAATCTTCTTCATCCTCTCATTATAAATCCTAGAACTTTTGTAAGAATCCATCCTAAGCTCATCCAGTTCATTCAGCTCTAATAATCTCTTCCTATATCCAATTCAAAATTAGCTTTTTCAATGCCCATTTTGCCTTATGCTCAAGCTCTATTGGTAAATGGCAAGCACGCCCATAAACCAACCTAATAGGCATTGTTCCTATAGGTGATTTATAGGCCGTCCTATATGCCCAAAGAGCGTCATTAAGCACATAACTCCAATTTGTCCAATTAGTTGAGACTATCCTTTCTAAAATCTTCTTCACTTCTCTGTTGAATACCTCAACTTGACCTTGCGTCTGTGGGTGGTAAGGGGTACCCACTCGGTGTTTCACCCCATATTTACTCAATTAGGCTCCAAATTTCCTATCAGTGAAATGTGATCCACCATCAATAATAATCAGTCGGGGAACACCAAATCTGCAGAAAATGTTATCCTTCACAAATCTGCACACAACTTGTGCGTCATTGGTGTGGGTTGAAATTGCTTCCACCCATTTAGATACATAGTCAATCGTAAGTAAAATGTAGAGATTATAATTATATGACATGAATGGGCCCATGAAATTAGTGTCGCATAGATCAAACACTTCAACCTCTTGAAACATATTTAGCAGCAGCATCTCATTTCACTTAGAAATGTTACATGCGCATTGACATGCATCATAACGACGAGCAAAATCATATGCATCTTTAAACAATGTTGGCCAACCGAACCCACTCTATAAAACTTTGGCCACAGTCTTAGAGCTAGCGTGATGCCCTCCTGTAGGTAAAGAATGACAGTGTGACAAAATGCTCTCAACCTCACATTTGGGTACACACTTCCTCCACAGTCCATCCCGACATTGTTTAAGAAGAATCAGGTCATCCCAGATGTAAAACCTCAATGAATGGAAAAATCTCTTCTTTTCTTAGTACCCCCAATATGCATGAATCTCTTTACATGCTAAATAATTAACAATATCCGCAAACCAGGGATCCTTGATCTTAATAGAAAAAAGTTTTTCATCAGGAAAATCCTCAACAATAGGGATATCTACATCTTTTTCATTCACTCTTTCCAAACTAGATAGGTGATCCGCTACCACATTTCCACCCATGTCTTATCTTTAATTTCTATGTCAAATTTTATAAAAGTAAAATCCACCTAATTAATCTAGGTTTTGCATCTTTCTTTTGTAATAGGTATTTGATGGCATCATGGTCGGTCCAAATAATCACCTTAGCCCCAACTAGGTATTGGAAAAACTTCTCAAATGAAAAAACAACTGCTAAGAGTTCCTTTTTATGGTTGTATAATTAAGTTACACATCATTCAAGGTTTTGGACGCATAATATATGATTGTAGGAGCCTTATCTTTGTGTTGACCCAACACAGTTCCCACATCATAATATGATGTGTCACACATCAGCTCAAATGGTAGGCTCCAATTAGGAGCTTGCCTATTATGTGAAGAGCTAAGATTCTCCTTTAGTACTTCAAAGGCATTCAAGCATCATTCATCGAAAGGAAATTCATCGTCTTTTTCCAATAGTTCCGATAAAGGTTTAGTAATTTTTGAAAAATCTTTGACAAAACAACTGTAAAACCCAACATGTCTTGAAAAGCTCCTTACTCCCTTCATCGATTTTGGTGGAGGTAGCTTGGAGATAACTTTTATCTTATCTGGGTCTACTTCTATAACCTTGTTGGATACCTTGTGTCCAAGCACTATGCCCTCACTCACCATCATATGACACTTCTCCCAATTCAAGACTAAGTGAGTGTCCTCACACCTTTGTAAAACCTTGTCCAAATTGTACATGCTATCACTAAATGACTCCCCATACACAAAATAATCGTCCATGAACACCTCCAAGCACCAGTCTACCATATCAGAAAAGATGGAAAACATACATCGTTGAAAGGTGGCAAGGGTGTTACAAAGGCCGAACGACATACATCTATATGCAAATGTGCCATAAGGACATGTGAATGTAGATTTCTCCTGATCCTTTAGCTCAATCAAAATCTGATTATAATCAGAATACCCGTGGAGGAAGCAAATGTGTGAACGACCAGTGAGTTGTTCTAAAATTTGATCAATAAAATGTAAAGAAAAATGATCTTTTAAAGTGACGACATTCAAACATCGGTAGTCTATGAATACATGCCACCCTGTCACCAACCTACTTGAGATTAACTCATTAGCAACATTAGAATGATCCACCCTTTCTTAGTAACTACTTGCATTGGGCCAACCCACATAGAATCTGATATCACATAAATGATACATGCCGAAAGGATCTCACCCACTTCTTTCTTCACTACCTCAGTCATGATCGGATTTAGTCGTTGCTGAGGTTAACTATCTCCTTAGCTCCCTCTTCTAGCCAGATTTTGTGCTAAAACCAACTAGGAGAGTTTCCTTTGATGTCTGCTATAGACCACCCAAAAGTAGCTCGGTGGTTCTTCAGTACAACAAGTAACTACTTCTCTTATTCACCGCTCAAGGACGATGATATGATCACCAAGAGCTTCTCTTCTACATCCAGGAAGACATACTTCATATGTGGTGGCAACAACTTCAATTCCAACTCAGGTAGTCTCAACAAAGATGGGACCATTGGTGGGGGAGGTGGTGCCAAATCTTCAAAATATCTGGTGTAATAACAAGGTACCACCTTCAGCATCAATACACACTCCTCTAGAAAGTGGTTGCGTATGATGTCCTCTACTTTATTCGTCAAGCATGCTTCTAGGGGTAATTGTGGATATGTGTACATCAAGGAATCAATAGTGACTTCCTCTATGGTAGCCGGGTCATAGTCTTCTTCTCTATCATCTGAGTGACACATTGTTTCTTTTAATGAGATCACCTTGGTGTTTTCCATTATATCAACTTCTAGAGTGTCTTGTTCCACCTTGGTCATCACATGGGCCATGTTGAGGAATGGCTTCCCCAGACACAGAGAAATCTTTCCCTCCATGTGCTACAACATGTTGCATTGTGTTGTATCCCCTCTTTCTTTTGAGTGCTCAGACATCTTAATCTCAAACCGGTCATCATGGGTGCCCATGGTCAAACACCCTCTGCCCATTTCCATAATCATATCCGCAGTGTCTTGGAATGGCCTACCTATCAAGAGTTTGTTGTATTTATCCTCCTGCATTTCCATTACCACAAAATTAGCAGGAAAAATAAATCTATCCACTTTCACTAGAACATGTTCGCAAATGTCGTATGGCCTGACCACAAAGTTGTCTGCCAATTCAATAGTCATACTACTTTTCCTAGTCTCCTTAAGATGTAGCTTCTTGAAAGTTGACAAAGGCATGAGGTTGATGCTAGCCCCTGAGTCACATAGAGCTTCACCAAACTTGGTCTTTCCTATGAAGCACATGATGCTGAAACAACCTAGATCTTGTCTTTTAGGAGGTAGAGTTCCCAGAATAAAAACACTCACATGCTCCTTTAACACTACCACATCAACCTCAGGAATCCTTCTCTTCTTATTGATTATGTCTTTCAATAACTTTCCGTATGATGGTATCTGCTCAATTGTATCAATGAGTGGATTATTGACAGATAATTTCTTGAAGCCATCTAAGAATTTCTAGAACTGTCGACATGCTTTGGTTGCCTTCAAGTTGTTTAGAAAAGGCACTGGTATCCTATGGTGAGGAGGGACATATGCTTTTGATCTTGAATCCTCCACCTCATCAGTGTGCTCCTCAGTTGTCTTCTCCCGTTCCAACACGTCTGGTTTATCTACATCTGTTGTTATAGTCTGAGTTGTTGTTCCTATAACTTCATCTGCATCTGAGCTTGCTGGGGCATCATTCAACAACATCTTACCCCTATGGAGTAGGACTGCCTTGATGTGTTGATTTCTAGAAGGCATGTTAGTATTTGCTGGGAACCCCTGCTGGTTTGACTACTTCAATGTACCCACATTCACTGCTATTTGAGAAATCTGAGTTTCTATGTTGCAAACCCGTGCCCCTTGGTTCTGGAGTTCCTGTGAGTTTGACCTATAAGCACTTCATTTTGACTGACCAACTCTCCAAACATTTCTTCAATACAATCAATCTTCTTTATTCTTGTTGATATTGTGCATGGCCACCAAACTATTGTGGCTTGCGTTGTTACGCCTGAGATGGGTCTTGTTAGAAATTGTTGGGATCCTTCCATTAAAACTTAGGATCCTTCCTCCATGCGTATTCATTGCTCCTATAATGTTGTTGTTGGCACAAAAACTTGCACTCTTCATATTCTTCCTCTAAAGGTGGTCCGTCATTAGCACACAACTTTTTAGCAATCAGGTCCAACTTCTCATTTAACGCAGAGATGACCTTGGACTCGCTGATACTTTTGACAGTTGCCGAAAGATCTCTCTCATCACTCCATGATTGGTTCTTGGACATGTTCTTTAATATCTCATGACAACTGGCAAGTTTGTTTTTGAGGAATAAACCTGCTCCCGCACTGTCAAGTGTGGTTCTCTCTCCCTTGTGTAGACCGTAGTAGAAGATCTTTGCTTGCCCCAACAAATCAATACCATGATGAGGTACCTTCCGTAGGATATTTTTGGAATCTCTCCCATGCTTCAGAATAGGATTCGTCAGCCTACTGTATGAAATTATGGATCTTATTCACCAGGTCGCTTGCCTTATGTGAAGGAAAATAACGCTCAAAGAAAGCGTCAATCATTGATCCAACGTCTCGATACACTCATCATTGAGATTGTGAAACCACGACTTTGCACTATTTGCCAGAGATGATGGGAATAGTTTTAGATATATGATAGTCATCGGTACTCTATCTATTTTGACCATATCACAGTTCTCAACAAAGTTACTAATGTTCACCATCGAGTCTTCAGAACTGTGGCCATGAAAATCTTAGGATTTGACTAAAGAGATCAACCCTAGATCGATCTTGTAGCTACCCACATTGATGGTTTGTCTTATGATTGGTCCCTTTTGAGATGTTGAGGAAGAGGCTCTGATCCTCTCCCATATCGTCTGCTCTTCTGCTCCATCACCCATTTCTACTGACTCAGGTTCCTCTGGTATTTTAGGTCCTTTAAGAAAAGGTGTATGTGGTGGAGTTCGATTGATCTATCTACAAATCTTCCAAATTTTGTCTCTCTGTGAAGGAGTTCTTCTTGCCCAAAACCCAGTGAAGATGACTCTTTGTAATCGTGGGCTCAAGTATGCACCATACACTAGTACCTAAAAGTAGAGAAAAATTATCAGAACACAATAATGGAGCTAGAAATAGTAATGATGTTATGATTCATCTTTAAGTGAAAAAAAGGGTTGGCCTAGAGTGGCTGACCACAACACTCATAGTGTTGGATGTTGTCGTTTCCTCGACAATGGTTCCAATGAAACGTGTTTACCATGCATTATACGCAAGTGAATGTATCGAATAATATAGGCCTTTTTGAGGCCCGAGTGGAATAGAGGGAAACGTTCTCCATAATACTACTACTAACTATGGTCTAATCAGCTAGGCCAGTGAAAGTTTAATTGGCTTGATTGACCAGAAACAAATGTAGAAATTAAATGAGATTAAAGGTTAAGTTACTCTGAATTAAGGGAATTCCTCAGGATAATGGTTTCACCACAAATAACATTGCAATTTATTCCACACACTAATATATATTACCCATATCACTGGATAAAGAGCCTATAGCTAGAACTACCCACTTTCATAGTATAGTTCACTACCTATTCTAATGACAATCCCATTCCCATAGTAATTGGTTGATTGGTTAGGTGCTTTATGATTAATCTCTGGGTTTCTCCTCTCATTTATTATCCACCTTTCCCAAGGGGTGCAATAAATGGGTAAATCTATGTGTTTCCAACCCTTAACCTCTCTCCCAAAATGATTAAGGGTCCAATAATCTATCTATGGTGATCACACATGAACAGAACAAGACAATCTCATAGATTTATATATAGAAAATAGGGATAAATATGATATTAATGCATGGAAATCAATTACAATGCATATCTGGGCTACTCCCGAATCTTAAGGAATCAAGGGGTTTATCCCCACATGGTTTTCATTGACGAACACATGGTAGAGAAAGAAAAAAAAGTGGGAACATTAGGATAACTAAAGTAACCCCTAGAGAATGGCTGATCGGGATGATTCCCTACGTCATGCGTGCAATATGGTATCTTTTAGCTGTAGATTCATCTTTTGGAGGTACTCGTATCATCCCATGTGAAGCCTTTGGTTCCTTTCTCTTCTCTCCTCTCTCTCTAGTGTCATGCAATGGAAATCGACTACCTCCCTAGGTCTGGATGAACTCCCTTCAAGTCATAGGAATCACATAAGGTGCGAAATAATGCCATACGTTGCATTAGAGTGCACTCTTATGATTGCTTGATCGGTCAGACTCAGTAGTACCGACTCGAAAGTCGCTAGTACTGAGTTTCTAAGATAGCTGGGATTCATCACAGTGTCAGTACTTGTAAGGACCCTGACCTCCGTTTAGGGCTTATCCTATTTGCTTTTCTTAACCCTGATGCTTAGTTGCTTGCTAATCACCTTTGGTGGTGATTAGGGTTTGTTGGTGTTTTGTTGAGAGCTGGAGGTGCTACTTGCAATTAACCCAAGTCTAGGGTTTGTGGGCAAGTTTGTCATCTTGAGAGATGTTCCTTCCTCTCCTTGCTTCCTCTAGTGTTGAGAGGAAGGTTTGGGATCGTTGCTTGAGTTCCTTTGGGCTTAGTTGAGCCTTGTTGAGTGTTGCCTTTGCTTCTTTGAGCCTTTGTCGGGAAAGAGCATGCTTGTGTCGGCCTAGGTGTGTTGGCCTGTGCCTGTATCAGCCAGTGGTGTGTCGCCAGGGTCTGTGTCGGCCATGGTGTGGGTGTGTCGCCCATGGACCCTTTGACCTTCTTTGACCTCGTTTGTGTCACCACTAGTGGACACTTGGTGCTTGATGCTTGCATATGGCAATGGCCTTGGACATGTGTTTAGGACATGCTAGAGTGGTGGCTTTGCACATGAACAAGTGTCCCTAGGTGGGCAACACCTTGCTTTGCTCTACCTTGGTTTCTCCTCCATCCCCTTCTATATATGCGTTTCTTTTCCCTTGTTAAGGATCCCTTTAGTTCCTTAGTCTCCCTCTCCTTGGTGCACGACACACTCTCTTCTTCCTTTGCAAGCTTGGTGGCCGATCCTTCTTGGAGTCTCCTTCTTCCTCTAGTGGTGGCCGAACCCTAGAGTGCTTTGCTCTTCTTCCTTGGTGGTGCTTGGAGCGTGGAGCTAGGAGCTTGGAGCTTGCTTAAGGCGGGTTACATAACTCCTAACCCTAACTATACTACCTTCTTTTGTGTTCTTATATGTTGCTTATGATCGGCTATGTATGTTACTAGCTTAGTTTCTTGCTTAGTTGTACCTTGTTGGCCAAACCTATGTTCTAGGGTTTCTTGGTGAGCAACACTCCTTTCTCTCCTAGGTCTAGAGGAGTGAGCTTGAGTTCTAGTATCATGGGAAACACTCCTTTCTCGCTTAAGTTGAGAGGCGAGCTTGTGTTCTAGTAGCTTGAGCAACACCCTCCTCTCACCATGGACTTGAAAGGTGAGCTTTGTAGTGGGTGTGGACCTTGTTAAGGTTGTTCCTTGTATTGCCCGATTGGTGATAAGAGATGTGCAAGACCCCTGTCTCTTATTTGTTGAGAGGTGAGCCATCTTCTTGATCCTTTAGGGTTTTGATGCCCTTGTGCTTGAGGTTGGTGATGAACCTGTCGGGTTGCATCTTGCCCGATATGGTGTTGGAAGTGATGATGCCTGAAATCCCCTGTTGACTTAGAAGTCTTGGACGACATGATGTAGTGGTTGTATCGGGCGTCACCCTTGTTTCCTGCCTTGTGTGAGTGTCGGGCGTTACACCTGGTTGAGCTCCTCGCCCGATACCCTTAGCCCAGATGGTTGTGTGGTGTGTTCTCACCTTGGACATTTGGGTGTTATAGCTGGCCTTGTGACGAGCATCATGCCAGTTCTTGCCTTGTGTCGGCCAAAAGGTCATGGCTAGGCTGACTGAACGATAGGCTGAGTTATGCCTTTGAACGTTATGCCTTGTCTAGTGGTGTTGCATGATACACCCCTCAGCCTGAACTGCACATTACATGTGGTTGACCGTCGCACCTGATGAACGACATGCCCATAAGCCTAGTTGCCCGATAGACTTTGTGACCGCTGTACCCTGGATATTGGAAGCGGCGCTGCACGACACAGAGGTGCATGACACGCGTTGCACGTTACACATGAGTGCACGAGATGGTTTGGTTTCTTGGTTGCCCGATACATGTAGTGGCCGATACCCTGTTGAGTGCTTGGTCGATATGTAGAATGGTTGCTTGGCCGTTAGGTGGTTGTTGGGTTGGGCGACACATGGGGAGTGATTTGCCCGATATCATCTCTAGTGAGGGAACCCTGCCCGATACTAACTTTGGTGAGGGTAGTGGGCGCTATAGTGAGGGTCTTGTTCCTCGTATGAAAACCGATAGGTTAGATGCTATCACGTTTGGTTTATGATGGTAACCCTTGACATGTTTGTTGGTAACTTCTATAGTAAGTACACATCTATGTAATTTGACATGATGCTACCTGTGTTATAATAATCTTGAATCATATGTATAATGCTGAGAAAATGGTAAGCATATAAGATGCCTTGCTTAATGATATGACCTATGTATATGATCACAGGTTGAGACATGAATGATAAAGCATATAACCAATCAATGTTGCCCTATCTTGATAATATGAATCTTCTGTTGATTCATGAGGAGTGTGTGTACTAACCATGCAGGTGATTCACACAGTTGCATAGCCAGGAATGAGGGCCATGAGGTATATATATATGTTGAGTAACATTGCTTTACTGGTTACTCTTGAGGATGAGATGATATATGTGCTTTGGTCTGAGGACATGAGTTTGGCTAAAGTGCTGGGATTGTTATTTCATGATGATGATGTAAGCCTTGAGAGGCAGTGACACTATGTGATGAGGGATTGAGATCCCATGGCAATGTGATGATCCTTGAAATGGATCTAGATGGTTGGCAAAAGGCCAAGTGGTAACATATAATGTTGGATCCTTGTGATGGATCAGGATGGTGTTGATGACAGTGAAAAGCATAATGTTGAGTTTCATGATATTTATTCTTGTTAATAGTTTGCATGTTATACAACTTGGTTGAATCTTGCAATCCACCTAAAAAGATACTAATTAATCACAGTGGAATATATCATGTAGTTTTCCCTGGCCATATATCCATCATCGTCATAAGCTGGTGATGGTGAAACAGGTTCTCCTGCGGGTTAACCTGGAAGCACATATTATTGAATATGTGTGGTTTCTCCTAGCCTAAAATAGAGAGGGAATCGAGTACAGCTGCGGTTGTAGACTCAGGATATATATATATATATATATATATATATATATATATATATATATATATATATAGCATGGTGAACAGGCCCATGGCCCAGTGTGATAGAGCATGAATGTGTTCATGACTTAGAGCACGGTGAACAGGCCCGTGGCTCAGATATACTAGCGCCGAGACCTGTACCAAGGCGGGCTAGAGGATGGGTAGCCTTTGGAGCTGACCCTGTGGCTGAGGCCACTTAAGCATGAGAAGGTGGTCCTGTTTGTGTTGTACTCGTGCACTATCCACGAGGTGGGAGGCCGTGGAGTCCGGCTCTTCCATTGACCTTGTATGGCACCGGCTCCGGGTTTCGCAGCCGTCGGTTGGATCTGAGCAGTACGGCTCACTTCCTCAGGGCATAATAATCTGTAATCCAGCCGTATAGTACTTAGTGCTTAAAACAAAACACAAAACATTGGTTGAGGTCTTGCTTGTGTAGTTAATCTTGTTATACCTTGCAGTTACTTATATGTTCCTCATGTTATGTGTTAAGATCTTATAAATCTTATCTTGTCAATCATGTTCCATAAAGAGATAAATGGGTGATATGCCTTCCGTACATCTGGTAAGCCTGATGGTAAGAATAAGCTTTGCTATAAGGACTGCTCTTGTTATACCTGTTACCAGTTATCTTCTGCTATTGCTTTTGGTTTATAGTTTCGGCGGGGAGTTATGTTTCTCGCTGGGACTGTGTGTCTCACCCCATTAGTTTACACCCTTTTTAGGTGTTTGAGCTAGACGTGGTGGTGGTCGCGGAGTTGCGGCCGAGTAGCACGACGAGCATTAGAAGGCAAGCGATGGATATGCTACTATTTTGGTGGTTTTGTAGTAGAGTCTTAGAGTCATCCCTGTACTCTCGGGTCCTTGGGAGCATTTGGTCATTGTTTCATGATGTATAGCTGCTGATGTTTTGTGTATCCTGCTACTGGCCGGATGTGTGCCATTATGTAAATATAACGGGTGATGAACTCATGTGATAGCTAGACAATGGTTCCTCTAAGATGTGGGCACGTATCAAGGCTTGTATATGTTTATATAACCTATTTACTTGCAGGGAAAGGACCGAAATGTAATAGTTTCTTAGTTTATCTGCTTTCCGCAATCAGTTTTAATTATCCCGTGTTTTTAGTAATCTGTGGTTATGGTGATTTCCGCACATTTTCGCGTAACACCTCACTGTCTGTGTGATAGTGGGATGTGTTGCGCCAAGTTTTGGTATCAGAGCTCTAGGTTCGCTGAGTCTACAAGGATTTAAGACTAGGTTGTGTCTGTTCTTGTGAGTTTTCTAGATTTTCTTACAATCATCTTTTGTCCTCAGCGGAAGAAAAGCCAAGATGTCTGGAAACCATGAACATGCTGCCGAGAACAACGATGCTGCATCAGTTGATGGAGCTATAGGTCGGGCACATGAAGATCGGGTGCCTGAGGTCCCCCAACCTGACCCAGCCATTCTTGAACATCCTACCTACCAATAGCTTATGGGGCAGATGATGGATACGATGAATCTCATGGTAGAGAGACTGCCAGTGCCTCCACCGAGAGCACATGCTCCCCATGGTGAAAAATCGGGTATTGGGAAGACCTTTGAGCGGCTTCGCCGAGTCGGAGCTTCGGATTATGCTGGAACGGCTGATCCAGCGGATGCAGATCCGTGGCTGACAAGTCTTGAGAAGGCTTTCCGGATCCTCGACATCCCCTAAGCAGACAAAGTAAAGCACGCTGTCTACCTTCTGAAGGGTAGTGCTGGTCACTGGTGGACCATCGAGGAGGAAAAGTGACCTAGTGAGGTGATCGGTTGGGAGGTTTTCCGGTGCAAGTTCGTCAGTAGATACTTTCCAAAAACGTATCTGGATGAGAAGATCAACCAGTTTTTAGAGCCTGTGACAAGGAACGATGAACATCACCGAGTACGAGGCCAAGTTCATGGATCTGTTGAGGTTTTCTCCTCACATGGTGGCGACATATGAGGAGCGGATCAGACACTTCGAGAAGGGTCTGAGTGCTGAGCTGACAACACCTGTTTCTGCATTGGAGAACCGTGAGCAGTTTGCTTTGTTTGTGGAGTCTGTCCAGAGGATTGAACGGTCAGTCAGGGAGAAAAGAGAATCCATGTATAAGAAGAGGCCTGCTCAGTTTCAGGGACAGAGGTTTGGTGGCTTCAAGA
This sequence comes from Alisma plantago-aquatica, assembly GCA_963693085.1. Lineage (NCBI taxonomy): Eukaryota > Viridiplantae > Streptophyta > Magnoliopsida > Alismatales > Alismataceae > Alisma > Alisma plantago-aquatica. The sequence continues at coordinate 539,868,976 of OY856411.1, read as the reverse complement.
AGCCAAGGTTTTCAGCGCCTTCCGTGATGAGAGGTTCCAATGTACCGTCGCAATGGTCTCCGAGTAAGGGAAGAGGTTTCTTCACTGTTAAAGGCACATAGTACAACTTCAGTGGCAGTGACAGGGCCATCTAGGCCACGGTTTGAAGTCAAGACATGCTATATCTGCGGTCAGACGGTGCATTTCAAGTTGAATTGCCCAAACAGAGATGTTGAAGTGACGTAGCAGCCGGCAGAATCATCAAGGGTCAGATAGATAGCAACCCAGTGGTAGCAGAGGGCGAGGACGTGGTCAAGCGTCGCAAGCAGGATCGTCTGTTCAAGGAAGCAGAGGACATGGACAACAAGCAACAACTTGATTCTATACTATGAATCAGCCGGAGGCGATAGTCAACCCGCGAGTAGTGACAGGTCAGATGGAGTTATTTCATTCTGATATGTCTTCTTCTTGCTTTATATCTGTTCTGGTTGACCCGGGATCTACACACTCTTTTATCGCCTATAGTATGCTTGAGCTGTAAGAAGGATAGCTTGTTGTTAGAAACCCCTCTTGATGGTTCCTCGATGCTTCGAGAAGAGTGTCCATCTTGTGTCTTATCTTTTTCGGGACATAATATACAAGTGGATCTTATACCACTTGATATGCATGGTTTCGATGTTATCCTTGGGATGGATACCTTAGAGAAGTATAGAGTTGTTTTGGACTGTGGTTCCAAGCAAGCTGTGTTTGATGATGGAGGTAGGAAGTGGATCTTCTAAGGAGATAGGAAGATTCTTCCGACATGTTTGATATCAGCTATGGTGGTAGAGAAGTTGCTCTGGTAAGGATGTGAGGCGTTCTTAGCTCACATTGTGGATACCAAGGCGAAAGGCCCTAGCCTTGAAGAGGTGTCAGCCGAGAGTTTGCCGATGTGTTTCTTGATGAGTTTCCTGGTGTTCCTCCACCCCGAGAGATTGATTTTGAGATCAATCTGGTTCTAGGAACGCAGCCAATTGCACAGACACCGTATATGATGGCTCCAGTAGAGATGGAAAAGCTTAAGAAGCAGTTGCAAGAGTTGTTGGAGAAAGGTTTCATCCGACCAAGTATGTCACCTTGGGGTGCTCCGGTGTTGTTCGTCAAGAAGAAGGACGGATCGATGCGGTTATGTATAGATTACCGACAGTTGAACAAGGTTACGATCAAGAACAAGTACATGTTACCAAGGATTGACGATCTATTTGATCAGTTGCGTGGTGCCACAATGTTTCCAAAGATTGATCTACGGTCCGGATATCATCAGTTGCAGATTAAGGCAGATGACATACCAAAGTCTGCTTTCAGGACGAGGTATGGTCACTTCGAGTTTGTGGTTATGCTGTTCGGGCTAACCTATGCACCTGCTGCTTTCATGGATTTGATGAACAGAGTGTTCTGTCCGTTCCTAGATCAGTTTGTTGTAGTCTTCATAGATGACATCTTGATCTATAGTCGGGACAAGCAAGAGCATGAGCGACATCTTCGTCTAGCATTGACTCTTCTTCGCCAACACCAGTTATATGCCAAGTTCAGTAAGTGTGAGTTCTGGTTGGAAGAAGTAATTTTCTTGGGTCACGTAATATCTGCAGAAGGAGTCAAAGTGGATCCGAGGAAGGTGGAATCTGTTGCAGAGTGGGAACAGCCGAAGATGCCAAAAGAAGTCTGTAGTTTCCTAGGTTTAGTAGGGTACTACCGAAGGTTTATCAAAGACTTTAGTGCGATTGTGTTGCCGATGATGAAGTTGACTAGAAAGGATGTACCTTTTGTCTGGGATGACCGTTCTCAGCAAGCTTTCCAAAGTTTGAAGGAGAAATTGACTAGTACTCCAGTGCTAGTGCTGCCAGAGCCTAGGAAGGGCTATGTCATTTTCTGCGATGCTTCCAAGAAAAGGTTTAGGTTATGTGCTGATGCAGGAAGATCATGTGGTTTCCTTCGCTTCGCGATAGCTTAAGAAACACGAGGAGAACTATCCGACTCATGATATGGAGTTAGCAGCAGTGGTTCATGCATTAAAGATTTGGAGACACTATCTTTACGGGGAAGTGTGTCAGATCTTTACGGATCATAAGAATCTGAAGTATATCTTTTTGCAACATGAGTTAAACATGCGACAACATTGATGGATGGAGTTAATCAATGATTACAACTGCACCATCGAGTACCATCCAGGTAAGGTGAATGTGGTAGCTGATGCACTTACCCAAAATTATTCTTCTCTGTCTTCAAAGAAGGCACAATTGAGTTCCCTGGTATGTCATAGACGGGATATGCTTGTTTCCTTGCGACCGATGAATGTGCAGATGGAAGTTTCTTTGCTCGCTAGACTTTTAGCACAGATGCAAGTCAAGCCTACGTTGAGGCAGCAGATCAAAGATGCACAGAAAACATATGATACAGTACAGTTAATCAGATTAGAGTTCGGCAGCGAAAAGCGTGATGGGTTCCATGAGTATGAGGATGGACTAGTTTGCTATCGTAATAGGATGGTGGTCCCCGATGCTGAAGACCTGAGGAAGTTAGTGCTCGAGGAAGCACACACGTTGATGTATGCTATGTATCCAGGTGTCACCAAGATGTATCATAGTCTGAAGGACTTGTATTGGTGGCCCGACTTGAAGAAAGATGTAGCCGAGTTTGTGGCTAGGTGCGCGGTTTGTTAGCAAGTTAAGACCGAGCATCAGAAGCCGATAGGTACGTTACAACCCCTACCGATACCGCAGTGGAAATGGGATCATATAACCATAGATTTCGTAGTTGGTCTACCCAGGACAACCAGGAATCATGATTCTATTTGGGTAATAGTGGACAGATTGACGAAGTCTGTCCATTTCATACCTGTAAAGACTACGTATACAGCAGAGAAGCTCACTCCAATATATGTGGATGAGATAGTGCGTTTACACAGTGTGCCAGCGACGATAGTTTCTGACAGAGGTCCTCAGTTCACAAGTCATTTCTGGGAACAATTGCATAAAGCGTTGGGAACACAGTTGAGGTTCAGTACCACCTTCAACCTGCAGACAGATGGACAGTCTGAGAGGACTATTCATATTTTGGAAGATCTCCTTCGAGCTTGTGTTTTGCAGTTTCTAGGCAGTTGGGACATACATCTCAGTCTGATAGAGTTTGCCTACAACAACAGTTATCAACAGAGCGTTGACATGGCTCCTTATGAGGCCTTGTATGGTAGAAAGTGCAGATCCCCTTTGTGTTGGTACGAGTCTGGTGAATATCAGCTTTTGGGTCCTGAGTTAGTACAACAGACGACAGAAAAGATCAAGGTGATATGGCAACAGTTGAAAGTGGCACAGGACAGGCAGAAGTCTTATGCAGACAATCGCCGATGACCTTTGGAGTTCCAGGTAGGAGACAAAGTGTATCTTAAAGTCTCGCCATGGAAAGGTGTGCTGAGGTTTGGCCGGAAGGGTAAGCTAGCACCCAGATATATGGGGCCATACCCTGTCATAGCACGTATGGGCAACATAGCTTACAAGTTGGAGCTACCGCCAGAGTTGCACATGTTACATCCAGTGTTCCATGTCAGTATGCTGAGGAAAAGTCATCCAGATTCAGGAACAGTGATTCAGCCGGTCGAGGTTGAGCTTGATGAAGATGTGACCTACGAGGAAGGTCCTGTGGCGATCCTTGATTGAAGAGTTAAGAAGCTGAAGAGGAAGTACCTGGTTCTTGTGAAGGTTCGTTGGCATCATCGTGGCGTTGAGGAAGCCACGTGGGAGCTTGAGGAAGAGATGAGGAGGAAGTATCCCTTGCTTTCTCTTCGGATTTCGGGGACGAAATCCCTTTGTAGGGGGTTAGCTTGTAAGGACCCTGACCTCCATTTAGGGCTCATCCTGTTTGCTTTGCTTAACCTTGATGCTTAGTTGCTTGCTAATCACCTTTGGTGGCGATTAGGGTTTGTTGGTGTTTTGTTGAGATCTGGAGGTGCTACTTGCAATTAACCCAAGTCTAGGGTTTGTGGGCAAGTTTGTCATCTTGAGAGATGTTCCTTCCTCTCCTTGCTTCCTCTAGTGTTGAGAAGAAGGTTTGGGCTCATTGCTTGAGTTCCTTTGGGCTTAGTTGAGCTTGTTGGGCCTTGTTGAGTGTTGCCTTTGCTTCTTTGAGCCTTGTGTCGGGCAAGAGCATGCTTGTGTCGGCCTAGGGGTGTCGGCCTGTGCCTGTATCGGCCAGTGGTGTGTCGCCTAGGGTCTGTGTCAGCCATGGTGTGGGTGTGTCGGCCATGACATGGAGGTGTGTCGCCCATGGACCCTTTGACCTTCTTTGACCTCGTTTGTGTCACCACTAGTAGACACTTGGTGCTTGATGCTTGCATATGACAATGGCCTTGGACATGTATTTAGGACATGCTAGAGTGGTGGCTTTGCACATGAACAAGTGTCCCTAGGTGGGTGACACCTTGCTTTTCTCTACCTTGGTTTCTCCTCCATCCCCTTCTATATATGCATTTCCTTTCCCTTGCTAAGGATCACTTTAGTTCCTTAGTCTCCCTCTCCTTGGTGCACGACACACTCTCTTCTTCCTTTGCAAGCTTGGTGGCCGATCCTTCTTGGAGTCTCCTTCTTCCTCTAGTGGTGGCCGAACCCTAGAGTGCTTTTCTCTTCTTCCTTGGTGGTGCTTGGAGCGTGGAGATAGGAGCTTGGAGCTTTCTTAAGGCGGGTTACATAACTCCTAACCCTAACTATACTACCTTCTTTTGTGTTCTTATATGTTGCTTATGATCGTCTATGTATGTTACTAGCTTAGCTTCTTGCTTAGTAGTACCTTGTTGGCCGAACCTATGTTCTAGGATTTCTTGGTGAGCAACACTCCTTTCTCTCCTAGGTCTAGAGGAGTGAGCTTGAGTTCTAGTATCATGGGCAACACTCCTCTCTCGGTTAAGTTGAGAGGTGAGCTTGTGTTCTAGTAGCTTGAGCAACACCCTCCTCTCACCATGGACTTGAAAGGTGAGCTTTGTAGTGGTTGTGGACCTTGTTAAGGTTGTTCCTTGTGTTGCTCGATTGGTGATAAGAGATGTGCAAGACCCCTGTCTCTTAGTTGTTGAGAGGTGAGCCATCTTCTTGATCCTTTAGGGTTTTGATGCCCTTGTGCTTGAGGTTGGTGATGACCCTGTCGGGTTGCATCTTGCCCGATATGGTGTTGGAAGTGATGATGCCCGAAATCCCCTGTTGACTTAGAAGTCTTGGACAACATGATGTAGTGGCTGTGTCAGACGTCACCCTTGTTTCCTGCCTTGTGTGAGTGTCGGGCGTTACACCTGGTTGAGCTCCTCGCCCAATACCCTTAGCTCAGATGGTTGTGTGGTGCATTCTCACCTTGGACGTTTGGGTGTTGTGGCTGGCCTTGTGACGGGCATCACGCCAGTTCTTGCCTTGTGTCGGCCAAAAGGTCATGGCTTGGCTGACTGAACGACAGGTTGAGTTATGCCTTTGAACGTTATGCCTTGTCTAGTGGTGTTGCATGATACACCCCTCAACCTGAACTGCACATTGCATGTGGTTGACTGTCGCACCTGATGAACGACATGCCCATAAGCCCAGTTGCCCGATAGACTTTGTGACCGCTGTACCCTGGATACCCGACATGGCGTTGCATGACACAGAGGTGCACGACACGCGTTGCACGTTACACATGAGTGCACGGGATGGTTTGGTTTCTTGGTTGCCCGATACATGTAGTGGCCGATACCCTGCTGAGTGCTTGGTTGATATGTAGAATGGTTGCTTGGCCGTTAGGTGGTTGTTGGGTTGGGAAACACATGGGGAGTGATCTACCCAATATCATCTCTAGTGAGGGAACCTGCCCGATACTACCTTTGGTGAGGGTAGTAGGCTCTATAGTGAGGGTCTTGTTCCTCGTATGAAAACCGATAGGTTAGATGCTATCACGTTTGGTTTATGATGGTAACCCTTGACATGTTTGTTGGTAACTGCTATAGTAAGTACACATCTATGTAATTTGACATGATGCTACCTGTGTTATAATCATCTTGAATCATCTGTATAATGCTGAGCAAATGGTAAGCATATAAGATGCCTTGCTTAATGATATGACCTATGTATATGATCACATGTTGAGACATGAATGATAAAGCATATAACCAATCAATGTTGCCCTATGTTGATAATATGAATCTTCTGTTGATTCATGAGGAGTGTGTGTACTAACCATGTAGGTGATTCACACACTTGCATAGCCAGGAATGAGGGCCATGAGGTATATATATATATATATATATATATATATATGTTGAGTAACATTGCTTTACTGGTTACTCTTGTTGATGAGATGATATATGTGCTTTGGTCTGAGGACCTGAGTTTGGCTAAAGTGCTGGGATTGTTATTTCATGATGATGATGTAAGCCTTGAGAGGTAGTGACACTATGTGATGAGGGATTGAGATCCCATGGCAATGTGATGATCCTTGAAATGGATTTAGATGGTTGGCAAAAGGCCAAGTGGTAACATATAATGTTGGATCCTTGTGATGGATCAGGATGGTGTTGATGACAGTGAAAAGCATAATGTTGAGTTTCATGATATTTATTCTTGTTAATAGTTTGCATGTTATACAAGTTGGTCGAATCTTGCAATCCACCTAAAAAGATACTAATTAATCACAGTGGAATATATCATGTAGTTTGCCCTGGCCATAGATCCATCATCGTCATAAGCTTGTGATGGTGAAACAGGTTCTCCTGCGGGTTAACCTGGAAGCGCATATTATTGAATATGTGTGGTTTCTCCTAGCCTAAAATAGAGAGGGAATCGAGTGCAGCTACGGTTGCAGACTCATGATATATATATAGAGCATGGTGAACATGCCCATGGCTCAGTGTGATAGAGCATGAATGCGTTCATGGATCAGAGCACGGTGAACAGGCCCGTGGCTCAGATATACTAGCGCTGAGACCTGTACCAAGGTGAGCTAGAGGATGGGTAGCCTTTGGAGCTGACCCTGTGGCTGAGGCCACTTAAGCATGAGACTGTGGTCCTGCTTGTGTTGTACTCGTGCACTGACCACGAGGTGGGAGGTCATGGAGTCCGGATCTTCCATTGACCTTGTATGGCACCGGCTCCGGGTTTCGCAGCCGTCGGTTGGATCTGAGCGATACAGCTCACTTCCTCAGGGCATAATAATCCGTAATCTAGCCGTATAGTACTTACTGCTTAAAACAAAACACGAAACATTGGTTGAGGCCTTGCTTGTGTAGTTAATCTTGTTATACATTGGAGTTACTTATATGTTCCTCATGTTATGTGGTAAGATCTTATAAATCTTATCTTGTCAATCATATTCCATAAAGAGATAAATGGGTGATATGCCTTCCGTACATCTGGTAAGCCTGATGGTAAGAATAAGCTTTGCTATAAGGGCTGCTCTTGTTATACCTGTTACCAGTTATCTTCTGCTATTGCTTTAATCTTCCTTTGGTTTATAGTTTCGGCGGGGAGTTATGTTTTCACTGGGACTGTGTGTCTCACCCCACTGGTTTACACTCTTTTTAGGTGTTCGAGCTAGACGTGGTAGTGGTCGCGGAGTTGCGGCCGAGCAGCAAGACGAGCAATAAAAGGCAAGCGATGGACATGCTGCTATTTTGGTGGTTTTGTAGTAGAGTCTTAGAGTCATCCCTGTACTCTCGGGTCCTTGGGAGCATTTGGTCGTTGTTTCACGATGTATAGCTGCTGATGTTTTGTGTATCCTGCTACTGGCCGGATGTGGGCCGTTATGTAAATATAACAGGTGATGAACTCATGTGATAGCTAGACAGCTGTTCCTCTAAGCTGTGGACACGTATCAAAGCTTGTATATGTTTATATAACCTGTTTCCTTGCAGGGCATGGACCGAAATGTAATAGTTCTTAGTTTATCTGCTTTCCGCAATCTGTTTTAATTATCATGTGTTTTTGGTAATCTGTGGTTATGGTGATTTCCACACGTTTTCGCATAACACCTCACTGTCTGTGTGATAGTGGGATGTGTTGTGCCAGTACTATAGACTTGTCTCGATAGCATCGAGTCTTTAGGTCGCTCGAGCATGCCTCTCTGATGCCATCTCGATAGTACTGAGTTTTCACGATTCATTCTTGCGCTTTACTGACAAGGTTTCGGTACTACCAACTTTGAGTGTTAGTTGTATCGAGCATGTGCGTGTCTTCGGTCCTGTACAGACGTCAAGTTGGTACCACTGACTTTTAGTGTCAGTAGTACCGAGTCTGTAAAGCTTGATTGTACCTAAAAATGTATAAGAACGTGGGTAAGTACTCGAGGTGAATATTAAACCATCTTAAATAGTAAAAATCATAGAATTTGATGCATTTAGATAAAATAGAATATTGATAGCATTTCATGCATAATTAATCAAATGATTAACAAATCAACACAAAAAATCAAGGAAAATATGCCTTTAAAAATGACTAAAAACCCATGCATCAAGACCTCATACACAACATTTGTCTGAAAAGCCATCTCAATCAAGACATTAATAGACCATTCATTAAAACTAATGTGCATTTTCAACTCAATGTTAATTGCACGTTCCTCATTAAAGGTTGGATGATTTTAGTTATTATATATATATATTATTGTGAATTTCATACATGTCTAATCTAGATGATAGTCTTTCCATCTATTTATATAGCAAGATGTAAGTGTATTAATTTTATGGATGATGTGTATAGATTACATTTACACATTTGTACACAATTCCAAAACTATGCTAACAATTCCTATTATGTATATGTTGGAAGTATCTCTATTTTGGTATTTTACTTAGGCCAACCAAACTAAAACTAAAACCCCACTCTGTTACCCTAGTTGGATATGTGTCACATTTTCTAAGCATTATCCAAGCCAAAACTCAGTTCATGATCCCTTAAAAATATGGGTTTGGGTATGGGGTCGCAAAACATGAGGCGACCTAGCTCGATGCTCATCCCCACGTTTTTCCAAGTGATGAGACAAGTCTCTAGTTTCTTAAGTCCCCTACTCTTGACAAAACTTGTGTAATATGGTCCATTTTATCATAGATGCACATTGGTGGCTTCAAAGATTGCATTACATGCATCACTGTTATGGATAGGATCAATTTGGTGAGAGACACCCAGCTATGAGAGAGAATGTTCAATTGGCCTAGGTGTTATCCCCCCTAGAATCTGGTCATCAAGTTCATGCAAAGGCTCTTAGTTATGCACAATTGCTACCTGTAATATTTGTCTAGATCAGTGACTTAGGTTATCTTCATTCCTCTATATATCAATTTGTAGATAGATGCTCATGTGTGTTTATGAAAAAAACGTGCTTGATTTTGCTTTGGCCATTTGTTGACCATAGATTGGATCAAATCTTCATAGACATTAATCATAATGGTACCTTGAATAAGTGAACTATCTCTAAATAAAATATGTCATGCGTGAAGCATATGTGTGAGAACTTGACTTTTCTCTTGGTGAACACATATGTTTCCATCTCCCCTTGTGGACTTCTGGTTGAATAGCCCGATTCAACCTATTGAGGCAAGGAACAAAGATATAGTCAGATAGGGGCGTTCCTTGTTTCACTCCCCTGAAGGTTGGACAACTTGCATCATATCTCCATTCCACACAATCAAAGACCATCCTAATAAATTACCTGCACATCGATAGACATTATGCTAGAAGGAATGCTTGTGCGACATAATGTGTCCTTGATGAGACACGAGTTTGGAGTATCATAAGATTTATCTATGTCAAGCTTGATTTATTCTTTGAGTTTATTTTCTTCATATAATGGATTATCTCTTGTATAAGAGTGATTCGTTTAATATTTTTCCAAGCATGAAGTTGGTTTGTGTTGGCACAATTTGTTTTTCAAAGTAAGTTTTAATTCTTGTCGCAAGGACTTTTGGTAGCACTTTGATGCATACATTATTGATGAAAATTGGCATTGGTTGATTGTAGGTAGTAGGGTGTTGGATTTTTGGGACTAGAACTATCATTAAACCAGAGAAGTTTAGTTCAATTATTGCTCCTATAAGCGGTCCCTACATATGGTGAATCAAGAATTCCTTGACCATCAATCTGATCTATTGGAGGAAACTTGGATCAATGCCATCTAGGCCTAGTGCTTTCAAAGAAACCATGGAGAAGAGACTATTGTGTATTTCTTCCTCATTTTGTATCCTCTCACGTTGAAGAGCATATGTATTATCTAGATTTAGGCCCCTTTTGTATGCTACAATTTGTTTTGCTCTTGATCTAAGGGTTAAGTCAGTAAATAATTGAGGAAGAAGTTCTTGACAAGGGAACATAGCTGATCAAGATCTTCAATCCACTCCCCATCGCTATTACTAAGATGGGTAATGTTGTTCCTCCATATCCTCACATTGATACTAGTATGGTAAACTTCGTATTTCTGCATCCAATATTTTTTTTGGAAAAGGAATATACCTTCTATTAAGAAACCCTCTCGAATGGAGTAGGGTTACAAACATACAAAGTCAATAAGGTACACACATTTGTGCCTTTTACAACTGGTAACTAGAAATACATGCTTGACTATAAAAGAATGTGTAATTATATGCATAATATAACTACATACTATTCTTAGGTGAGTGAAATGTATTATCTTCCAAACTTATCACCAAACTTGTAGACTTAATGCTTCATCCCAAAAATGAGTTGGACTTAAGCATCGACGTCTATTGAGAACTATGCTTCTATGATTTTCTTAGCTTGTCTTCAAGTATGATAAGGGGCAATCTTCATTTTTCCGTTGCTGCTTTTCACCTTCTCCCAATTTTCCTTGAGTAAATTTAAAGTGATTATTGTTTAATGTTAATAGAAGGGATATGACATTCATTCGGCTCTTCATCATGGACCATATGTTCTTGTGTTTCAAGATGCACATCATTACATGAGGTATGCACAATAACCTCATCCTCTTCTGGTTCTACAACTGTATGACATTCCTTTGCTTTGTTGTAGACATTTGTACTGGTGTAAGTAAAAGGGTACTGAGAAATATCTAAAGATGTACCAATAGGTATTGGCTAATTATGATCCTACAAGTTTCTTTTGTCTTTTGCTTCCTTTTTCTAGATCCTACCTTAGCAAATCCTTATGTCATGTGTTGCAATTGTGCATCATCAGGTGTAAAAGTAGGGCTTTCGACCTGCATAGAAACTTCATCCACCACATCATGTAGTAGTGCAAATATGTTAGTCTTGTCTTCATGTCTTTTATTTGCATCTATTGGACCTCCTTTTCCCTTCCACACCGGCCGACGATGGTGAATGTTCCATCCATAAGATTTATGCCATCTTTTTTCATTTGGTAGACAAAGAACACTAGCATCATCAGTTTGTTGGGAAACATCATTAGGACTCTCTACTTGTTGATTCATGGAGCAGTCAGTCACAACGTGGCCAATCTTACCGCAACTAATACAAATTTCTGGCAAAGTTTCATATTCAAAATGATATACCATTCCATCAATGATAATTGAACACCAGACAATGTGTCAATATCTATAGCAATTCTCACAAATAGAGATCTCGTGCAGTGTATCTTGTGATCATGAGACTAAAGAAACTTGCCAAGAGCTTCACCAATCTTCTCGAATATGGTTCAATTATATAGATGCAATGGCAAATCAATAATTCTAACCCAATACACAATACATGAAGAAAAACTTGAAGAAGGCACAAAACTTGCATTCCATTTCTAAACCATCAAGCACGACCCAAAAATAGACCAATGCACTATTGTCAATACATTTAGGCAGTCCTGTTTACATGAAAATTGGATAACGAAGTGGTTCATGCTGATTTCATGAGCCCTCCATTTTTTCACAGGCTTCCATAATAGCCGAAGACGATCACATAATGTTAAGTACCCTATACTTCTTCTGACTAACTTGATAAACACTAAAAATCGCCAAGATTTGTGTAATATTGAATAAGCCTCATATGCAATGAGAATTCTGGTGAGCCCCGATCGTTGAAAAGAGAGATGTCATCTGGGTGGATGAACTCCCTTTCATCCTCATCTATGAAAGTTCCTGAATTCACATACGAATTGTTGGCCATGCCATCTCTAAACAAACAGGTGAAAATGGGTGGAACTATTGTCTTTGTTCCAGTTGCATAAAATAGTTCCATTGCAGTGTGAACAATTGGATCTCAACTAGGGAAAGAAGAGATTGGGGAATACAATTGTGTATCCAACACTGCATCATAGTTTAGTTTCAATCCAATTTTGGGAATACTCAATCAATTATTGTTAGTCTATTCTCTAGTGTATCAAACATTGCTATGACTACGAGTATCTAGATTGCAAACCTGATTATATGCAATGATGTTGCAACCTCTGTGATCAGACCTTCATAAACCGCCATCCTTGGTAGTGACGGTTTGTTCGTTAACCATCATTGTTACTGAATCTATAGTAGTTTTTGTTTCCGCCTCACTGGGAGATAGATAGGGTTGTTCATGTCCATACTTCCCTCTGTCACAAGCATCTGTGTCAAACCTTCTATGGTTTTGGTAAGCATCATTAGTTGTTCAAAATGTGATTTTTTTACCATTAATCTCTTCAAGTATGATTTCCTCCATCAGCTCTGCATGAAGTTCCATGATTTCATTCTTGACCTCATGGTTGTAACCCTTAGCTAGGTGCCTTTGATTGACCACACCAACCTTGTCGGGGATTTTAGATCCCCTTTCCCTCATGTTGCAAGATTTTGTTGGAAAGTATTTATATTTCTATAACTATTTTGATTTATTGGACTCTATATCTCTATTTTTAAGAGATTTATTGGTTCAAGAATAGAGATTCAATTTCTATTTTCTTACTATAAACATCAAAGTGGTTGGGTTAAATAAGGTCTTGATACTAAGTAATTCTTATCTAGTCTTTATATATATCTATGTATATATATATGTTTCCAAAGATATTCTAATTCTAGAGAATCAACAAGGAATTGATGACCTTATAATTGTTAAGTATGATGTGGTTGGGTAAAGCCTTGATCCTGGGTGAGTCAATGAGTAGAAATATTGGGTTTAAAGGATGCATGGTTAAAAATGTTAAAACTTGAAGGTATTGGGTCCGTTAAAAATACTTCTGAATTTATTAATGATTGGAAAGTGATTTGGGATGGAACATCTAGATAAAAAGATTGGATCAAAGAGTAATGATTCTACTAGGATTTTGAACACATAAGATGACCAAGGAAAGACCAAGAGGAGCCCGTAAACCAAGTGAAATGATAACCATTGATGCTAATTATAGAACTATTAGTAAACTCACTGAAAGCATCACAAAAATATCTTCATCTAAGCTGACTAGAATATTGTTTTGATGCTTTTAAATCAAACCTAGTTATATTGAAATCATTTCCTATGATTTAAGGGGTATTTTGGTAAATGCGAGCTAAGAGATGTAGTGCTTCTAAATAAGGATCCTTAGCATGTCATCACTGTAACATCTTATAATGTGCCACCAAAAAAGATCACTTACATTTGAAATTGGATAGTCATGAAGTGTTTGGCTAATAAATTCCATTTTTGATTGTTCTCATAGCTATAATAATTCTATTTTACCTTAGAATGAAGATAAATACATGTGTGATTTGTCTGTATCTTGGTATTTTCTACTTCTCTATAGATTGTAAATGGAAATTGGTTTTGGCATGGATTCAAATATAATTTGGGGTTTATTTTATAACACTTCAAAGGATATACCACAATCCTTCTTCCGCACATGAAAAGTGCATGATGCCAACAAATGAGGTCCCATTACTGCTAATGAATATTTCATCACCCATCAACACTATTCGGCTAGATGTGTTTCTCCACAATCATATAGACTTTGAACATACTATACCACACCACAAGCAAAATTTCAAGTGATTAAAGATCAAGTTACCATCTCTAAGTCTCAATTTCTAACTCAACTATTTCGAGTCCTTATCTTTGATATGAGGTGTGACTTCCAAATTCATAATTGACTCGATTGAAAAACTTTTGATTTGACCAGATCTAAAATATTTGATATTGTTGTAAGACCAAGGAGGAGGCTAAGTACTCAAATAGAAAATATTGAAAGTCTCATATGCAAATTCCCCTCGTCTGAATTCTAATGGAATCTTAGAGAAAGGAACCTTATATCCTTTATCCAATCCCACAACCTTCATAACTAACTAACTAGAACTTGATATCTATGTTTGAAATATTTTCCATTGGATAGGTAGCTCTGATCAAGAAGACAAAGGTTCTGATATGTATTATTATCTTTGATATCTCACCATACACATTTGGTGTCAAACACATTTGTCTAGTTTATATTTTACTACTTTACTTATCTTAGATCTTGTTTTTAGATTACAATCAAACTCGTTTTTGCTTAAGATTAAACTAGCTAATATATATTTTGTAACAATATATGGTTCATACTAATATCTTGTAAATGATCTCAACTCCAATACAATCAAAACTCATACACTTTCTAGTAATAAATATCGTGTGATAAATTCATAAATTTATAAAATTTTGTGACTACAATTGAATTCTTTAGCTCATACTCAATGAGAGCATCAATTTGTATTCAATTGGATATGGATCTCATTTTCCAGGCCATATCATTTGTCAAGTTTTGGCACTATTCACGGGGATCATAGTGGACATGAGTATCTATGGATGTAATTAGCCTAGTTAACAATTTAATTAATACTTTCTTATCATAAAATTTGTTTCCCATGTAATCATGTTGATTGTTCTTATTGGTTTACATATCTATAGATAAATTATGATGAGAAGTCCCTCAACTCTAGTTGGATTGACTAAATATTGACTTTAAGATCAGTCTAGTTCATGTAATCCTTTTCCCATGTAATCATACTCATTGTTCCTATCTCTTTAGGTATCTCTAGAGAGATTATGCTGAGAACATCTTCACTTCTACTCAGATTGAAAAACATTGACTCAGAGGTCAAAAAAACATTATGATAAATCTTGTGGTCTAAACAGAAAGGTTCAATATTGACAATATAAATTGAGATCGGAGATCAAGGAGAGGCTGACTTAAAACAACAATGTTGCAGAAAGTATTTCACTTGATGATTTTATGAACCCAGAGTAAATGTTATGTTGACGGGTGTTGTTAAACCTCCTCTCAATGTAAAAAATAACCACTTTTTTACTAGCCTTGTCGGTCTCATTTAGACAAGGCTGTTCAAAGGTGTGTTCTAGAAATTAACACGTCGCATACAAACACTCAAAAACCTATATTATACTGTGAAAACCAATGCTGCTGCATCGTAGAATATTTACATGCATATGTTTAAATTATCTCTACATGATAAAGTAGAAGCGTGGTATAATGCCATTTCCATTGGTACTGTTCATTCTTGGAAAGATCTCATTGATGCTTTTATTAAGAAATTCTATACATGTTCGAAGTCTGTCATTATAGAACCCATCTTTGAAATTTCAAATAGGGATCTATGGAATATCTTAATGAGGCATGGAAGAGATTGAACAGATGTAATGTCATAATGTCAAAATTGACAAGTTGCTCAGTAATAACATTTGCATAGGTTTCAAAAATGAGTTGAGGCCCTCTTAATGTAGCAACATGTGGGCCATTTATGAAATGCGACTTGAAGAAATATTGCTACTATCAATCTCACATGAAATCACTCGTAAAATAATAGATGCACTAGTTTTTCCCAAGGTCTAGAAGATTCTACGGCTAATAAGGGTGGGATCCATGAATATAAGAGTGTGGACATGTCGAACGTCAAGCTAGACTAAATATCAAATGATATCAAGGCACTTACACGAAACCAACTGTATATGAAATCAAAAATCTAGATTCTATCTCAAAAATCAAGTTGGCAAGTGAAACCAGTTCAACCATGTCATATATGTGGCGACAGTTCCCATAAACTTGAATGTTGTGCTTATGCATAGATCTACTAAGAATCACTAGATCATGTAACTATGCCAACAATATTGACAAAAACATTCATGTTTTTCCTAAAGCAATAACTGGTCCGTTGAGGATGGGAATCTTCTTACCCACCAGAATCACAATATTCACAATCCATTTGTTGATCATATAGAAAAAAAACCTTTCCCTTCAGATTTCCAATAGTGATACCAATAAGATTCTTCTGGGAGTAATGATCTTAACCTTTAAATGTTAATATTCTTGCTGAGATATCAGTTGTTTTTTTTTTGGTCGGCGAAAAACTCTGTTGTTATTGATTCCAAAACTTTAGGTACAACAAGATCGCACCCCTTAATCCTCAAGAGAGGATTACCAGAAAAAACAAAAGAAGACACAAGTCTTGAACACAAGACCCAAAGACAGAAAGAAAGGTATAGAGAGAGATAACAAGGAAATCTTCATACAGACTAATCCCAATAATACGCCACCAAAACAACAAAGGAGCTTCACTATCATTAAGAACACCCACAAATTGTGAAGACTCTACTGTTAGAGAGGAGACCATGTTAAAGCAGACACAAACATCCTCCACAGCGTGTTACGTCATCAGTTTCATCCTAACAAAACTTATCATCCTCGATTTACCAAACTGACAAAGAATGTTTGAATTTTACTGTCTCCCACTTGGTCATTCATTTGGAACTGACGCAGAATGCCTAAAAATAACTGACACCATATCCCCATTCTTTAGTAGTGATTCCTTGGATTGGGATACGTTTGGTGGGAGTCTTTTCAAGAAGTGAGGCTAGCCAATGTTTGAAGTTATTTGTTTTCTACTTCCAACAACTGATATCTCAGACGATGGGCCACGGACAAGGTCGAGGAGGAAAGGGGCGAGGGTGTGGGCGATCCGCGAGTTGCAGAGAGGGTGAAGGTCATGTAATTGAGTCTTTGACTCCTCCGCCATACCAATCAGAGGCAAACAGAGATGGAGGTGCATCTGGCCAGATCACAACTGTAGATCCACAGCGCAAGGGCAATGAGCTTCCTCAGGTGTCCGTCGCCGCCAACCCTTCCAAATCGCCTCCCGGGTCAGAAAGGGCTCCATCTTCATCTCGAGCCCAGGTCGCAAGTGCAGTTCCACTGTGCAAGGGCAACGAGCATCCTCAAGTGACCGCCGTCGTCAACCCTTCCAAATCGACTCCCGGTTCAGAAGAAAGGGCTCCTTCTTCTTATCAACTCGCTGACTGGTTCCAGTTTAGCAGATTGGATCGCAGTGAGATCGATTTGGAGTTGCTGGAGTTCGTTGAGACGACAGTCAGGGATGGGAAGAGGTGCGCCTCTATTTCAAGTCAGGACAGCGTCGAGCCTGACTGGGAGGAATATTGCTCTGTTAGATTTGTAGGTCGGAAGCCGTTCGCTGGCCAGCTGCTTGGCTGGATCCGAAGGCAATGGAGACCAAGTGGTCCAGTTGAGGTTGCTCAGGAGGAAAGGGAGGGATACATCATTAAGATGCCTTCCTGCAGTGAAAGAGACAGGGTCCTGAATGCTGCCCCGTGGTTCATGGACGGGTCCTTGATTGTGGCTCATTCGTGGAAATCGGGCATTCCCTTGCCTCCCCTTTCCTTCACTCATGCTCCGATTTGGTTTAAGGTTGAAAACCCTGGAATCCCCTGGACTCGCAAACACATTTCCTGTGTTGCAAGTACCAGGATACCTTGGTGAAGCCCAGGTGTGCATTGAGATGAAGGCTGATTCCAAGCTTCCCAAGGAGACATGGGTGGAGGTTGACTTGAAGCCAAAATCTCTGAAGATCGAGGTTGTTGCTAAACCGGTGATATGCCCCAAATGTAAGAAATTTGGTCACAGAGCTGCTTCCTGCCCTTTGAAGATGAGGAAAGCCCCACCTGGAAATGATCTTCAGGTCCGACTGGGAAAGACGTCGGGTGCTCGAGACATTGCCAAAAAGATTTCTAAGAAGTTGTTCACGGTAGGTCAAGGGGACAAGGTTTTGTTCCAGAAGGAAGGTCATGTTGATGACTCTGTTGTAGTAGATAAATCTCTCTGTGAATCCATTGCTCAAGAGGTCATAGATGTGGTTCTTTCAGTGGCTGGAAAGCAAAAGGCTCATCTCCCTCTCTGTATCCCAGAACCTGATATGGCTGGGTCCTCTCCGGTTTTGTGTGGTTGGGGTCTCAATCTCGACTGGGAACTGGAGCTGAGTAGGAGAAGTAGAGGTGAGACGAGTTCTTCTTCATGGAAGATTAATAGGATTTGGAATAGCAGTGAACTCTCCACAGATTTCCAACCGGACAAGGAGAAGCTATTTGTTGAAGATGACGATTCTAATTTTGACTCGAACTCTGAAATGGATTTTGATCCATGGGAGGCTGACTCACTGGATTTCAGCAAGTGTAGGCCTAATAGGAGGAAAAAATCTCCTAAGAAGAGGAAGGATGGGGGTTAATCCTCTCGTACTTCCTCATGTCTTTTCCTGTACACCTGCTACTCTGTAATTTTTTCTAAGACACTTGTTCTACTGCTTGATTCTGGAGGTGCCTTCTTGGGTTCTTTCATCCACCTTTTCTATGGGTGGTTTAATGCCAGTGATGGGGGGCCTAGGCCGTGGTCCTCTGGTGATCGGCGTAGTTGTTTAAGTGTTGAAGCCTGGATTGTTTGACTGGCTGGTGATAGGATAAGTGTTGCTTTTGACAACGAAGTTCCTTTTGTTCTATCTGTCACTGTATAAGTTTCCAAGGCCTGGATTGATGCTTGATGGTGTGAAGTTTGTTTCTGCCTTTTCTATCTTCTACTTTCAGTGAATGGTTTAATGCCAAGGAGAAGGGAAGTCTGAATCCTACTTCTTGCTTTTGACGCAGTTGTTCAGTTTGCTGAAGATTCTTTCATGGTTCAGTTTGGTACAGAAGGTTGTTGCTAAAGATTATTTGTGTCTTGTGCATTAAAAGTTGGACGGATATCGGTTAGATGCTATCTTGGAAGTTATAGTTCTGACTTTTTGCTCGTTGGTTTCAAGAAAAGAAACTGGCTCCTTTAACGTGTTCTCGTTGGATGAATAATGACAAATAACCGACACCAAATTTCCTGATGTTAGTTTTGCTAGTGATTGAAAAGTAAACATTTTAGGATCGGTTCTTTGTAAATAACCGATGGAAAAATGGTATTTAGTGAGTTATTTTCAAATAAGCTACGACAAGTGTGTATATCTTTTGTATATAGTAGTCTTGCAAACCTGCTGTCCAGTATGCTAGACTATCTGGAGTCTTGTTCTTAAAAACTAAATGTTCTAAAGAACAACATGCTCTCTGTAAGCATCATGGATTAACAACAAGCTGACACACCTACATGAAAAGGATAAATTTTACAAAGTAATATGCCACATGATGCAGTGTTTTATTTGTTGTTTTCATAAGCTATCTTGTATTGATTTTTGTGCACTTGTGATCAAATCTCATATTAATCGTACATGATTTACTTTTATTAGCCCATGGTACTTATCTACATCAAATAAGCATAATTTTAATGTTTATGAATGATTTAATCTATTTCTAGAGCTTATGTTTGGATTTTATATATTTTAGATGAATTTACAAGAATCTACATAGATTAGTACTACTGACTTCAGAGTCAGTGGTACTGACACATGCTCATGTTACAATAGAAAGAAATCAAGAAGACTCGATAGTACTAACATTCAAGTCGATACTACTGACGATGTTATAGTGTTTTTGTCCAATAATTTCAAAGCAACTCGATACTATCGCTAAACAGGTCGGTAGTACTAACAATTTGACAGGCGATAACACAATTAGAGGAGCCAGTACTATCGACACCCTATCGGTAGTACTGACATGTCGGGATCAAGTAGATCTAAAGGCTTTGTTTAATCCAACGGTCGAGGTTCTAACTCACCCTAAGTCATACCTATGACTTTGGTGAAGTGCGGTCAGACCTAAGTATCTCATCTTTTTTTCATTGTACATCAACCGAGAGTAAGAGGAGGAGATAGCAAAGAAGAACTTGTTTCGGACAATCCAGACACTTCTAGTGGATATAATTGCAGTCCGAAGGTAGAAAATCCGCATGTGCATGAGAAGGGATCGTTTGAACTGTCTACTTTAGGGGTTCTTCATGTTCTCCATGTTTTTCCTTTCTCCTTTGATGTCTTTGAATATGGAAATCATGAGGGGCTGATCCCCACATTCTTTAGGACCCAGGAGTAGCCCAGTTATGCATTGTATTTGATTCTTATGCATGAATTCATCAATTTCTCTTAATTTATAGATTTATTTCTATGTGAATGAACACACTATCCATGCTTGATCATCACAGGTAGTACTTGGACTGTTAATTGCTTGAAAAAGGAAAATTAATGGCCAGAACTTCATAGGAACACGTTCTATAAAACCCTTTTGGAAAGGTGGCTTAAAAAGATAAGGAACACCTATCTAATAACACAATCGATATGAGAGTGGTGTTGGTATAGGTTAGGTAGTGAATTACACCGTGAGAGTAGGTAATTCTCGTTACATGCTCTTAATCAAGAGTTAGGAGATATTTTCATTAATGTATTAGGACTAAAGTGCAATGTTAACTATAATGCATGAGCCCACTGCCCAAGGCTCTAATAGAGTTTTAAGAATGATGACTGGCCCTAGAGACTACCACTAGACTTAACTGTGCACTTTGGTCTCACTCACATGCAAGCTAGTATCAACTTTCTGATTGGTCACCCATCCTAGCACTACTCTAAGTTGAGAACACTTAGTGACGGTCTCCATGAAAAAGAGATTCACCTTGGTGATATGGTAGTCCAATCATTCCTTTTAAGATCGTTCTATTAGAGGCATCAAATCCTAGGACGTTACAATCTCTCCCACTTAGACTCTTAATGTCTTCGACAAGACTCAACTATACGGCCTCATAATCTCTTCCCCATTTCACTGGAGACCCAGAATGGCCCATGGAAACCCCACTCCCATCCACAACTACTAGCGTAAGGGAGGCTCCATCTCGTCTTAGTGGATATCCCTTTACAACTTGCCTGGACTGTACAGCTTAAGACTAGCATGCCACATGTCCATGTGGGCCTCACTTACTGGAGGGGAATTGGCTCTGATATCATTTGTAATGCCTAGGCCCACTGCACAAGGCTCTAATAGAGTTTCAAGAATGATGAATGGCCCCAGAGACCACCGCTAGACTTAATTGCATTCTTTGTTCTCACTCACGCGTAAGCTAGGATCAACTTCCCAACTGGTCACACATTCTAGTACTACTCCAAGGTGAGCATGCTTAACTATGAAGTTCTTTAGTGATGGTCTCCATGAAAAGGATGTGCATCTTGGTGATATGGGTAGTCCAATCATTCCTTTTAAGATCATTCTATCCTAGACTTCAAATCATAGGACATTAAATTACCTGTGGTGAAACTAATATCCTAAGGAATTTGCTAAGACTGATAACAACAAGCATTAATTTAGATTTACTTTTTGTTTTAGATAATTAACCAAATCATTCAAGTTTCTTCGGCCTAAGATGATCACATTATAGTTATTACTAGTTTTTGAAGTCACATTTTACTATGTTTAACATCCCATCCTCATTAGCCTATATTACTACAATAGTGTATACTTACATTTTGAGCGTATAGAATATACTAGTCAAATTTTTGGCATCGTTGTCGGGGAAACAATAACTTCAACACTAAAAGTGTTGTAGTCGACCATTCTAGGCCAACCCTTTTATTTTTCTGTTATTCATTCAAAGATGAATTTTAAATATTCTTATTGTTTCTACCATTAGTACTATGTTCTCACAACCATTTTTACTATTTTCATGTACTAGTGCATGGTTCATACCCAAGCCCACGACTATGGAGAGTCATTCCCATTGGTCTTAGATCAAGAAAAGCTCCTACATAGAGGATGGGAGTACAGAGGATCAATGGATAGATTTAATCAAACTCCACCAACTTTACCTTCACCAGAATAACCTGAGCCACCGGAGGAACCTTAGCCAGTAGAAATGGGTGACCAGGAAGAAGAATAGATGATCTGAGAAAGGATCAAGGCATCTTCTTCAACTTCTCAAAAAGATCCAATCAAAAGACAAGCCATCAATTTCAGCAACTACAAGATTGATCCAGGGTTGGTGTCATTAGTCAAATAATAGATTTTTCATGGCCACAACTCTGAGGATCTGATGAGGCATATAAATAACTTTATCAAAAGTTACGATATGATCACAAGATAGATAGGGTTCCAGTGACTGTCATATACTTGAAGATATTCCAATCATAATTGGCAGACAGTGTTAAATCTTAGTTTCATAACCTTGATAATGTGTGCATTGAAACGTGGGAACAAATGATTGATGCTTTCTTTGAGCGGTACTTCCCATTCCAGAAGACTAATGGACTGGTCAAGAAAATCCACAACTTCAGACAACAAGCTGATGAGTCATATTCTGAGGCATGAGAGAGATTCAAGAACATATTATGGAAGGGCGCTCACAATGGAATAGATTTTTTAGGTCAAGTGAAGATTTTCTACTATGGTATGCATAAGGGAGAAAGGACTACGCTTGATAGTGTAGGAGCAAGATTCTTCCTCAATAACAAGACAACCTACTGTCATGAAATCCTAAAGATCATGTCTAAGAATTAGACACGGGGAGATGAGAGAGAGCACCTTGCAACCCTTAAAAGTGTCAGGGAGTCCAAGGTTATTTCAACACTAAGTTTGAAGTTGGACTTGATTGATAAGAAGTTGCGTGCAAAAGATGGAAACTCTTCAGAAGGGGAAGATAAGGAGTGCAAGTTTGCACAACATCAACAACAATACAAGAATAATGACTACTCTTGGAGGAAGGATCTTAAGTTCTTTTGGAAGGATCCTAATAATTATCAACAAGACCCGACCTAAGCACAACAAACTAAGCCACAATAGGTTGGTGGTCAACAACATGATAGGGGTCGTAGTAAAATCGAATGCATTGAAGAGATGTTCAGGAAGTTAGAAATGAATTTCTTATCAGACAAAATCAAAGAGAGATGCAGAACCAAGGAGCACATATCCATAGTATAGCAACACAAATTTCTCAAATTACAGCGGAAGTGGCTTCCTTGAAGAAGCTAGGACAACAAGGGTTTTCGGTGAACACTAATGTACCTTCTAAAAATCAACAAGTCAAGGCAGTTTTACTTCACACTGGAAGAAAATTACTATATGATACACCATCTAGATTAGATGCAGGAGAGGCCGCAAGTGCTAAAGACAAGGCAGTGACTGTAGATACAGTGGAACCAACTATTATAGAAAATGAAAAGATAGTTTAGGAAGAGGTTGATGCGACAGAGGAAATAAGAAAAAAGACATATGTCCCACCTCATCAAAGGAAAGGGGTAAAGTAGGTACCTTTTCCAAACAGTCTAAAAGCAACAAAGGCTGATCAATAATTTTAGAAATTTCTAGATAGCTTCAGAAAATTGCATGTCAATATCCATTTGATAGATGCAATTGAGAAGATCCCTTCGTATGGCAATTGTATAAAGGACCTGATCAATAAGAAAAAGAGGATACATGACTCTGAAGGGGTAGTTTTGAAAGAGCAAGTCAGTGCCTTCATTTTGCATACCACTCAAAAGATAGGATCCAAACTGTTTCAATATATCTTGTTTTATTGGGAAGATGAAATTTGGAGAGGTCTTGTGTGACTCAGGGGCTAGCATCAATTTCATACCCTTGACCACCTTCAATAAGCTATGTCTACAGGAGTCCAGAAAGAGCAATATGACTATTCAGCTGGAGGACACTTTTGTGGTGAGGCCTTAAGGTATTTGTGAGGATGTTCTTATCAAGGCGGACATGTTTGTATTTCTAGCAGACTTTGTTGTCTTGGAGATTTAGGATGGGCAAGGCAACAAGATATTACTGGGGAGGCCATTCCAAGCAGCAACTGATATGATTCTGGAGATGGGTAGAGGAAGACTGACATTGGGCAACTAAGAGGAGCGATTCAAAATCTTGATGCCCGAGCCTACATAGACTACCGAAGCTAAAGCCCAGTGTCATATGTTGCAGCGTGTCCAAGAAAATGTGTCATGATTTTTGGGAAAACCGTTTCTTTATATGGCTCATGCGATGATGTAGGTCCACAAGGGCACACTGGCGGTGGAAATCTTGGACAACACAAAAAGGATATCTTTGATAAAGGTAGTGAAACATCCTAATGATAAAGAAGAGGACTTTTGCCCAACAACAATTGAGGAGGCAACCTCAACCGCTCTTGTCCAAGCATATCCGTAGTTGCCTTTAGAGGCATGTCTCATGAATATGGTAGATGGACACTGTTCTTTGGAGGAGTGTGTCTTGCTTCTCAAGACCTTGCCTTGCTACTATACCAGACATTTTGAGGATCTTAGACCAGCTTCACCACCATTGGTTGCTTCTTTGTTGAGTCCCTAGAGTTGGAGCTAAATCCATTGTGACCTCATTTAAAATACATTTTCCTGGCAGTAGAGGAGAAATTTCCAGTCATAATATCAGCTTCACTAAGTGTTCGAGAAGAGGAGAAATTTCTTGGGGTTCTAAAGAACCATCGTGATGCATTCGGATGGTCCATGGCAGATATTAAGGGGATATCCCCTAGTTCCTGTCAACACAAGATTAGAATGGAGGAAGGAGCCAAAGCCATAGTGCAACCTCAACGTCAAATCAACCCCATCATGACTGAGGTAGGGAAAAAAGAGGTAGTGGAACTTTTATCTATAGGTATTATATATGCTATGTCTGATTGGAAATGGGTTAGTCCAACCCAGGTGGTTCCTAAAGAGGGGGGTATTGCGTTCACTACTAACTATAATGATGTGCTAATTTTCACTGGACTAGTGACTAGGTGGCATGTTTGCATAGACTATAGACGTTTGAATGCCACCATGTGAAGAGATCATTTTCCACTCCCATCTATTGATCAAATTTTAGAGAGGCTCGTCAGACGCTCTCATTTTTGTTTCCTTTACAGTTATTTGGGATACAATTAGATTTCCATCAAGCCACATGATCAAGAGAAGTCAACCTTTACTTGTCCTTAACATTTTCTTATCGCCGTATGTCATTTGGTCTTTGCAATGCACCTGCCACTTTCTAACGGTACATGCTTGCCATTTTTTCTGATATGGTGGAGCGATGACTGGAAGTGTTTATGGATGATTTTTTAGTATACAGGGAGTCCCTTGATGATTGTTTTGACATTCTAGATAAAGTGTTGCAAAGATGCAAGGACACTCAGCTTGTGTTAAATTGGGAAAAGTATCACATGATGGTGAGTGAAGGAATTGTCCTTGGATACAAGGTGTCCAATAGAGGCATGGAGGTAGACTAAATCAAAATAGAGGTGATCTCCAAACTACCTCCACCATCAGTGGTGAAGGGAATAAGGATCTTTTTAGAACATGTGGGATTTTACCACCGCTTTATCAAAGAATTTTTCAAGATTGCTAAACTTCTGTCAGAGTTGTTGGAAAAGGATGGTGACTTTAAATTCGACGAGCGTTGTTTGAAATCTTTTAAGGTGTTGAAGGAGAAGCTGGTCTCCACACCTATTGTCTAGGCTCTAGATTGGAGTCAACCCTTTGGGTTGATGTATGAAGCATAGGATTATGCAGTAGGGGCAGTTCTAGGCCAACACTGAGATAAAGTCCCCATTGTCATCTATTATGTGTCTAAAACTTTAAATGATGTCCAACTGAACTATTCAACAATTGAAAAAGAATTATTGGTGGTTGTTTTCTCTTTTGAGAAGTTCTGTCAATATTTGATTGGGCCCAGGGTTGTGGTTTGGATAGATCATGCAACCATCAAATACTTGTTGCTAGAAAAAAGATGCCAAGCCTAGGTTGATTAGTTGGATCTTATTATTGTAGGAATTTGATATAGAAATTAAGGATAAAATCAGCACTGAGAATGCGGTGGAAGATAATCTTTTCAAGCTTGAACGGGTGGATGAAAAGGATATTGGCATACCCATTGTGGAAGAGTTCCCTGATGAGAAACCCTTTGCTATGAAAAGCAAAGACCCATGGTTCACAGATATTGTGAACCACTTGGCATGTGGAGAACTTCTAAGAGATTGATGATACTAGGAGAAGAAAAGATTTTTCCACTCCCTAAGGTATTATATATGGGATGACCCCATTTTGATTACGCAGTGTAGGGATGGTATTATGAGGAAGTGTGTGTCAGATTGTAAATCCCAAAGTATTTTAGCATACTGTCATTCTTTACCTACAGGAGGTCATCATGCTAGTTCTAGGACTGCGGACAAAGTATTAGAATGTGGTTTTTATTGAATAACAATTTCTAAAGATGCACACAATTATTTTCATTAGTGTGATGCGTGTCAACATGTAGGTAATATCTCAAAAAGACACAAAATGCCTCTGAATGTTTTTTAGGAAATAGAGGTGTTTGACTTATGGGGCATAGAGTTCATGGGCCTTTTTGTGTCTTCAAATTCCAATTTTATATATTACTTGTTGTGGACTATGTATCTAAGTGGGTGGAAGTAATTCCAACCTGAAATAATGATGCTCAGGTGGTATGTAGATTTATGAAGGAACACATCTTATGTAGGTTTGGGGTGCCTAGTTTCATGATTAGTGATGTGGTTCTCACTTCAACAATAGAAAATTTGGGGCATTGTTGAGAAAATATGGGGTGAAACATAGGGTAGGTACCCCATATCATCCCCATACTTAAGAACAACTTGAAGTGTCTAACAAGGAGATCAAGAAGATTTTGGAAAAGACAGTTTCAACCAACATGACTAATTGGAGCATGTTTCTCAATGATTCTCTTTGGGCGTATAGGACCACCTATAAAACACATATAAGTACTACTCCTTTTAGGTTAGTTTATAGGAGGGCTTGTCATCTACCTGTAGAGCTAGATCTTAAGGCCCAGTGGGCTATGAGGAAATTAAATTACAATTTAGACAATGCAGGAAAAAGAGATTTTTAGAATTGAATGAATTGTATGAGCTCAGTTGTGATGCTTATGAGAGCTCAAGAATTTAAAAGGAGAGGACTAAGAAAATTCATCATTGCCATATTTTTCATAGGGTGTTCACTCCAGGATAGAAGGTCCTTTTGTTTAATTCTAGGTTAAAATTACATTTTGGTAAGTTGAGGTCTAGATGGAGTGGACACTTTGAGGTGATTAACCCCCCCCCCCCCAATGGAGCTATGGAGATTAGCAATGGGGCTGAGCCACGTCTTGTCAATGGCCAACGTCTTAAGCATTACTTTGGGGGAGATGTCATGAGCAAGGAGGATGAGTTGAAGCTCATTGGGCTTCACTGATTTCATGGGAGTAGGATCATCAAGCCTATGGCATAAAACAAGGGCGCTTGTTGGGAGGAAACCCAACCATCTTTTATGTTCTTCACATTCCATTTGTAGTTTTGTAGCTGTAATTTCTATTTTTACTTAGTTAATATAAAAATGGTACCTTGATCCATTTGGTGTAGTGTACATACTAGATATCAGTTGGTACTACTAACCAGGTTATAGGGAAAATGATGGAGCCAGCTATAAAATTTGGTACTATTGACAACCATATAGTAGTACCAATGACATCACATGGAATTCATGAAAATTGAGCAAATCAACTTATGTTACAACCCCAATTTTTGGGCCTATATGATTTGAAATGCAATTTCTCCAGTAAAATGTATAATTATGAAAATTGTATGATTTATGTGTAATGAATGGATTTCTTCGATGATATTTCCTTTAAATATATGATTTCGTGGACCCTAACGAGTTAGAGGGCCCAATGTGATAAAAAGGAAAGAAAAGATGAAGGAAATCTGATAATGCATAAAAAGGAAACGAAATTAAGATAATGATGAGAATCATGTGGAATTCTCTAGAAAGTGGTGTGAATGACCTTCATGGATTAGGTTTCATATCCACTTGGTTTCTAATGGTCAAAGGAATCCAAATAAAGTAAATAAAAGAGAAAGAGAAAGAAGATATGAATAAAATATGCCTTTTGAATAGATAACTTGCATACAAAGAAAAGCTATTGTTCTTTTTGAGTTTTGGACTCAAACCTTTCCCACAATTAGGTGAAGTCATTATGGACTTTATCCTAAAATTTGAGAGAAAAAGGACTAAAAAGATGTGAGATATGAATTATTGAAGTTTTCCTAAAGTATGTATTACATGTAACCATTAATTGATTTTGGGAAATCAGGGTCCCGTCCACTATTAATGTGTGTGGCCTCTCTGGCATTTGTTTGGGACATCAACAATCTTTATTGTATCTTCTAACTTACATCTGGAAAGTGAAATAAAGCCAGTTACTTGTGAATCTTCCCTGATCTCACTCTCCCTACTCCCTAACCCGTTTCTAACGATACTGAGTCCTACAAACTCGAGAGAATTGGATGTATACAACAAGCCACTAATCAACCACTATCTCTCCCTATCTAGGAAATACTCAATTCCCTCTCTCACTGAAAAACTAGGGACAAACATGGCATCCTTTTAGACTAGTACTCTTTCCTATAAAAAGTAGAGAAAGATCACCTATAATCGCAATGACCCTCAAACACTATCTATTGCATAGAAAAGCCCTCATATCCCTTCCCTCGCCTTCATCTTTCTCCCCAGCAAACTGTCGAACATAGTCTTAACTGAAGATGGCCCTGGTCAATTCGTTGAATACCTGGTACAACAGAGGGTCGATGAGTAGTATTCCACCCTCCAAGGGCCACGATAAAGCTTGGGTACCTGTTCCCACCCCCTGCTCCAAAAGAGAGGAGATCCACAATAAGAGGATGACTCATGCCATTGCGAGTCATGTCGTGTGGCTGGACGGGTTCGGCCAGCTCAGGTGGAGCCAACGATGTCATCGCCCAAGGGTTCAGAGGCCTTCAGGCAAAAGTCAACACATTGGTTGACCAACCCATGGCGCTGTGTTGAGAAGGAAGAAGGAACGGAGGTTGAAGATGAGAAAGGATAAAAGTACAATATTGACCCTGGTCTCACTAGACCCTAACTCCAGGTCAGAAGGGAAAAGGTGTCATATCTCTATCACCTAACCCTATTCTAGTGTGGAGCGAGCCACTCATGTGGAAGGAGCTTATCTCGGAGCCTAGTCTGCATGGAAAAGGCTTGAGACCCAAATTGCTGATGTGGCAACCCTCCATTGGCCGAAGGTAATTTACCTTGCAAAATTCATAATTAAATATTGATAACTTCGATTAAGACAAACTGTATATGAAAATTGATTAGGAGAATGCAAGGAGTGCGATAAAATATATTTAAAGCCTAAATCTACTTATAATTCTAAAAGTGTATAAAGATGCCATCTTTAATGGTTTTATTAATGGAAAACCCTAAGTTTTGATGATAAAGAGATCTAATGATTCTCCTTGAGTATTTTGAGTTAAATATTAACCTGTTGACATAAAAAGGAGGGATTAGATCTAGATGAATAATCTTTATACATAATTTTCTTAATTTAGGGCTCCATGATTATAAAGTTACATTAATGGGCCTAGAAACCCTAATTTTGATAATTGAAAATTTTAATGGTTTTAATTATGAAAATCCATAAGTAAGATAGAGATATGATGTTCTTACGCTAAAATTGAGAATAAAGACCCTTAATATGGATAATTTGTGTAATTAGGGTTTTTATGAGTAGAAAAGTTCTTTTAGGGTTTGTTGACCTAAATGGGTAAAATTTGGAAAGTAGAATCAAGAAACCCTAATAAGGCTTAGAAGCCTTAGAAAGGAATCCCAAGTGAATAAAAGATGTTTGAATGTGATTATATCAATTAGGTGTTATAAATACATTTCATGATCAAGATTTGCTTGATTTATTGCTTATCTTGGGTGATTGGACTTCTTGATTGGAATAGCTGTCTTGCTTATTTTTTAGACTTCCAAATCAGCTATGTGGTTACGCTTATGGCTAATCGCTCTAGTTTCACGACAATTTCCAAGGTTTTACTGGTTGCTTGAAATTAACTGCTTGGATGACTTTTAATTCTTGCAACTATAAAGTGACTATGGCTATCACCATAAATATATGTGCATTACTAGCTCAGATCGTTGTCTTCCTCTATAGGTTTGAGCACTTGTGAGAGATGGATAGCCTATATATTGTGTCTACCCTTGGGGTAGGATCATCATGTTATCTTGAATTGATGTTTGGTCTACCTTTGGGTAGGATCATATGACTATACGACCTTATGTGTTGGTCTACCCTTAGTGTAGGACCATAAGATGCTCTTTGGGATCTACTATATGAGAAAGGTAGTATCCATGTCAACTACAAGGACAACACAGATGCAAGTATATGTTAGGATTGAGTAGTTATCTTTAAGATGTAAAGTTTGATCTTTTAAGCATAGTTGCAATATGTTGTTATAAATAGATGTAAGCTTTTGGTTCCCCCACATACCGGTATAACCTGTTATATTAACTAACATTTTGTTTGTCGACATTTTAGGAATACATGATATGGATTAACATTTAAAGTGGTATTTGAAGAATAAAGCTAAATAAAGATTGTAGGATTTAGTTAGATAGAACTCTTCTTTGGGTAAAGTTCCAAACTCCTATTTTTTGAAAGGCATGCTAAAAGAATTTTTTTATTATGCTTTGAACTTAGTTGTGGTAGAATTTAATAATTGTTTTTGTTATTTGCAAAAATAGTTGATCCTATTTTGGGATAACGACACCAGCTCCTTGACCTTCCTTAATTGGGGGTTGCTGAGGGGTGGGGTCATTACAACTTAGTAATGTCAACTCCTATTTTAGTAGCACTGACTTTCTGTAGAGAAGAAGGCTGAGTAACTGACAAGGACTCGGTACTACTGACATGTCATTGGTAGTACTGACGAATGATGCATCACAAGTTTGAGACACTGAGTTCCCACTCAGAAGCACAGACTGAATTTGAAAGAGTCGATACTACCGACATTTGATGTCAACAATCTATGGGAGTGCCTACTAGTGACTGAGATCAGTCACATCTAATGCTAGATAATACCAATCTGTGGGTACGTCGGTACTACCAACAATGGGTCGGTACTACCGACAATGGACAATCAACATCATCAAATCCAACCAATCAAGACCATCAATGCCACTGATCACGTGGATTGGCGACCAAAACTTGGTACTACTAACACAATTTTTGGTAGTACCGATGCGGCGGCAGAGAGGTAGGCGTAGCTATAAAAGGAGGGGTTGTGAATCATTTCTCTTCACACCTTATCTACCTCTATTCAAAGCAAGTGTGTGCAAGAATCTCTGGGCATTCAAACTCTACACCAAGATCTTACTTCCTTAACCTCTTTCTTGTTTAAAAGATGGAACCAAGGTGTGAGGTTTCCTCATCGATGGGGGTTCCAAACCTGGTTCCCAAAATAGGCCGAATAGCCCATCCCAATGCTGACATCAAAAAGATCTATGAGGAGTTGCAAAAGTAGGAGAACTGCCTAACTCGGTATGACGACCATGAGTTCATCGCCTCCATTGGTTTCACCAATTCATGCGCATGGTCTGTGAGTGCCAAGGGTTGGTAGGTGACCATCCCTTCTTCAGTGACTAGCTGACATACCTAGATCTCGTTTGCGAGTTGAGGACATCACTGGAGGTCTGCATCATCCCCAAACATGGGGATGGATGGACGGGGGGCATCATCAACTTCCATATATACAATGCTGATTATACCCCAAATCTACAACAGTTCAACTCCATCTATGTATGTCCGCCTAAAGGAGACCGCTACTACCTCAACAATTTCAACTTCAAGGTGGCATGGGAGTTATTGTCAGAGCTACCGGAGGGCCACACATCAGTTGGCATACCAACTCTGTCAACAAAATTGAGCATTCTTTTGTTCACATACTCCATCGCCTCATCACCAACACCCTTTTCGTAAGATCTATTCAAGGGAAGGGGAAAACCCAATGGGTTGACCTCTACTTTCTGTACAAGCTGTTGGAGCTAAGGAGCAGAAGTTTGGAATTTGGTGCATTCTTTCTTCATCACATGATGAGTGTCAAGCACTAGGTGGGAAGGAAACCTCCAATTGATTTTGGAGGGTTGATCACTCTGATTACTCTTCATCTCAATCTCAATCTCTCCACTGCTAAACCACTAAAGGCTGCCACGAATCTTGATCTCAAGCATTTCAAGAAGGTTGGCCTCATCAACACACACTTAAATATTGTATACACATGTTGTACAGTAGGCACACAATACAAGGAAAGAGAGTTCCCATATACAATCTTTGATCTTCAAGGGGTCCACCTGATGAGGTGACCTATGGATAGATCGTCAAATGAGGAGGAAGATGTTGTGGATGAAGTAGAAGACCAGTAGTAGGAGCAAAATGAAGAAGAAGAAGAGGAGGAGGAGGTGGAGACAACCATCCCAGCCACAAGGAGGCCAATTCCACGCAAGCGTGCATGACATTATGCAAAATCCACTTATCCTGCTCCCCCTCCATCACAATAAGATGCCCATACTCCATGGCAGGGAATGTATGGCATGCTGGAGGAGATCCAACAAGTACAACAACAACAGTTTGCTACATTGGTAGGTATCCACGACATGCAGGGACGACTACACCAGAATCAACATGCGATATTCGAAAATGAGCAACTTCTCTTGGCCAACCAAGAGAACATGTAGATGCATCTGCAGCTAATGGAGGGATACCAACAACCGCTATTTGATCATTATTGGAACCAAGGATACTTTGGTGGATATCTACAACCCCCACCATCGCCACAACAACCACCAATTTTTCTGGGAAGGTTCTACCCCTTTGATCCCATCATGCCACAGCCTCCACCACCCATGTGATCCAATACCACCGTTTCACCTCTTAAGTAGAATTTTGACTACGTGGACATAGCCAAGTTCAAGCTTAGGGAG
Organism: Alisma plantago-aquatica; assembly: GCA_963693085.1. Classification (NCBI taxonomy): domain Eukaryota; kingdom Viridiplantae; phylum Streptophyta; class Magnoliopsida; order Alismatales; family Alismataceae; genus Alisma; species Alisma plantago-aquatica. The sequence continues at coordinate 539,836,021 of OY856411.1, read as the reverse complement.
TACTTGGAACACTCTCTATCTTTAGTTTTTAGTCTTATTTATTTTTAATTTCTCTTTCTAAAGTTGTAGGATCCACATCTATCTAGTGTAAAAGTGGAGTTTAATTTCTTGGTTCATGCCTATGTCAATTTCTTTTGTTGTGTGTGATGAAATGGAAAAAGAAAATAAAAAATGTGTTGTCTTAGTTGTAAAATTCTTGAGTTGCATGACTTAGATGAAGTGCATGGGAAAGTCAACATAAGGATATTTAATATGAATGGACATCTTAATTATTCGCAAAATGTGGACGAAGATGGGTTTTGAGCTTGAATTGATCAAACATTTAACATGACCTTAAATTGAAATTTAAGAAAGAAATCCCAAGGTTACCATGTTCACAGGTCATTAGAAAGGGACATATCATATTTTCATGAAAGGATTTGTCTCTTAATTATGTGATTCCACCCATCTTCCACTCATTATTGAATTACCAATTTAAGATGAACAAGTACTCTAAATTATTTCCTCTTGTTGCATTGCATGGCATAATAGGTGACATGATAGTTAATTTTCTTTTTGGCATTAAAAAAAAATTTGTGTGCATATAATTTTAATTGCATAAGTAATTTCATGTAGATTACATGCATTCCATATAATTCATTTTTTTTATCATATGGACATCAGTCTCTGTAGAAATATGAGTGTAGGGATATACATCCATACCCGTAGAAAAAAAAACAACAAGGAAGAAAAAAAATGAATGAATGGTGTTAGTGAAGCCCACACATATTTTTTTCAGCATGCGAGAATCATGGGCCAATAAAATGAAAAAAAAAGTTTGTTAATGTTTCAAAATTAGGAGGGAGAAAGGATTCCTAAACTCTTCCTAAAGAGATAGAAACATTCACACGATGTATTCTTTTACTTTCTTATTTCATTCTCATTTGGTTGATGAGATTGTTTGATTCATACATCATTGTATTAAAAAAAGTAGGCATTAGGGTTCATGCATTTTATCACTTTCACTCATATAGGTTCATCATGTTTTATTTTGCATAAATGATTTGGATGTACTTGTGATTCTTTAATAGCCACCCATTTCATGCCATCCATTGCTCTTATTGGTAGGCCACCGATACGATTTTTCTCCTCATTATTTTTTATATGGAGAACTACTTCCAAGTAGATTGGTAGTTAAATAAAGGCAATGTAGAATAGAGAATCACATAATGCACCAAGCAAATGCCTGATTGAGTATGATGTTAATTGCTCTCTTGATAGTGTTCATTGATCTAAGGGTAAATGTCTTTTATGAATGTTTTTGGTCGCTAAAGAGCAGTTAATTGTTCAGTGATTAATGAAGGCCGGTTTGGGACTGCCAAGTGGAGATAGTTGAGAAATGATATTCTTATTAGTCCGTCCTTTTGTTAACTTGTCTCAAATAGATCCAAGAGTTTTTGCTTGAGGACGAGCAACATTTAATCTTACAGGAGTTTGATACACTATTTATTTGCCCTTTTCATAGCCTATCTTGTTTTGATTTTTGTGCACTGTTTTTTTAAACAAGTCCACCATGCTAGCGATGGATCTTTTTTTTAATTGGAAATTCATTCATCCCATCACCTGGGTTTGAACTCATGACCTCTCAGTCTTACATCATCACTTTTACTGTCGGGGTGCCACTTTTTGTGCACTTTATGATCAAATCTCATATTAATCATGCATGATTTACTTTTATTATCCTATGATACTTATCTACATCAAATAACCATAATTTTAATGTTTCTAAATGATTTAATCTATTTTTAGAGCTTATGTTTGGATTTTATGCATTTCAGGTGAATGTATAAGAATCTACATAGCTCAATACTATCAATTTTAGAGGCAGTGGTACTGACACATGCTCAGGTTGCAACAAAAATATATCACTAAGACTCAGTAGTACCGATATTCAAGTTGTTACTACCAAAGATGTTACAGTGTTTTTGTCAACAAAATTTGAAGCAACTCAGTACTATTTACATCTAGGTCGGTAGTACTAACAACTTGACAGGTGGCCGTGCAATTAGAGGATTTAGTAGTACTGACACCTTGTCCGTAGTACCAACATGTCAGGATCAGGCAGATCTGAAGATTTTTTTTGATCCAACAACTGAGGTTCTAACTCACCCTAAGTCATGCCTATGACTTAGGGGAAGTGCGGTCAGACCTAAGTATCTCATATTTTTTCATTGTACGATAACTGAGAAAAAAAGGAGGAGATATCCAAGAGGAAAGACATGTTTTAGACGGTCTGGGCACTTATAGTGGATAGAATTGTAGCCAAAAAGTAGCAAACCAACACATTTGTAAGAAGGGATTGTTTGAACCATCTACTTCAGGGGTTTTTCATGCTCTCTATATTTTTTCTTTCTCCTATGATGCTTTGAATATGGAAACCATGAGGGGCATCCCCACGTTCCTTAGGACCTGGGAGTTGCTCGGTTAGGCATTGTATTTGAATCTTATGCATTATTTTATCAATTTCTCTTAATTGTTGGATTTATTTCTATGTGAATGGATGAACCATCCATGATTGATCACAATAGGTAGTACGTAGAATGTTAATTGCCTGAAAAAGAAAAATCAATGATTGGAACTTCATAGAAATACACATTCTATAAAACCCTTTGGGAAAGGTGGTTTAAAAACACGAGGAGATTACCCAGAGCATCGAATAAAGCACCTATCTAATAACAAAATCAATATGAGAGTGGGGTTGGCATTAGGTTAGGTAGTGAATTATACCGTGAGAGTGGGTAATTCTCACTACATGCTCTTAATCCAAAGTTAGGAGAGAATTTCATTAATGTCTTAGGACTAAAGTGCAATGTTAACTATGGTGAAACCAATATCCTAAGGAATTCTCTAAGAGTGAAAACAACAACCAATAATTTAGATTTAATTTTTGTTTTAGATAATTAACCAAATCATTCAAGTTTCTTCAGCCTAAGATGATTGCATTACACTTAGTACTAGTTTATGAAGTCATGTTTTCCTATGTTCGACATCCATGCCTCATTGGCCTATATTACTACGAAAGCGTATACTTGCATTTTGAGTGTATAGTATGTATCTATCACCACATACTATCATATTTTTAAAGTTCAAATTATACACAAATCCATGAAGTCACAGCTCAATGGTTTCTTTCTCATTCAATTTCATACCTATATGCACAAACACATCATTCTTTTCCTCATGCCGTCACATTCAAATTCACACTCATATGCACTTAACATTTGTATCACTCAAAAAATACATATCAACCTCAACCGCTATCTCAGATTTTAAGTCACAATTGTAATAATGCATGTCAACATTCAATTCACACTCACAAATACAAATAAAAAATATGACATCAAAGTTTGAACTCCCAAAAAATATCAATCAACCATCAAATTTTTCATTCAAGTCCAAATTTTTGATGAAGCAGTTTGCCCACTGTTTATGTAGATCATTCAACTTTTCCAATGTATTGGTTTCAACCTTAAAAAAAACTGCAAAGAGAATGAGACTTTGAGTTAGATTGGATTGTATATATTACAAAATGAGACTACTTTATTAATATGTTATCCAAGACTAATAACTTACATTATCTATACATTTGATTTGTTCTGTGTGATTGACAATCACCTGCATATAGAACATCATGTATGTGCGCATGCCCAATCTTTGTCTTGTATAAGGGTGTAACATACTGAATTCTGGGTATTTTTCCTTTTGGTCCTCTTTTCCATCTTTTCCTTCTATTTCTATCCTCTTTGGCCTTTCTACTTAATTTGTGGACAATATGATGGTTTAATGAACATTTGTTCACCGTTATTCCAATATTTGGGTTTATGCACAAATACCTCAGTGGAAGCTTAATAATGGGTTTAATATGTAAAATATCCACTTCAGTGATAAAAAGAATAAATCAATTCGTCCTAGAACATTCTATTGCTTTTTAGAATATGAAAAAGAAAGAAAATCCCGAAATATAAATAAAGGAGATGATAAATGCAATAATTGGGGATAATATGGAATATTTTGGATAAAAGAAGATAATGAGGAATATATTGTTCCAAAAATCCTAAATAAAAACCCAAGAAGATAATTTGGATAATAATTATATCAATTTCGTTTTGTTGACTTAAAAGTTGCTTAATGGCCAAGTATCATCTAATTTGGATAATAAATAAATACATAATGCCTTTAATACAAGATAATGGGAAATAAGCCAAGAAAGAGAGAGAAAATATTTAATGCCATCAAATTATAAAAATAACTCCATATTCGTAATCTAAACATAAAAATAAGCCTTTGGGCAAATTTGCATTTAATTTGGTCAATGTTTAATATTTTATTTTAATCTGGAGAGAGAAAATGACTTAAAGACCAAAAATATTAAATATGTGTTGAAAAAAATTAATTAGTGCCAAAAACGTGTTCCTAACATTTATTATTACTTGTAGACCAAGTTTTATATTTTTAGAAAGTTTTTAGATACCTCTAATAAATTAAAAGGATAAATAAGTGGTAAAATGTATATGAATTAAATAAAATAATAAAATTATTCAAAAAAATAAAATAATGCCAAATTCGTGTTCTACATGTTAAAATAAACCTTTGGATGAATTTTGACTCAATTTGGAAAATATTTGATAAGAAGATAAATTTAGGAGAGAGAGAGTGTGCAAAACCTTCAAATCATTAATTAAAATAATAAACAAATGAAGTTAATAACAAATTTATGTTCCATATATTTGTTTTTCTTGAGAGTGAAGTTGCACATTAATTTATAATTATATAAGTCTCTAACATATTAAGAAAGAGAAAATATGAATTACTTTAAAGGAATTAAATAAAATACTTAGAATCCTAAAAATGAAAACTAATGTTACAATTGGGATCTACATGTATTAAATAGTATGGGGTTCAAATTTTATATTTAACTAGATAATGCTTTCTTTCCCAATTGAATTGGTATTTAAAATCCTAATTATCATAGGCTTTAATAGTGGTATTTGATTAAACAAATTATTGTTTTCCTAAAGCAAACGTAAAGCAACGCTGCGTTGCTTCCTCTCCCTCTAACGTGACCTCACGTTTTCCCCCCTTCCAAAACGGGCAATGCCCAACCCTTCCTCTACATATCCTATTTATCTTCCTCCCTTCATTCCTTTTCTCCTCAAACACACAAAGCCCTAGCCGCCCAACCTACCCTCACCTTGCGTCCAACCATGGCGAGCAACACCAGACAGAGTTGAGGATTGGGCAGCGTCGCCTCCTCCTCTTCTTCTTTCTCTCCCCGAACGACACCTGAAACTCGACGCTGCGTCGGTGTTGTTAACACCTTCCCGTCTGACCCTCGACACCTAGCAACCCCCGACGTTGCGTCAGCGTCACTAACATCTGCCCAACCGACACCTCGACGTTGCGTTAGCGTCACTACAACTTGCCCTTCTGACACCCTGACACTGCGACGCCCCGACGCCGACAACACCACTTCCAGAGCAACCCCGACACCAACACACACTGACACCAGGGCATCATAGCCACCAAGTGCAATGTCGTCGACCTTGACAATGATGCCTTCATTCACAACCACTAGATCTGCAAGACCATGACGTTTGCAAACACCTCATTCAACCTGACGATGGTGACTCATTACATGCTGCTTCTTCGTGGGTCACATGATCATAGAGAACATGATGATGTGTTTGGGTCCCCATCTTATTGTGAATCAACCAGACATGCAACCCCCATGGCAACTCTAGACATGTAAGTCTTCATTTCACTTTCAATAGTTTTGTTTTAGAAAATAGATTATAAAGATGGGATAAGTATGGAGTAAGGATAATCTAGTTATTTAAAACCATAACATGAACTAGTCAATTATCTTACCTATCAACTTTGTTGTATACAAATGTAAATATTAGATTGCATGAAATCAAACCCTAAGAATCATTAGTGGGTGTATCCTTGTTTTAATGTAACCTTTACATTAGAAATCATATATATATATAGGTGCATTACATGATAATTAGAAATACATATGGATCTAGGGAACACTCTCATCTAAGTTAATCCAAGGGAACTTGAAACCTTTATAAGAATTCATCTAATGATATTGTCTTGTTAGGAATTAAATAGTAAAAAAAAAGATAATAATGTGTAAAGAAATATACTTTTATAAACATATATCTAGATGACATGTTAGTTGGATCAAATCATGTGTATATTAGTGAACCTAATAAATATTCATATGGAATATACTTACACCAATAAACATGGTAAGCATGATGTTAGGAATAATATGGACTCACATCATTAAACCTATATTGGAAGCATATATATTATTATCCACATATATATGAGTTACATAAACTTATGCGACTAAATATTGGTAACTAGAACTAAGATAGATATGTAAAGAATCACATATTATCTCAACAAAGATTAAAATCATAAACCCTAACATGACATTACATGATCGGGAATTGGGTAATAATAATATAAAAATACAATAGGAACAAATATGTTCACTTTGACTTGGCTAATATACATAATGTGTTTCTAGGATGAAAAGTTGACTTTGTGGCCAAAGTATACTATTCAAGTTAACCTTTATGTGTGAAAAGAGGTATGTGCATCTAACCCCTTCAGTTGGGAAATTATTTATACCATTACCTATGTTCCTTAATGAGGCTTAATTTGACTTAATCCATTATTATTAAAACCTAATTTATTCATGCCTCAAAATCAGTTGTACTATTATCTTGAATGGGTTTTTATACCCCACTGCCATGTTATATAAATCTTTTGATTAATCTTGCCATAACTCTTTTTCTAGCATGTTGATTTTATTAGACTAAATAACTAGTGTAGTGGTACTTGTATGTACAACCACCCATAGTTGGGGAATGTGTTATTTCTCCCCTGGGGAATGTGTTACTCTCCCCCCCACACAAAATGTGTGTAGGTGACTGGGAATGTGTTATTCTCCCCTCACCCTTTGGTTGAAGGTCCGGTAGGTGCCTCAACCCTACTTAGTTAAGATAGTCAATATTAATCATACATGCAATCCTTTTGTGATATGTTGTTTATGACAAGCATCTATTGAAATATTCTTTTATATATACGACCTCATTCTCTTGATTGTCTTCATCTTATGATGAACCCTAGCCTATTTTACATGTTTTGCTCATCTTGCTACATTAGAATAGTTTAGTGACACATACTTTTATTTTTCGTTCCCTTTTTTCTGGGTTCCTTCCCCACCACCCAGATGTGGAGCAAGGTGTTGGATATGGCATGAAGATCATAGCTTTGGCATGGACTTGGCTGATGGATGTGTTGCTTGGAGACAAAGTGAAGTAGTCTAGTTTCCCTCTACTTAGATCCTCTTTTCGTATAAAGCATGTACACCCATATTGGGGAAATTTTTGTGTACACTTTATTTAAATTGAATATAGTCAAAATTTTTTTATCTTCCACTGCTATCCAAATTGAGTTTTGTTTACCATTGTTATTAGTAGAGAGGTGGATTGATTTCACTTCTTTACAACATGGTATCAGAGCCAATGGTAGTCAGATCTTTGACTATTTTAGTTTGTCTCCCTAATTAGAACCCTAGACTTGCATAGTTTCCTTTAAGTGACATGTTTGCCTAGATTTGATCTACCTTGATGATAGGTTGACTTAGGAACCAATAGTTCCACATTATAACCTTGATGAATAAAATCCTAAAATACTTATAACTAAAACATGCATAACTTAGTGTCGTTTAAGTTTGCCTTTAGGCAACTATTAGGGCATGAAGTTGAAGCAAAGGTGTCTAGAATGGATCGAGGTTTTGGGGGCTGGCAATATTTTCCTCCACACCACTAGCTTGGTTTACGAGGACTCCCGTGCCCATACGATACCGGCCTGGCGTGAGCTGATACGAATTGCCCGAAATAGTTTGCTTTTAGGCAATAATAACCTTAGACTTCTATGTTGTATATCTTTGGGAACCCTAAGCTTCATGTGTATGATGATTTCTTTAAGGATGGTTACCAAGATAATTTCTTATGTCCTTTGAACCTAGATCTTAGAGTTTGGGTGTTTGTGAGAATATCAGAGTGCACAGTGGAAGCATGATGGATCTTGATAATGATTTAGTTAGACTTATCCTTTAACCCTAGTGTAGTAGGTCAAACCCTTTAAGGGGTGAAGTATGGTTAGTTGATGATGTTTGAGTGGTTAAATTTTGAGGATGAAATCCTATTTAGGGTGGATGGAACCCTATAACATCTTGATCTATCTTTAGAAACCCTAACTCCATAGATAGGATGTTAGTATGCTCGGATCCTTAGTTTTGACCAAACAAGTTAATAGTTGTAACCCTAACGTGCTTGTTTATATATTAATGAACACATAATTATCATCTAAGGAATAAACCATATGCTTGAACCCTAATGAATATCCAATGCACATAATATGAATATCAATGCTAATTGTCAATAAGTAAGATGTTAATAATGTCATGAACCAATAAACCCTAATGATATGATGAGTAAAGTTATAATTTTTTAATTAATGCATGATAAGGATTGATAAGTGAAATAAAAAGGTCCAAACCCTAAGTTGTAATAATCTAACCCTAATCTATGCATCCTTAATGCCTTTCATGATACATTAATGATGTTAAGAGCCATAATCAGTCAACATACTTTGATACACATAAATGATATATATGATCATCTAATCACATATTAATTAAGTCATCAATATGAATGCATGTTACCTTGTTATCTAATACACATGTGATTAGTCACTTAATGTGAATCAAATCATTAATATGACATATGTTCCACCTAGATCATTAAAATACATGTAATGGCTTCAATATGAGTATGAAGTGATTGGATTCATATAAACATGAAAAATGAATAATATAAATGAATAATGATTAATGGTGACATTAATTTGAGCAATAAAGATAATGTGACATGTGACAATGTTTAATATGAGTATAAGTAACAAATGTGACATTAATTGGAATAATTGTATACTTAACCACGAATTGATTACAATGTCTTATTTCATGTTAAATAATTTATTATAACTTAATAAATGATAATATGAGGATAATGAAGTGTAAATCCAAATTATTAATGATCAAATGTATTGAGATAATTGAGTAACCTCTAATTGTGCATAATAATGAAAATATAACCCTTTTGGAAATAAAGTGAATATGACTAAAATAATGATGACAATGTGATACCATAATGAATATAATGTTAATGAGCCAAAAATATAAATAATGTTAAATCCCATAAAATATATCTTAATAGTGGGACCCTAGGTGATCCTTGAGAACCCAACCTATGTAAAGTTTATAAACCCTTAGGTGTAGTTGAAGTATAAGTTTTGGTGGAAGTTGTATGGTTGGAGGAACAACATGAAGTTTTGGTGATTTGAGGTTGCACACTCACCCTTCCCTAATTTCTTGTGATTTTGGGGATGAAATCCTCTTTAAGGGGTGGAGTGCTGTAACATACTGAATTCTGGGTATTTTTCCTGTTGGTCCTCTTTTCCATCTTTTCATTCTATTTCTATCCTCTTTGGCCTTTCTATTTAATTTGTGGACAATATGATGGTTTAATGAACATTTGTTCACCTTTTATTCCAATATTTGGGTTTATGCACAAATACCTCAGTGGAAGCTTAATAATGGGTTTAATATGTAAAATATCCACTTAAGTGATAAAAAGAATAAATAAATTCGTCCTAGAACTTTCTATTGCTTTTTAGAATATGAAAAAGAAAGAAAATCCCGAAATATAAATAAAGGAGATGATAAATGCAATAATTGGGGATAATATGGAATATTTTGGATAAAATAAGATAATGAGGAATATATTGTTCCAAAAATCCTAAATAGAAACCCAAGAAGATAATTTGGATAATAAATATATCAATTTCGTTTTCTTGACTTAAAAGTTGCTTAATGCCCAAGTATCATCTAATTTGGATAATAAATATATCAATTTCGTTTTCTTGACTTAAAAGTTGCTGAATGGCCAAGTATCATCTAATTTGGATAATAAATAAATACATGATGCCTTTAATACAAGATAATGGGAAATAAGCCAAGAAAGAGAGGTAAAATATTTAATACCCTCAAATTAGAAAAATAACTCCATATTCGTAATCTAAACATAAAAATAAGCCTTTGGGAAAATTTGCATTTAATTTGGTCAATGTTTAATATTTTATTTTAATCTGGAGAGAGAAAATGACTTAAAGACCAAAAATATTAAATATATGTTGAAAAAAACTAATTAGTACCAAAAACGTGTTCCTAACATTTATTATTACTTGTAGAGCAAGTTTGATATTTTTAGAAAGTTTCTAGATACCTCTAATAAATTAAAAGGATAAATAAGTAGTAAAATGTATATGAATTAAATAAAATAATAAATGTCTTCAAAAAAATAAAATAATGCCAAATTCGTGTTCTACATGTTAAAATAAACCTTTGGATGAATTTTGACTCAATTTGGAAAATATTTGATAAGACGATAAATTTAGGAGAGAGAGTGTGCAAAACCTTCAAATCATTAATTAAAATAACAAACAAATAAAGTTAATAACGAATTTATGTTCCATATATTTTGTTTTTTTTGAGAGTGAAGTTGCACATTAATTGATAATTATATAAGTCTCTAACATATTAAGAAAGAGAAAATATGAATTACTTTAAAGGAATTAAATAAAATACTTAGAATTCCCAAAAATGAAAACTAATGTTACAATTGGGATCTACATGTATTAAATAGTATGGGGTTCAAATTTTATATTTAACTGGATAATGCTTGCTTTCCCAATTGAATTGGTATTTAAAATCCTAATTATCATAGGCTTTAATAGTGGTATTTGATTAAACAAATTATTGTTTTCCTAAAGCAAACGTAAAGCAACGTTGCGTTGCTTCCTCTCCCTCTAACATGACCTCACGTTTCCCCCCTTCCAAAACGGGCAACGCCCAACCCTTCCTCTACGTATCCTATTTATCTTCCTCCCTTCATTCCTTTTCTCCTCAAACACACAAAGCCCTAGCTGCCCAGCCTATCCTCACCTTGCGTCCAACCATGGCGAGCAACACCAGACAGAGTTGAGGATTGGGCAGCGTCGCCTCCTCCTCTTCTTCTTTCTTTGCCCGAACGACGCCTGAAACTCGACGCCCAGCAACCCCCGACACTGCGTCGGTGTTGTTAACATCTTCCCGTATGACCCTCGACGCCCAGCAACCCCCGACACTGCGTCGGCATCACTAACATCTGCCCAACCGATGCCTTGACGGTGCGTTAGCATCACTACCACCTACCCTTCCGACGCCCTGATGCTGCGACGCCCGACGCCCTGACACCCTGACACCGACAACACCACTTCCAGAGCAACCCCGACACCAACACACACTGAAAACAGGGCATCGTAGCCACCAAGTGCAATGTCGTCGACCTTGACAATGACGCCGATCGCAACCACTAGATCTGCAAGACCATGACATTTGCAAACACCTCCATTCAACCTGACGATGGTGACTCATTACATGCTGCTTCTTCGTGGGTCACATGATCATAGAGAACATGATGATGTGTCTGGGTCCCCATCTTATTGTGAATCAACCAGACATGCAACCCCCATGGCTCTAGACATGTAAGTCTTCATTTCACTTTCAATAGTTTTGTTTTAGAAAATAGATTATAAAGATGGGATAAGTATGGAGTAAGGATAATCTAGTTATTTAAAACCATAACATGAACTAGTCAATTATCTTACCTATCAACTTTGTTGTATACAAATGTAAATATTAGATTGCATGAAATCAAACCCTAAGAATCATTAGTGGGTGTATCCTTGTTTTAATGTAACCTTTACATTAGAAATCATATATATAGGTGCATTACATGATAATTAGAAATACATATGGATCTAGGGAACACTCTCATCTAAATTAATCCAAGGGAACTTGAAATCTGTATAAGAATTCATCTAATGATATTGTCTTGTTAGGAATTAAATAGTAAAAAAAAGATAATAATGTGTAAAGGAATATACTTTTATAAACATATATCTAGATGACATGTTAGTTGGATCAAAGCATGTGTATATTAGTGAACCTAATAAATATTCATATGGAATATACTTACACAAATAAACATGGTAAGCATGATGTTAGGAATAATATGGACTCACATCATTAAACCTATATTGGAAGCATATATATTATTATCTACATACATATGAGTTATATAAACTTATGCAACTAAATATTGGTGACACGAATTTACCGTGCGTGGAAACACAAGTGTATGCGTCAATGTAATATAAGCCTTTGTGAGGCCCGAGTCGAACTCAGGGATACGTAAATTGTCAGAGACTCCTACTAACTACTCGCGATCAGCTAGACCGATTAAATAATTGAGAGTTGTAGTTAAAATTAAAAGAAAACAAAAATAAAACAAAACAAAGCAATCGATTAAATGTTTGGTTTAATCAATTCAAAATGAGATCTTTAGGATTGCGGTTTCACCGCAGGTTTTCATTGTATTAAATTCTATTTGGTCATTCAAATTTATCTCTCTATCCGGGTAGTGGCCTGAAATCAGAATTGCCCACTGTCGTGGTACAATTCACTACCTACGTCTAGGTCGGTTCCACCGTCGTAGTAACCTATACCCTAAACTAGGTGCATTACAAACGATCTCTCGGTATCCACCATTAACCTTACACCACCTTGTTCAAGGGATTTGTCGATTAATGTAAATTCCGTCTCTTTTCAACCATTAATTCTTCTTTCAAAGCAATTAAGGGTATTAGAATATTATTATGGTGATCAAGCATAACAATATATTTGAGAAAACGAAATTATACCACAGATTTAAGAGATAAAATATGAATTTCTATGATAAAATTGTCATACAATGAATTCCCGGGCTACTCCCGGTCCTAAAGACAAAGGGGATTAGCCCCGCATGTTCATCTCAAAGCAAAACATGGTAGTGAAAAGGGGAAACATGAGAAAAATGTGATTGAGTGGTGAAACCCCTGAACGGAGAAGATCCAAACGATCCTTGGCGTAGAATACACGTTCTCCCGCCTTTCGGTGGTGGAAATCGTCTTCTTCGGCGTCCGGATCGGCTGGGGCGTGCTTCTGGGCTCCGTTCTTCTCTCTACCTCTCCTCAGGACGTGTGCAGCGACTAATGACGTGATGATTCCCTCTTGGACGCCGTCATTAGGTTTAATCACCGAGTTGGGTCGCCAATTAATCGCAGCCGTCGGATTTAGATCAATCTAAAGCAAACTCATATCTGACGGTGTCGATACCATCGACGCGGGTCGATGGTATCGACCTTGCGCGATATCGATTGTTCTTCTTTTCTTTTGTCTTTGCGCCTGATGCCATCTCGATACCATCGACACGGGTCGATGGTATCGACAAACCTGTAGTGATGACTTTGTCTTTTTGTGTCGCTGCAGCTCCACCAGTCGATAGTATCAACTTTTGTGTCGATAGTATCGACTCACTTCTCGCCAACAACCTGATGGTATCTCGATACCATCGACATCCCTGTCGATAGTATCGACTTTCTTCTTGTCCTTGCGGCTGGCAACATGTGGTCCGGTCGATGGTGTCGACCACTGTCGATGGTATCGACAGAAGAAGATACTTGTTTTTCCTGAAATTACCACACGAAACCACATAAGTCTACACAAAACGTATTCTTTTGATAATTTATACTCAAATTGCTGAAATAAAGGAAATTTGACATAGAGAAGTAGCATAGACCAAAGTAGATGAATTATGCAACATTAACCACAGAAATGACTAATAAATGCATAAAACACATATAAAACAAGTCTATAAATGCGACTCAAAATCATCGCATCAATTGGTAACTAGAACTAAGATAGATATGTAAAGAATCACATATTATCTCAACAAAGATTAAAATCATAAACCCTAACATGACATTACATGATCGAGAATTGGGTGATAATAATATAAAAATACAATAGGAACAAATATGTTCACTTTGACTTGGCTAATATACATAATGTGTTTCTAGGATGAAAAGTTGACTTTGTGGCCAAAGTATACTATTCAAGTTAACCTTTATGTGTGAAAAGAGGTATGTGCATCTAACCCCTTCAGTTGGGAAATTATTTATACCATTACCTATGTTCCTTAATGAGGCTTAATTTGACTTAATCCATTATTCTTGAAACCTAATTTATTCATGCCTCAAAATCAGTTGTAGTATTATCTTGAATGGGTTTTTATACCCCACTGCCATGTTATATAAATATTTTGTTTAATCTTGCCATAACTCTTTTTCTAGCTTGTTGATTTTATTAGACGAAATAACTAGTGTAGTGGTACTTGTATGTACAACCACCCATAATTGGGGAATGTGTTATTTCTCCCCTAGGGAATGTGTTACTCTCCCCCACACAAAATGTGTGTAGGTGACTAGGAATATGTTATTCTCCCCTCACCCTTTGGTTGAAGGTCCGGTAGGTGCCTCAACCCTACTTAGTTAAGATAGTCAATATTAATCATACATGCAATCCTTTTGTGATATGTTGTTTATGGCAAGCATCTATTGAAATATTCTTTTATATATACAACCTCATTCTCTTGATTGTCTTCATCTTATGATGAACCCTAGCCTATTTTACATGTTTTGCTCATCTTGCTACATTACAATAGTTTAGTGACACATACTTTTATTTTTCCTTCCCTTTTTGCTGGGTGCCTTCCCAACCACCCAGATGTGGAGCAAGGTGTTGGATATGGCATGAAGATCGTAGCTTTGGCATGGACTTGGCTGATGGATGTGTTGCTTGGAGACAAAAGTGGAGTAGTCTAGTTTCCCTATACTTAGATCCTCTTTTTGTATAAAGCATGTACACCCATATTGGGGAAATTTTTGTGTACACTTTATTTAAATTGAATATAGTCAAAAAAAAATTATCTTCCGCTGCTATCCAAATTGAGTTTTGTTTACCATTGTTATTAGTAGAGAGGTGGATTGATTTCACTTCTTTACAAAGGGATTGTAGATTTACAATTACATTAATAAATGTAATTAACCAGAGTTGGTCATATATTATAAAATTGGAATGATATTACTATAGATCAACACTTCTCCAAGTTATTGATTTCTTTTTTATTATCTACCTTCCCTCTACTGGTATGGAATGCTTTCACACCCCTATAAGTTTAATTAACATATATGTTGCACTATTAAACTGTCATATGATGTAAACATTAAAAAGTATGTTGGGCTTCAATAAATTGTACTTATGCATGAATCACAAATTTCATTGGATGTCCCTCATTTGATGGCAGTTTTTCACCTGAAGGATGAGAACAATCCCTAACAAATGCTAGTGCCTATTTCTAAATGAATATAAGGAAAATAAAATAAAAATTACATCTCACAACAAAGTTGTATTCATAGGTTTAGACATATAAACAACAAGCCAAAAAATTACCTAACTTTGAAGGGAGCTAAGATCACGTTCTTGGAAGTACCATAAAACTGAATCACAGTAGTCAAATATTCATTGACACCACTCAGATCTTTTAGTACATCACTAATCAATGATGGTATTAGAATTCCCACATTTTCTATCTGAAGTCACGAGCCTTGTAATACAAATAACTAATATATATACATACATATATATATATATATATATATATATATATATATATATATATATATATATATATATATATAAACTGATACTCAGTTTATAGTAGGAAACAATTAAACAATTTTCACATATGACAGGGTATTCACACTCACTGTATCTAAAGTTCTATCACTGAAGTGTTCAACCAGTCATACTTAAATACCTCAGAAATATCTGTCAACACATATAATATTGTCCCATTGTATACCTACAATCTCCTCCCCAAGGATGATCACAATAGCATATGTTTGGTCTATAGTGTCTAACCATCTTGTCAACATCTTGCATTAAGGGCCTAAGGATCAAACAAATCATGTGGAATAAAATGAGGGGGTGGATGAATATGAACCTTAGGAGTTTCTTATATGAGTAGGCTGCATGCATATATTCTAATATTACCTTTCTATTATTTTATATAAGTTTCAATATACATTTGTCATACCTAAAGAAATATAATGAGTTGTTTGGGCCACCTAGTAAAGCCGCCATCTACCTCCCTAACTATGGTGGCATCTGGGTGCTCGTATGGGAGATGTATGTACCTCAGTCCTGAAAAGACATGTATGATTCTCACAGGATAGTGATCAGTAGGAAGGGGAATACCATGAACCACATCATCTATATCAAGCTCAATATCTGCCACGACGTTGCCTACTGGAACATTGACAACAAGAAAACATTTTCTGGCCACCTACATTTTTATGAAACACAAACTTTAATTTGACAAACATAAATATTTGCTTGAAAGATTATTTTACCACAATGTAAATATAAATTGACTTGAATTGAATCTTACCCCAATTTTGCCCTATAGGTCCGAAAGACTACTCTCAATGCACTCTATGAGCAAGTGATGCACATGTTCTGTGACTGCTAGAGGAGCTGGTTTTTGCATCTCTTGAGAAGCAAAGTGTTTCTCTAAGACTGCATCTACCAATCTCTGCACATACTCCTTATCCACTTCTCCTTTCTTTGTTTGTTTGCTCTTTCAATGGGATGAGCCAAAGTATTTTTTATCCCATGCTCAGCTCCAACACCCCAAACACATTCCGGATGCTCTTCTGTCTCTAGAGAAACCATCAACTCATCATGTGTGTCATGAGGGGTGAAGCCACCCTCCTTGGCTTGGGCAGCCAACTTCAACTAATTATCATCAAAAATTGACTATTCAGTAAAATTTAACAATCCAATGAAAAAATAACAAGGACATTATCTCTAGACCAAGAAATTTACCATTTTTGAAGCCACCTCCTGTCTTACATGGACATGGATTTATCCAGTTTTGTTTTTCCTCTCATCTATCCACTCAATCTAGCAAGGTAACTGTCCATAAGCACTATAAGACTTGGATGTAGAAGGAGTAGAAGTAGAACACCCTTGATCTTACCCTTGATCTTGCTCTTGCCCTACTCTTGCTATTGTTGTAGATATCTCATACATGAACATATATTAAGATAAAAACAACAATCATAATCTAGACATTCAATTAGTATTATCATTCATATTATCTTATTACAAGATTTTAATTACATATTACAAAGAACAAATTGTACACATATGCTCATGTACACTAAGTATCTTACAATAAGTACCCCGACATAGCTCACCAAGCTCATCAACTTCTAGCCATCTCTGAACCTATAAAATACATGAAACAATACATGTCAACACACGAGGTTTTAAGCAAAGGGCAGAAAGATACATATATGTAAACTTTGCATAATTTGAAAAGAGTTGCAAAACTAACAAAAAAATAAACAGTTTAAATATTTAGCAATACGAGATCCCATGTTTCATATCATTTTACTCCAATTATGTCATTAACATCATATATCATAAGGTCTTTTTAATTAACTTCCCCTTTGGAAGAGTTTGTATTAGGTTGAAACTTCCTTATTAGTACATTCGATGATCTTTTAGTAATTTTTAGATCATCATGAATGTGTGGTTCATGTTTCATGTCATTTTGAGGTTCCATGCATTTTATATGAATTATTGCAAGACTTATGTCGATTATGCATATTTTAGGGCAAAGAAACTCATAACAGGACATACAAGGTCATGATCCATCAAGTCATGAGGTTCAAACCTAAAGACAGTTTACATCAGTAATATTAGGGCACAAGAAGTACATAGCAAATTTTGGTGGATGTCCCCTACGGTCTAGGTATCATAAGATTCAATGTAACATTTCCATTAGCATACAAATACCAACATAGTTCATTGTATCATTAGCAAATGAACTATGTGGGGCATATACATCAAAGAAATTATAAGGAATATAGTATTCCCCAATTTTAGAGAGGGAGACAAGAGAAAAGGGGTCCACATCACTAATGCGACACAAGCTATACAAACAAGACACAAGTCTCACACTAAGTCATCACTGGTGGACTTAGGGCCACACAGATCAATACAAGACAAGGGAATGATCATAGGCATTAAAGTCACTAAATATCACATAATTACTAAACTTAACTATCTAATATAATGCATTGCCACAAAAGGACAAAGTCACTATTTTAATCAAGTATGACATGTATCATCATACAAAACATAACAAACATGCACATTAAGCCATTTTATTACCTTAAGGGCATAGGTGTTTATCATGGGTTGAGATAGGTGTCATCAAGAATGTAAAGTTAAGGATTCTATAGTGTATAAGGTTCATTCAATTTATGGAGTTTAGGTGTAGGAGGTATATAGATCATCAAAGTTTCCAACTATATCATAAACATGCATGAAAAGTGGTCAACAAAGTCAAAGATCTTATTTAAAAAAAGAACTAAGAACATAATCAGATCATGAAAACCATGCCTAAGTTGTATAGTTTTCTGAAATGATCAATTTGGTATATTAGTTCATTTATTTTGATCAAAGGATGTGAGAGTTACATATTTTTAGCATTTTTAACTGTCAAATTTCCATAGGACAACTCACCTTATGCGCACCCCTAGTATGAGGGGACCTGGTATACATGCTTTATTGCATTTTAACCGTCATTTGACTATTACTATGAGGTGAGCTTGCATACATGCTTTATTGCACAAAAAGTGCGTGATGTGAGAGTTATACATTTTTAGCATTTTTAACCGTCATTTGACTATTATTATGAGGTGAGCTTGCATACATGCTTTATTGCACAAAAAGAGCGTGATGCCAACAAATGAGGTCCCACCACCATTGAATAACCCACTATCACTCATCAATGCCATTTTACTAGATGGTTTCTTGACAACTAGATTACTTGTGATCATACTCGACCATGCCAAGACAAGCAGACCTTGAGTGATTGAAGAGCAATCTATAATCTTCGAGACTCAAAAGTTTGTCCAACTACTTCAAAGTCCATCTAAACAAATATGTGGAAATACCTCCAAAGCCATCACTAACTCAAAAGAATACACATTTCATTTGGTCATGTACAAAATCTATGAGATCAAAATCCAACTAAAGAGGAGGCAAAGTGCTCTAATATCAAAGATCATCAATATCAAATATGAGTTACCTTGGCCGAACTCTACTATAATTCTAAAGAAAGGACTCTTATACACTTCCTCTAGGCCCCATGCCTATAAATAGAGCCCCTCCACCAACTACTCAGGGTTCCAAACTCTACCCCCATTCACTGCAGTCCACCACATAGTGTGCTCAATGTCCATCCTTCTACCCATGTCAATGTGAAATTTATACAAATAACTTCCATTCTATCAACCATAGACTTCCAATTTATTCCATTTTACTGTGTATCCACCATATAGCTCTCTAGAGATAGAGTATTGGACATATTTGTTGTCACACTATAAATGTACGCAAGATTTTCTAACACTATCAACAACTTCACTACTTTGTGAAAACAAATAAGTGAAGAAGACCAAGTTTCTAAAATACTCATATCATTGCCTCCCAAGTACAAGTTAAAGGTCACTGCAATAGAGGAAGCTAATGATCTTACAACATTGAACATGGAGCAACTCATAGGGAACTTAGAAACACATGAAGTCACTCTCGAGGAAGAAGAAAAAGTGGAATCCAACCAACAAAAGGGAATAAGGAATAATCTTGCTCTCAAATCTGCCACCAAACCTTCTTCAAGAAACATCATTCAAGAAAGTAGTGAAATAAGTGATAGTGATGAAGGTGTCTTGATTATAGATGGTAGGAAATATAAGAGATTTTATTCTAAAGAAACTCGTAGTGCTCCTTCCTCTTCTTCTAGGTGCCTTGAATATGGAAATAAAGGCCACTAGATTTTTGAGTTCCCAAAGCTCAAGTAAGTTAAGAAGTCCTCATTCAAGAAGAAGATAAAGGAGACAAAGCTGACAAAGTTGTATGGGATCAATCAAGTGATGAAAGCAGTGAATAAGAGGTAGAATGTCTCATGGTGAAAGAAGATGAAGAAGAAACCAATGAGGTCGATATTTTTAATTTGTCTAAAAAGGAATTAGTTAATAGTCTTAAAGAAATTCATGCTATGTATATTGATGGCAAAAGACAAGAAGAAACTTGCCAAAACTTTGTTAATCTAGAAAATCTTAGTCTGAAAATGATGCTCTAAAATCTTAAAATAGTATATTAAAAGAATCTATTGAAAGTTTTTTTTTGGTGAACAAGAATCTATTGAAAGTTATAAGGATAAAATACTTGTTCCTGAAAATAAAGGTAGTATTCTCTCTCAAGAAAAGGTTTATATGCTTGCCAAACTAAATGATTATCAAACTCACCTATTTTATGCACACATTCAAATTATTATGAAAGATATACTTTACTTCAAAATCTTGCTTAAGCAAATTTGAACTAAAATGGTTGATGAAAATGTTGAGTTACAAAACAAATTTCTACATTAATGCAAGGAAACAAAAGTCTTGATAATATCTTAGTTAATACTTCTAAACAAGTAGGAATGAGAGGTTTAGTATATGCGCCAAAGAACAAATCTTCACATATGTATAAAACTAAAAAGACATATGTTCCCAAAATTAGAACTATATATGTGCCTAAAAATAAAATTTTAGACTCTCAAAATGTTGAAAAGAGAAATCAAATATCTTTTATCTCATGTCACTACTGTCAACGTCTTGTACATTATTCTTTTTCATGTGATTATTGGAAGAAATGAGTGCTTGAGATATTTTAGGTTCCAAAATCCCTATATTAAAATAAAAAGGGGAACTTGTTGATATTTGGCCTATGCTTAATCTTGATATATACATTTATGTCTTATGTCAACCCAATTTGATGTACATGTGCATATATTTTATTCTAACAAATATTCATTTGAATATCTTTACTTAAATAAAGATTCATGTGCATATCTTGCGTAAATTGTTAAAATTATATTATTGGATTCTTTAGAACTATTCTCGATCGACAAAAACTTTGACTGAGGAAGCTCACGTTCAAAAAATAGTTCGATCAACTGACTATTAGACACTAATTGTGACAATTTTAGATCATTACAAATATCTTAATTTCATCCTTTTGGTTTGGATAATATAAGTTTCATACATATCTATTTCTTTATACTTTGGTCTTATAGAACTTGTTGAAATATAAGAAGAAAAAGGATAGATAGTCTAGAATGCTTGATTTCTTGAACTTTAACATAAATGAGCTTAATGAACAAAATACTATTAAAAAAGATCGTATGATCTTATAAGTGCTTCTTTTTTTAATGGCAATTCATTCATTCTGTTGCCAGGGGTTTCAAACTCATGACCACTCGATCATACAACATCAACTTGACCACTCGGGTGCCACTACATTGGCACATGTGCTTCATTTCAAGATCAAGTCTGCATATTAAAAGAAACATTATTCTTCAAGAAATCCTTGATTCAAAATTTTGATGCTTGAAAAAAGAACTTTTTAGAACCATGCATCTCTTTCTAAAGAAAATTTAAAGTTGTATATACATAAAATTTCAAATAGCAAAAATATGTCGAATAACATGTTACATTCTCATAATCATTGTTGATGCCATATTCCAAAACATGATCTTATATTTTAATAAATTAAATGCATTAGTCATGCAACATGTCTTACTTATAGAAGTGTCAGGCATTATGCATTCTTGTATCATTTCAAAAGAAGAAGAATAGCACAATGATTTAGGTACCATAATTTCTCTCTATATAAGGAGTAAAAATATCACGATCCTTATTTGCAAATCATTTTGATCTTAATATGCACCATCAGATTCATACTATTGTAATTAAATTTATCTTTGCTATGTGACACTTTCTATTTTTTAGAGATAACAAAGGGTTAGAAATAATTCTAAACACTTAAATATATGATTTATGTTTTTACAATACATTTAGGTCAACCAATATTTTGATTTAGCTCCTCCTTGGTCTACAACATAATTGAACAAAACCTTTTTAGTAACCGAATTTATTTGATCTATTAAAACTTGGTTTACATATACAAAATTTTACCGATTTCTTGGTTTCTACATCTAACATGAATGTTTATCATGTAGCTTTGGCTCTTAAATGGACACCTTTTAGTGAACCTTTTCTTATGTTTGAGCTATTTTTACTTGGTATAAGACTAAGGGGGAGCTCAAACTCTTTTAATGTAACTTGCATATCCTTTTTCCTCTTAATTGGTTCTCTACATCAATAACGACTTAACATCCTTTGACTTTTGATTTAGATATTCTTTTAGATGAGTTATTATGGTACTTAATGGCTTCTATAAATGAATATGGGATTAATATCCCTTATATTTGGACTGGAGATTCTTTCATTGATTTCATTCCGTGCTTAATGAATTCTATAATCATTTCATCCCTTAAAAATGGTTGAGAAATCAACTTTGGTTATGCATTTTGATTTTTATGGCAAATCTCCATATCACGGAGGCCTTAACATTCCTTGCATTGATACTAAGATACTATTTTAAAAATAGTATTTTTCATGGAATCTTTATAACATGGTGGACTTAACATTCCTGACCATTGATTTAAAGTATCTTTTTTATATTTTTTCTTTATGAGATCTTTTTATCATGAAGGACTTAACATTCATTTCATTCTTAATTAGGCAACTTTTTGATGTTCCCTGACCAAATATGGATTTATAAATATGCCTGAATGTGATTGATGTCTATATTTGTTCCTTGAATTTTCCTATGAATTGGTATTCTTTTTCTATTAGTACATTGACTATAAGTTTTTTCATCTCCAAAATGACAATCCTATTGACGGGTAGCACTGGTAAGTATCCACCCTTTTTGACTTCAACAAAATGTTGATAATAACCCATGAGATAATTTGGTCATCGATAAAATAATTTAAAGGTATGAAGTTCTAAATTGGCTACTTCCACTTATCTTATAAAAATATTTTTCATCATAAAAAATGGGGAGATTGTTGTCTTTTTGGATGTGCCACACTCAAATTTTGATGATGCAAATATTTCCTAAATTGTTTCACTAACATGTTTATTAACCATTTCATGTGATCAAGGAACTAAGTTAAGATCCAACTACAAAGATCATGCAATTTTATATGTTTGGATGTTTGCAAGCCAAGTTGTACCATGAATATAATTTTACAAGTGTGTTTTTGTACAAATTTATAGATATGATATATGGAAAAGTGATGATATTCTAAAACCTACCTAAAACCCCATCCCATACTCATATGAAGCTTTTAGGGTTGTTTGGTCTTATTAGAAAAATCATTTGATAGGATTTTCCAAATTTGACATACCACTTTATAGAGTATTTTATTAGTCAAAATCTTTTTCTACCGAGACACACTCAGTCAAAGACTTTGTCAAATGAAATTTACTTGGTCGAAGACTAAAAAAATTGGAAGAAACTATTACAATACAGTGATTTCTGAGTCAGTCTCGCTCAAAGTCTTTGTCGATCGAAACTCACTTGGTTGAAGCCTCTTTCGAATGAAAGAGATGATACACCTTGTTGACTGAGAAGATCAAACAACAGATAGCTGTCAGACCCATTGGTGTTCTTTATACAATCTCTTTTGACAAAATTCTTGACCGGAACAATCTCAGTCAAACTATTTGTTGACCAAGAAGTTTTGGAAGCAAAATCTTTTTACGATCAAATCAGCTGTTGCAACCTAACTAATACCATTCTAACTACTAGTTGACCACTAAGAAAACTCTAGACACTCCTCACTTTTATTTTAACCACTTTTAAACATTTCCTTATATAGGAGTGGTCTTATTGCACTTGGAAACAACAACTTGGTACATAAACATGACATACACATACTTGACATACTACTACTTGCTATCTTTCTCAAAGTGCTTAGCTTCTAGAATTCAACTTGCCATAATCTAGACTAAGCCTTAACATCAATTCTAGTATCTTCTCCACCTAATATAACTTTGCTTATACTTTATGGAGTGGACCAACATCATTTGTCCATTAGTGCTTGATTGTATATCTTGTGACCTAAATTGTTTCTTTTTTTTCTTCAATCTCTTTCTTGATTGTGTATCTCTTTTGGACTACTTCTTGGAGTGAAGGCTGCCCATGAAACTACGAGAGGAGTATTCTCATTGGTGATCTTCCTTGGACGTTATTGAAGAGGTGTGGTATGGTAGACTTTCATGTTCGATAAAGAAGAGAAGAAGAGGGTGACCTTCCAACAACCCGTAAAAAAAGGTGATATTTCTCCTTGAGCCGAAAATGAGGGTTGGTTTGTCTTGACCACAAAAAAATAAGTAAATTTGATATATTATATATCGATATAGAAAAGTAATAAAATACATGGTTTAAAAATCTTGGTTGGAAACAACTATGTAGTAGACTGACATCATTTGGTGGAACCACTATAAATATGTGTCTTCTTCTGGTTGCTTCTTTTGTCTACTAACTTGCTTTATAATTCCACATTCTTTAAACAAGTTGCAACTAACAATGTTTATTTTTTAAATTGCAAGAAAAAGTTTTGTTGACTCTATTCACCCCCTCTAGAGTTGTTTATTAACCTCCTATTATCTCCTAACCAACCTATACGAGTGATTCTAAAGAGTGGTACCCAAGAGGGGTTTTGAAGAATATACCAAGAAACTGCAAAGATGCATCACCAACCAATTAAAGGTGAATGGTGTGTACTCTTTATCAAAATTATATAGAACAACAAGAATATAGAGTTATAGCACCAACAAGTATGCATAGTTCATGAACTTGTTCCACCAAGACATACAGGAAAACATATATAAGTACTACAACTAGGTAGATCATATGCATAGAGAAAACTAGGAATTTTAGACCACTCTCAATTAATGACTCCTGAACTGGATCCTCAATACATGGTCAACATGATTCTCAAACCCTAGGTGAGTTGGGAACATAAATATGTATTCATAAGATAAGAATGCTATACATACATTAAGTAAATGTTGTGTGCATTTTGAAGTTTTGATGTGCAATAGTAAGGGATTTTGCAACCAAGAGGGAGTTATCAATATTTGGGAAAATTCAAGAGAAAGTATACAAATATAGTGATTAAAAAAGAGTAATTAACAATGAATTGAGTAGTAGAAGTGCTGAGGCATTTCTATTTAGAGAAATAATTCATGAATAAGGAATTTATTTCTTTTCAATATTTCAGCAATATCAACATATACAAAGTTCATGTATATTATAACTAAGATTAGAAATATATAAAGTAGGGATAAGGGAACCATAGACCCAAATCCATGGTAGGAGAATTAAAACTTATATGAACAAAATATACAACATGACTGGGGAATATAACCCTAGTGCCTAGAAGGAGGAATAAAACCTCATTATGTAATTATAATTCATGTTACATGGGGAATCAAACCCCAATGCCCAGAAGGAGCAATAAATCTAGTGTGTAAATATGGTTAAACTACCAATATATATTACTAGTCTAAATATCACATGCAAAATAGTGTATGAAAATAATAAGTACAATTCAATTATAGAAGTAATGATAACATCCAATATATGGTGATTGAGGCCATACTACCCCTAAATAAAAATTCCAAAAATATCAACGACCGTGAAGAGAGAATATTGATCATGATGAAGTATCTTTGGATTAGAATTCCAAATGAAATGCAAAATTCAATTATATTTTGGATTTATGCCTTAGAGAAGAAAATTAGGGTTTCCAAGTCATTAATTCCCAATTGAGATCAAGATTGATGCACATACCTCAAGATCAGTCTATATATCCAAAACAATCCTATTGTTCAGCGATCAAACATTTCAACACCTAGTTATAATATTAATACACAAGGGATATTAATTATCCAAATTAATCCATGAAACTTTAAAAATGACTATATTTAAGGATGCAGATCTAGGCCCCAAAAATCCTCACCAATAAATTAGGCTAACATTTATGTTGTAACATATTGAAACCTAACATCTTAACTCTATGAGGTTAGCATTCTTGTTTCCTTGGATTTGACCAAACAAGGTTGGAGTTATACTCTGATACAATTGCTTGTAACCCTATTGAATATAGTTAATGCATGTAACATGAATAAATCAGATTTAATCTATAAAATACAACACATGATGTGAAATTAGGTTCTATAATCAACATCACATATCATGATGCACATAATAACATAATAAACTATATGTGTGCTAACTCGTAAGTGAGTTCATAAGTATGTCACATATGCTTCATTTTCTAACTAATAGTCACATAATGGCTAAGATATGTTTAATAAGTGACATAACACATGAATAAGAATAAAAAAATTTAATTTTCGTACCCAGGAGTATGGATATAATATTATCTAAATAAATATTTAATTCATGGACTAAATAGGATAAATAACTAAAATATGGAAATTCCTGCATAGTAATATATGTAACTCTTTTGGGAACAACATGGAGATAAATAGAATCAATTTGATGGATTTTTATGATAATGATGTAATATTATAATAAATATATGGTTATGACCCTAAAAACTGATTTTTATTAAGAATTCATGAAAGAAAACTTTAAACCCAAATCTAATGTCAAAATCGCGATCCTTGGGTCCCAATTATCTTGGTTGCCAAGTTTCACATTAATTGAATAATCCTAGATGTCTTAAATTCATTAAGGGAAGAAAATACACGACATGCATTAAAATTTATATAAAATATTAGATGTCTTAAAAAGTGGAAACTAACACCAAAGTCAGATTCTTCAAGTCCTAGTTAGTCTATTTTTCAAGTTTCACCTTATTAGATAATCCTAACTATCCAGATTTAGTCAAAAAGATACTCTCAAATTATGTAATCCTATTATCAATCGGATTTTGATTATTGGTTTATTTTGTTATTTCATTTGTCATGCAAAATATATCCCAATTTGCTTATTCTTTCTTATGATGCTT
The DNA here is from genome assembly GCA_963693085.1 of Alisma plantago-aquatica. Classification (NCBI taxonomy): domain Eukaryota; kingdom Viridiplantae; phylum Streptophyta; class Magnoliopsida; order Alismatales; family Alismataceae; genus Alisma; species Alisma plantago-aquatica. The sequence continues at coordinate 539,808,896 of OY856411.1, read as the reverse complement.
CTTTCTTGATTTCACACCTATCCTAGGCCATTCGATTAAGATCTGATGGGTCACACGTCATCTCCTTCCTCAAGTAACAGAGAATATTGAGTGAACATTACATCTGACTGGTTGGTGCCATTCGGAAAAGATTTCTTGATCCATGTAGCATGAAACTTCTCAAGATTAATCTGAAATTGAATTGGGAGGCAAATCCGCATCTAACATGCATGTCTTTGAAAACTAGTTTCACTTTGTTGTGTTTAGCCCAATTTCTATCTCTAAGCCTCTCAAACCACCTACTCATAGATGTTGTTATACCTAAACCTATAAATACTCGACCATCCATTGATCTTTTCCAGCCCTATTTCTTTCATTATCTCATGACAATTCCATTTGATCTCCCCTGTCCGACCACTGCCAACCCACTTTTCTTCTTGCCAAAAATCATCTCACCAATGACGACTCACACAACAATAGACAAATATAATCAAGGTAAGTAACCTAGAGACTCCTTCTTTGATTTTCCTTTGTTATTTTGGTCGAAGAATAAGCCCTTATGTTTCCCCCAAATTCTTGTCTACCTACCTAGCTGCTCCTAGTAGAAATGGAGCGTGAGGCTGGGAAGGAGCACACCCCTTCTCATGGATTTCCAGTTTTCCCCCTCTCGCCCACTTGTATATGTTTTATTGTGCAAGGGAAATTTAGTCCTTTGATCATTTTCACTGCATTTTCTCACATACACATTGGACTAATGTGCTATATCATAATATCTAGGTTCCACATAACATGGGGGGTATTTTCATCTTTTGCAAATTCAATTTATTTTCAAATAAATTAGTAGGTAGTAAATCTTTAGAAATTCAAAACTAACTCTCTAGTTATCCAAAAATTACAAAAAAAATACTCGGTGGAGTAAAAACACAGATTATCTACCTAAATAAATATATTTGTTAATTTAAATGCGATCATAATAGTAGTACTTAATATAGGGTTTAGGATATGCATGGTAATTAAGGGTTTGTAGATACAAATCTATAATAGGTGAGAAGAACCCCAACTTGGATCTAGAGGTTTGGAATTTGATAAGTTGACTCACATATTGATCAATGTCGCACACCCTTGATCAAATTCAACAATTGATTTTATTTTCTCTCTCTTGGACCTCTTTAAGGTATTTTGGTGATCAATTTTTTCCTTCTTGACTTGATGAACAAATTGGGTCTAATCTTAATGACTTTGAATACCTAATTATACTTTGCTTCATGTTGAAACCCTAAATGTGGAATTGAGCCAAGTTGTTCCTCAATGTGAGATGGAACCCCAATTTTTGCCTACTTTTGTGGTGGATGTTTTGAATTATCCATTTATGTGATGGAAATCTTATTAATTCTATTTTTGTGATTATACTTTCACTTGCCTCTACATTTTTGCATGATTTGTGGCTCAGTAACTCTAGAGTTGTATAGGTGCCTTTATTTTCTAGGGTTATGTGCCCTTTATATTTTGGGATGGAGCTTATGTGACCCATACCCGAGTTTTGTGCCCACTTTATATATTTGGGAGATTGGTTATGTTCCTTACTCTATAAAATTTTAGCATTATGTTCCCTAGCCTCCATTGTTTATTTATGTTTCACTAGTTCAATGTTTATCTTGTAGTGAAATATGGCATCATATAAGGCAACAGAAACACAAAATATAACTGCATACCTATAGACATTTGACCACATCAATAAATATGTAATGGGAAGGATGGTTAGGAAGGTTATATATGGTCTTGGAGCAAGTGCAGAAACAATCCCCTTGTAGAAGCATACATCTTTCTTAAAGTCACATCATGACAATGTCAGAGGCAGCCTCATAGTTGATCACCATAGATAGAAGTTGACCTCTCCCCCCAGCAGCATGCAATAACCCCCTAACCTTTATAGTAGTAGTCCACACAGACTATCAGGAAGTCCTGTCATTCTTGAAGAATAGACAAGAAGGAGTTGCTCCTTCTAGTCGGTGTGCTAGAACTAACTTTCTCTCCCACAATTGCTCTCCCTTGCTATCCCTACCTTTAATGGGTAGAACTTTCTCAAGTTCTCTCAGTTACCACAAACAGATAAGACAATAATTGTTAGAGTGATTCATGCATTTGAGAAGCCCCAAGTACACATCTATTTATAGGAGGATCAGAGTAGGATTCCCAGTCTGAGATGGAGTAGAAGAGGACAAGATTTCATGAATTTTTGCATCCTATGAGTGGTGAAACAATCAGTTCAAAGGTGAATAGATCAGTTCGCATGTCAGCTGATCAGTTCAACCCTTGAAATAATCATTTCAACATGTTTCCCATTGCAATTTTATTAGCAAATATATCCAATTAATACACAACATGACACCAACACTAATCCTTGATCCAATTGAATTGGTCTACCAGACAGTTGGTTCACAACTTGAACCGATCAGTTCATGGATCTGAGCCAATTGATCTACTTCCTAAACTGGTCGTGTCATGGACCAGATGGTCAATATTAGTTCAATTGACCTGCCACTTCAAAATGATAGGTTCAACACTTGAACCGGTTGGTTTACAGTCTAGTTAGTCAATTTTCAACAAATGTTGTTTAAACTAGATACCTAACTCTTTAGTACCAAGTTTAAACTCCATTCATGAATAACCTCATATTACAAGTGTATCCTATGTGAGTGACCCTATAGTTTTCAAGTTATGTTGTCAATGAATGCCCATAACCAATTTATGACATCAAAAGCAATTATTGGTATCTAGCAATACATCATTGCTGCCCAAGTAATACAGAAAGTTGGAGAAGAAATTCAACTTACAATATGTAATTGGTGTTATAGTGATCGCATAGTTCCTTTGTCACTGACATCTAGTTTGAACTCGAAGCATGAAATCATCATCCTCTTAATGATCATTCCATGTTACTTGAACTAGAGAAGGTTGTCTAAGATATATATGAACCCAATATCATATATTGATCAACCTTCCACAATAACATCCGACTAGGGACATAATAAGAACGTACATGCTCTTGACATATGTATGATCTCATTGTCCAAGCCCACAACCTAAAAACATACGTCATTGAGTAATATCATTATTTAGAATTTCATTAAGTTTCATCATTATCTCATAAATGAATAAAATATAATACATTGGAAGATTGCCTTTATTAATAATCAAATTGTTTATAAGATATACCATCACAATCATCATATTATTGGCTCTCTGGGAACACATACCAACATATCTCATGATGCATGCATGTTGACAATGTAGAGAAATATGACAACAAAGATGGTAGTGAGAAAAATTGTTGTCATATTCTCTTTTGAAAATGGATCATGTCAACAACTATGGACCGGGAAGAAAGGTTTCAAGGCATATACCTGGTCCTGGAGCAAGTCCAATGAATATCCTTATAGTGGTGTGCTTCTTTTGCAATAAACACCTGGGCAGTTGTTGGCGGTGACCTCCTGGTGTAGCACCATAGACGACAGCTGACAACATCCTCCTCATGCATTGGGAATGACCTCCACACCTCTATTGTAGTCTATGTGGATTATCAGGAACTCCCACTACGCTCCCAAAGCTACCACATGAAGGAGTCGTCCCTTTGGATGTCAATGTGTTAGTGTTAACTTGATCTCCCTTGTTGTCTCTCCCTTTTATTGGTAAGACTTGCTCGTGCTCTCACGTTACCACAACTACAAGAGGACAACAATGATCAGAGATTGTTGTTGCATCTCTGAAAGCCTAAACTTCCCCCTTTATATATTATGACTAGAGTCAGTGTTTGCAGATCATCTAGGAGTTGAAGACACAAAGTTTCACAAATTTTCTGGAAGCTACAAATGAGAAATGGTCGATTCATCATTGAATCAATAATTTCACATGTGAAATAGTCAGTTCAATACTTGTTTCAATCACCATAGACGATGTCCATCAATAGGAGCTGGTCAGACTTTGATATCGATCTGCTATCACTCATCTTCGAGCATCTCTCATCTGCAAATCGTGCACGGTTCATATCTATCTATCTCACTTGGCACTCCCTTCCTCCGACCCCCTTTCATCCAGAGTCACAAGAGATGGCGTGGCTTATTACCTTGACATCCTCTTCATGTATAAAAATTCAAGGAGAAGAATATGTATCAAGTTAAGCTTCTACCGTGGTTGGGTGTTGTATTAGGTGGACCCAGAACTGTGATGCATACACCTTGTGACCGGGGAACAACTTCCTCCCCATTTCATCACTAAGTCACCCAAAATCACTGATGTGGTCGCTAAACTCTATGTGGTAGAGGATAAGAGTTGTTCTGGGTTCTATCTATTCAATGTTTTTAAGAAACTAACCGTCATTTTTGTCCCTACATATACAATTGTAGGCATAACTCCGTGGGGTGTTGTCTAGTTTACAAGACAAGGGTATACGTCATGGAATCAAATTTCTAATGACACACTATATTTGCAGTTCCAGATAATTGAACACAACTTTCCACGACTCGAATTCTCAAGGTGAATCACTTGTAGACATGCTAGTAATAGATGATGAAATCTGGCATATTTGGAGGCATACAGACATATTTTAGTTGAAGAACAATTATGGTGATAACTATTTTGCATTTCTAACAGTTCACATATAGTTTGCCAAACTAAAAAAACAAAAAAATTCATGGGTTGAGATGAGAAGCATCAACGACTATGCAATTTTTGTTGGTGACAAAAATAGTGAGCCATTGGCTCTACCCACTTCAATGTTCCTGCATCACACTAGGGATTGCATCTACTTCGTTGATGAGTATTGGGATGTTGTTGAAGCACCGAATGGATGTCAAGTAAAGAAATATAATCTAGATGACAAAAGTATGGTGTTCTATGAGGAATATGAATTTGATATAACTAACATTGGTTTGACATGGCTTCTTCCTGTATCATTTTAGCCGCTTAACATTCGATACTTGTAGATGTTTGTACATATATTCTACTAGTTCTCTGTCATTCATGTTTAAAATTTCATGTAATCTTTCTTATATTTTGGAATTCGTTTGAGCTCATCTGGCCATATTTTGCATGATATATTTTATTCAGAGCTAATCATGTTGCATTAAATTCTACTATATAGCTTTTTTAAAATGAGAAAAGATTTCCCTCCTCGTATCTCCTTTTTCATAATTTTATGGATTGGTATAACATTGTTGAGTGTCTTGGTAAAATTTTTAGTGCCATTCAGATAGCAAAGAATTCCCAAGTAGATATAATGGCTATAGAATATTTGAATCACCAATGTATATAAAGTTCTCCATTGTTATTGATGATCTCTTGACGAATTTCTTTAGTCATTGAGAGGGTCGATTTCTTGTCTTTATTTATGCATTGCTGCTTTTTCATGTAGATTGTACTCTTTATTCTTTTATCTGGAAAACCATATAATCCAATTATACTGCTTCTTTTTTAGAAGATAACATCATAGGGATGAATTCTCTGGAATTCATAATATAAATTTATGATTATTGAACACTAGCTTGGTTATTGTCTCATGCAATTTGTTGGAACTATGTTTATCAATGTAGGGTCCTACTTCTTATGTATAGATTGGTTTATGAAGAACTTTGTATTCACTGATTAATATTCACGTTTCTTGATTTTCCTGCTAACTATATTTTCCATTTAGGTGTACGACACTATTATATTTTGGGGATTAATAAACCCTAATATGGATTTGATTTTCACCATTAACTTAGTTTCCACCTATATTTTACTTATGTGGATACATTTTAACTAATATTATTTTATTCCAATGTCAAATATAATTTTACTTACATAAAAAAATATCCCACTTGCAGTAGGAGGACCATGTACCTATAACAACGATGGAGTATACGTCTTTATAAGTCTTTCATGAGTAAAAAGCAATTAAAATAACAAACTAGATTGTGTTTCTCTATAAAAATTATGTTATCCTTAATTTCTTAACATCATTTCAATTCAGTATGTGAACAATTGCACCTATATCAGTGGTCCTTATGCATATATGAACCTCAATATCCAAAGCATCCCCTAATAGAATGTTAGTTTAATAGAAATGTGAAAGACCATTGTACTAGTGCTACTTAATTTAACCTTTAGTACCTATTAGGCATAGGTAATATTTGTATATAATCCTTTTGGGGGTGAAAAGAACTTGAAAAAAAAGTATTCTCTCATTTTATATGTAAGATTATGAAATCCTTACCTTTATATTAAACTTTAGTTGTAGTTGCCAAAAATATACTACAACAATATTAAGCATTCATGTGATGTAAATATTTGGTAGTCTTAGTATGTGGTTCCAAACAAGTGTACGAGGATGACACAAGGGTTTGGGAGGTGAGGGGGAGGGCGATCTGGTGGGAGGGTATGTACAAGTGGCGGTGGAGGTCATGGAACCTGACCACGAGACCATGACCATAGGGCTTTTGATTACAACAACAGAGTGGAGTCTACATAAGATAGAAATCTAGGAAGGGAATCTAATTATGTGCGTTTAGAGTCATTGGACCTTGGGAAAGGTGCTATGAAAATGAGGTTTTTTGTGAGTTGGGGCTTAACCTGACATATGCTAGGAGTGATAGAACCCCACCATTTCGCAGGAGACCTCCCATGATGCAAGAATGGGGTCTAACAATCCAGTCTCCTTGCTAATCAACTTTCCCTCTCTTGAACCAGACACCATCTTCTTCTTCTACACCCCAGATAGTCCCCAGGTTGTGGACAACATGTGTCCTACAAGGATGTCATTGGAGGCTCTCTTCCCTTCATCGTGTTTGAAGATTTGAGTGTCCATATCACAAATCAGGACATACATACTTGCATGATGGACGGGACACCTAAAATTCTGATTGAGGAGAACATTTCCATAATGTTGATATATAAAGTTGTGGTGTTACTCGGTCATTTGAAAAGTGGTAGCAAGGGAGGTCGAGTTCATGGTGCTTCAAGATACAATCCACCTTATGTGGAAGCTGGTCGACAATTTTAGATTTATTGACTTGGTGAACAACTATTTCTTGATCCAATTCACACTAGAGGACGATAACTTGAATGCCCTCATAGGTGGTCCATGGCCAATGATGGGTCTTACCTCAATGTCAAACACTAGGACCTAAAATTTTCAATTGAAGTTAAACCATTGATGATTGTAGCCTTGGTCAGAATACCAGAACTCCCTATCTTCCTCTATTAATGATAGCCTCTCTAGGAAGTATGTGGCATCCTTGGTACAACTATGCAGGCTGATATAAAATCTGACTTGAAGAGACAAGGTAGATTTGCCCATATTTTCGTCAAGTTCGATGTGTAAAAACCATTGATTCCATTGGTTGTGATTCAAGGAGAGTAATAGAAGTTTGATTAGGAAAATATAATGTGTATTTTCATGTTTTGCAAGAGGATGGGCGCTCTATACATGAATGCAAGTCAAAGGTGGAACAAACAATATAGCATACTACCTCAGGATCTGGGCAACAAGAGGATCAGGAGATTCCCCCACAACCTTAGGTTGACTTCTCAAACACTATGCATGCAAAAACTTTTTAGAGAAGACAGAGGAGGTAAGGAGAGCAAGCAATAAAAATTTTGGTAGAGATAAGGAAAACATTTAGTAGCTTGGACCTAGATGGAATTACTAATGATGGAGCTCTTGACCCAGGGAAAGTTGTTGTAAGGGTATCTAGTATAGGCTAGAGGAAGATAAAGGATAACTATAGGAAGGAAAACAAAGGACATGATCAAAACATCTAGATTATTTATCGAGTTGATATTTGTATATATATGTGTGTGTGTTTGTGAGTCTATATATATGTATATAATTATATGGCCCCATCTTGAATACCCGTGCGGGTAGCTATCCACCCCCTATTTTTGTTATTTTTTTTGAGTTTCTTACTTACACATGTAAAGAGTTACTTTACCTTACAAACTGTTACTTTTCATGCATAGATAGTTACATTTGCAATAGCATATTTGAATATACAATTACATGTATATTTGTTGTGTATTCTGCCTAGATTTACTTTTTTTAGTCATATAGTTACTTTTTTTGTCCAGCGAGTCACTTTTCTGACCATATAGTTACATTTGGGATGTGCAAGTAGCAAAAATCCAGGCTACCCGCCAGGTATTTAATGAACAACATATATATATACATATATATATATACATATATATGTATATATATGTATATAAATAGATATATATATGTATATATGTATATATATATGTATATACATATATATGTATATATATGTATATATATGTATATATATGTATATATATGTATATACATATATATGTATACATATGTATATATATGTGTATATATATGTAAATATATATATATATGTATATATGTATATATATATATATGTATATATGTATATATATGTATATATATATATATATATATATATATATATATATATATATATGGTACACATGTATATATATGGCACACTTCCTAACCTCTATGATAATTAGAAACATAAAAAGAGTTTAAGGAGATATATACTGATAATTTGAATGAGATTTTGGATAAATGAATATGTATTATATGATTGGTTCTAGTACCAAAATGGTTTATGATGATGTATACATATTTGTTTACCTGTAATAATAGGTACTCATGTATTTAAATATAAGTGTACATAAGAGTTAAACCCTAAATTCTTGCAATAGATAATATAAGTATATAAACCTAATGTGGAGTATATAATTGACCATAATTTACTGTATAGAGTTATCTATCATAAAGAGGGAGAATGAAATAACAATAACTAAATAGCAAGAATGCATATTAGTACCCTCACATATATATAACCCATATATGCTTCATCTTATCTGGATAAATAAGGGTATTATAGCTACATACATATCTAATCAGGTATCCACTTAACAATATTAACAATCCTAATATGTCATTAGGTGATCAGGAGTGGGATAAGAAGAATATGAAAATTGACAATAGTAATGTATTCACATGTTCATTTTGGTTTGAGTAATAAACCTATTGTGTCCTAGAATGAATACTCAATTTTGGGGATTAAGTATATCTATTTTGTTAACCGTTATCTATGATGATTAGGTATGTGCAAATCCATATTCAAGTCTCTGTATTTGTATAACTTCAAACCAAAATTTCTACAACGAGGCAATCTTATAGAATTTATTTCTTATAATTCTCAAATTGAAACTCCATGTGTTCTCTAAATTAATATAATCTAATTTCTTGTGATCTTGAGTGTTCATTTTGTAAGGAGTCCATTGACCTCTCCTGCTATACCATTTGAATTTGTAATGTGCTTTATGACAAGAATGTTAATCTTGCCACCGTATTGTGCATGCTAAATGTTTTGACTTAAATATTCAAAATAGTGGTACTTACAAACAACCATATAAGGCATCTATATTCCTCCCGGAGTGTATGTTTCCAACCTTACTTTTTTGGCCACTATCCTATGGTGTTATGGTCCTATTTTAGGTATATTTAGTCTACATTTTACATGCATGCAAATTATTATACATTTTGATGTTAGGAATGACTATTATGTCAAGAATTTTAATACCAATATTGATATAGTGAAATATTATGCCTCATTCATTTAGCAAATTCTCATTGCAAATGACTATAGTCCCTTCTTTGCTTAAGAACACACAATTTGTACTTGTATTCAATTATAATGCTCAAATGTTATTTATACTTTTACTGATTTCTTTTTCTGATACATACCTTTTGTTAGGTATTGTTCCCCAAACCTCCCAAATGTAGGTGCATTATATGACACTAAATGAGGAAGATCATTTACAGGACATTGGCATAAGGATAAATTGGAATGGCCAAGTTTCCCTACAATCGACCTTACATATTATTTGATGTATAATGTTTTGTTTTTTTCATGTCATCTTTTATGGTAAGGAACAAAAACATATTCATTATCATGTACCTTTACAATAGTTATGTTTCCTCTACTTATCAATTATCTTACCCTTCGATATATATATCAAATGGGAGATAAATGAAATATGTCATTTCATTAATTTTTGGAATAGGATGGTTTTAGTTCTCACATCAGTGAGGAGTAAAACTCTCTCGAACCCCATCATGTATAAGAATATGGGGGACAACATGTTAATGGAAGATATAGTAGCAATCAGAGTCAATTTTGTTGATCAATAAGATTTTTTCAACTAGCATATACTTACATCATGGAAGGCATAAAATCCTAGTAAGATACAAGTCTGTTTGCACCACATTCAAACATTCATCAAACTTAGACAACACATATTCATTTATTATGAGAACTGAATGACCAACATTATGATGGAAAAAAGTTGCAAGGCAGATTCGCAAGAATGAACCCACTATATGCACTTTGCACAACAAACCCTCCCCTTTACGTCTTGATTTATACAGGGAAGGAATGATTGTTCCACATAACCAATGTGACTTGGTTGACCCTTATCCTTTTTGCAATGGAAATTGCTTAAAATTCTATTTCAAAAAATATTTTATCTTACCATATATATCAAGGTATAGAGTATTCACTACTGCAAAAACAAGTGGCTTTGGTTGGTGTATATAACATATGATGTCAATTAGACAATGACATGTGGGAAAGTGCTACAAGAATTTAGATCTATGATGTAGTTACATAACTAACACATTAAAGTATACATTGATGGTAATTTTTGTAAATAATCAAGTGAAAGATATGGTTTCTTAAGCTCTATTATCTATTAATTTTTAGTTTTTTTCCTACAAGCATCGTCATAGATGACAAAAAAAGTATGAGTACATATTACAGAACTACTGAAATCGAGCAGTTCGTCAACTACAACCTACATAATTCAAAAGAAAGAAGCTACACCATTTGTGATTGAGCAAATAGATTAAAAGAAGGTTTTTAGATCAACAATATATGATATATGTGTATGGTCATTTTGTTATAGAAGTGATGAAATGGGATACATACCACATTCACACTTCAGTTGCTAAATTTTTTATTAGTTGATGAGTAATAATTGCACACAGTCCTAGACCCTTACATTAATTTGTATCTCCTCATCTGTAAGGTTAGTAGGCATCAATATTCATATGTTTAGATTACTCACGTCGAGTTTGAGGAGATAATGCAACACTAATCCATTGTGTTTTGAATATTCAACACATGTGGCTCAAAAATATTTAGAGTTTCATCTTTTAGAGGAGGAGGTCTTGGATATTTATTTGTTTTATATTTTTTGCACATGACTCAAACATCAACAAATCATGCATATTCATTACATGTTGGATTAACAATGATACAATGAAATAGTATTACACTAAGAATGAGAATATGACTCTGATCAACATAAATAAATATTTGGGCCACAATTCCACACTATTTGAATTCTTCATAATTGGGACAGAGAAGGATCATCATCCATATCAGGAAATAGATGAATAATTGTTACATGGTAGCATATGGGATCCAATGGTCAGTTATGAATTGTATTAGATTCTATTGGGTACACTACACTCTTAGATACCAACTGATTCATTGCGTTCACCAGTTGAATCTTGAAATTTATCCCACGTGGGTGTATATAACAAGTTGTAAGATATTTTTAATAATTTAACACTTGCAACTTCAAAAGCTTACCACAAGTTGTGCATTAATCACTTGTTTGTCTTGGAAACTACACTTTCCTGAGGACTTTTTTCCTACATAGGAGATGTTCCTACTTAGAAAGCACTTCCTTGGGTCTCAATGAGTTCCTTCATTTTTAATAGAAAGAGCTCCTCAAATTCTTTCCTGGGTGCCTCCTTAATGTTGTTTTATAACTCATCTATACTCTCTTGGGTCATCAAAGTACCCATATAATGTTTTCATGGGGGAGTCTAAATAAAGCTTTTATCCCTATCCCTCTTGAGTTCCTATAGAAATTGCGAGCTCTTCCCTTTGGCACTTAGGGAAATAGGTCCACATAAGCTTTTTCTCATGTAGTTCTTTTTGTAACAAAATATCCATTTTGTCATAATATCTACTGATCCAATGGGAAATATGTCAAAGTGGAATAGTCTAAATATTTATAATTTTGTGAGACATTTATTTTGTATTATGGTAGGGAATTGACAAGTGTTTTAGATTTTACTTGCATCATTTCACATTTAGAAGTGGGGTTTCATAGGCATGTCATCACTGGGAAGAGTTGTACAATCCCTAAAGTAGATATACTTCTGGAGTCCTTAGACTATGTCATTCTCTTCAACTCGTACTCAATATATATTGCACATTTCTTTGCATATCCAAAAAAGCCTAGTCAATAATCGCCAACATAGTCTATTCATTAATCATGTACATTTTTTACCCACCTTTTTTTTCATGACTCAGTTGTCATGAATTAGATAAGACAAGTATCAAGGCATATATATATATATATATATATATATATATATATATATATAACAAAATATACACTACATTTTTGGGTAAGCTTTTAAGTAGAAGTTCTTTTAGGTGTTGCATCCCGAACCCTTTCCACATTTCTGAGTCAACAAAATGCTATGTAGTATATGGATTCTTTTCTTATTTATAGGATGTGAAATTGGTGATGCATTCTTTTGTGAGTCTAGTATTCGAGTGCGACCACCTTTTCCTATTAATTCCAGTAAAATCCTTACAATAATATTTCACTTAAATGCAAGTTTTAGCATTTTATTATATACATTTTTTTGGCATATATAATGTAAAAAAATCATAGATAGGGTTTTTGTTATTGCAATTAAGTATGTGTGAATAATCTCTTTCATCTTTTTAAGAACTTGATGTTAGGTTGTAATGTTTTAATGGTACCTTGCATTGGGCTAGTTAAACCCAAATATTTCTTAGAAGTAATGGCATTATCCCCTACAACTCTTATTCTCTTGTCAATTTTTAGATTAATATTTTCTTGAAGTATCCCATATTGTCCATTTTTTCTAAACTTCATGCATAGGAGTCATGTGTCTTTGTGTAGGAAACTCATCAGTCTAATTCCTCACCACATGCTTGTCATGGTTTCTTGCACATTATTCGAAGATTCATTGTGTGAATGGTCCATAATATCTATTAGACAAGATATGTACAATGAAAATACACAATGAGGAGAAATGTATGGTATTTGTAATAAGATTAAAAAACTAAATTTGTCATAGCATATATTATACCAATGTATGTGAATACTTGTTTTCATTCTACTCATCAATATATTTATATGCCTTCATTAGGGTCTTTTGGTTTGCAGTTCTATGTTTGTTTCTTCCATATTAATAGTGGCACATCAATAGAGAAAGAGATTGTCTCCTCAAACTTTCAATGGTGTTCTTCTTCTTCTTCAAATGGGTGTCATACTACACCATTTTTTCTGATGGAAAATAGAGAAACTATTGTCTTCAAGATAGTCAACTAACGAAGAAAAGACAAATGAATCATCCTTCTCAAATAAATTTTACAAATATTCTAAAGTGAACCCAACATAGTCCACCTTAGGCTCTTTATTGTTATCAATCCAAGTACATATACACACAAAAACTCTAAAGTACATATAATAAATACCCATACATCTTCAATGATGCTATATGACATATCTGCTTGTCTTGGACGAATATCCTATGTAGATGCAAAGTATAATGAAGATGCATGTAAGGTAACTCCTTTTTTTTGCATTGAACTGTTGTCATCCTGCCCTCTGGATTAGAATGAATGTATGATCATTTAATACCCATTATAAGAAATAGAATCCATTTTGGAATCGAAAGAAAGCTATTTCACAATCTTAAGAACATTATTTGATGAGTGTGCCATTGAGAAAGCACTTCTTTTTAGACCACTCGATGAGAGTGTGGTTATGTTCTCTTGCAAGCCATATTAAGGATATCTATGGACTTAATTTAATTATTAGACTATTGTGATCTGACACATAATATTTCACCTCATCCATCTTTTTTAAAACCAAAATTGCACTCATGAGCATGATTCATGAGAGATTCCAATTATTCATCACCCAATTACACCAATGCCATTAAAGTTGTCATTGTGATGAGATATTGGTAGGTTATAAGACCCAACTATAGACCAAAGTTGCCCTTACCTCCCTCAAAACATAGCCTTAAATAATGCAACCTTCAAGATGGCAACCATTCCAAACATCATCCTCAAGAAAAGATGTATTTCTCTCATATGGGTACATCCAATGCAAATACATAGGACCCAACATATTCACCTTATAGTGAAGTGAATATCTAGATGAATCATTATATCATAAAATTAAGGTAAATATTACATCTCAAGTTTATAGAAAATTAAAAGCACTTGGCCTTGTAACTTGTCTAAATTCTTAATGTCAATCATCTTAAAACATATTTCATTTTAGGAGAAATAGAGCCTTGTGATATAAACCCTCACATGTCTTGGGAGGATAGTTCTAATTGAACTGGGGAAAATTATCTTACATCAAGGCATCACAATCATGGGATTTAAGATCACCGAACTCAAATCTTTCATTCAGACAAGAGATGATAAATTACAAGCATAACCTTATGGCACCTTTACATCATGGAAACACTTGTAAAATATCATTTTCTACTTACTAGACAATGTATAACAAGTAATAGGAATATAGATATGTTGAACCATTTCTTAGGTGCTATGTTTGTTCTTTTAACCAATTTACATAGATCCTTTCCTATATTTTATATCACCTTTAGTATTACATGATATTCAACAATGTACCAATGATGTTGTCATGTACATTTTTCTTTGCATGTGTAACTTCGATGCAATACCTAATTATCAAAACTTCCAATATGGAAGATCCTAAAACTTATACATCTTCTAGTATAATGACTACTCACTTGAAGTAGGGGGATCCAATTTACCAAATTGGTTTTCAATATCCTTCACCTTTTCATAAACATTATCCCTAATTAATGGTTTTGGAGGTCTTCTATCATAAAATGAACCTTCAAAGGCCTAATTATTTCTTTTGTAAGGATGATCATAGGCATTATTTTTCCTATGACCAAGATAAGAAATATTACTGGCATGTTTGAATTGGGTACAATTAATTTTCCTTAAAAAATAAGAAGTATTTTGACTCCTTCATACCATATCCTGACAAATATCCATATGCTGGTCTAACGAAAAATCTTTATTATAAGAGAACAAGATTATAGAGAGTCATGTATATATCCTTTTCATTATTATGATGTACCTGAGACATAATATAACATAAAATACATCAAAGCTAATGGGCCTAAGTAGATTAAGCCTAATTCTCTAATACAAGGGAAAATAAATATATAAAAATACCACCAAAACCTCCCCCCCTCAAAATGGAGAGTACATGTCATGTATTCCCAGCTTGCCACATATATATGGCAAGGATGAAGGTGGCATATGCTTGGTGAAAGTATTAGCAGTCTATTCTCTAATCTTTACTTATGGTGTAATGAACTTCTTTCCATAAACTAGTTCTCTCACAAAGTGGAAGTCAACCTCAATGCTCTTAGTATATTCATAAAAAATTGGATTATTAACAATATCAATAGTTGCCACATTATCATGGTTGAGAGTTGAAATAGAGGAGAGAGGAAAACTTAATTTAGGAAGAATAGATGTCACCTTTTGATCTTCACAATAGGCATGTGCCATGACACAATATTCCTCGTCATTCCTAAAATGGAGCCATAAGAGACTATTTCTTGCTCTGCCAACTAATGGTATGACCGTTTGACAGACCATTGAAGATAAAAATAAATCTTTTATCATTCATCTTTGGCCCAATAGGCATTTGCATAGTAGGTCAAAGATATATCAAGAAAATGTTGATTTTTTGTAGGGGAGACCTTTTCTAGGTGCACTTTTCAGATGGCGTAGGATATGTTGTACTTGACTCCAGTGGAATGCAAGAGGTTTACCAATATGTTGACGAACAACATTAACAAAAAGGTAATATCTAGTTATGTAATTGTAAGATATATGGGATTCCTAATTGTGTGTTGCTAATTTTTAGGATTGGGAAAGGACTTCCCCTTGGATCTAACTTCATTGTGATAGTCCATGGTGAAGAAATAGGCTTAGAATTAAGCATACTAGTCTCCTTCATGAGGTCTAGGATGTACTTCCGCTAAGGTAAGTAGGTTCCCTGACAAGAACTTATCACTTATATGACCAAGAAGTACCAAACTTTTTCCAAACAATTGGTATGGAAATGTTTCTAGAGTGCCTATTTTTATGCTAAAATCCTAGGGAATCAAAACTATCAGTGATAATGACATCATCAATATAGACAGAAAAAATGATAGACCCAGCTCGAAAACAATTAAAGAAGAGACTCTGATCACTAGATGATCTGGAAAGATCCAGGCTAGAAAGAACTCCTATGATTTTTGGAAACTAGGACCATGGTAATTGCTTGAGATCATACAAAGTGTATTTGAGATGAAAACCTCTTTGTGGAGATTCCCCCTTAGTGCAAAAATGAAGTGGTTTTTTTGTATACACTTACTCCTATAGATCTGCTAATCCCTTTTTGCTGGAGCCATTTCCAATCAAACACTGAATACCGAAGGAACCTGGGTCCTTCTTTTTCTTTGGCATTTTGTTAAGCAGAATATCTGAAGTGGTATGAGCTAGTTTCACTGTTTCATGCTCTTCTGTCATATATTTTCTCGACAGCAGGGTTTTCAGGTATTTGGCCCAAGCGGGCACTTCAGAAAGAGCATCTAGAAATGGGATATCGATGTACAATTTCTTCATAGCTTCTTTGAATTTCTGGAACCTAGTGTCCATTTTGGTTCCTTTCAGCCTGTCCGGATAAGGAATTCTGAGTGGAGCTTCTGGCATAGGTCCCTTTTCTTTTTCTCTTTTAGTAGTTTTAGTGAATTTTTCCTTTTCATGAGTTGAGCTTTTTGTTGGTGAAAGAATAGCTACATCATCATCATCATGGATGATTCTAATGGTATCAGGAAGGACACGACCAGACCTTGTGGTGATAGCATTCGGTTGCTCAGGTCTATTTTGGTCATGCCTTGGGTTTGCCTCCGGTTGCCCAGCGAAGGTACCTGCTGGTGGTTTCAACTGAGCAACATTCTGTGCTAATTGGGCCTCCACAGCCTTTTGTTGAGCCTGTTGGTTCGCAAGCATGGTTTGCTGAGATTGTAGCATCTGCCTAATCAAAGATATTTCATCAGATGGTTGGGGAGGAGCACTCCTCTGTTGATATTGAGTGACTTGTTACCCCTGGGGTTGCTGTGGAGGTGCTGTCAACTGCAGTTGTTGTGGCTGCTGCAACTGAGGTTGTTGCAGCTGTGGGTGCAGTCCTGGGTATTGATAAGAGGGATTCCTAGGATAATTGGATCGTTGGAACCCATTTCTATAATTCCCTTGATTTTGGGCGAAGTTATTCTGAAATCCTGGTGGTTGTTTGCTGAAAGATCCACCTTGTGTCTGTTGTTGAGGATTGGCAGTTCCTGCTGGATTTCCATATTGGAAACCAGGGTGGTTTCTTGGTTTGTCTGGATTGTAATACACTTGGCCAGGTATTGAGTGAATGGAGTTGACTTGCTCCAGCATTTGGTCCTCGGGGTGTTCAATAATGGGTTCATATTACGGCACTGGTGGTTGTAAATCCATCATAACATTGTATAACATGCCACATGATAATGTGGGATGATCAGATGCATGACAGGCTTCACAAGTTCTGGTAGCAGCTTTCACTTGTTGAACCTGAGAGCTTTTCTTCTTGTCGTACTCTCCGAAAGAAGTTTCGAGAGCTTGTTGATTGTTAGCAATAGTCTTCAGGGCCTCTGCAATAGCCTTGAGTTCCATGGATTCTTCAGCTTTGTAAACTTTAAGAACTCCCTTGGTTTGATTAGATGACCTTCCCCAATTAGATTGGTTCTCGGACCCTATCATAACTATATTCTAAGCATCTTCATAGTTCTTTCTCATAAAGTTTCCTCCAGATGAGGAATATAAAAATTGTTTGATATCATCACTTACTCCTCTATAGAATGTTTCTATCAGTTGATTTTGAGATATGCCATGGTGAGGGCACTTCCTCAGGAGTTCCTTGAATCTTTCCCAAGCTTCCGCAAGTGTTTCTCCAGGTAGTTGGGCAAAGTGATTAATTTGTCCCCTGATCTCATAGGTTAGTGAAGGTGGAAAGAATTTCTCAAGAAATTTTTCTTCTAAAGGAGTCCAAGTAGTGATGATAGGATGTCTATCTAAAGCATTGTACCAGCTTAGAGCACTCCCAGATAAGGTGAAGTGGAAGAGGTGTAACATTATAGCTTTAAGAGCAACTCCTGCTTGAGGTACAAGTCGGAAGAGTGACTTGAATCTCTTAAGATGATCCATGCAATCGTCTCCCGGTCCTCCAGAGAAAGAGATGCCTTGCATGATCTGGATCCATTGCGTCCGGATTTCGAAGTTTGGAATGTTGATAATTGGTGGTCGGACTGGGTGATCATCTTCATAATTCTTTGGGACTGCGTAATCCCAAAGTTGCTTACTTCTTAATGCTAATTGAGCAGCATCATTCTCGGCTTGGATGCGAGCTTGTTCCTCAGCTCGAATCTCGGCTTGCACTTGAGCACGAGTGTCAGCGATGAGTTGTGCTCTTTGTGCCGCTATGGCGGCATTAACTCTCTCCGCAACGAGGCGTTGCTCTTTAGCCATTTGTCTGGCTCTTTGGCGATTAAGTCTAATCCTTCGGTGGAAACTTATTTCTACCTCAGAGTCGTACTCTAGTTCAGGGGAGAATCCGACGTGATGCGGGGTTTGCATACACATTTTCTACCTGAGTAGAAAGAAAATCACACGTTAAGATGATGGAAGAAAATGAAGAAATCAAGAAGATTTGGAGTAGTTATCAAGGAAAAGTGTAAAATACTAATCAACCAAGAAGTTGTTAAGTAAAAGCTAAAACGTTCTGTTGTCCCCGGCAACGGCGCCAATTTTTGATGGAGTTTTGCAACGCCACTAAAAATCCTAGAGATGATGAATCTCTAAGTTTAGCCTTGCTTGTATTATGGTAAGATCTCCACCCGTGTGTGCTAAGACACGTGGAAGTCTTATCGTAATATAGTTTAAGGGTCGCATCCACGGGATAACGGTCTTGTTTAGAGTTAAATAAGATGGAAGATGTTTTAGCCGTGCTTAACTACTCAACGATTGATATTTAGATCGAAAGTTTGGTTTGATTGTTTAAACTAGATGTGAGGAAAGTAAAAGCAAGAAAGTAGAAACTAAGGTTGTAGCAATGATTAAAACCACTAGGATGTTGCCGGGTTTCACACCACTACACATGTATCATAAACATGCAACATAATAAAAAGACCTGCAAAGAGAAACTAATCAGCTAGTATGTTCGTAGACTTAGTTTCCTTTCGGATAACTAACTACGAGGAGTGTGGAGTATTACAATGCCAGCCATCCCCTAACGAATGGTCACTTGCTTTGCATTACTCCTTCATGAAGTGTGTTCCTCGACCTTACCAAGGTTGCACTTCCATACGTCAACTGATTCCATTTCATAGTATGAAAGTGCAACGATGGGAGTGAGTTTACTCCACTCATGAAAGCACTCCTAGATACCAAAACAGACATATGGTGACTACATATATCTAGAACCAACATTCAATCGATATTCAGATCTAAGGGTATAAACGTAGACAATTCATACCAAGAGACAATAAGTAACATGAGTCGGTGATCAAGCAACAAGCATTCATTAAACGATTGATGTTGAGCCAAAAAGGGGAGTATCTCTATTGCAAACAATTGAAATAAATTGCATGAAATGAAAACATGGGTAGCGAGGCTACTCCCCGCACCCTAGTGAAAAGGACTACTCGCTCATCTCAAGAGCAAAGGAGGAGGCGAGAAGAGAGAGAAAGAATGACATCTCCACAGAGGAGGGAAGGTTGAACCCTTGGTGGAGAGAGCAACGATCTTCACACTTTGTGGCTGCTTGATGATGGATCTTCTCTTCCCACCTTCTTTGTTGATGAGAGAGAAGGTAGCTTGATGATGGGACGTGGACCTCAAACCGGCAGCCTTGGGGCGATGGATGAAGAATGGAATTGCTCTGGAACTGGAGAGACAACCTTTGGGCGTATGAGAGCTCTCTCCCTTCAGGTGACCCTTGGGGTCTTATTTATAGGCTTAAGTTGATCCCAAATGGTTTTGAGACCGCATGGGCTCATACGGTCTTGAGACCGTATGAGCTCATACGGTCTTGAGACCGCATGAGCTCAAACGGTCTTGAGACCGCATGGGCTCATACGGTCTTGAGACCGCATGGGCTCATACGGTCTTGAGACCGCATGGGCTCATACAGTCTTGAGACCGTATGACCTTCATGCGGTCTTGGGACCGTATGACCTTCATGCGGTCTTGGGACCGTATGACCTTCATGCGGTCTTGGGACTGTATGGCCTTTATGCGGTCTTGAGACCGTATGGAGTCTTTGTAATTTTTTTGTGCGTTTTCCTGTAATAATAAAGAAGAGAAGTTAGTTTATTGGTATATCAGCAATAAAGTAAAAAGTTAATGATTCTATCTAATTTATCTAAGAAAGAGTATGGAAAATTAAGGATAACTAATAAGATAACGTCACAAAATGGGAGGTTATCAATTTACAATAGCAACATCTAAATAAGTAAACTCAAAACATTAGATAAATAAATATAATCAGTAGATAAACAAATACAAAGCAATAGATAAAAAAGTACATCTCAGTTGATAAACAAATATAAATCAAGAGATAATTAAATAATTTTAAAAAGTAGATGAATAAATATAAAGCCCTAAATTTAAATAATGTGATGAATAAAAAATCATTAGATGAACGAGTAGATAAGTGAATACAAATCATTATTTAAGTAAATACAAATCAGAGCATCTTGCTCTGGAGTTGGGAGAGAGGGAGAGACAGAGGGTTTTTGGGGATGTTTACCTCTATTTGAGCCCAGTCGGGCGTCTTGCTCTGGAGCAGGGAGAGAGGGCGAGACAAATGGGTGCACGTGGAAGCCGAACGGGCAGGCAGAAGGCAGGTGAGCTCCTGAACCGTAATGGAAGTGATCATTAAAAAAATACTAGACAATCATATGTTAAAATTAAGCATTTTATTTTTGTCATATATTATTAATAACCAAGCCAATCATCAATTCTATTAAATAAACATTACATGTTTATAGGGATTATTTGTTAACATATGTTAAGGATGAATTTAGGATGCAAACCTAGTCAATTGGAGACTTTACCTCTAGCAGTGGCAATGACAACAGTGGAAGTGTCGTGGGTGTACTGCCAGCCCTAGATATGGCTTGCTCTGACAGACTACCGTGGTGATGAGCAGTAGTAGGAGACCGGCTGGCTCTGACGGACTGTCGTGCCGTGGCAAGCTCTGGTTCTGGCTACTGCTGTTGGCGCTGGTTCTAGTGGCTAGAGGAGAGGACTGGCGAGAGGAGGACCGGCTGGAGGAGATGACCAACGACGGTGGCGGCTCCACGAACGGCGGCGAGCTCCACGACCACAACGAGCTCCACGAACGGTAGCAAGCTCCATGGCGGTGGCGAGCTCCACGGCGGCGGCAAGCTCCACGACGGCGGTGAGTTCCACGGCGGAAGGAGTCTGCTTACTCACCGCCGGAATCGCCAGAGACCCTAGCTAAGCCGATTGCAACACAGAGAGAAAGGGGAAGAGTCGGGCTCACTCGCAGATATTAAGTTAACATTCAGTGTCAGTTATTCAACAAAACCGACACATAACACTAACGGTGTTGGTTAACAACACAAATCGACACTTGTTCCCCATGATAATCGTCGGTTTTAACTATAAAAAAAACCGACGTCTATCTACATATGCCGATTAAAAAATTGGTTCTCGATTAATGACCATACTCGTCGGTTGTTTTTCATATCCGACGCTCAAAGGGTGTGAAAAATTTCCCGCGAAGAGCGCGGGGAAACCCATAAGTGTCGGTCATTGTTGTAAAACTGACGATCAAAATGTGCCCAATTTCTGTTTTGCGAATAACCTTTAGTCGTCGGTTTATTAGTTAATGACCGACGCCATATGTTAATTTTTTGGAGGTAATTTTTTTCGCTGGAAATTTTGGATTTGGCGGTTAATTTTCGGCGTCGGTTTGTTATTAACTAACCAACACTGAATAAAAGTGATACCCGTGTCTGGTCGCCCTTCACAGATTGATGTCAGTTTATCTTATGAACCGACGCTGTATTGTTTAGGTGTCGGTGTATTATTACAACCGATACCATTAAAAGTGACGTTATAAGCCATTTCTGTAGTAGTGTAGGGAGATTACAAACAAAGAAGATGCGGCTCAATACATATATATGCATATATATTCTCTCTCACACACAAATACATACACACATACACACATATATCGGGCGACTCTATACACTCATGTTGTTTTTTGTCTTACTTACTTTGAAAAATTGATCTTCTTAAATAAATTATGAATAGACTATATATAAAAGGTGAGGTTGTTTGGACACTTATAGGCCATCCTTCTCAAGGCAACAAAAATGATGCACGTTGAATTAGACATATTTGTCAGTTTTGTTGGTGTTAAATGACTGACTTAACAAACATCCAAATTAATAAACTTACATTTTATATGTGGCCTATATTTGTTACAACAATTAATATTAATAATTAGAGTTTCTCTAAAAATTAGTCTTGTATGTAAATCACACTTGAGTGTACGATGCGGTCTATACACTCAAATGTATTCTAACATGACTCTCTCTCTCTCTCTCTCTCTCTCTCTCTCTCTCTCTATATATATATATATATATATATATATATATATATATATATATATATATATATATATATATAGGAATGATCCAGTGAGAGCCCTAAGATGGTGAGAGCATGAGATTCCTTTTAATAACTCCCAAATATGGTCCATTTTTTCATATCCAACCATATATATTGAAAATATATCGTTGTACTTACCTACCCACAAAATTTCATATACATCGGACGTACAGATTGTCTGTGGTAAATGAAAAGTTTTTAACGCTCCATGTTGAATTCTAGGCTGACCGTTAGAGGCAATATATATAAATTATATACATGGTTGAGCAAATGAAGTTTGATCATGACAATTTTTTGTGTGAAGATATTGGCAATGTTGCTTCTCACATCCGTATGGTTAGATTTGCAAAAAACCTTCAAAATTTGTAATTATTAAAAGGCTCTCATGCTCTCCTGGTAGGATGGCTCTCAATAATAGGATCGACCCTCTCTCTCTCTCTCTCTCTCTATATATATATATATATATATATATATATATATATATATATATATATATATATATATATATAGTCAGGCTAGTGTACACTTGAATGTATCAGAGGCACCGTACACCTCAGTCATTTTTGAAGATACAGTAATTTTTTGAAAAATCTAAATCATTGATCTTCTTAATTATCATAAGAACATACTATATAATAAATTTTAGCTCATTTGGACATTTATCGGTCGTGCATCTAAAGGAGGCAAAAATCACGTATTTCAAATTAGTTTTGTGCGTCGATTTTATTGTCCTTGGATGAGTGACTTACACTCATCCAAATGAGTTCAAATTTTGTATATCACCTATTATTATTATTATAACCATGAATATGAATGGATTATATTTTAGAAAAATATGGTCTAGATAGGCAAACACCATTTGGGTGTACGGCGTGATCTATACACTCGAGTGTATTCTAGCCCGACTCATATATATATATATATATATATATATATATATATATATATATATATATATATATATATATATGTGTGTGTGTGTGTGTGTTTGTGTGTGTGTGTATATAGAGAGAGAGAGGGAGGGAGGGAGAAGGCTTCATGCAGGCAAGTTGCATCCTGCAATCCATACTGAGTATGAGTTTTTGAAGTTAGCTCACCCTCGTGGGGTTGCGACCCTTTGTATCGTTCATTGCTACATCCTTACCTTCCTCCGACTTATCACCGATGGTCCATTTTGGGTTCCAAACTTAATGGTGGCAATTAAACACGATGGTTGCATTGTTGCATGACTTAAACCAACATCTTACGACACAAGCTAAGAACAATCATGCACCACCTATGTCTGTGTTCCTGAAGGCACCCCTCTATTTCTAGAGGATTCACAACATGGAGATAGAAAGAGAGATACACACACACATAAATATATATATAATCAATGTTATGTATAATTATTAAATTTCATAACCTTCTACATTTTGCACCAGGACAATTTTTTTTTGAAGTCATTAAAAATTATTTTTGAACTCCTTACAGGATAAGGGTAACATGCAAAATTCTAGTAGGGGGATTCAAGTCTATTCAACATTACTCACCTATTTTAAGCATGAAAATGGAACAACGAAAAAGTAATCTAGCCACGTACGAGCTTTTATGCAAGAATGGTCATCTAAAATTATATTTTGAGGGTTTTGTATCAACAAAACGTTAATGGTGGAAACAAAAACACATATGAGAATCAAAAGTCCATATTTCTTAAGAAATGTGCCGATTTCAGTCCCAATATTAGAGTATTTGGCAAGAAACAAAACTAAACCTCAAATTTTAATGAGTTTAAGTCTTTACATATATAAAAACAAAAGAGGGAGCAGTGAACACACCTTATGTGGATAACATGATCTCTAACAAGATATGCTTGAGCTAAGGCTCTTAATAACCACCAAACAACCCACAAACATCCTTTCTAGCCAACTCTAGATCCAACTAGACCAAAGAAGGTCTAAGGAGGGAGTAAAGAAAGGAATTTCCACCATGGAACTAGGAGAGGTTCATCTAAGAGGGAATAAGAGAGAGGAAATAACAATAGAAGACACAGATAAATCAAATAACTTAATTCCTTTTGTGCAAAACTTGGTAAAAAAAGATGAGGATTTGATCTAAAATAATCAAGCCAAACATAGACATGCATCAACATGTATGAGGTATAGTCTTAAGATCCGCCTCCTCTCGCTTTAGTAGCAACCCAACAACTCATAATAGTCCAAATGAGCCCTTGAAATTAAGAGATTACATATTTCTAAGATGAGGGAGGAGAATATTATATAAAAACCAAGAAACAAACCCCCATTAGGTTCCTACATTGAAGAAATAGGCCAAAACAATGGTCTATGCACCTACATCGGGCATCAGAGACACACACTGGGCTTTAACTCAACACACACAGGAACCAGGGCCTAGACTGATGTTGTTGCATCAGGAGATCCTCAATACACATATGTCTACTGGAGTCAAACCATGGAGCCTAAATCAAACTTACCCATCACACATTTGGCATCCATGGTGCACCCAAGGAACCCACTCTATGACACTCACTCAAGCTCTAAGGCCCCACCCTATGTGACCCCATCACTTGGGTCTCCTACTCTAGGCGACCTTCTAAAGACCGACCTCCTTGCCTTTAAGTCCAAAACTTCAAAACTTCACATGATCAAATTTAGGCGTATCATTTCCTCATCATTTAAAGCTTATGAGCACATTATGACAAAACATTGTTTCAATATCAAAATAATTAAACAACATCCATAGTAATTCCAATAAATAATAAAAATCATGAAATCAAGGCTAGTGAAGCAAGATAAATGTCAAGTTAGGTTCATGGCCTCACAATCCTTGTGGCCAAAAAAACATGTTTTTATCTTATTAAAAACATACTTGTTAGTGTTAATGTTGAAAACATACCTTCTTATTTTCTCATGATCATACTCTTTGTAAGGCCCTTGAACTTACTTAATGAGTTGAATGAGCTTAATTACCATAATTGAATGCTTAGAACTCTAATATAACCTTTTTATATGTTTTGAAATTATAAGACAAGCTTAAGTTTCAAATTTGGTCCAATTTGGACACTGTTTGAGCAAGTTATGCAATTTTCTGTACATTTTGGACTTTTCTGTAATTTACCCAATTGAGGGGTTTTCTTTGCAATTTTTCACATAAATTATGTTCCTTAGTTGTTATATTATCATTCTTGAGATTTTTGAGCCATGGGGCTCCTAGTTGATCCATGGTTTGAAGGTGTTTTTATCAAGGGTATTTTAGGGTTTTTCCCTGCATGGATGAGCTACCTTTAGTAGCTATCAACTAAGGAATTATGTGATTGACTGGGAATTTCGCCAAAGGAAAGCTAAGAAGGTCCAGAGGGATAGTGGGAGAGCTGCTTGTGTGTGTGCTTATGTATTTTTTTAATAATTTAAAGCCATTGACACTTGGATATATACTAGAATTGCAACTTTTTCTTTTTCTTAATATTAAAGTGTCATATACTTATCCAAAAGCCCCCAAACGAGCCATTTCCTCTCCATTATCTCTCTCCTTCTCCCAGCTTCGTACTCCCTCTGTTCAGCTGCGATTTTTGCTGCCCAAGGAAGAAGAAAGTGGGGATTCTCTTGGAAAACAATTCTAGGGTTGAAATTGATTCTCTTTTTGGGTCTATGAAGCTTCCCCCTAGTGATATTGACCTAAAA
This sequence comes from Alisma plantago-aquatica, assembly GCA_963693085.1. Taxonomy (NCBI): domain Eukaryota; kingdom Viridiplantae; phylum Streptophyta; class Magnoliopsida; order Alismatales; family Alismataceae; genus Alisma; species Alisma plantago-aquatica. The sequence continues at coordinate 539,782,306 of OY856411.1, read as the reverse complement.
GTGTAAGTTTTTTCTTATTTCCTCCATCTAATTCTTTGTTCCTCTTCCTCCTACATCTATACAGGTCGGAACCATGGTTTTCCATGGTGAAAGTTCCTCTAGATCTCAAAACTCCTTCCTTCTTGTTTCTTTTCTAGGGTTTTGCTTGTTTGTGGAGAGAATTGCATAGTTGGCCAAGTTCAGATCTGAATCCAAGGTTTCCTTACCCTATTTGCTCGAGATTGTTGCTGTTGGATATCTGATCTACTCTATAGAGGCGAGTTATATAACATTCTTCACTTATATTGCTTACTAGAAGCTTTTTGGTTCATGATTATGCTTGAATGTGATGATCTAAGCATAGAGAAATCATGCTTGATTAGAATTACTAATTTTGTGGTGTTTCCTGTTTTATTCCAGTTCTATATGAACCTGTAAACATGTGTACATCCTTTATAAGGTGTAACATGATCTGGTACAGGTTGATATCAACAACCTATGGTGCTATGTACAAAACAAATGATGGTTCAAATTAGGGTTTTCAAGCTATTTCCTTCCCTATCACATAATTGATTGTCATACCATTCAACAACCAATAATGTTGCTATCTTGGCAACTGATGTTCGTGATCAAGGGTGTCCAATTTATAGTGACAACCTATGGTCACCACCTTAGGTCAGGTTTTGACTCAATTAGACATTTAATTATCATCCACTAAGTATTCTAATGATGTTATCAATAGATGATGATATTGGCTTATTATTTGATGATGTTAACTGAATGTATTACTGATCTAGCAAATAATGGTGACCTAATGATCACAATTAATGGTGGATCAGATCATCATCATATATGATGAATTAGGAATGTAACTTTAGATTTGACTATACCTTGAACCAATGGTTCATTGCTTCAATTGATCTAATGGTTAGACCTATACTTCAATTGGTAACCTTGAACAATGAACCTGATCCAATGAATAATATTGGATGCTTTAACATCCAATGAATTAGAATAAATCACATGTTATTATATGTGGGTCATAGTGAATATAATTCAATTGTTCAATACCATTAATCGGTAGTCTTACATTTGCCATTATATAGTTATATTTGATAAATCAATGTAATGAGTGGATGCGTAACTCCCATGTGATCTAGCCTATTATACCTAACCTTAATGTAATTATATGATGTTGATTGGTTATAATAAGACCTCTTGAATGATTAATGTGATAATGAATTACACTCTTCTTATGTTGAAATCACAATGTAGTATTATTTGAATATCATAGTGCCTTGCCATGTTAAAATCTATGGACATACATGTGCTAATGATCTTTTCAGCCTTGTTTAAGGCATGGAATGATGATGATAACCTTACTATGAATAATGTTATGGTCTTAAAGACCTTTGGGCATGTTTGAAGCCATGATTGAGGTGAAATCCTTTTCATGTTCCAATAAGGGTTAAAACCCTGGAACTTGTGATAAGATATTGGTATCTTGCAATAGTATGATGATAAGTGTGGTCTGTTAATTTGCAATGAATGATAGATGTGGTAATATGATTAAGATTTATATCTCAAATATTTATATCTTTTGAAGTTGTTATACATATACTCTTTTTAGAAAAGAATTAGGGTTTGAATGTCCACTTGTATGATAAAGCCTTAATGCATTCAATTGGCAATAATTAATCAAGTGTAACCTTAATCATGTAGAGCCCTGTGTCGTAGAGCCATCTTCAGTGTCATAACTTACTAGATGGTGAAACGAGTATTCCCAAGGGAAACTCGGAGCGCATACTGTTGAGTATGCGGGGGTGGCAAGTTGAGGATATATACTTGTCATCCACAGTTGCATGTTATGGAGGATGGCTATGGTCATGCCTCAGATATTTGATGTGATTGAGGAAAGTTGTGGTTGTACCTTGGATTAGAGGGTTTTGTATACCCTATTTTCTAGTGTCGTAACTTGTACCAAGTACGGACTAGTTGTTATCAATTGACTATATGTCACTGTTGGCAGTTTGACTGGTATGTCAGTGCAGTTTACTCGTACTGACCGAGGGGAAGAGATCTTAGGATACCGACACTCCTAGATCTTATACGGAACTGAATAGCACTTCGCAGTGGTCAGTTGGACTTTGAGTGGTACGACTCAAACTCCCCAGGGCATAATAATAAAAGATATAATACCAACTGTGTAGTATAATTGCTAGGGTTTAATACGTATCACATTGGTTGATTAACCCTTGTATTGTCTTTACACTACATAGTTCTTACATGATGCAGACTTATGACAATTGTACAATTCTACTTGATGTTACAACTTATTTGCTAAACTGCTTAGTATGCTTAAACTGTTCAATCTGTTCATATTATTTATTCAATATCCTCACTGCTCAATGTATTTACTGTTAATTAATGTTATAATCAATATATGTTGGAGAGAGTTGTATCTCTCGCTGGGACTAGGTCTCACCCGTGGGTCACCACATTTTTTTTAGGTCGTCGTAGGCAACGAGGTCGAGGTCGTGCTGTGGAAGAGAACCAACCTGGTGATCAATAGATTCAGAAGGTTGGTTAGTTGTAGATGTTAGTCATAGATGTTAGTAGTAGAGTCCTAGTGTCGTCCCTGTACTCCTAGGTCCTGGTATGGGATGTGTTTTCTAGATGATATATGTGTATTGACACGAGATTTTGGTATTATGCCAATGTTTGTAAATATATGGCACGGACATGTGAAATATCTTTTCTATGAAGGATGTGACTAAGGTCTTTGGACCCATATGCAAATGCTTGTTAAAATAAATGATAATGGAATGATGGACCTTTTGTAAATGTTCTAAGAGTTTATTTACATTGTTGGAATCGGTTTTAATTGTTTCACATTTTTGACTATGTGATTAATTAGTAGTTGATCGTGTTTTGTGTTTTGAGTAATCTCATTTCGCGTGACAAGGTGTCACAGTTAAGTTGGTATCAGAGCTTTAGGTTTACTGAGTATACATGGACATAGGACTTAGGTTTGAGTTTGTTCTTATGTATCCAACATATCTGATCATAGTTTATGCTTATGCAGATATGTCTGGAGGACATGAAGAACATGTTGAGAGTAGCTATGTTGCACTAGGAGGAGGTGCAGGGAGGCAGGCACGCGATGAGAAAGTGCCAGAAGTAGGGCCAGAGAAGCCTGCAATGCCTCATTTAGACCCGACAATGATGGCCAATCCTGAGTTCCAGTCTATGTCTAGACAGATGATGGCCACAATCACACATATTACTGACAGAGCGCCAGCACCTCAAGCTAGGGCAGTCGCCTCTAATGTGGAGTCCCAAGGTGTCGGGAAGACATTTGAACGTCTTAGATGTGTTGGGGCAATTGAATATGTAGGTACTTCTGATCCAGCAGACACTGACATGTGGTTGACTGAACTGGAAAAGGCATTCAAAATCCTAAACATCGCAGAAGAAGACAAAGTTAAGCATGTAGTATACTTGTTGAAGGGTAGTACTAGCCACTGGTGGGCCATAGAAGAGGAGAAAAAGCCAAGAGTTGTGATAGGATGGGAGGAGTTTCGAAGGGAATTTGTTAGTCGATATTTTCCAGAGACGTACCTAGATGAGAAAATCTCTCAGTTCGAGAAGATTCGCTAGGGAGCTATGACTATCAATGAGTATGAATCAAAGTTTATGGAACTTCTGAGGTTCTGCCCAGACATGGCAGCTATAGACAAGGAAAGGATCCGGAGATTTGAGAAGGGTCTGAGTACGGAGTTGACTACTACAACATCAACCTTGGAGAACAGGGAAAGGTTTTCCACCTTTGTGGAATCTGTTAAGAGGATTGAGAGGTCTGCCATAGAGAAGCGTGAAGCTAATGCTAAGAAGTGACCTATGCAGTTCCAAGGGCAATCATCTGGAGGCTTTAAGAAGCCAAGGTTTTTCCCACCGCTGTCACAACCAAGGTCAACTTTCAATGAACCAAGATCACATGCACCATCACAGTGGACCCCGAGTCAGAGTAGAGGTCACAATTTTCCACCGACTGGAGCCCACAATACCTCATCAGTTTCAGTGACAGGGTCGTTTAGGCCATAGCAGGACACCAGAACATGTTACAAGTGTGGGAAAGTGGGGCATACAAGACCTTATTGCCCTATGAAAGATGAGGAGGTGACTCAGCAGCCAAGGCAAAGTCAACAAGGTCCACAACAACGAAAGTTTAGTAGTGGCAGTGGCAGAGGACGTGGTCAGGCATCCCAGGTAGGATCCTCTGGACGAGCAAGTAGAGGACGTGGACGACAGCAGGCGACAACAAGGTTCTATGCCATGACCCAGCCAGAAGCAGTGGTCAATCCACGAGTCGTGACAGGTCAGATGGAGTTATTTCATTCTGATATGACTGCTTCCTGTTTTGTATCTGTGTTACTACACCCAGGTGTAACACACTCTTTTATCACTAGAGAGGTGATAGATAGTAGTTATCTACTTGTTAGTCTTAGATCTGATAGCCTGCGACTGGAGACTCCTTTGGTTGATTCTGCTGAGTTGCGGGAAGTGTGCCTTTCTTGTGTTCTTTCTTTTTCTGGACACAACATTTAAGTGGATCTTCTGCCACTTGACATGCATGATTTTGATGTAATACTAGGAATGGATACCTTGGAAAAATACAAGGTAGTCTTAGACTGTAGTACTAAGGTGGCGACGTTCCATGATGGAGATGTACAGTGGATTTTTCAGGGTGATAGGAAGATTCTTCCTACATGTTTGATGTCAGCTATGACAGCTGAGCGGTTGATGAGACAAGGATGTGAGGCTTTCTTAGATCATGTTGTGGATACCAAGGCAGTAGGTCATAGTATCCAGGAGGTACCAGTGGTGCGAGAATTTGGGGATTTCTTTCCTGAGGAATTTCCTAGCATTCCCCCTCCTAGAGAGATTGATTTTGAGATCAATCTTGTTCCTGGAACACAACCCATAGCACAATTAGCATACAGAATGGCACCATCAGAGATGTAGGAGTTAAAGAAATAGTTACAAGAACTGTTAGAGAAGGGTTTTATCAGGCCGAGCACTTCCCCTTGGGGTGCTCCCGTGTTGTTTGTTAAAAAGAAGGATGGTTCAATGAGGTTGTGTATAGACTATAGACAGTTGAACAAGGTGACAATAAAGAATAAGTATCCTTTGCCGAGGATTGATGATCTTTTTGATCAATTGAGAGGTGCCACTATGTTTTCAAAGATAGACCTGAGGTCAGGTTACCATCAATTGAGAATTAAGGCTGATGACATATCCAAGTCAACTTTTAGGACTAGGTATGGTCATTATGAGTTTGTGGTTATGTCATTTGGGCTAACCAATGCACCTGCAACTTTTATGGATCTGATGAATAGGGTGTTTAGACCTTATCTTAATCAGTGTGTGGTTGTGTTCATAGATGATATCCTGATATACTCCAAGGATAGTCAACAACATGAGCAACACCTTCGCCAAGCACTGACATTGTTGAGGCAACATCAACTATATGCTAAGTTTAGCAAGTGTGAATTCTGGTTATCTGAAGTGTCTTTTCTGGGCCATGTTATATCTGCAAAAGGCATTTGTGTTGATCCCAAGAAAGTGGAATCTGTACTAGAATGGGAACAACCAAAGACACCGATAGAGATCCGTAGTTTCTTAGGTCTGGCAGGTTACTACAAGAGGTTTATCAAAGACTTCAGTTCTATAGCATTATCCCTAACTAGGTTAACCAGGAAGGATGTTCCTTTTTCTTGGAATGACAAGTGTCAAACATTCCTTCCAGCTTTTGAAAGAAAAGTTGACTAGTGCACTGGCGTTAGTACTGCCAGAGCAAGGGAAAAGCTATATTGTCTTTTGTGATGCTTCAAAGAATGGGTTGGGATGTGTGATGATGCATGATAAACATGTGATTTCTTTTGCTTCGCAGTAACTTAAGAAACATGAGGAGAATTACCCAACACATGATCTGGAGCTTGCAGCAGTGGTCCATGCCTTAAAGATCTGGAGACACTATCTATATGGAGAAAAGTGTCAGATCTTCACTGATCACGAGAATCTACAGTATATTTTCTCAAAACAGGAGTTGAATATGAGGCAGAGGAGATGGATGGAGCTGATTAAGGATTATGATTGCACAATAGACTACCATCCAGGGAAAGCTAATGTGGTAGCTGATGCATTGAGTAGAAAGTTGTCTTCATCATCAATGGTAGATAATGCACAATTAAATTTGCCATAAGAGAGATATGCTAGTGTCTCTTCGCCAGATGAATGTACAGCTAGAAGTTTCCTTGCTGGCAGGATTGTTGGCACAGTTACAAGTGAAACCTACCGTAAGACAACAGATTCATGATGCACAACAAAATGATACTATGATACAGAATATCCAATCAGGGATTGGTAGTGAAAAGTATGATGGCTTTCACGAGGCAGATGATGGTACAGTTAGTTACCATAATAGGATAGTAATTCCTGATGTTGATGGGTTGAGGAAGATGGTACTTGAGGAGGCTCACTCCTCTATGTATGCAATGCATCCTGGAAGTACCAAGATGTACCAAAATTTGAAGGACATGTATTGGTGGCCAGGTCTAAAGTGTGATGTGGCAAAGTTCATTGCCAAATGTCCAGTTTGTCAGCAGGTGAAGGCTGAGCACCAGAAGCCTGTAGGGACATTACAACCCTTGCCAATACCACAGTGGAAATGGGATCATATTACTATGGACTTTGTGGTTGGTCTTCCTAGGACAGCCAAGGGTCATGATTCCATATGGGTGATAGTAGACAGATTGACTAAGTCAGCTCATTTTCTTCCAGTTAAGATGACATTTACAGTAGAGAAATTGGCACAAATATATGTTGATGAGATAGTCCATTTGCATGGCATTCCAATGACTATAGTTTCTGACAGAGATCCACAATTTACAAGTCATTTTTGGGAGCGTCTGCATTCAGCAACGGGAACACAGCTGAGATTCAACACAACTTTTCATCCGCAGACCGATGGCCAGTCTAAAAGGACTAGTCAGACTTTAGAGGATCTCTTGAGGGCATGTGTGCTGCAATTTCTTGGTAGTTGGGATGTACATCTAACTCTGATAGAGTTTGCGTACAACAATAGCTATCAAAGAAGCATATATATGGCTCCTTATGAGGCTCTGTATGGGAGAAGATGTCGGTCTCCTATTTGCTGGTATGAGATAGGTGAATATCAACTTTTGGGTCCTGAGCTAGTACAACAGACTACAGAAAAGATTAAAGTGATACAACAACAGTTGAAAGCAGCCCAGGACAGGCAAAAATCTTATGCAGATAACCGACACAGACCACTTGAGTTCCAAGTGGGAGATAGAGTATATCTTAAGGTTTCTCCATGGAAAGGTGTGTCGAGGTTTGGAAAGAAGGGTAAGTTGGCTCCTAGATTTATGGGACCATACCCTATCCTAGATCATGTTGGAAAGGTAGCATATAAGTTGGAGCTACCACCAGAGCTACATAGATTGTATAATGTCTTTCACATCTCTATGTTGAGGAAATGCCATCCAGATACTGACCAGACAATCCAACCAGTAGAGGTTGAGTTAGATGAGGATATCTCCTATGTTGAGGGTCCTGTGTTGATCCTGGATAGAAGGGTGAAAAAGCTAAAGAGAAAAGATATTATACTAGTGTAAGTTTTGTGGAATCATCGTGGCATAGAGGAAATGACATGGTAACTAGAGAATGAGATGTGTATAAAATACCCATCTCTTTTTGCGTAGGATTTCGGGGCAAAATCCTTGTTAGGGGTTTATAGTTGTAAGGCCCTTGAACTTAATTAATGAGTTGAATGAGCTTAATTACCATAATGGAATGCTTATAACCCTAATATAACCTTTTGATATGTTTTGAAATCATAAGACAAGCTTAAGTTTCAAATTTGGTCCAATTTGGACACTGTTTGAGCAAGTTATGCAAATTTCTGTACATTTTGGACTTTTCTGCAATTTACCCAATAAAGGGGTTTTCTTTGCAATTTTTCACATAAATTATGTTCCTTAGTTGTTATATTATCATTTTTGAGATTTTTGAGCCATGGGGCTCCTAGTTGATCCATGGTTTGAAAGTGTTTTTATCAAGGGTATTTTAGGGTTTTTCCCTTTATGGATGAGCTACCTTTATTAGCTATCAACTAAGGAATTATGTGATTGGCTGGGAATTTCGCCAAAGAAAAGCAAAGAAGGTCTAGAGGGACGGTGGGAGAGCTTCTTGTGTGTGTGCTTATATTTTTTTTAATAATTTAAAGCCATGGACACTTGGATATATACTAGAATTGCAACTTTTTCTTTTTCTTAATATTAAAGTATCATATACTTATCCAAAAGCCCCCAAACGAGCCATTTCCTCTCCATTATCTCTCTCCTTCTCCCAGCTTCGTACTCCCTCTGTTCATCTGTGATTTTTGCTGCCCAAGGAAGAAGAAAGTGGGGATTCTCTTGGAAAACAATTCTAGGGTTGAAATTGATTCTCTTTTTGGGTGTATGAAGCTTCCTCCTAGTGATATTGACCTAAAAGTGTAAGTTTTTCCTTATTTCCTCCGTCTAATTCTTTTTTCCTCTTCCTCCTACATCTATACAGGTCGGAACCATGGTTTGCCATGGTGAAAGTTCCTCCAGAACTCAAAACTCCTTCCTTCTTGTTTCTTTTCTAGGGTTTTGCTTGTTTGTGGAGAGAATTGCATAGTTGGCCAAGTTCAGATCTGAATCCAAGGTTTCCTTGCCCTATTTGCTCCAGATTGTTGCTGTTGGATATCTGACCTACTCTATAGAGGCGAGTTATATAACATTCTTCACTTATATTTCTTACTAGAAGCTTGTTGGTTCATGATTATGCTTGAATGTGATGATCTAAGCATAGAGAAATCATGCTTGTTTAGAATTACTAATTTTGTGGTGTTTCTTGTTTTATTCCAGTTGTATATGAACCTGTAAACATGTGTACATCCTTTATAAGGTGTAACATGATCTGGTACAGGTTGATAGCAACAACCTATGGTGCTATGTACAAAACAAATGATGGTTCAAATTAGGGTTTTCAAGCTATTTCCTTCCCTATCACATAATTGATTGTCATACCATTCAACAACCAATAATGTTGCTATCTTGGAAACTGATGTTCGTGATCAAGGGTGTCCAATTTATGGTGACAACCTATGGTCACCACCTTAGGTCAGGTTTTGACTCAATTAGACATTTAATTATCATCCACTAAGTATTCTAATGATGTTATCAATCGATGATGATATTGGCTTATTATTTGATGATGTTAACTGAATGTATTACTGATCTAGCAACTAATGGTGACCTAATGATCACAAATTAATGGTCGATCAGGTCATCATCATATATGATGAATTAGGAATGTAATTGTAGATTTGACTATACCTTGAACCAATGGTTCCTAACTTCAATTGATCGAATGGTTAGACCTATACTTCAATTGGTAACCTTGAACAATGAACCTGATCCAATGAATAATATTGGATGCTTTAACATCCAATGGATTGGAATAAATCACATGTTATTATATGTGGGTCATAGTGAAGATAATTCAATGGTTCAATACCATTAATTGGTAGTCTTACCTTTGCCATTATATAGTTATATTTGATAAATCAATGTAATGAGTGGATGCGTAACTCCCATGTGATCTAGCCTATTATACCTAACCTTAATGTAATTATATGATGTTGATTGGTTATAATCAGACCTCTTGAATGATTAATGTGATAATTAATTACACTCTTCTTATGTTGAAATCACAATGTAGTATTATTTGAATATCATAGTGCCTTGCCATGTTAAAATCTATGGACATACATGTGCTAATGATCTTTTCAGCCTTGTTTAAGGCATGTAATGATGATGATAACCTTACTATGAATAATGTGATGGTCTTAAAGACCTTTGGGCATGTTTGAAGCCATGATTGAGGTGAAATCCTCTTCATGTTCCAATAAGGGTTAAAACCCTGGAACTTGTGATAAGATATTGGTATCTTGCAATAGTATGATGATAAGTGTGGTTTGTTAATTTGCAATGAATGATAGATATGGTAATGTGATTAAGATTTATATCTCAAATATTTTATATCTTTTGAAGTTGTTATACATATACTCTTGTTAGAAAAGAATTAGGGTTTGAATGTCCACTTGTATGATAAAGCCTTAATGCTTTCAATTGGCAGTTTTTAATCAAGCGTCACCTTAATCATGTAGAGCCTTGTGCCGTAGAGCCATATTCAATGTCAGAACTTACTAGATGGTGAAACGAGTATTCCCAAGGGAAACTCGGAGCGCATACTATTGAGTATGCGGGGGTGGCAAGTTGAGGATATATACTTGTCATCCACAATTGCAGGTTATGGAGGATGGCTATGGTCATGCTTGAGATATTTGATGTGATTGAGGACAGCCGTGGTTGTACCTCAGATTAGAGGGTTTTGTATACCCTATTTTCTAGTGTCGTAACTTGTACCAAGTAGGGACTAGTTGTTATCAGTTTACTATATGTCACTGTTGGCAGTTTGACTGGTATGTCAGTGCAGTTTACTCGTACTGACCGAGGGGAAGAGATCTTAGGATACCGACACTCCTAGATCTTATACGGAACTGAATAGCACTTCGCAGTGGTCAGTTGGACTTTGAGTGGTACGACTCAAACTCCCCAGGGCATAATAATAAAAGATATAATACCAGCCGTGTAGTATAATTGCTAGGGTTTAATACGTATCACATTGGTTGATTAACCCTTGTATTGTCTTTACACTACATAGTTCTTACATGATGTAGACTTATGACAATTGTACAATTCTACTTGATGTTACAACTTATTTTCTAAACTGCTTAGTATGCTTAAACTGTTCAATCTGTTCATATTATTTATTCAATATCCTCACTGCTCAGTGTATTTACTGTTAATTAATGTTATAATCAATATATGTTGGAGAGAGTTATATCTCTCGTTGGGACTGGGTCTCACCCGTGGGTCACCACATATTTTTAGGTGGTCGCAGGCAACGAGGTCGTGGTCGTGCTGTGGAAGAGAACCAACCTGGTGATCAATAGATTCAGAAGGTTGGTTAGTTGTAGATGTTAGTCATAGATGTTAGTAGTAGAGTCCTAGTGTCGTCCCTGTACTCTCAGGTCCTGGTATGGGATGTGTTTTCTAGATGATATATGTGTATCGACACGAGATTTTGGTATTATGCCAATGTTTGTAAATATATGGCACGGACATGTGAAATATCTTTTCTATGCAGGATGTGACTGAGGTCTTTGGACCCATATGCAAATGCTTGTTAAAATATATGAGAATGGAATGATGGACCTTTTGTAAATGTTTTAGAGTTTATTTACATTGTTGGAATCGGTTTTAATTGTTTCACATTTTTGACTATGTGATTAATTAGTAGTTGATCGTGTTTTGTGTTTTGAGTAATCTCATTTAGCGTGACAAGGTGTCACAGTTAAGTTGGTATCAGAGCTCTAGGTTTACTGAGAATATAGGGACATAGGACTTAGGTTTGAGTTTGTTCTTATGTATCCAACATATCTGATCATAGTTTATGCTTATGTAGATATGTCTGGAGGACATGAAGAACATGTTGAGAGTAGCTATGTTGCACCAGGAGGAGGTGCAGGGAGGCAGGCACGCGATGAGAGAGTGCCTGAAGTAGGGCCAGAGAAGCCTGCAATGCCTCATTTAGACCCGACAATGATGGCCAATCCTGAGTTCGAGTCTATGTTTAGACAGATGATGGCCACAATCACACATATTGCTGACAGAGAGCCAACACCTCAAGCTAGGGCAGTCGCCTCTAATGTGGAGTCCCAAGGTGTCAGGAAGACATTTGAACATCTTAGACGTGTTGGGGCAATTGAATATGCAGGTACTTCTGATCCAGCAGACGCTGACATATGGTTGACTGAGCTGGAAAAGGCATTCAAAATCCTAAACATCACAGAAGAAGACAAAGTTAAGCATGCAGTATACTTGTTGAAGGGTAGTACTAGCCACTGGTGGGCCATAGAAGAGGAGAAAAGGCCAGAAGTTGTGATAGAATGGGAGGAGTTTCGAAGGGAATTTGTTAGTCGATATTTTCCAGAGACGTACCTAGATGAGAAAATCTCTCAGTTTGAGAAGATTCGCCAGGGAGTTATGACTATCAATGAGTATGAATCAAAGTTTATGGAACTTCTGAGGTTCTGCCCACACATGGCAGCAACAGACAAGGAAAGGATCCGTAGATTTGAGAAGGGTCTGAGTACGGAGTTGACTACTACAACATCAGCCTTGGAGAACAGGGAAAGGTTTTCCACCTTTATGGAATCTGTTAAGAGGATTGAGAGGTCTATCATAGAGAAGCGTGAAGCAAATGCTAAGAAGCGTCCTATGCAGTTCCAAGGGCAATCATCTGTAGGCTTTAAGAAGCCAAGGTTTTTCCCACCGCTGTCACAACCAAGGTCAACCTTCACTGAACCAAGATCACATGCACCATCACAGTGGACCCTGAGTCAGAGTAGAGGTCACAATTTTCCACCAACTGGAGCCCGCAGTACCTCATCAGTTTTAGTGACAGGGTCGTTTAGGCCATATCAGGACACCAGAACATGTTACAAGTGTGGGAAAGTGGGGCATACAAGACCTTATTTCCCTATGAAAGATGAGGAGGTGACTCAGCAACCAAGGCAAATTCAACAAGGTCCACAACAACGACAGTTTAGTAGTGGCAGTGGCAGAGGACGTGGTCAGGCATCCCAGGAAGGATCCTCTAGACAAGCAAGTAGAGGACGTGGACGACAGTAGGCGACAACAAGGTTCTATGCCATAACCCAGCCAGAAGCAGTAGTCAATCCACGAGTCGTGATAGGTCAGATGGAGTTATTTCATTCTGATATGACTGCTTCCTGTTTTGTATCTGTGTTACCAGACCCAGGTGCAACACACTTTTTTATCACCACAGAGGTGATAGATAGTTGTTATCTACTTGTTAGTCTTAGATCTGATAGCCTGCGACTGGAGACTCCTTTGGTTGATTCTGCTGAGTTGCGGGAAGTGTGCCTTTCTTGTGTTCTTTCTTTTTCTGGACACAACATTCAAGTGGATCTTCTGTGTAACACCCCTGACCTGGGTTATGCTTTAACCCTAGGTGTTTTGATTAAGAAAGATGATTATATGTTTAATCTCATCTTGTGAAAAGTAATTAGGGCTCATGAGGAACTTATATTTCAATTTTGGTCCTGTTTGAACAAAGTAGAAGCAATGATTTCTTATTTTGGACTAAAGTGCAAATTACCCAAGTTGAGGGGTTAACTTACAAATTGCACATGATAAGATGTTCCTCTGATGTTGAGACATCATAAGGATGAATATGATGTAGTAGTATGGTTTCTACAAGCCTGGACACCAAGATAGAGCTTGTTGGACAATGTTGTGCATTAAAACCTAATTTTGGAGTAAAGTGCAATTTACCCAAAATCTAGGGTTCAATATGCAAATTACCACTTCAATAAGGTCCTTAATGTTTCTTGGAATCATGTATAGCAAAGAAAATGAGAGGGACTCCTCATTTGAACTAAGTTGGAGGAGAGGGAATCTTGACATTAAAATAATCAAGAATAATGCCTAATTGAAACCCTAATTCGATTTAGGGAAAAAATGAATAAAAATAATTGAAGGGCTTTCAAAAAAAATGTTTTGGGTTGATTTTGAATAAGGATGGACGTTCCTTTGCTAAGATAAGGAACGAAAATATCTTAAGTAGGTGAAATTCCACTCACCTTATTATAAAGAAAAGTAATTTCCACTCACATATGGGATATTAATATAATAAGCATTAAGGTGCTTAATTTTATTTTCTTTAAATTGAGTATAATGAAGGGGAATAAAAGTCAAAGGAAGGTGCCTCGTATCCTTGGAATTGAGGGGGGAGAGGCGGCCATAATTTTTGGATTAATTGGATTTTTATAAGGCATTTTCTCTCTCATCAATTTCCTTATAAAAGTGCATTTTCCAAATGAATTGAAAGGCTTTTTCGGCCCTTTCTTCTTCCTTTGCTTGGGATGAGCTCAAGGGGACTTAGGCGCAACAGGAGGACGAGCCCCAACCTGTTGGTAAGCTTCTTGACCCTCTTTCTTCATGATTTCATGGTGGAAATCGAAAATAAATTATGGATTCCTTCTTATTTCGATCTCCTCTTCAACCCTAGCCAACTTTTGCAATCAAAAGCTTGAGGACGAGCCTAGGGGGAGTTGATATAGCTTCATCCACCATTGATGGCGTGATCTTGGAGCTTTGGAGCTCAATTGGAGGCGGGTTTTATAACTTAAACCCTCAAACATTGCTATTGCATCAATCTTCTATGCTTTGTTGATTGATTTCTTCAATTTTATACACTTTTGTTTCTTTGCTGCAAATTCCATCAAGAACGGTTGCTGTTCTTGGGTGCACGAAGGAATATTATGATGACATCATCATAAGAAAGCACCTCACCAAATATATTGGGAGCAAACGATCTCAAAAGTTGGGACCAAACGGGTTGCAAACCGTTTGGTGGAAAACGGGTTCAAACCCGTTTGAAGGAGTTGACCAAGCATTGACCGTTTGGGAATCTCGTTCCTCATTATGTAGGATAATGACCCTCCAAATGTTATGGGTTAACTCCAAAGGAATCATAGGTTGAAGGCCAATCAATTAGACAAATCGAATTGAATTAAGTGCTGATTTTCAACCTGAATAACTTGACCTGCATGGGAAAACGGGTTCAAGACCGTTTGAGATGGTTGACCAAGCGTTGACCGTTTGGGATTACTGTTCATAATGATGTTGGTTAATTACCCTCCAAATTTGAGGGGTTAACTCCAAAGGAATCATAGGTTGAAGTCTAATCAATTAGGAAAACCTAATTGGATTAAGTGCTGATTTTCAACCTGATTAACTTGACATTCTTGGGAAAACGGGTTCAAGACCGTTTGATTGAGTTGAAAAAGCGTTGACCGTTTGGGATTCCTGTTTATAATTATGTTGGTTAATGACTCTACAAATTTGAGGGGTTAACTCCCATGTAATCGTGAGTTGAAGGCTATTCAATTAGGCAAACCCTAATTGAAAACAGTGCTGAAATTCCAATGAGTTAAGTTGAGATTTTGGGTTGATTAGCCCAAACGGGTTCAAGACCGTTTGGGGATCATCCAAACGGGTTCAAGACCGTTTGGGGATCATCCCAAGACCGTTTGGAGGTCTGGGGTCAAGTATAGTTGATCAATTGAAGGTCCACATGTACCAAATCATACTACAACTCAATGCTGATTTGTTGATCAACTCGATAGACCAATCCATGATGATTTTTCACTAAAGATCAAAGGTTGGATGAGCCAAACGGTCTCAAGACCGTTTGGTGGTCACCCAAGACCGTTTGGAGGTCTAGGGTTGAGTATGGTTAGGTGTTTGAAGGTCTAAAGGTACTAAGCTGATATACAATGCAATGTTGATTTGGTGATCAATCCAATGAACCAAACCCTAATTGGATTGCTTAGATTTGAGTGATATGATGGGCAAACGGTCTCAAGACCGTTTGGAGGTCATCCAAACGATCTCAAGACCGTCTGGGGTCAGGTCATACCCAATTTGGATGATGGTTCAATGGTTTCAAAGCAACTAGTCTTACATTGATTAGTGTTGTTGAATCATCGATTCCAAACCCTAATTCAATTGAATCAAACCCTAATTGATGATCAATTGAGGGTCAATTGAGGGTCAAATTAGTCGAAGGTTGACTTATCAAACTCAATTGAAGTATGAATATAGGTCCAATCGATGATTGGTTCCATGAATTCAATGATTGAAGGAATCAACATTGGAAACCCTAATTCAATTGGATACCTCATGTTATTGAAGGTCCAATTGATCAAACCTTTTTGGAAACCTAATGTAATTAGGTGAGAGATACCTTAATGGTACTAATTAAGAATGCTTAACAAATGCATGGATCCAATACATGATGAAAACCCTAATTGAGGTTGATTACATGTATAACCCTAATAAGAGGTTGTCTACATGTGAAATCACTAATTAGGATGAATAGCAAACCCTAGTTGAGGGTGTATCCAAGTGAAACCCTAGTTGAGGGTGTATCCATGTGAAATCCTAATTGAGGGTGATTTCATGAGAAACCCTAATTGGGAATGATTAGTAAACCCTGATTATGGGAAATGTGATATGAAATCCCTAATGAAGGGTGATGCTATATACAATCTCTATTCTAAAGAAGGGAGATGGTATGTGAAACCCTAATCCCTAATGAAAGAATAGAATTCATACTTGAATATGATTTATGAAATGAACCCATGTGGCAGGAACGTGCAAGGTAGCACGGCCGTGGTGGATTCACTTTGCACGACCGTGCAAGGTAGCACGGCCGTGGTGGATTCACTTTGTAGGACCGTGCAAGGTAGCACTGCCGCGGTGGATTTCACTTTGCACGACCATGCAAGGTAGCACGGCCGTGGTGGCTTCCCTTCGCACGACCGTTCTTGGTTACACGGCTGTGGTGCTCTATGCTTGACTTAGAGCTGAAGTGAAAGTGACCTAACATGGTCGTTTTGTTAATTTCCAACCTAAGGATGAGAGAGAAACTCATACCTTGTGATGATAATCATTTAATGATACATGATGAATGTAATAAGTATGAATGAATACTTAGGATATCAATGAATGCCCTAGAGGTATGGAATAATGTATTAAGGGTTGGACAGATAATGAGATCATGAACTCTTTATTAATGAGAAATGGGGAACCCTAACCCTAATTTGGGTAAAGGGAATGAAAAAGCCCTATTTGATAGTAAACCCTAATTCCTAGTAGAGGAATAATGGTGTTACTATCACATCACATGATGTGATGAATATCTTGTATGACTGTTATCATGCCTAATAACCATACAAATATTATGAGATGATGTATATAGCTAGTGTGAGCTGTGACATTTATATAATAAATGTTGATTGGCATTATGTGCCTTAATGTTGTTGTTGCTTAGTAAAAGAAGCAATATGCATGGACTTTTATGAGTCACATGAGTAAGTTGTTACCTAGTGAGAGGTGACAAGATATTTCATGGCCTTGTGAGCCAGGTGTGATGCTTGTGTAACAAGTATCATGAATGCCTTGGTCAGATGACCTGAAGGTGATAGTTACTTGAAAAAGGTATAATAATGCTCAATGATGAGTTAAGGGTTTGAATACCCATAATCATATTATTATGGTGATGAGAAAGTGAAGGGATGATAATTCCCAGTATTGAAATGAGGGACTGAGTTCCCAGGGTCTTTGAAAGACTGATAAATATCTGATAAAAGTAGTATATGTCTCTTTATAGCATTGTTGTAATAAGTTATGTTTGAGAACTTGGTTGATGCTAAAAGAATATGAGAATGTACTTAATAAATCAAGTGAAATCTATTCATGTAGTGCTCTGACCATAGATCCATCATCGTCAGGAATAGGTGATGGTGAAACGGGTGCCCGCGGCAAAACCCGGAGCACATATTTTGAATATGTGGGGGTAAATGGGCAAAAATATCCTTACGTCCTTTTGAAGAGATTGTTGGTAGGTAAACAAGAAACCTCTCAACCCTTCATGAATATGTTGGGATGGATGTATCATGAATCTCCCAATGATACTTAATGTCGGATCGAGGAGATAAACAAGAAATATCTCGATTGGCGATGAGAGTGCAGTTGACGCTGTAACTCTGTAGCGAAGGTGCCAGAATACCCTGGCTAGCTAGTTAGCAGAGACATGAGATGTCCTGCATGTGGTGTCGTACTGACCGAGACAGATGAGGTCATAAGAATCTGGCTCTTTTGATGACCTATGTATGGTACCGAGGCAATTTCGTAATGGTCGGTTGGAGTATGAGCGGTATATATCATCTCCTCAGAGCATAAGTGTGATTGTAAAATGTAATCAGCCGTATAGCATGTTTGCTTAAGGATTGAATACGGAGATTCATTGGCTGATGTTGCATTTCTTTGTGCATTCCTTAGCGGATAAATGTTATTTATGTTTCTTTATATTCTCTACAAAGTAGACAGATGAATTACTTATCTACCATGGATAGATGCAATACTCTCCTTGAGAATAGGAGATTATCTTATTCTGTTCTATGATGAATAATTCTGCCTGATAAGGTAAAAGTAACCCCTGCTCAGTTTTAATTTAATAAACTGCAATAACAATGTTTTGGCGGAGAGTTATATCTCTCGCTGGGGAAATTTTTCAATTGTCTCACCCTCGTGGGAAACATTTTTAGGTATGCATGGGAGGCAAGGCAGGAAATCCCTAAGATCAGAAAAAGAGCAGCAACAACAACAACAACAAGTATAGCAATCAGATCTTAGGTGGAGATATTGTCTGTCAAGTCATTTAGATAGTAGTCCTATGTGTCGTCTCTGTACTCTCAGGTCCTCAGAGTTTTAAATGATTCAATCAGAGTTTTGGCATAGTGCCTCAAAGTTTTATACCGCCTGTGTATATTTGTAACAGGGCAATCAATGTTGTAATCCTTAAAAAGGAATTGTACAGGCTATGTACTTGTGAACCAAGATGAAATGGAAACACTTTGGTTCTTGGTTAAAGAGTTTTCCTGTGAATGGATCTCTTTGAAAAAGTTTTAAATTTTTAGTGATTTTCAGTAATTCCGCTACAAATGATTTGCTTCCGCATGTTTTATTATTGTTAATGGCACTTGTTATCTTAACGATGGCGAGTGTCGTTACAATTTAGTGGTATCAGAGCTCTAGGTTCGCTGAGTCTACAGAGACATAGGACTAAGTTGTTGAGTCTGTGTTAGTGTCCTCCAGTATACCCTATAATGATTTCTGCTTGTGCAGAGAAAGGGTAAAGTTTAAAATGACTGGAGAGCACAAGGAACACATTTCTAAGGGCAATGTTGTTGCATCAAGAAGAGGTGCAAGGGATCTTGCAAGAATAGAATGAGTGCCTGAGAATCCCCATTAAGACCTGATCAGGATAGAGAATCCTATGATCATGCTCTTGTTGGGTAGATTAGGGCAACAATAATGCATATGAGTGGACTGGATGCTAGGCTTACAACCTAGGTAATCAGTCCTTAATACAGAAAGCTTGATCTTAAAATGAGTTCCTAAATGACGTAGTCATGTTGGAACAAGGGAAAATATGGAAAAGATTAACTTATGGCAAGAAAGTAGACTCTGCCATGAGCTTAGACAGATAATAAATATGTGATGGCAGTGCCCAAGAAGGGGCAATAAGCTGAGAAGTAGGTGATGATCTCTATAATTTTAGAGACATTTGCCTAATGGTTCTAAAAAGCCAAGGTTTTTGGTACAAATAGTGCAATAAATGCATAGTGTACCAGGGCAGCAACCCCTAAGTAAGTGTAAAGGTCTTAACCTTTAACCTGTAAAATTCCATGGCTTAGTTTTTGCATCAGTAATAAGACTAATAAGACCATGATGTGATGACAATGTATGTTATAAATGTGTACATGTTGAGTACACTAAACCCCTTTTGTTATAAAAAGGAGGACTGCTGATTTGGTTTTCCCTATTAGTTGTCATATAGGGAAGAAATGATGAGAATTAGAATTTGAATTCTATTCAAGTATTCTTTTAAATGTTCTATATTGATCTTACCTCTATGAAAGAGGAAGAGGTATAGAAGAGATGCCTGGATAAAATCCAGGGATGTTAAATCTTATGTTATGATAATATGAAAAACAAGAAATATGATAGCATGTAAGTGCATACTACTTGATCTCAGTACTTGTAAACCCTGATCAGGTTTACAACTATTGATGATAAAGTGAGTATGGAAACTCTTAGATTGATATCTTTTTGATTGCCCTGATCAAGCAATCATTCTGATACAATCTAATGAGTATCATGAAATAAGAAATATGGTATGGATAAATGTATCATATCTTAAGTACAAGAAAGAAGGATCTGATAGGAATTCAGATCAGTATGTGTATATGAGGAAGTAAAAGTATGACCCTCATATGATGAGAAAGAGAACAAGGGAGGTGATCCTTGTTCAATAAAGTTGTAAATATGATAAAAGAAAGATGAGAATATGATGTGTTTTCAACACATGTGACTGATACCAGGGTAATGGATTATGGTATCTGAGAATTATCAGATGGTTTAGATTAGCTACCTGGAGTGGTCAACTATGAAATCAGTCTGATTATATAAAATGATATGAACATCATATGTTAGGGGTTTATGCTTTGCATAAACATAACAACTAAATATGTCTTTAAGATAAGATCTCAATTGACTCTATGAGAATATTGTGAGAAGGAACTTTGTGTTGATCAAAGCTCTATGATGTCTCCATAACAATGAGGTGTTATGTAGAGACATGATGATATGATGAATGAATAATATATGATCCCTTTATCTGGGATTTCGGGGACGGAATCCTTGTTAGGGGTTTATAATTTGTAACACCCCTGACCTGGGTTATGCTTTAACCCTAGGTGTTTTGATTAAGAAAGATGATTATATGTTTAATCTCATCTTGTGAAAAGTAATTAGGGCTCATGAGGAACTTATATTTCAATTTTGGTCCTGTTTGAACAATGTTGAAGCAATGATTTCTTATTTTGGACTAAAGTGCAAATTACCCAAGTTGAGGAGTTAACTTGCAAATTGCACATGATAAGATGTTCCTCTGATTTTGAGACATCATAAGGATGAATATGATGTAGTAGTATGGTTTCTACAAGCCTGGACACCAAGATAGAGCTTGTTGGACAATGTTGTGCATTAAAACCTAGTTTTGGAGTAAAGTGCAATTTACCCAAAATCTAGGGTTCAATATGCAAATTACCACTTCAATAAGGTCCTTAATGTTTCTTGGCATCATGTATAGAAAATAAAATGAGAGGGACTCCTCATTTGAACTAAGTTGGAGGAGAGAGAATCTTGACATTAAAATAATCAAGAATAATGCCTAATTGAAACCCTAATTCGATTTAGGGAAAAAATGAATAAAAATAATTGAAGGGCTTTCAAACAAAATGTTTTGGGTTGATTTTGAATAAGGATGGACGTTCCTTTTCTAAGATAAGGAACGAAAAATATCTTAAGTAGGTGAAATTCCACTCACCTTATTATAAAGAAAAGTAATTTCCACTCACATATGGGATATTAATATAATAAGCATTAAGGTGCTTAATTTTCTTTTCTTTAAATTGAGGATAATAAAGGGGAATAAAAGGAAAAGGAAGGTTCCTCGTATCCATGGAATTGAGGGGGAAGAGGCGGCCATAATTTTTGGATTAATTGGATTTTTATAAGGCATTTTCTCTGTCATCAATTTCCTTATAAAAGTGCCTTTTCCAAATGAATTGAAAGGCTTTTTCGGCCCTTTCTTCTTCCTTTGCTTGGGATGAGCTCAAGGGGACTTAGGAGAAACAGGAGGACGAGCCCCAACCTGTTAGTAAGCTTCTTGACCCTCGTTCTTCATGATTTCATGGTGGAAATCGAAAATAAATTATGGATTCCTTCTTATTTCGATCTCCTCTTCAACCCTAGCCAACTTTTGCAATCAAAAGCTTGAGGACGAGCCTAGGGGGAGTTGATATAGCTTCATCCACCATTTATGGCGTGATCTTGGAGCTTTGGAGCTCAATTGGAGGCGGGTTTTATAACTTAAACCCTCAAACATTGCTATTGCATCAATCTTCTATGCTTTGTTGATTGATTTCTTCAATTTTATACACTTTTGTTTCTTTGCTGCAAATTCCATCAAGAACGGTTTCTTTTCTTGGGTGCACGAAGGAATATTATGATGACATCATCATAAGCAAGCACCTCACCAAATATCTTGGGAGCAAACGATCTCAAAAGTTGGGACCAAACGGTTTAACCAAAACCGTTTGGTGACCAAACGGGTTGCAAACCATTTGGTGGAAAACGGGTTCAAACCCGTTTGAAGGAGTTGACCAAGAGTTGACCGTTTGGGAATCTCGTTCCTCATTATGTAGGCTAATGACCCTCCAAATTTTAGGGGTTAACTCCAAAGGAATCATAGGTTGAAATCCAATCAATTAGACAAATCGAATTGAATTAAGTGCTGATTTTCAACCTGAATAACTTGACCTGCTTGGGAAAACGGGTTCAAGACCGTTTGAGATGGTTGCCCAAGCGTTGAACGTTTGGGATTCCTGTTCATAATGATGTTGGTTAATGATGCTCCAAATTTGAGGGGTTAACTCCAAAGGAATCATAGGTTGAAGGCTAATCAATTAGGAAAACCTAATTGGATTAAGTGCTGATTTTCAACCTGATTAACTTGACATGCTTGGGAAAAAGGGTTCAATACCGTTTGAGTGAGTTGAACAAGCGTTGACCGTTTGGGATTCCTGTTCATAATTATGTTGGTTAATGAATCTCCAAATTTGAGGGGTTAAATCCCAAGGAATCGTGAGTTGAAGGCTATTCAATTAGGCAAACCCTAATTGAAAACAGTGCTGAAATTCCAATGAGTTAAGTTGAGATTTTGGGTTGATTAGCCCAAACGGGTTCAAGACCGTTTGGGGATCATCCAAACGTGTTCAAGACCGTTTGAGGATAATCCCAAGACCGTTTGGAGGTCTGGGGTCAAGTATAGTTGATCAATTGAAGGTCCACAGGTACCAAATCATACTACAACTCAATGCTGATTTGTTGATCAACTCGATAGACCAATCCATGATGATTTTTCACTAAAGTCCAAAGGTTGGATGAGCCAAACGGTCTCAAGACCGTTTGGAGCTCATCCAAACGGTCTCAAGACCGTTTGGTGGTCACCCAAGACCGTTTGGAGGTCTAGGGTTGAGTATGGTTAGGTGTTTGAAGGTCTAAAGGTACTAAGCTGATATACAATGCAATGTTGATTTGGTGATCAATCCAATGAACCAAACCCTAATTGGATTGCTTATATTTGAGTGATATGATGGGCAAACGGTCTCAAGACCGTTTGGAGGTTATCCAAACGACCTCAAGACCGTTTGGGGTCAGGTCATACCCAATTTGGATGACGGTTCAATGTTTTCAAAGCAACTAGTCTTACATTGATTAGTGTTGTTGAATCATCGATTCCAAACCCTAATTCAATTGAATCAAACCCTAATTGATGATCAATTGAGGGTCAATTGAGGGTCAAATTAGTCGAAGGTTGACTTATCAAACTCAATTGAAGTATGAATATAGGTCCAATTGATGATTGGTTCCATGAATTCAATGATTGAAGGAATCAACATTGGAAACCCTAATTCAATTGGATACCTCATGTTATTGAAGGTCCAATTGATCAAACCTTTTTGGAAACCTAATGTAATTAGGTGAGAGATACCTTAATGGTACTAATTAAGAATTCTTAACAAATGCATGGATCCAATACATGATGAAAACCCTAATTGAGGTTGATTCCATGTATAACCCTAATAAGAGGTTGTCTACATGTGAAATCACTAATTAGGATGAATAGCAAACCCTAGTTGAGGGTGTATCCAAGTGAAACCCTAGTTGAGGGTGTATCCATGTGAAATCCTAATTGAGGGTGATTTCATGAGAAACCCTAATTGGGAATGATTAGTAAACCCTGATTATGGGCAATGTGATATGAAATCCCTAATGAAGGGTGATGCTATATACAATCTCTATTCTAAAGAAGGGAGATGGTATGTGAAACCCTAATCCCTAATGAAAGAATAGAATTCATACTTGAATATGATTTATGAAATGAACCCATGTGGCACGACCGTGCAAGGTAGCACGGCCGTGGTGGATTCACTTTGCACGATCGTGCAAGGTAGCACGGCCGTGGTGGATTCACTTTGCACGACCGTGCAAGGTAGCACGGCCGTGGTGGATTTCACTTTGCACGACCATGCAAGGTAGCACGGCCGTGGTGGCTTCCCTTTGCACGGGCGTTCTTGGTTACACGGCTGTGGTGCTCTATGCTTGACTTAGAGCTGAAGTGAAAGTGACCTAACATGGTCGTTTTGTTAATTTCCAACCTAAGGATGAGAGAGAAACTCATACCTTGTGATGATAATCATTTAATGATACATGATGAATGTAATAAGTATGAATGAATACTTAGGATATCAATGAATGCCCTAGAGGTATGGAATAATGTATTAAGGGTTGGACAGATAATGAGATCATGAACTCTTTATTAATGAGAAATGGGGAACCCTAACCCTAATATGGGTAAAGGGAATGAAAAAGCCCTATTTGATAGTAAACCCTAATTCCTAGTAGAGGAATAATGGTGTTACTATCACATCACATGATGTGATGAATATCTTGTATGACTGTTATCATGCCTAATAACCATACAAATATTATGAGATGATGTATATAGCTAGTGTGAGCTGTGACATTTATATAATAAATGTTGATTGGCATTATGTGCCTTAATGTTGTTTTTGCTTAGTAAAAGAAGCAATATGCATGGACTTTTATGAGTCACATGAGTAAGTTGTTACCTAGTGAGAGGTGACAAGATATTTCATGGCCTTGTGAGCCAGGTGTGATGCTTGTGTAATAAGTATCATGAATGCCTTGGTCAGATGACCTGAAGGTGATAGTTACCTGAAAAAGGTATAATAATGCTCAATGATGAGTTAAGGGTTTGAATACCCAGAACCATATGATTATGGTGATGAGAAAGTGAAGGGATGATAATTCTCAGTATTGAAATGAGGGACTGAGTTCCCAGGGTCTTTGAAAGACTGATAAATATCTGATAAAAGTAGTACATGTCTCTTTATAGCATTGTTGTAATAAGTTATGTTTGAGAACTTGGCTGATGCTAAAAGAATATGAGAATGTACTTAATAAATCAAGTGAAATCTATTCATGTAGTGCTCTGACCATAGATCCATCATCGTCAGGAATAGGTGATGGTGAAACGGGTGCCCGCGGCAAAACCCAGAGCACATATTTTGAATATGTGGGGGTAAATGGGCGAAAATATCCTTACGTCCTTTTGAAGAGATTGTTGGAAGGTAAACAAGAAACCTCTCAATCCTTCATGAATATGTTGGGATGGATGTATCATGAATCTCCCAATGATACTTAATGTCAGATCGAGGAGATAAACAAGAAATCTCTCGATTGGCAATGAGAGTGCAGTTGACGCTGTAACTCGGTAGCGAAGGTGCCAGAATACCCTGGCTAGCTAGTTAGCAGAGGCATGAGATGTCCTGCATGTGGTGTCGTACTGACTGAGACAGATGAGGTCATAAGAATCCGGCTCTTTTGATGACCTATGTATGGTACCGAGGCAATTTCATAATGGTCGGTTGGAGTATGAGTGGTATATCTCATCTCCTCAGAGCATAAGTGTGATTGTAAAATGTAATCAGCCGTATAGCATGTTTGCTTAAGGATTGAATACAAAGATTCATTGGCTGATGTTGCATTTCTTTGTGCATTCCTTAGCGGATAAATGTTATTTATGTTTCTTTATATTCTCTGCAAAGTAGACAGATGAATTACTTATCTACCATGGGTAGATGTAATACTCTCCTTCAGAATAGGAGATTATCTTATTCTGTTCTATGATGAATAATTCTGCCTGATAAGGTAAAAGTAACCCCTGCTCAGTTTTAATTTAATAAACTGCAATAACAATGTTTTAGCGGAGAGTTATATCTCTCGCTGGGGCAATTTTTCAATTGTCTCACCCCCGTGGGAAACATTTTTAGGTATGCATGGGAGGCAAGGCAGGAAATCCCTAAGATCAGAAAAAGAGCAGCAACAACAACAAAAACAAGTACAACAATCAGATCTTAGGTGGAGATATTGTCTGTCAAGTCATTTAGATAGTAGTCCTATGTGTCGTCTTTGTACTCTTAGGTCCTCGGAGTTTTAAATGATTCAATCGGAGTTTTGGCATAGTGCCTCAAAGTTTTTATACTGCCTGTGTATATTTGTAACAGGGCAATCAATGTTGTAATCCTTAAAAAGGAATTGTACAGGTTGTGTACTTGTGAACCAGGATGAAATGGAAACACTTTGGTTCTTGGTTAAAGAGTTTTCCTGTGAATGGATCTCTTTGAAAAAGTTTAAAATTTTTAGTGATTTTCAGTAATTCCGCTACAAATGATTTGCTTCCGCATATTTTATTATTGTTAATGGCACTTGTTATCTTAACGATGGCGAGTGTCGTTACATTCTGCCACTTGACATGCATGGTTTTGATGTAATCCTAGGAATGGATACCTTGGAAAAATACAAGGTAGTCTTGGACTGTAGTAATAAGGTGGTGACGTTCCATGATGGAGATGTACAGTGGATTTTTCAGGGTGATAGGAAGATTCTTCCTACATGTTTGATGTCAGCTATGACAACTGAGCGGTTGATGAGACAATGATGTGAGGCTTTCTTAGCTCATGTTGTAGATACCAAGGTGGTATGTCCTAGTATCCAGGAGGTACCAGTGGTGCGAGAATTTGGGGATTTCTTTCCTGAGGAATTTCCTAGCATTCCCCCTCCTAGAGAGATTGAGTTTGAGATCAATCTTGTTCTTGGAACACAAACCATAGCACAATCAGCATACAGAATGGCACCAACAGAGATGCAGGAGTTAAAGAAACATTTACAAGAACTGTTAGAGAAGGGTTTTATAAGGCCGAGCACTTCCCCTTGGGGTGCTCCCGTGTTGTTTGTTAAAAAGAAGGATGGTTCAATGAGGTTGTGTATAGACTATAGACAGTTGAACAAGGTGACAATAAAGAATAAGTATCCTTTGCCGAGGATTGATGATCTTTTTGATCAGTTGAGAGGTGCCACTGTGTTTTCAAAGATAGACCTGAGGTCAGGTTACCATCAATTGAGAATTAAGGCTGATGACATATCCAAGTCAGCTTTTAGGACTAGGTATGGTCATTATGAGTTTGTGGTTATGCCGTTTGGGCTAACCAATGCACCTGCAGCTTTTATGGATCTGATGAATAGGGTGTTTAGACCTTATATTGATCAGTGTGTGGTTGTGTTCATAGATGATATCCTGATATACTCCAAGGATAGTCAACAACATGAGCAACACCTTCGCCAGGCACTGACATTGTTGAGGCAACATCAACTATATGCTAAGTTTAGCAAGTGTGAATTCTGGTTATCTGAAGTGTATTTTCTGGGCCATGTTATATCTGCAAAAGGCATTTGTGTTGATCCCAAGAAAGTGGAATCTGTACTAGAATGGGAACAACCAAAGACACCGACAGAGATCTGTAGTTTCCTAGGTCTGGCAGGTTACTACAGGAGGTTTATCAAAGATTTCAGTTCTATAGTGTTACCCCTAACTAGGTTAACCAGGAAGGATGTTCTTTTTGCTTGGAATGACACGTGTCAACGTTCCTTCCAGCTTTTGAAAGAAAAGTTGACTAGTGCACCGGTGTTAGTACTGCCAGAGCAAGGGAAAGGCTATATTGTCTTTTGTGATGCTTCAAAGAATGGGTTGGGATGTGTGTTGATGCAGGATAAAAATGTGATTTCTTTTGCTTCGCGGCAACTTAAGAAACATGAGGAGAATTACCCAACACATGATCTGGAGCTTACAGTAGTGGTCCATGCCTTAAAGATCTGGAGACATTATCTTTATGGAGAAAAGTGTCAGATCTTCACTGATCACAAGAATCTACATTATATTTTCTCAAAACAGGAGTTGAATATGAGGCAGAGGAGATGCATGGAGCTGATTAAGGATTATGATTGCACAATAGAATACCATCCAGGGAAAGCTAATGTGGTAGCTAATGTATTGAGTAGAAAGTTGTCTTCATCATCAATGGTAGATAATGCACAATTAAATTCCTTAATGTGCCATAAGAGAGATATGCTAGTGTCTCTTCACCAGATGAATGTACAGCTAGAAGTTTCCTTGCTGGCAGGATTGTTGGCATAGTTACAAGTGAAACCTACCTTAAGACAACAGATTCATGATGCACAACAAAATGATACTATGATACAGAATATCCAATCAGGGATTGATAGTGAAAAGTATGATGGCTTTCACGAGGCATATGATGGTACAGTTAGTTACCAAAATAGGATAGTAATTCCTGATGTTGATGGGTTGAGGAAGATGGTACTTGAGGAGGCTCACTCCTCTATGTATGCAATGCATCTTGGAAGTACCAAGATGTACCAAAATTTGAAGGACATGTATTGGTGTCCAGGTCTAAAGCGTGATGTGGCAGAGTTCATTGTCAAATGTCCAGTTTGTCAGCAGGTGAAGGCTGAGCACCAGAAGCCTGCAGGGACATTACAACCCTTGCCAATACCACAGTGGAGCTACCACGAGAGCTATATAGATTTCATAATGTCTTTCACATCTCTATGTTGAGGAAATGCCATCCCGATACTGACCAGACAATCCAACCAGTAGAGGTTGAGTTAGATGAGGATATCTCCTATGTTGAGGGTCCTGTGTTGATCCTGGATAGAAGGGTAAAAAAGCTGAAGAGAAAAGATATTATACTAGTGAAAGTTTTGTGGAATCATCGTGGCATAGAGGAAGCCACATGGTAACTAGAGAATGAGATGTGTAGAAAATACCCATCTCTTTTTGCGTAGGATTTTGGGGCGAAATCCTTGTTAGGGGTTTATAGTTGTAAGGCCCTTGAACTTACTTAATGAGTTGAATGAGCTTAATTACCATAATTTAATGCTTAGAACCTAATATAAACTTTTGATATGTTTTTAAATCATAAGACAAGCTTAAGTTTCAAATTTGGTCCAATTTGGACACTGTTTGAGCAAGTTATGCAATTTTCTGTACATTTTGGACTTTTCTGCAATTTACCCAATTGAGGGATTTTCTTTGCAATTTTTCACATAAATTATGTTCCTTAGTTGTTATATTATCATTCTTGAGATTTTTGAGCCATGAGGATCCTAGTTGATCCATGGTTTGAAGGTGTTTTTATCAAGGGTATTTTAGGGTTTTTCCCTTCATGGATGAGCTACCTTTAGTAGCTGTCAACTAAGGAATTATGTGATTGGCTGGGAATTTTGCCAAAGGAAAGCTAAGCAGGTCCAGAGGGACAGTGGGAGAGCTTCTTGTGTGTGTGCTTATGTATTTTTTTAATATTTTAAAGCCATGGACACTGGATATATACTAGAATTGCAACTTTTTCTTTTTCTTAATATTAAAGTGTCATATACTTATCCAAAAGCCCCCAAACGAGCCATTTCCTCTCCATTATCTCTCTCCTTCTCCCAGCTTCGTACTCCCTCTGTTCATCTGCGATTTTTGCTGCCCAAGGAAGAAGAAAGTGGGGATTCTCTTGGAAAACAATTCTAGGGTTGAAATTGATTCTCTTTTTGGGTCTATGAAGCTTCCCCCTAGTGATATTGACCTAAAAGTGTAAGTTTTTCCTTATTTCCTCCGTCTAATTCTTTGTTCCTCTTCCTCCTACATCTATACAGGTCGGAACCATGGTTTTCCATGGTGAAAGTTCCTCTCACTAGTACAGAAATGGTCTGTAGCGTGGGTTTTTTAAAGCCTACAGCGTCACTTTTTATCCGACGCCTAGGTGGGCGTCGCTACAGAATTTGGTCTGTAGAATCAGATTATTTAATCAAATAAAACCGACCTTACAGAGTAAACACCGACGCAAGAGGTTGTAAAAATTCTGACCTAGGCGAGAAAAAAGGAGCCTGTAAGGTCGGTTATTTCATAAAAACCGCCCCTGTAAATGTTCTCGGTCGAGAAAATTGTCGACCGAGAACGTTTACAGGGTCGGTTTTTATGAAATAACCGACCCTAAAGATTGAATACCATTTCTTTGGTAACTCTCGGTCGAGAAAATTGTCGACCGAAAACATTTCGGTCTCGACCGAGAACTCTCTATAAGGTCGGTTTTCTGAGAAAACCGACCCTATAGATTGAATAAAAACATTTCAGTGTGTCGGTCGACAAACTTCTCGACCGATAGTATTTCGGTCGAGAAGTTTGTCGACCGAGTCTTACACTGAAATGTTTAATTCAATCTTTAGGGTCGGTTTTTTCAAAAATCCGACCTTATAAAGGACATGTAGACTCGGTTTTTTACAAAAACCGACGGTAGAAGTTATCTTTCGGTTGAAATTTTCTCGACCGAAGAGTACACTGAATTGTCGGTTATTTAAAATACCGACGCTAGAAGTTACGATTTTTTTTAAAAAAATTCTACAGAAATTGATATAGAACAGAAGAACAAGAAGATTCATATATTCTGGGAGAGGGGAGCATTGATGCTCAACCATCACCATTCAAAACCACACATTCATAACAAAAATGATAATAAATATCATAATTTTACAAAATGATAGAGTGCAAGTCTGAGATGACATATTAAAAAAGTAAAAATATGAAAGAGTACGTACTCAAACCACATACATAAATGGAGCCGACATATTTAATCCAATGCTATTTCGACTTCACTTATAAAACACTCTGACCACTCTTCTCAGAATTCATTCAAGTCCACATGTGTGTAAGGCTGAGTTGTAAAGATCTGTAACAGAAAATGCACATGCTAATATTTTATAAAAATGACTACAATCACTTGTAAATTTATGATGTTATTCTTTATTACCTGACTTATAATCTGAATGTCATGTGATGCTTGTTTGACAATAGCTTGCATGTATTTCATCACATAGTAGCCACAAGCCCAGTCATTATTTTGCATAGGACACTACAAATAACGAAACTTAATGTTAGTAAACTACTATAAACAACAATTGAGATAAGACTATAAGAGTTGACATATTAGAATTGAAAAATTAATACATATAAGACTAAGCAGTTGTCAAAGTAGCTACCTTGACATTTTTCAAAGTCAATGTCTTTAATTTTGTGGGTATTTGTCCTCCAGCTTCACGAAAAGCTTTTATACCCCTATCAATTAAACGATAGTTGGTAAAATAGAAATTCTAAATAAAATATCATGTTGAAGCAATTGATTAAATTTATGCTTACTCCATAGCTGATAATTTCAGTTTGTGACTCCTTGTTGTTTTACCCATTGGGTCAAGATAATAAAGAGTCATCAATTTTGGGACAATCACCAGTAATTCCCAATGTCTAGCTCTGAGTAAGAATAAAACAAACATTAAAATAAATAGTTTCATTCATTATTAAAATTATATTGAATAATAATACTTACTGGACCTTAAAAGGAATTAGGATAATTTCCTTCCCCTCACTAGCAAAATATTTGAATGCATTAGAGAAGTACTCATTCACTTCCTCAATATTTGTCTCCACCTGACTAGTGACCTAAGGAACTAAGAATGCAATATTCTTTATATCAAAGTTGGTGACCTCGACATATAAATGGTTGTTAAACATTTGTAATTATTTTCATATGTAGAAATAAGCTAAAAATTTGTATTGGAATTTTCTATATATATTGATAGATCCTTACCTTATCCATACTTCTATTATCGAAGTGTTCAACCAATCATACCGGAACAACTCTATAATATCGTCAAGAAAAATAAAATTCTCAAAGTCCCTCCCAACTGCATCATCTGTTAACTTGACCATCATATTTGATCCCGATCTTTGGTTAGCTAAGTATCAACACAAACATTTAGATTTGCTTCCCAATTCGTCGAATGTAGTTTCGGGAATGAAAGATGGCTTGGGCATAGGAGGACGACTAGCAAAAGTTTTACTTTTTGGTTTACAAACCTGTTAATTAAATTACATACTTATATTACATGAGTTCATATATGCAGTCAAATATGAAAAATATTGTAGAAATAAGGTATACCTTGTCATTGATAACCAAGTGTCTAGGCCAACCCACCATAGCACCCTCAGCTTCTTCAACTGTACTATATTCAGGGTTAGGTATGGGTAGTGGTTTTTCTCCCATTCCGTCATACACAAGATGGATGGACACACGGCAGATGTCATCAGTAATTTGTTGGCAATGCAATGTACCACCAAGGTTGTACACCTTGCCCGCTGCCACAACATTATATTCTGGAACCTCCACTGCAAGTTTACAGTTCATACCAACCTAGATTGAAATAATATAAGTTATATAAGAAACAATAGAACAAATACATGTTACAACTATATATTATCATATATTTATCATACTAATAATACAACATGTAGAACAAAAACTTACTGCAGATTGTTGTGGTGGTTCATCGGGAGTGCTCCCATGACCTTCTACAACTGTAGCATGGGCTTGTACCTCATCACTTGAGAGATGTGCAGTATGAATAGGTTGAGAAGGTTGAGTAGGCTGATATGAAGACATTATTTCTTTTACTTTTTGCGCTACTAATGCTTCAACATCCTGTTGTGTAAGACCTCCTGCACGACCTCTTTTAGATTGCGAAGGGCCAAAATAAGACTTGAATCCTATGCCAGCTCCTAATCCCCTAACACAGCAAGGATGCTCCTTCGTACCAAGAGAAACTGCTAGTTCATCCATGTAGCCAGTTAGGATGAACTTTCCTTCCTTCCTTTGCTCGTGGAGATCAATCTATTCATAGTTAATAAAAATATTAAATCACAATATCAATTAGATAGAAATAAATCTAAGTTTGTGGAAGTTACTATTTACTTAGTTGAGATAAACCTACCATCTTTTGTGCCACCTCCTTAGTTGCGAGGTTGACAATTTTACCAGCTCGATTCTTTCTAGCATCAATCCATGTCATGTGTCGGGGTGGTCGTTCAACTTGAGTTGTACTAGATTCTTCTCCAAAAGATGATTGCTTCTCTTGTAGTTGGCGGCGGAAGGCATAACCATCGGGCCCCAAGCGATGGTCATGCACATTTTTAGCCCGTATTTCATTTTGATCCTGGTGAATAGCCTGATCATTTAAAACGAGGTATTGCAATTTAGACTTGGCAAACATGTATAAAAAGATTCACCACCTTAATTGTATAAAATTAAATATTCATACAATACATCACAATCTTTATTACCTGAAAATCTTCCGATCTCCTAGCTGCAACAAATCTTTCCCACACCTCAGGATCAATAAAAATATATACATCTGTAGCTTTCTTCTTTTGTTTAGGATTATTTATAAATTCCCTTACAAGATATGTCTTAAAACCCCTCCATCGTACACCACAACGTTGTAGCACTCTTTTCTTGTGATCTTTTTCATTTAGATGAAAAACACCCTATACATACAAAAGAAGCAATTCATAATGTTGTTTTGAAAAGGAATTAATTCCAAGCAAACTAAATTAGAATCAATAGATAAAAACATATCACTTCCACTCACAGATATATCTATCCATATGAGGTATTTTTTGGCATTAGGAACATCATGCCAATTTTCTATATCTATTGGCACCTTAGTGCGCGCGGTCACCCCTACGTAATGCTTGAAAGCACTAGCATGTTCCCCAACAGGTGCTCCTGTCATATCAAACTGGACTGGCAATTTATCCCCTTTAGCCCTGAGCTCCTGCAGCCTACGCATCAATGTAGGACCTCTACAGCTCTTAGCATCACCACTACCATCCTCATGGTGCTCATGCTCAGAATGTTCATCTTCATGGTGCTCATGCTCAAAATGTTCATCTTCACTCGCCATTTTAGAACCTGCAAGTATACATGATAAATAAAATAAGTGATAATAAAAGCACAAGTGATAAGGTATACATGATAATAAAATAAATAATTCAAAGAATACATGCCTTTAGTATTGGTTGAGTTGTTAGTCAAGGAAAATTCCTTCAGCATGGTCTTGACATTTATAATATTCATCGGTGTTATCTTCAACATTTACACTTGGCAAACCAACTGAGAATGGACTGGAATCATCATACTTTTCGTAGTATTCTTCTTCATTTATAGGATCTGCAGTAAACTGTCTTTTTTCATTAAGAACGACAGACCAATTTTTATTTGCCATGTCATCAATATAGAATACTTGTTTTGCTTGGTTTGCCATGATGAATGGCTCATCTTTGAAACCAATCTTTTCAAAATTCACCAATTTGAAACCCAACTCATCCACTAAAACTCCTTTATTGTTGTCAACCCAATTACACCTAAATATAGGAACTCAAAAATTTGTATAGTCCATTTCCCATATGTCCTCAATGACGCCGTAATATGACATCTCAGCTTTGCGTGGTCTTTTATCTTTGGCACTAGCAAAATACAATGAACAAGCTTTAACAGTGACCCCACTATTTTGAACTACACTACTTTCATCTTGACGCTTTGTGTAGTATGAAAATCCGTTAATGTCATAACCTTCATATGACATGACATCCATTTTTGGCTTAAAGGCGAGCCATTTTATGTTCTCAGCAACATTATTTGGTGATTCAGATAGTTGATTAAATATTTTCTCTTCAAACCACCTAATAAATGTTCGATTATGCTCTCTTGCAAGCCACATTGAATTGGATCGCGGATGATTTCTCTTGATAAGATCATTGTGTTCTGTGATGTAGCTACTAACTTCATCGATGTGTAAAATATACAAATGTGCTTGTTCCCACATCGATGTCAGTTGACACCCACAATTACATCTTTCTGTAATTTATCGAGAGTATCAGGATGTATCACTTTGTTGCATATTTCATTGAAGAAGAAACAGAGTCTTGTGATTGCAAACCTTACATGCTTCGGCAATATAGATCGAATAGCCACAGGTAAAATTTGTTGCATTAAGGCGTGACAATCGTGAGATTTGAGACCTATCAGTTTCAGATCCTTCATTGATACCAATCTACGAATATTAGAAGAGTATCCTTGTGGAACCTTAATATTATACAAGCACTCATAGAAAGTCTTTTTCTCTTTCTTTGGCAAAGTGTAATAAGTCGGTGGCAAATATGTGCGGCGACCCCTGATCTCCACTGATAATTCTTTTCTAATACCCATTAATTCTAAATCTTTTCTAGATTTGATGCCATCTTTAGTCTTTCCTGGTATGTTCAATAGCATACCGATGATGCTATCACAAATATTTTTTTCAACATGCATGACGTCAATGCAGTGTCTAATTGCCAAAGATCTCCAATAAGGAAGATCCCAGAATATTGACCTCTTCTTGTATAATGATTTGTCACATGCGAGTGTATGACTACTTGAACTCTTTCCAAATTCATTAACAATATGTTTCACCCTATCATATACAACATGTCCTGATATAGGTTTAGGAGCACTTCATTCCTCAGTTGACCCATTAAAGGTTTTGCGTTGCCTTCGATAAGGATGCACTAGTGGGAGAAATCTCCGATGACCAAGATATTCGATTTTACCACCATGTTTCAGTCTGATTGAATCAGTATTTTCCTCACAAACAGGACATGCTTTTTATCCTTTTATGCTATATCCAGACAAATTTCCATAAGCTGGAAAGTCATTAATCGTGCAAAATAACATAGCACGCAAACTGAAGATCTCTTTACGTGAAGCATCATATGTCATAATACCTTCTTCCCATAGTTTCATTAGGTCATCAATTAGAGGTTGAAGGTAAACATCAATATCATATCCAGGTTGCTTGGGCCCTGATATCAATGTTGACAACATCACATACTTATTTTTCATACACAACCAAGGAGGAAGATTGTATATAACAATCATAACAGGCCACGTGCTATGTTGGCTGCTTAATGTACCATAGGGATTCATTCCATCTGTACAGAGTCCAAGTCTTAGGTTTCTTGGTTCTTTACCAAATTGAGGGTATAATAAATCAATTTTCTTCCATTGTGGTGAATCAGATGCATGTCGTAGGACGCCATCATCATTGACCTTTAACTCCCCATGCCAAGATAAATTTGCGCATCTTCTGTATTAGCAAATAAGCGTTGAAATCATGGTATTATTGGTAGATACCACATCACCTTGGCAGGAGAGCCATTTTTAGCCTTAGCTGAATTTGTGGTCTTATACCTTGACGCACCACATTTTGGACAATTTATCAAATTACTATAGTCCTTCTGAAATAACACACAATCATTTGGACATGCATGAATCTTCTCAGCTTCCATTCCCATTGGGCACATTATTTTCTTTGCTTGATATGTTGAAATTGGAAGCTCGTTGCCTTCAGGAAGAATTTCCTTTAACAAAGACAACAGTGAAGTGAAACTCTTATCGCTCCACCGGTTTTGAGCTTTAAGAGTGTATAATTGCATCACAACACTCAACCTCATGAACTTAGTACAACCCTTATATAATGGTTTTTCAGCATCATGGACAATGTTTGCAAATAAAGAAGGTGGATCAATGACATTGTCCCGACAACTATGTAGCATCTCATCAATCATATCATCCTGAATCTGGTCATCTTGAATTGGTTCATCATTAACATTATCATCATTATCTATATCTTCTATGCCACAACTATTAGTATCGACATTTTCTGCTCCATAATTCAATCTCTCCATGCCAATACCATTCATTATAACCTTGTATGATCCCATTGCATATGACATGATTCTTAATTTCCTCACCAATATCAACTTTCAAATTGTTACAACAATTTCTACATGGACAATATAGCCTATCTGTAGGTAGTTTCCTATGTTCCTCAGCAAATCTGATAAATTCATCAAGACCTTTGACAAACTCTGGACTGCAACGGTTCTTGATAGACATCAAACTTCAATCCATTTTCTATATCACATTAAAATTAATTATAAAACTAACAGTTTAATATTGATACTATAATAATATGTAAGTTTTTATTGATAGAAAGTTAATTTTATATACTAAAGTGTACCACCTATCCCATTTTTGAATATTTAATCTCACTAGTAACTGTATAATGTATGTTTAGTTTTGAAGAAAATTTCAGCAGCATTTCCCCTAAGTTCTCCAAGTACACCGATGTAAATGGCAAATAACCACTCACATATGTACCCAGAGAACAAATGGAGAAATCCTACTGAAATAATCTACAAAACTAAACATACATTATACAGGTACATCCTAAGTGAGATTAAAATATCCAAAAACAGTCCCAAACCGGGGACTATCCAAAGTTTACTCCTAATGAGTAAATTTTGAACGGGTTTCTAAGTTAATATGTAAATACATTATTTTCATATTTATATATTAAGTTAAACATCATGCATCAACCCTAAAGTGTCAATCTAGGAGTACACATGTCTATTCTAGTATTAATTTCTAAAATTTATATTATGATTATATATGAAAAAACACATGCATGTTTTTATTATTGGGTTATCAAATCATATAAAATGGAAAAGACTTGTATATATTAGCAAAGTAAGGCCGTTTCCAACAGTCCAAAGATTGAAATCATTATAATATTCAGAACTATTTGTGAACATTACAACAAATATGATTAAAACATTTATAGCTCCAACATAAATAAGTTCCAGGTCCATCTCGGTCGACAATTAGTCGACCGAGAGCCCACCTGCGCGCAGCGTCCATGTCAACTCTCGGTCGACAAATTGTCGACCGAGAGTGGACCTGGACGCTGCGCGCAGGTGGGCTCTCGGTCGACTAATTGTCGACCGAGATGGACCTGGAAGTAGCAATGGCGGCGGGTGGGAATGAAGGGGAACGAGGAATGAAGGAAGCTCGAACTTACTTGGAAATGGCAGCGAGCTTCGTGGAGGAAGAGAAGAACTTCACGGAGAGGCGACGACCTTCGTGGAAGAGTGGAAGGAGGCGACGGCGAGCTTCACGGCAACAAAAAGCTTCACGGCAAAGAAGAGCTTCACGACAACGACGGGCTTCGTGGAAGAAGAGGGGAAGGCGGCGACGACGAGCTTCACAATCCTTCTTCGCGGAGACGACGAGCTTCACAATCCTCTTCGCGGTGACGTGGAGAGGTGGCAACGGCTTCACGGAGAAGCGTTTGCGGCAATGGCAACAAATGGGTTTCGCGGCGCCGTGAGAGAGAGTTTAGAAAAGAGAAAAGGGTTTCGCGGGAGGAAGAAAGACTAAAATTTCGGCTTTTTGCATGGAGCGAAAAACTGTAGCGTCGGTTAACAAACAAAACCCGACTCTACAGATAAACGGTGCCCGTGTCGGGTTATTTAATAACAATCAAACGCAAACTCGGTCGACGAATTTGTCGACTGAAAGGACCTCTAGGGTCGGTTAATAGGTAAAACCGACGCTACAAGTGCTAATACGAAGGAAATCTGACTCGTTTCGGTCGACGATTTGTCGACCGAGAAGGAGCAAGATTTATTCGTATTAGCACCTCTAGGGTCGGTTTTTTAGTATAACCGACCCTAGAGGTGCTTATACATGTGTGAATAACTAAACTGGATATTGTCGATCGACAATATTGTCGATCGAGATCCCTATAGGGTCGGTTATTAGAAAAACCGACCCTAGAGGTGCTTCTAAGAAAGAATTCTGGCTTCATTCGATTGACAAATTCGTTGATCGAATGTGTCGATCGACAAATTTGTCGACCGAATGAAACCAGATTTCTTTCTTAGAAGAACTTGTAGGGTCGGTTTTTCTAATAACCGACCCTATAAGGGGTCTCGATCAACAAATTTGTCGACCGAGGAGCTCTAAAGTGCTTCCACAACCCTAATAATGATGTTATGTGAAACTTTAATATATGGATGTCGTATGAACCCTAATATGGGATAATGTTATTTGAAACCCTTATATGGAATGATGTTTTGTGAAACCCTAATATGGAAAAGTTATGTGAAACCTTAATATAGGGTGGTGTTGTGTAAAAACCCTAATATGGGATAATGTTATGTGAAATTTCAATATGGGATGATGATATGTGAACCCTAATTTATAAAGATGGGAAACTCTAACCCTAATGAGGGAATAGAGATGTTATTTTTGTATTGCATGATGTTGATATGAAATTGATATGGTTGATATGAAATTGAGATGATTGTG
This sequence comes from Alisma plantago-aquatica, assembly GCA_963693085.1. NCBI lineage: Eukaryota > Viridiplantae > Streptophyta > Magnoliopsida > Alismatales > Alismataceae > Alisma > Alisma plantago-aquatica. The sequence continues at coordinate 539,743,356 of OY856411.1, read as the reverse complement.
TAACAAATATCCTGAATACCTTGGTCAGATGACCTGAAGGTAATAGTTACCTGATAAGTGATAACCATGTTTAATGATGAACTAAGGGTTTGAATACCAAGAATCAGCAAATGTGATGATGGTGGTATTGAGGGATGTGAATTCCCAACAATGAGACAAAAGATTGAGATCCCAATGCTTTATAACGTTTTGAAAAGTACTAAACTCTATTCAAAAATTCAGTCGGTCGACTATTTGTCGAACGAAAAAGCTCTAGGGTCGGTTACAAGGAAAAACCGACCCTAAAGTCATCCTCGGTCGACAATATTGTTGACCGAATTTGTCTCGGTCGATAATATTTTTGACCGAGGTTAACCCTATTTCAATGTTTTAAATTAAGTACCAAGTGTGTGTGTATGAGATTAACCAAGTGATGCTTTGTCAAATTTAGCCATAATTTATTTTTCAATCATTTGTAATAACAATATTCTTATATAACATGTATATGTCCAAATGAAGCCTTGGAAAACACTTTTATTCATAACAATTCAATGCCCATACACTTTATAAGATGAAACATGACATACTTACTTTATAAAAAGATATACATTACATCATTACAAAGATATATCTCATAATCTCACTGGAAAGGCCGAAGGATTACATCAATGTCTGGGTCTTTTCCAAGAAAGGGCTCAGCTCCATAATATTTGACCAGTGTCTGCCACTCCAAGGCACCTGTCATGGTTAAGGCATAAGCCTCAAAGAAGGTGGGAACACGATCAAAGCGAAAGTTGGCAGTAATGTATTGAAGTTGAATTGGGGAAAACTGAGTATGTGAGAGATCAGGAGATGGTGGAGGTGGAGTTTGATAGTAGTTGTAGGAAGGATTGTAGGGATTTATCATGCCAAGATTAAGGGAATATGGATATTCATCAGGTTGGTTAGGAGAGAGAGTTTGCATCTTTTGGTTTAAATAAGTCATGGCATGGTGATTATAATCCAATTGCCTACTTAGGTGATATTGGGAGCCAACAATGTATGTCAAGGTATTTGTAATAGGATCATGGGGTAGGTTGGTAGGAGGAGGTGGTGGAGGTATGTCTTGGGTGGATGTCTCCCCTTCAGTCCTAGCCCTTTTGTGGCCAAAGTCAATTCCCATCTTTTCCACCGTATTTTTACTTATTTTTTGGGGTTTTCTATCCCATGCGTAACCTAAGTCTTCCTCAATATTCTTCTTAAGAAAATGTTGAATGATTTGGCATACAAAGTCAGCATATGGTGGATTGCCAGAAAACTCAAACATATTCTTAATGATGATACGAATAAGTTTATGGAAATACTTTTGAGGATGGCATAGATAAGGTACATACGAAAGGTGGGTACCTCAGATTTGTTTGCTCTAGGATGGATATTAGTGGCAACAATGAGATTTATGATCCTAGCTTCAGGTTTTAAATTTATTGCATAATAGGTACCCCTATCTTCATGACAAGTCATATTGGATTGAAAGATGGCTGTTTTGACATCACTAAGGCTAATTGTAGTGTTATCTTGGGAGAGTTTGTTGAGTGGAGTTCCTCTAGTGAGATCAATAAAAATTTTATATTCTTCTATATCTATGTCAAGCATATCAAGAATACCCTCCTCAGTGAAATGGAATCCATACCCACCAACCATAGAGGAGAAGGAATCATGGTCAGGATGTTCGGCTAAATTGGCATAGAATTCATTAACTATTTTGGAGGAGTAGGAAGGGAAGGAGGGATTTAGAAAATCAGTCAAATGTTGCACCTCGAAAAGTTCCTCCAAATCGACAATGTTTTGGAAGTCCATGACGTCGACCGGCCGTCGTGGAAGAGGAGCTTTTGCCGATATCCTGAGGTAGCGGTCGCCTGCAACTTGGTCGATGAAAGGGACGTCGTTGATGACCGACAGCGGTGCAAGGCCCGTCCTTCCTTTCCTACCTGCAACTTGCTTCTTTCTGCGTGTAGATGATGAAGCCATTTCGTTGCTTTGAAATGGAGAAATAGCAAGCAAGAATTGGATGTAGAGAAGATGAATATTTTCACAAGAATACACTAGAGAGGAGCTAGAGAAGTGAGAATGTGAAGGTGTGAAGAAATGGATCGTTTTGGGTTCTAATTATAGCAAAACAGAGCCAATTTCGGTCGACAATTTGTCGACCGACGACCGCAACGGTCATCAATCGGTCGGCCAACGGTCGATCAAAAAAATAGCCGTTGGGAGGTCAACGGTCGTATTTATAGCCGTTAACGGTTGAAATTCTAGCCGTTACGACGGTTGATTTTTTTAGCCGTTACGACGGTTGATTTTTTTAGCCGTTACGGCGGTTGGTTTTGTAGTCATTTCTCGGTCGACATATTCGTCGACCGAAATGTTTCGGTCAACAATATTGTCGATCGAATTGACTTCTAAGGTCGGTTTTAAAGAAAATACCGACCCTAAAAGTTGCTTACACACATGAAAACTGACTCCTTATCGGTCGACAAATTTGTCGACTGAAAATTGCTCTAAGGTCGGTTATAAGTGCAAATCCGACGCTAGAGGTGCTTATACATGCGTGAACTATCTGGATCCAGAATAGATATCGGTCGACGAATTTGTTGACCGAGAAAGAGCCAGATTTCCTTCGCATAAGGACCTCTAGGGTTGGTTTTAAAGGAAAAAATCGACCTTAGAGGTATATATCGGTCGACGAATTTGTCGACCGAGGGTGTCGGTCGAAATATAGGTCGACCGAGGAAGGCTCTAAGGTCGGTTATAAGTGCATATTTGACGCTAGATGTGCTTATACATGCGTGAACAATCTAGATCCAGAATAGATATCGGTCGACAAATTTGTCGACCGAGGGGGCCTTTAAGGTCGGTTTTGTAAGAATATCCGACCTTAGAGGTGCTGAACCGAGGAGGAATGTAAGGTCAGTTATAAAGAAAAAACCGACCCTATAGGTGCTTGTATACGTAAAATTCAGCTCTTATTCGGTCGACGAATTTGTCGACCGAAGAGCCCTGTAAGGTCGGTTATAATGTAGAACCGACCCTATAGATCGAGGCGGGAAGCCAAAAACCAAGCAATTTTTTGCCGCCGGAAAAATTGTCTATAAGGTCACTTATTTGGGAAAAACCGACCCTATAGAGATGTACTACAAGGTCGGTTATTTTAAAAATAGCGACTCAAAAGGTCTTAAGTGGTGCCCGCGTTTTTTATAGACATATAAGGTCGGTTATTTGGAAAACCGACCCAATAGAGTTACACTACAAGGTCGGTTTATTTAAAAAAACCGTCCTAAGAGGTCTTAAGTGGTGCCCGCATTTTTTTTAGACATATAAAGTCGGTTATTTGGTAAAACCGACCCTACATGTAGTGATGTTATAACCCATTTCTGTACTAGTGTCTAGAACTCAAAACTCCTTCCTTCTTGTTTCTTTTCTAGGGTTTTGCTTGTTTGTGGATAGAATTGCATAGTTGGCCAAGTTCAAATCTGAATCCAAGGTTTCCTTGCCCTATTTGCTCGAGATTGTTGCTATTGGATATCTGACCTACTCTATAGAGGCGAGTTATATAACATTCTTCACTTATATTTCTTACTAGAAGCTTGTTGGTTCATGATTATGCTTGAATGTGATGGTCTAAGTGTTGGCTAAATGGACATCTGTAAATCCCTTTGTTTTGATAATGACAAACATTTCATTCTTGTTAATCTAACGTGCTACTTGAGTGTTGCAGGAATAAGGTGGTTGACAAAGCAATTAGGGAAATCCATATGCTTACATATTTATATTTTCATGAAATATAATCACTTTGTAAAAACTTGTACAAATATATAATGTACAAGTACTTAGATTTCATGTAAATCAAGCGTTAGATTCTCCCTAGCTAAACATCACATTTAGATAGGTCATCCCCTTCAAATAGTATCACATATGCACACTCATACACATACTTAGTGCTTTAATTGAAAAATTGAAACAGGGTCAATCTTGGTCGACTAACTCCTCGACCGAGACACTCTCGGTCGACAATCTTCTTGACCGAGAAAGACTCAGGTAGCCGTTAGACACATCTGACAAGGTAGTTGGCAGTTGGAGATAAACGTTGCATACACTTGATCCAGAGAGCCTGTCGGTCGACAAAACGTCGACCGAGTAGGAGTCTCAGTCGACTATTTCTCGACCGAGATGGTCTCTGACAGCAACTGCAGAATTAATTAATTAGCCGTTGCTAAAGCAACAAACTTGTACCTAACAGCTAGTTAAGCACTTAGAAACCCCTAGAAGGTGTCTAGAACGTCCTTAAGCACTTGTAGGACATTCCTATAAATAGGACATGCCTTAGGACACCTAAACACACTTTCTTTTTACACGAGCAATCCTTGAGCATACATTGACTTTGTGCAATCTGTTTGAGAGAAATTGAGCATTGTGACAATTGGCTACTTCCCTTCTTAGCTCAAATTTCGTGTCCCATAGGCTAGCATCTCCTATCCAATGCAATTACAATTACATACACTTTGTCTAGGAGATCTATACGCTTGATCTAGGCAAATCAAGCCTTGTGCTACAAAAGGATAAGTTGTAATTTCCTTTTCCTTTCTTGTTCTCTATTATTGTTTGTACTCTCCTTGCTACTCCTAGGTTGGAGGCTGCGGATTGGAGAGGGTGGAGATCTTCTTGGTGAAGAAGGGGACCTTGAGCTACTTCAAGAAGGCTGGTGCAACGGGAGGTTACTTCTAGAGAGGAAGACTACTTCAAGGGGGAGCTTGGAGTTACTTCAAGAAGGCTACCTCGGGTTGGTGCATCTACTTCAAGTGAAGGCTGTTCAAAGGGTGTAAGAAAGTATTGTATTTTGTGTAAATCCTTGTGAAGGTAATAAAATTAATACTTTCAAAATCCCGGTTGGGTAAGCAACCGGGTAGTGGACTGACAACTTTAGTATTTGCTAAAGTTGGAACCACTCTAAACACCTGTCTCCTTCTTCCATTTACAATTGTGGTTGTTTGAGTTAAATAATTGTTAAAATATTTAAAAACTCTATTCACCCCCCCTCTAGTGTTTTTCAATTGGTATCAGAGCAGGCTTCAAGGAACCTTAACAAGGTCTTGAAGAATGGGTGACGGGGTGCTTAACAACCTTAACCTTGAAGGAACACTTGTTGCTAGACCTCCGGCATTTGATGGAACAAACTACACATATTGGAAGAGAAGGATGCAGTTCTACTTCCAAGGCATCAATTGGGACTTATGGAGGATGGTGTCAACCCCATATGAGCTTCCTCAAACACAATATGCAGAGTGGGATGCAAACACGGTAAAGTTGGCTCAAATGAATGCCAAAGCTGTAAGCATTTTATATTGTTCAATTTCTATAGGAGAATTTAATAGAATATCAAATTATGACACAACCTATGACATCTGGCATAGACTGTCTATAACTTATGAAGGTACAGTTCAAGTCAAGAATTCTAAGATTAGCATGCTTAAAAAAAAGTTTGAACACTTCCGTATGGATCCAAATGAATCTATTAGTGAAATGTTTGCAAAATTCTCTTCTATTGTTAATGGTTTAAATGCCCTAGGAAAAACTGTTCTTGAAGAAGATCAGGTATCAAAAATCCTTCGATCACTTCCTCCTAAATACAAGCCAAAGGTGACAGCCATTGAAGAAGCTAATGACCTCACTCGGCTGAAAATGGAACAACTCATTGGCAATCTAGAAGCTCATGAAGCAACCCTAGAAGAGGAAGAAAGAAGAGAATGTGAACTTCAGCAAGGAAAGAAGAAGGATGTAGCTCTAAAAGCTTCAAAGATAATTACACCAGAAAGTGAGGAGTCAAGTGAAGAAGAAGGAGAAGAAGCATTGATTGTCAATGGTAAGAAATATAGAAGACTTAAATCTAACAAAATTTCTAGTTCTTCTTCTTCTCCTCCTAGGTGCTTTGAGTGTGGAAAGAAAGGACATTTCAAAAATGAATGTCCTAAAGCAAAGAAAGGAAAGAAAAGCTCACAAAAGAAGAGGGGAGAAAAAGCCTATAAAGCTGCATGGGACAAATCAAGTGAAAGTGAAAGCGGAGAAGAAAAGGTGGAATGTCTAATGGCAAGAGAAGATGATGAAGACTCTCAAGAGGTAAGCCTACTTGATCTTCCTAAAGAAGAGTTAATTACTAGTTTACAAGAAACTCATGATAAGTATGTTGATGTCAAGAAGAAACTAAAGAAGGTTATCAAAACAAATGATGAGCTATATGCTAAATTAAATGATCTCTCTTCTGAAAAAAACAACATTGATCTTGAGAATTTGTCTTTAAAAACATCTTTAAATGATTGTACTAACAAGCTACTCACTTTAGAAACAAATGTTGATCTTCTCTCTCAAGAAAAGACTGAATTGTTAGCTAAACTAAAAGACTTTCAGACTCAACCAATTCTGTGTAACCATCTAAACTATGACAATGTTGTAAAATAAAGAGACTCCCTATTATTTGATTTAGATCAAGCTAGAAAAGATTTACACAAGAAGATGGATGACATTGCTAAGCTACAAAGAAACCTACATGAGTTAAGAAGAAAAGATATCCTTGACAACATCCTAAAAGCTTCCTCTAGTTTCAATGGAAGAAAAGGTTTGGGATATGATCCAAAGAAAAATCAACCCAAAAGAACTCGTACTATGTTTGTACCTAAGAACACAATTCCTAGGAAGAGAAATGAAGTTGACTCTATTACTTGTCATTTTTGTTTACGTCTTGGACATTATTCATTTTCATGCCCGTATAAGACCAAGGATTCCTACTTAGTTTGGGTCCCAAAATCCCAAACTTAGTAGAGTAGCATGCAATTTAGTTGAGATATGATCAAATGCTTAATTTTGCAATTCATATTGTATTATCTCAACTTAATAAAAGGTTTTATGCATTGTAATAATGTTCTGAACTGTTGTACTGAAATAGAAACTTAGTCGGTCGAAGTATTGTCGACCGAAATATAATCAGTCGAACTTTTGTCGACCGACCAGATGCCTGTGAAAAATCAAAATCAAACAGCAACTATTTCGGTCGAAAATTAGTCAACCGGCTGCATTTCTGTCTTTAATTTGTAATACAACAATCTTCTCGATCGACGATTGGTCGACCGAGAAAGATGTCGGTCGAACAATTGTCGACCGACTAAAGTTCTGAATCAGAATTTTATACAATCTCTACTTAAATGCTTCTAACCATATCGGACCATCACATGGGTACCAAAATCTACATTCTAATGCAGGATTGGGTGGTTGACAGTGGATGTTCCAAACACATGACCGGAAACAAGGATGCATTTCAAACCTTTGAAGAAAAGAAGAGTGGAACAATCACTTTTGGAGATAACAGTAAAGGTAAAATTGTTGGAATAGGTAACATTGGAATAAAGAATGTTCTACTTGTTGATGGTTTGCATCATAACTTAATAAGTGTGAGTCAATTATGTGATAGTGGTTATGATGTTTTATTTAACAAAACCTACTGCAAATTATTAATAGAAAACACTACAAATGTTGTCTATGAAGGAAAAAGAGTTGGAAATCTTTATATCCTTAGACCTAACTCTATGAAATCTGTAGTAGGAAAATGCTTGCTTGCAAATGAAAATACTTTACAATTATGGCATAAAAAGCTAGGACATGCTAGTTCACATGTTATCAAAAAGTTAGTGAAATATGATCTTGTTCGTGGTTTGCCTACTTTGTCCTTTGATCAAGTTGAAAATTGTGAACCATGTACATTGGGAAAACAAACAAAAACCTCTTTTAAACCAAAACATGAACTTAGCACCTGTAGATCTTTAGAATTAATTCACATGGATTTATTTGGACCTATGAGGACACAATCTATCGGTGGCAAAAGATATTGTTTTGTTATTGTTGATGATTATAGTAGATATACATGGGTACATTTTATTGCAACCAAAGATGATACTATTCATGCTTTTATAAAATTTTGCTCTATGATTGAAAATCTATTACAAAGCAAAATATGTACCATTAGAAGTGATCATGGTGGAGAATTTGAAAATCATGTATTTGAAGAATTTTGCACATCTCAAGGGTATACTCACAATTTTTCTGCTCCACGCACTCCACAACAAAATGTATAGTTGAAAGGAAAAATCGATCACTACAAGAAATGGCTAGAACTATGATGCTCGAACATAACACACCCAAAACCTTTTGGGCTGAAGCTGTAAACACCGCATGCTATGTGTTAAATAGAGTAACCGTTCACTCTCATTTGAAGAAAACTCCGTATGAAATAATACATTCTAAGAAACCTAGAGTTGACTATTTTCATACCTTTGGATCTACATGTTATATCTTAAATACCAAAGATGATAGAGATAAGTTTGATTCTAAATCACACAAAGCATTCTTCTTGGGATATTCTACCTCTAGCAAAGCATTTAGAATCTATAACACTATCTCTAGAAAAGTTGAGGAATCTATTCATGTCTCTTTTCATGAAGAGTCCAAATCAGAAAATCTAGAAATAATTGATCTTACTAATCAATTCGAAAACCTAAACATACCAAATGATAGTGAGAAAGATACTACAAACAATAACCAAGCTGAAACACAACCTATACCTAGACTTATTAAGGATCATCCTCAAGAATTAATTATTGGAAATCCAAATGATAAAGTAAAAACTTGGTCTTCCTTTAAAGATGTTGCAAACATGGCCTTTGTTTCTATCATTGAACCTAAGAAGATATCTGAAGCTCTTAAAGATGATTATTGGATAATTGCAATGCAAGAAGAACTAAACCAATTCACTAAAAATGATGTATGGGATTTAGTTCCTAAACCACAAGATAAAACCATCATTGGAACTAAATGGGTTTTTAGGAATAAACTAAATGAGGCAGGAGAAGTAATAAGGAATAAAGCTCGGTTAGTAGCACACGGATATAATCAACAAGAAGGAATAGATTTTGATGAAACGTATGCACCAGTAGCTAGACTTGAAGCTATAAGAATGTTACTAGCTATTGCTGCACATAAAAACATCAAACTCTACCAAATGGATGTAAAAAGTGCATTTCTAAACGGAATCATTCAAGAAGAAGTATATGTTGCCCAACCATCCGGTTTTGAAATACCGGAAAAAGGTGACTATGTTTATAAACTTAAGAAAGCACTTTATGGTTTAAAACAAGCACCTAGGAACTGGTATGAAAGGCTCAAAACATATCTTTTTGATAATGGTTTTTCTATTGGAAATTCCGACTCTACTTTATTTTTCAAAACATATACATCTGATTTCCTAGTTGTGCAAATATATGTTGATGACATTATTTTTGGAGCTTCTAATGAATCGTTATGCACACAATTCAGTGACATTATGCAAAAAGAATTTGAAATGAGCCTCATGGGTGAACTAACTTTCTTTCTTGGTTTCCAAATTAAACAAACGCCTGCCGGAATCTTTATAAGCCAAGAAAAATATACTAAAGAACTCTTAAAACGTTTTGGGATGGATCAGTGCAAACATGCTACTACTCCTATGGCCACTTCTATAAAAATTGATAAGGATGAAAATGGGGAACCAATTGATGATTCCTTATATAGAGCCATGATTGGTAGTTTGCTTTATTTAACTGCTTCTCGACCGGACATCATGTTTTCTGTTGGTCTTTGTGCTCGATTTCAATCACAACCTATGCACTCTCATTTTCAAGCAGTTAAAAGAATTCTTCGATACTTAGCCGGCACTACATATTTTGGTTTATGGTATCCAAAAGGACAATCCTTGGATTTTAAAGCTTATACTGATGCGAATTATGCTGGTTGTCGACTTGATCGCAAGAGCACTAGTGGTGGTTGTTTCTTGTTAGGGAGAGCTTTAGTATCTTGGTTTAGCAAGAAACAAAACACGGTTGCCCTTTCTACAACTGAAGCTGAATATATGGCAGCCGGATCTTGTTGTGCTCAAGTGCTTTATATGCAACAAGTATTAAACGATTATGGTTTTACTCTTTCATCTACACCTATTTTTGTGACAACACAAGTGCTATAAACTTAGCAGATAATCCTATCTTACACAACAGAGCTAAACATATTGAAATCCGTCATCACTTTTTAAGGGATCATATTTCTAAAAATCATGTTTCACTTCATCATGTTGATACGGAAGATCAATTGGCTGATATTTTTACAAAACCGCTTCCACTAGACCAATTTAACAAAATTAGGAAGCAATTGCTTATCACTCCTTTGGAAGATGTCTTCTTTGATATTTGTGCTTCTTAAAAATAACTTTTACTTACATCGTTTTGGCCTTTTAATGGACATTTTTGGGACATCTAATTAAGGGGGAGTTTTATTCTTCAATGGATATCTTTTTGAAATGACAAAGGGGGAGAAATAAATATAAAACTTAGTATTTGTGCAAAACTCAATCAATGAGTTTCATGAACTCTTGGCTTTACATTGAAAGTTGCTATATTCCCTATAGAATTGGATTTCATGTTCTATAATTCATGGGGAATAATAAGCACACATTTTATAAACAAAAATGGCTACAAAAGGTAATCTCCAGGTATGAAACTCATATGTTTTATATTTCCTTTCCTTATATTTTGGAAATGTTTGTCATCTTCAAAAAGGGGGAGATTGTTGGCTAAATGGACATCTGTAAATCCCTTTGTTTTGATAATGACAAACATTTCATTCTTGTTAATCTAACGTGCTACTTGAGTGTTGCAGGAATAAGGTGGATGACAAAGCAATTAGGGAAATCCATATGCTTACATATTTATATTTTCATGAAATGTAATCACTTTGTAAAAACTTGTACAAATATATAATGTACAAGTACTTAGATTTCATGTAAATCAAGCGTTAGATTCTCCCTAGCTAAACATCACATTTAGATAGGTCATCCCCTTCAAATAGTGTCACATATGCACACTCATACACATACTTAGTGCTTTAATTAAAAAATTGAAACAGGGTCAATCTCAGTCGACTAACTCCTCGACCGAGACACTCTCGGTCGACAATCTTCTCGACCAAGAAAGACTTAGGTAGCCGTTAGACACATCTGACAAAGTAGTTGGCAGTTGGAGATAAATGTTGCATACACTTGATCCAGAGAGCCTGTCGGTCGACAAAACGTCGAACGAGTAGGAGTCTCGGTCGACTATTTCTCGACCGAGATGGTCTGTGACAACAACTGCAGAATTAATTAATTAGCCGTTGCTAAAGCAACAAACTTGTACCTAACGGCTAGTTAAGTACTTAGAAACCCCTAGAAGGTGTCTAGAACGTCCTTAAGCACTTGTAGGACATTCCTATAAATAGGACATGCCTTAGGACACCTAAACACACTTGCTTTTTACACTTGAGCAATCCTTGAGCATACATTGACTTTGTGCAATCTGTTTGAGAGAAATTGAGCATTGTGACAATTGGCTACTTCCCTTCTTAGCTCAAATTTCGTGTCCCATAGGCTAGCATCTCCTATCCACTGCAATTACAATTACATACACTTTGGCTAGGATATCTATACGCTTGATCTAGGCAAATCAAGCCTTGTGCTACAAAAGGATAAGTTGTAATTTCCTTTTCCTTTCTTGTTCTCTATTATTGTTTGTACTCTCCTTGCTACTCCTAGGTTGGAGGCTGCGGATTGGAGAGGGTGGAGATCTTCTTGGTGAAGAAGGGGACCTTGAGCTACTTCAAGAAGGCTGGTGCAACGGGAGGTTACTTCTAGAGAGGAAGGCTACTTCAAGGGGGAGCTTGGAGTTACTTCAAGAAGGCTACTTCGGGCTGGTGCATCTACTTCAAGTGAAGGCTGTTCAAGGGGTGTAAGAAAGTATTGTATTTTGTGTAAATCCTTGTGAAGGTAATAAAATTAATACTTTCAAAATCCCGGTTGGGTAAGCAACTGGGTAGTGGACTGACAACTTTAGTATTTGCTAAAGTTGGAACCACTCTAAACACATGTCTCCTTCTTCCATTTACAATTGTGGTTGTTTGAGTTAAATAATTGTTAAAATATTTAAAAACTCTATTCACCCCCCCTCTAGTGTTTTTCACTAAGCATAGAGAAATCATGCTTGTTTAGAATTACGAATTTTGTGGTGTTTCCTGTTTTATTCCAGTTCTATATGAACATGTAAACATGTGTACATCCTTTATAAGGTGTAACATGATCTGGTACAGGTTGATAGCAACAACCTATGGTGCTATGTACAAAATAAATGATGGTTCAAATTAGGGTTTTCAAGCTATTTCCTTCCCTATCACATAATTGATTGTCATACCATTCAACAACCAATAATGTTGCTATCTTGGCAACTGATGTTCGTGATCAAGGGTGTCCAATTTATGGTGACAACCTATGGTCACCACCTTAAGTCAGGTTTTGACTCAATTAGACATTTAATTATCATCCACTAAGTATTCTAATGATGTTATCAATCGATGATGATATTGGCTTATTATTTGATGATGTTAACTGAATGTGTTACTGATCTAGCAACTAATGGTAACCTAATAATCACAATTAATGGTGGGTCAGGTCATCATCATATATGATGAATTAGGAATGTAATTGTAGATTTGACTATACCTTGAACCAATGGTTCCTTGCTTCAATTGATCTAATGGTTAGACCTATACTTCAATTGGTAACCTTGAACAATGAACCTGATCCAATGAATAATATTGGATGCTTTAACATCCAATGGATTAGAATAAATCACATGTTATTATATGTGGGTCATAGTGAAGATAATTCAATGGTTCAATACCATTAATTGGTAGTCTTACCTTTGCCATTATATAGTTATATTTGATAAATCAATGTAATGAGTGGATGCGTAACTCCCATGTGATCTAGCCTATTATACCTAAACTTAATGTAATTATATGATGTTGATTGGTTATAATCAGACCTCTTGAATGATTAATGTGATAATGAATTACACTCTTCTTATGTTGAAATCACAATGTAGTATTATTTGAATATCATAGTGCCTTGCCATGTTAAAATCTATGGACATACATGTGCTAATGATCTTTTCAGCCTTGTTTAAGGCATGGAATGATGATGATAACGTTACTATGAATAATATGATGGTCTTAAAGACCTTTGGGCATGTTTGAAGCCATGATTGAGGTGAAATCCTCTTCATGTTCCAATAAGGGTTAAAACCCTGGAACTTGTGATAAGATATTGGTATCTTGCAATAGTATGATGATAAGTGTGGTCTATTAATTTGCAATGAATGATAGATGTGGTAATGTGATTAAGATTTATATCTCAAATATTTTATATCTTTTGAAGTTGTTATACATATACTCTTGTAAGAAAAGAATTAGGGTTTGAATGTCCACTTGTATGATAAAGCCTTAAAGCATTCAATTGGCAGTAATTAATCAAGTGTAACCTTAATCATGTAGAGCCCTGTGCCGTAGAGCCATCTTCAGTGTCAGAACTTACTGGATGGTGAAACGAGTATTCCCAAGGGAAACTCGGAGCGCATACTGTTGAGTATGCGGGGGTGACAAGTTGAGGATATATACTTGTCATCCACAATTGCAGGTTATGGAGGATGGCTATGGTCATGCCTCAGATATTTGATGTGATTGAGGACAGCTGTGGTTGTACCTCGGATTAGTGGGTTTTGTATACCCTATTTTCTAGTGTCGTAACTTGTACCAAGTATGGACTAGTTGTTATCAGTTGACTATATGTCACTGTTGGCAGTTTGACTGGTATGTCACTGCATTTTACTCGTACTGACCGAGGGGAAGAGATCTTAGGATACTGACACTCCTAGATCTTATACGGAACTGAATAGCACTTCGCAGTGGTCAGTTGGACTTTGAGTGGTACGACTCAAACTCCCCAGGGCATAATAATAAAAGATATAATACCAGCCGTGTAGTATAATTGCTAGGGTTTAATACGTATCACATTGGTTGATTAACCCTTGTATTGTCTTTACACTACATAGTTCTTACATGATGCAGACTTATGACAATTGTACAATTCTACTTGATGTTACAACTTATTTTCTTAACTGCTTAGTATGCTTAAATTGTTCAATCTGTTCATATTGTTTATTCAATATCCTCACTGCTCAATGTATTTACTGTTAATTAATATTATAATCAATATATGTTGGAGAGAGTTATATCTCTCACTGGGACTGGGTCTCACCCGTGGGTCACCACATTTTTTTAGGTGGTCGCGGGCAACGAGGTCGAGGTCGTGTTGTGGAAGAGAACCAACATGGTGATCAATAGATTCAGAAGGTTGGTTAGTTGTAGATGTTAGTCATAGATGTTAGTAGTAGAGTCCTAGTGTCATCCCTATACTCTCAAGTCCTGGTATGGGATGTGTTTTCTAGATGATATATGTGTATCGACATGAGATTTTGGTATTATGCCAATGTTTGTAAATATATGGCACGGACATGTGAAATATCTTTTCTATGCAGGATGTGACTGAGGTCTTTGGACCCATATGCAAATGCTTGTTAAAATATATGAGAATGGAATGATGGACCTTTTGTAAATGTTCTAGAGTTTATTTACATTGTTGGAATCGGTTTTAATTGTTTCACATTTTTTACTATGTGATTAATTAGTAGTTGATCGTGTTTTGTGTTTTGAGTAATCTCGTTTAGCGTGACAAGGTGTCACACTCTTGGAGAAGATCTTACCCCTTTTTCTAATGACCTCTCTTCTGTAATGGTTTCTCTACCCATGGTTGATATGTTGGTTGTATGCCCTGAGAGCAATCATATGATGATTGTAATGGGGTACACTGTACTTGATTTGATTCATAATAAAGGTATTTGCATTTTATGTTGTCTTCAATATGATATAATGATAAAATTTAATAATTTCCTAAAAATGACATCTGATATTATGTTGAGGGACTGAACATGATATCATGTGTATGTTAAGATTATTTATTATTTGTCTAAATCCCTAGCCAGATATTATTGTGGAAATTTTGTCTTTAGTATGAGATAATCATAAATTTTGATAATTTCCTAAAAATGACATATGATATTTTGTTGAGGGATTGAACATGATATCATGTGTATATTGAGATTATTTATTATTTGTCTAAATCCCTAGCCAAATATTATTGTGGAAATTTGTCTTCAATATGAAATAATAATAAAATTTAATAATTTCCTAAAAATGACATCTGATTTTATGTTGAGGGACTGAACATGATATCATGTGTATGTTAAGATTATTTATTATTTTTCTAAATCCCTAGTCAGATATTATTGTGGAAATTAGGACTATAAAGATAGATAAGACTAGTATTTGTATTGACTGATGACCATGTCTCATTGGTCATGATATTAATATCAAGTCAAACACATAGGTACCTATTAATGAACAAGTATACTGCACAAACTTACTTTGACTATGATACATGGAAGTCAATAATGGCAATCAGAATCATATCTCAATGTGATAGTCATGACTACAATCCTGAGACCTGAAGTCACTACAACCACTACATGTTGTTAGTGTACTTTAACACTACTCAACATGACCTTAAATAAGGGTTTTCATACAAGTAGTTCTTGGGTGCATTGTGACACATGTAAATATTGTGAGTGACGTAGACAAATTTGTCTCTCCTATTAGACTGATATATAGGCTACTTGATGAATGAGACTATGAATATATGGCAATACTCATGTGAGTCATTATTTAATATTGAGCTCATGTGTACCTAAAATAGTCTTCTCTTGATCAAGAAACAAAGATGAACATTAGAAGGATAGTGATTCCTTGTCTTAGAATCAATGTGGATATTAGAGACAAAGGGAATATACAACCACATAACACTCGTTACAATATAAAGTTAATGTTTTTCTCCAAGTTATTCAATTATTTGGGTGGCAATAACTTTTTCCTAGAAATGTTAATTTCTTATGAAGTCTTAACTTGATTATAGACATCACTACGAACATATACCAACACATGCAACCTATAATATTGTGAGTATATGATGCATAGAGAATAGGAGTATAATCATGGATACAAGTTAAATTGATTACTAAAAGATTTAGGCACTCAATTAGAATGATCATAGACTATCCAGCAACTCAGATGATGATTGAAAAGTCTAGTCGATCAACATGACAAGGTCAGACAAGATAATCTAATGGAAATTCAATCAATCAATTAGACAGTTCATTCCAATGGAGAGAGAGGAGATAACACACAACTCCAGCATGTGGTCGGGCGAAAGGTTTCTCCTTTTTAACCTACTGAAGTAGCACCTATGAGTTCCCATCATCCACATAGACTATATACTGAAGCAGACACTGAGCAACTACTTTGTGAGGATGTCGTCATCTGCCGTTCATGCACCACCGCAAGTTCAATACATCACTTCTTGAGGAAAGTCACTAGTTTTCTACAACAAGGCACGTTTTGATCCTTTCCTAATACAATGTTGTTGATGAGATTTTCTCATTGACATCATAATTTATTTTGTTACTTCAATTATGATTGTCGCCTCTATTCCAACATTCTCTACACATGGATTCCTCCTCTTCTCATGACCCGACCAAGACACTCTAGGTCTATCACCGTCGAAAGCTAAAAGCTACAAAGTCTTCAACTCCTACCAGATTTTCTAATCATGCTAGAGATACCTTATTAAATGAATGTATTATTATTTGTTCTTATACAATTTATAATATTTATAAGTTAGACTTACCATGACTACTCTATGGACTGAAACAAAGTCCTCAAGTCTAGTTTAATCGACTTAGTCACATACTTCCACCTTTTGATTTCTCCTGATCACATGTTGAACATTTAAGGCTATGGGTAAATCATATCACTTTCTTTGCATAGAAGTAGTATGTCAGAGTGAAAATATGCTATGATATGCTTAAAGAAACTAGCATGATGGAGACATGACATACAAAACTCTTTCAGATCCTGATACAAAACTCAATGATGAAGTGCAGATGTATCTAGACCACTCAAGATGTAAACGACTTGTTGGAAATTAAATCAATCTTTACTCGTGTGGGTATCACTACTAGAATTGGGTTTGCAAAGGAATTTGGTTTTCATGAGCACTCCAAGAATGTCAAAGTGGCTTCTAGATAGTTGCTTCATCAAAGATGTGGTGGTAGCTCTATGCACGCTCAAAAGATTAGATTATTGACATGTTTACTAAAACACTTCCAAAGAAGAGATCGTTGATTGTAATGAAGTATATTTTACTTATTGTTAGTTACTTAATGTTATATTTTGTGTACAATATTACTAGATTCTCTTTTAGAGTCTCTTTCCATCCTATAAAATGGGAGGTATATTGTACTCTATCCTATATAACGACAAGTGTAATGTACTTCATTTGTTGTCTGATAACCATTAATGATTTTCATTATCAATAAGCGTGAGAAGACATTTAATTGAGGAGATTGGTCCAATCACTCTTTAGAAAATTATGAATTACATAATTTATTTTTATTAGCGACACTTTTGTTGAAAAATGACGACAACCAATTTCCGATTATTGGTGATACTTTTGTAGACTGCAGCCAATTTCCATGCCGTGTTCACGACATTGTATTTGATAGTCAAATAATGTTAAGGAAAAAGAGGAACATAATATATTGTTTGAACTTAAGATAGATTGTGAAATAAAATAAAATTACCATGGTCAGGCAAATTCCAAAGAAGAAAAAAGAAGTCACGACACACAAGAAAATGATGAATACATAAGTTCACTTTTATTACTGATGATACTTTTGTTGAAGAATGACGGCAACCCATTTTGTATTTGATAGTCAAATCATGTTAAGGAAAAAAGGGGTATATAATAAATTATTCACAATATAATAAATTGTAAGAACTTGACAATTCCTGCTAATTTTCTTTCTTCTTTACCGCAAGAATGTTACGGTAAAATAAAACAATTTTTCTACGGTCAAGAAGATCCAATAGAAGAATAAAGAAGACACGATGCTTTCAAATGAAAATTTTGACTATAATTCTAATATTTACAAGTGGATATTGAAAACAAAAAAACAATAAGAACAATGAACACACATGAATAAGTATTGGCTGGTCGTATATGTCAAAACACAACAACAACAACACAACCCTGTTAAAAAAATGTAGAACCACTGACTTACACAAATTAGACAAATTAGCACACAACAGTTAACCATACCGAACGCCTATAAACCTACAACAAACAGACTATTGGTTGGTCGTATATGTCAAAACGCAACAACACAACCCTGTTGCAGTTAGAAATGTAATAATACTATCTACTTGGACAAAAAAATGAAAATTAGAGACGACAAATCAACAAATCGGGCACCCTAAGCGGTGTTTCTCTATTGCAATTAGCAGTTAATGGTTATCGCTGTCCTTGTCCAACGGCTTTGACGGTTCCTGGTTCTGCTGCTCCAGTCGTCGCCGTCTTTCGTGTCCCCGACGGCAGCCGCAGCAACAGCAATTTGCCGCTGCTCCATGAGGAGCCGACCCAGGTCCCGGGACACGACAGGGTGAGACCGGATGACATTATCCGCGGCCAGGTCCTCTAGAAGTTGAACAGGGATGATGCACTTCTCCGCACGGGACAGCCCTTCCTGGACGGCCGGAGAGGTTAGGAGCAAGGACTGGAGCCGCTGCAGCTCCATCTCTGCGTCTTCTTCGGCTTCGTCTTCTGGCTTCTTCTCGGTTTTCACCGCTGACGATGATAAAGGTTCTCCTGTGTTGGTGTTTTGTTTCCCAGTCGAGGTAGTTTCCTGTATATTGTACACAAATGGACGGTGATTTCAGGCAAGAAAATGTGTTTCAAAGCCGGAGGAGAGGCAAAGATGTTCACTCATTTGTTCAATGTATTATGCAAATGAACTTGATTATAAATCCTCATACAAGGTTTGCACTCATTTGTTGAATGTATTATGCAAATGAACTGGTGGATTATAATTCCTTACACAGTTTCTTTATTTTGAAAAGGGTGGATTGGTTGTCTTATTGAGAAATTATAAAACAATTGGAGAACTGAAGCGGCCTGCAAATTTAGAAGGAATGAAAGAAAGATAGAAACGTTTGCATATGTACATACCTCATTACTGGACGACGTTTGCCCATCCTGTTGGTTGGCAATTTGGAGGACGTCAATCTGTGCCTGCAGGAACTTGACGTAACTATATGCAGCCTGGAACATCTCTGCGGTGTTCATCTTGTTGCCTCCGGGGATGAGGCGGCCCAACTCCCTGGTTTTGTCGCTGATTTTCTTGCGCCGGTTTCTGGCCGCCGCGCTCTGGGCAGAGATGCCCGTTTTGGAGGCGCTGACGGCGTCAGCAGCGGCTGGAGTACCGTCCGCAGAAGAAGCCGAACCGGCGGCCTCTGCGTTGCCGGCCGTGACTGTGGTCCCAATAGGAAGGGGAAGCGGGGGCAATGCGTGCAAAGGAAGCGGCGGCGGTTGGGTTAGCGGGAAGAAGAAGTTGGGCAGCATGAGGTTCGACGGCATGGTGGTGCAACAAGTAGTGGGAAGGACGGTTGAGAAGCCCTGGGTAACGGCTGCAGGGGAGTCGACAAACCAACCGCTGGTGGCAGCAGGTGTGGGGGACGGAGCAATGGGTTCGAGACCAGGGATGGATTGCTGTAGTTTGTGGAAGAAGTGGTCATCGAACATGGTCCTGGCTCTCTTTGGGGCTGGCAAGTAATCCATAGGCTCGTCAGCAACCGCCTCGACGGAGTGGTGCACGTTGGGTACCGCCGCCCCAGTGTCGAACGGGTAAGAATTCTGAGACGAAGGGATGTCAGGGGAAGAGAAGGGCTGCTGTATCAGCGGCGATGCAACGGGCCCGTCTCCGAACAAGTGGTGCAGGCTTCCGCTGCTGCTGCTACTACCGGTGGCACCACCGTCGCATAGCGGCGTCGGAGGGTAAGCCGTCGAGAAGTACTCTTCCAAATCCCGCAGCGCCGCGGCGTCCTCCTCTTCGACGGCGGCGGCGAAGCTGGAGAGGTCGTATGGCAGGAGGTGGTGCTGATGAAGAGGCAGGGGCGATGGAGGTGGTTGGTGGTCCATTGCGATAGTGTGCGGGGAGTGGGAGGGAGAGGAGAAAACGATGCAGAGGAGTGAAGTGCCACATAAACGGAAAGTGAGGCGTGAGGAGAGGAGGGAACGGTTTCGCCTCACCTCCGCTTTAGTTTGGCGGGTTTTGCTAGTTCCGTTCTTTTCTTGTTGGACAAGACAACGATGTTCTACCGCGAAATCCTTTCGCGAAAAGATGCAAGCACGTGAGAACGTAAGGTCAAGTAACTTCCACGCCGCTCACTACTGCCTCACCTCCGCTTTATATCCGTCCCTGTTTTCAAGCTGTTGTCTCAGGCATTCCGTTCGTGCCCGGCATCGAGAGAGAGAGAGAGAGAGCGCTTTGGGCGAGAGTGTGTGTGATCAGTCAGTTCTAGTCTCATCTGAACCAGCATTCGCAGTCATGTCGTCTTCTTCCCCCTCCATTGAGGTAGTCCGCGGCCTGGACCTTCAGCGCTACATGGGGCGATGGTACGAGATCGCCTCCTTCCGGTCCCGCTTCCAGCCGAAAGACGGCGCGGACACGCGTGCCAGCTACAACCTCTCCGAAGACGGCGCCACTGTCCAGGTCCTGAACGAGACTTGGACGGGCGGGGGCAGCAAGAGGGGGTTCATCGCCGGAACCGCCTTCCGGCCCGACCCGTCCAGTGACGAGGCCAAGTTCAAGGTCAGGTTCTACGTGCCGCCGTTCCTTCCCGTGATCCCCATCACCGGCGACTACTGGGTGCTGTACATCGACGACGACTACCGACACGCGCTCATCGGGCAGCCCAGCCGCAAGTACCTTTGGGTATGGTCTGAATTTCCCTTAAATTTATAATCGCTACCCCGAATCTGTTTTATGTTGTGTTTTTTGTGTGTGCCTAATTCGTTGATAATAGATGCCGTGCCTCTGAGCCGCTTGTGAAAATGCCCCGCAAATTGCAATAATCATTATCAGTTATGAACTAACACACCCCTTCCACTTTGCTCCGTCTAGATACTCTGCCGGGAGAACCGCATGGACGACCAAGTCTACGAGATGCTGGTGAAGAAGGCAGCGGATGTAGGGTACGACGTTTCAAAGCTGGTTAGGACATCTCACTCTGAGACCCCTCCGCCGGCAGCGACAGAGGTAGATGGCTCAAACAAAGACGACACCAAGGGCGTCTGGTGGGTCAAATCACTGCTCGGATTGTGAAGCACCGCCCTTAAAACACATTTAGTGGGAGGTTTTTCATTTGTGTTGGAATCCTACGGTTGCTACCCTCAGTTTGGGCCATCTGCTGTCTATTCTCTCTTGAATTCTTCGGTGGGGGTGTGGCTTTCTTCCTGTGGTATTGTGATTTACATATACAGATGCACTTATGCCGTTTCTGGTAGTCTGGTAGTGGTATTTGAGTTTTGGGCAGCAGCCGGGTTGGTGAATGGGCTTGTGTATTTTGGGACAAGGAAGAAGTATCATATCATATTTTCTGGCATTTCATAGGGAAAAAAACAACTCCCACGGGTCCGAAGCCATTTTACAATTGGGTTTTGTTCGGCTAGATGGATCCTGCAGGTTGCAATATTTTGATTGCCTTATACTCGCGTTTGATGATATTCAAATGAAATCTATTATCCAACATTGACATTGTTATATTAATAAAAGTCATCATTTGAAAATTTTGAAGGCTAGTAGTTATATATTTTAAAAAAGGCTAGTAATTCTTATGTATTCCTATAGATCCCCGCTGTTTGTCCTCGTATGTCTCTCTAGCATAGAGGATTTATGGCCGTTTCTTGATTTTTCTCTTGAATCGTGATATACGCACCGGATTTTGTACCTGTCGGATGGGTAAGGATCCACCACCTACCTGTTGTATACTGTTGCTGTTCTGCAACGGCCAGCGACCATTTTTATCTGCAGATTTTGCACCTACATTTTCACCTGCTCATTGGGTATCCACCCACTTGTTATATACTGTTGCTGTTCTGCACGACCTTTTCTATCAGTTTTGTTTTTCTATTATAATATTAAGGTCGTGAATTAGTACACCACAACGTTAAATTACAGCTTACCTCAACACCACACTTATCACAACATATCAGTTAGATTTTTAGTATGGTTGTTTTCAATCATGTTAACGACTTAATTAACGGTTGTACAAATGTTTTTTTTCCTTTCTTTGTAGCTCGCTTTCGGCTTGCTCATTATTTTGATTTTCTGTACTTTTTTTAATCAATTTTGTCATTTCAATTGATTGGGAGTCTTGATTCCGATGCTCTAAACACAAAATCGTTCTTAGTCAACACTCCGGAGTCGCAGGCGAGGGATATGCGTGTGAAAAAGACCAAAAATCACAAATGAAGAGATTCAGTTTGACCTTGGACAGCCTCTTCGATTGGTCTGACTGGTTTGATGTGATCGTAATTTTTCAAGAACTCATTGTTCCAGTATTGAAATTAAGTTCTTAGAAAATAAATTCCAGGTTAATGGTTTGAGACATGGCTTTTTCTGAAAATTGACTTCCATCAAATAGGTTTGCTGTAATTGTAGACACAAAATCTGAAAATCAAAAGTGTTCTACACTACATAGAAACGACAGATAAAACTTAACATAATATCAATCATACTTTCTAATGAAATGGCTAATTTTTGACGATTCATAACGATAAGATGAACTAAATAATGATCTAAGCAAAAACAACTTAAATCAATCACGAAGGATTAACTAAAATTCCTTTTTCATAATAAATGAATCAAACTTTACAACAACTATTTACGATCATCATTTTACCCAAACCTCCATCAGCTCTTGAATAAAGAAAGAGCAAAACCAGTCACCCACACTTATCTTAGGCACAGCGGGGAAGGAGAAGTTCCGATGACGTTTCAGCGGCAAAAGAAGACAAGCTAGCTAGAAGATGAATAATCCTGTTGCAGCTCAAGTTTCGTAGACGGAAAGGAAGAAAAGACTTTGAGATAGATTATTTGAGAAAACTTACATCAAGAACCCCCGACCACAGACGCAGGGCTTCACAAGTTGCTACCCGCTAGAAACCCACTGGAACCCTCTTCGTCGCAGGGCAAGTTGTTACTGACGCATGGATCGGCATGACCGTCGAAGACCTACTGTGACTGTTGGTCTTCTCTGGAGAATTACCTTCTCCAGTTGCCGCTGGAAAAGATGAACAAGGGAGCGGGCGAGACTCGCCTCAAATACAACTCGTTTTCCAGTGTGTTTCCAACGAACTCATTTTACAGAAGCGTTTATATATGGTTAAGAGTCCAGGGAAAATTAGCAAAGTCGAGTTCGGGAATTTCATAGAAATGGAATTTGACTTCAGATATTTTTAGGACAAAAGATTTCAGATTTACCTCCGTGTTGCACATCCTGCCTCCATGTAGTTTGTTGGGCAAAAGGAGACAATCCTCTCTGTTAAACATGTTCTCGGTCCTATTAGTCCTGAACCTAAAAGCCACGTAAATGCATCATCACTCAATAATGAACTCATGGCAGAGTTCCAGTTGGCATTGACGACAATCATTATGGGCTTGGCTTTTTAACAATATTAGAAACTTTGTACATTTAGGCTCTATTTTTTCTTTAAGATCTAATGTCGGAACTAACGCAGATTGGTGACTAATATGAAGTGGACCATATCATACTCCAATCTCATAAAGTGACCTAGTTTTGCTATTTATATATGGAAATCTAACTTGAGAGTGTCGGTTATAAAAAAACATCAGAATTTGAAACAAAGTTGAACTTATTTAATATTATAATAATTGTATGCATCAATGTTCAATAGTAATATATTTGAGTACTTGTTGTGTTGTATACATTTTGTGCACTGTTGAGTATGTGTACCAAAAATATTATATATGTCACAAGCTAATGAGTTAATAACATGTAAAGATATATTTTTGTTTACGGATGCATGATGCTTTAAGCATATACTATGAAAAAAGAACTAGCATTCTGTAAGATTTTCATAATATATTGTATACTAATGTGTAGACACTCAGTATTTTCTTTGTAAGCATTCACCTTACATTTTAAGTATTCACCTTACGTTTTGTGTTTAATTTGGGGCATGAAATGGGTTGTGCACATGCTTTTTTATTCTTTTTGTCATGTATGTCTAGCATGTTGGTAGTTTTGTTCTCCTTTTAGAATTTTAATTAACTTGCACATTTTTGTAAAATTAGAAAATTTTCTAATAGTTAGTGTTACAAGCATGTGATATACGTGTATATATTGTGTATTTTTCTTTATATAATTGTATAATATAAAGATGTTCAAATGTTATGTGTTATGAACTCAATTACAACACAAAAACAATCTATAACGATCTTTTTTTAGTCATACTTGTGAGTTATCTATGTATACTTTGTGCACTTTTTGTGTACGGTAAATAATATATATCAATTCAACTTTTTATGAAATAACAACTCATTTACAACACAATCATGATACGATCCATTTATTTGTGTATTTTGGTAGCATACTTGCCTATTGTCCATGTGCTCTTCTTGTCTACAATAGGCTAATATTTTGTGTTACCTAGTACCACGCATTGTAGCTATCTACTAGGCTTTAAGCCGTGCTATGCATGGGTGCCTTAGTAAACTGTAATGAGCATTGATAGGTTGAATTTTAAGAAAAAAAAGATGCAATAAATAAGTATCATATATTAATAGGTCTTTTCATAAATAAAGATCAATATATGATTTAAAAAAATAGAAAAGATCACATACAACCCCTTTATGGACTTTCTTATATAGTATAGACGAGTCTTCAAATATAATATATAATTTAAAAATTAAAGACAAAATTATGGTGTACACATGGACCAATATGTAATTTTAAAAATAATGGAGAAAATTGCATCCAACCCCTACCGTGGGCTTTCTTGTATAGTATAGGTAAGTCTCCAAATATAATATATAATTAAAAAATTAAAGACAAAAGTGTGTTGTACACACTCATGGACCAGTATGTGATTTCAAAGAATAATGAAGAAAATTACATCCAACCCCTCTGTGGGCTTTCTTATTTAGTACATATTAGTCTCCAAATATAATATATAATTTAAAATATTAAAGATGAAATGTCATGTACACACATAGGTACAATACGTAGTTTCAAAAAGTAATGGAGAAAATTGCTTCCAACCCCCTCCGCGGGCTTTGTTATATGATATAGACGAGTCTGCAAATATAATATATAATTTA
The DNA here is from genome assembly GCA_963693085.1 of Alisma plantago-aquatica. NCBI lineage: Eukaryota > Viridiplantae > Streptophyta > Magnoliopsida > Alismatales > Alismataceae > Alisma > Alisma plantago-aquatica. The sequence continues at coordinate 539,718,055 of OY856411.1, read as the reverse complement.
ATAAATTAATGACAAAAGTGTGGTGATTTCAAAAAATAATGGAGAAAATTGCAACCAACCCCCTCCACATGCTTTCTTATATAGTATAGATGAGTTTCCAAATATAATATACAATTAAAAAATTAAAGACAAAATGTGGTGTACACACACAAGGGCTAGTATGTAATTTCAAAAAAAGGAAGAAAATTACATCCAACCCCCTCTATGGGCTATCTTATATAGTTAGATGACTCTCCAAATATAATATTTAATTTAAAAAATTAAACAAAAAGTATGGTGTATACACACATGGACGAGTATGTAATTTCAAAAAATAATAGAAAAATTTGCATCCAACCCCCTCTGAAGGGTTTCTTATATAGTATAGATGAGGTTCCAAATATAATATATAATTAAAAAATAAGGACAAAACTGTGGTATAACCACACAAGGACTAATATGTAATTTTAAAAAATATTAGAGAAAATTGCATCCAACTACCTCTGGGGCTTTCTTATATAATATAGACGAGTCTCCAAATATATTATATAATCTAAAAAATTAAAGGCAATAGTTTCGTGTACTAGGGACCAATATGTAATTTCAAAAACTAATGGAGAAAATTTCATCCAACCCCTCCATAGTCTTTCTTATATGGTACATATGAGTCTCTAAATATAATATATAATTCAAAAAGTTAAAGACAAAAGTGTGGTGTACACAAATAGGGAGCAGCATGTAAGCGCTAAAAATAATGGAGAAAATTGCATCCAACCCCCTCTGTGGACTTTCTTATATATAGTATAGATGAGTCTCCAAATATAATATATAATTTTAAAAACTTGTGGTATACACACACAATGACCAGTATGCAATTTTAAAAAATAATGGAGAAAATTTCATCCAACCCCCTCCACAAGCTTTTTCATATAGTATAGATGAGTCTCCAGATATAATATATAATTTAAAAAATTAATGAAAAATTATGGTGTACAAACACAAGATTTAATTTCATAAAATAATAAAGAAAATTCATGCAACCCCCTCTGTGAGCTTTCTTATATAGTATAGATGAGTCTCCAAATATAATATATAATTGAAAAAATTCAAGACAAAAATGTGGTGTACACACGACTTGTATGTAACTTTAAAAAACAATAGAGAAAATTGCATCCAACCCCCTCCACAGGCTTTCTTATATAGTATAGATAAATATATATGAGTCTCCAAATATAATATATAATTTTAAAAACTAAAGATAAGTGTGGCGTACACACAAGGACCAATATATAATTTCAAAAAATAATAGAGCAAATTGCAACCAACCCCCTCCGCTGGCATAGACAAAGGATGCATTTGTAATTTAAAAAAGTGTTAGAAAAAATTGCACTGTTAATTCAAAACATGCTATTTTATATTGCAACCAACCCCCTCCGTTGGCTTAAATAGACAAATGATGTGTTTGTAATTTCAAAAAGTACTGGAAAAATTGTACTGTTAATTCAATATGGGTTGTTTTATATAGTATAGATTGCAACCAACCCACTCTGCTGGCTTAAATAGACAAATGATGTGTTTGTAATTTAAAAAAATTGGAAAAAATTGCACCGTTGATTCAAACCGGGCTGTTTTATATTGCAACCAACCTCCTCTGTTGGCTTAAATAGACAAAGGATGTGTTTGATACATAAACTTTAAGTATATAAAAAGGACATAAAAATAAATAAATTATGGAGAGTGCTCAAATAAGGCCATAATCAACCACACAAAAATGATGTAACTTTGAGTGGTGGGTATTGACGTAACCTGTTGCATTTGAAACTACACCAATTGTATGACTATATCATTAAAACAAAAATACTATTATATTAATTCAAGTTGCTATCATGTCATTTAACTCAAGTCTGACCTTTTACTGACTTAAAAAATCAAGACTACTCCAAAAATATGATATCATGATGTAATTGTTCATTGAAGGAAAAAACTTTCCCACTAAAGATAATATTTCTTAAGAGTAGGTACATTCAATAGTATGCATTTCTTGATGTAAACCACACAATAAAGTTTATGCAAGGAAGATACAATATTTTGTCTAAGTTTCCTTTTGAGTATTGTAATTTAAAAAAAATTGGAAAAATTTGCACCGTTGATTCAAAATGGGTTGTTTTATATTGCAACTAACCTCCTCTACTGGCTTAAATAGACAAAGGATGTATTTGTAATTTAAAAAAGTGCTAGAAAAAATTAAAATTATAATCCAAAATGGGTTATTTTATACAATATAAATGTCTAGTTTGTGTTTTTTTTGTATACTTGTGTACTCCAAATAATATAGGACAATCAGACGCTATGAGCTAACATCTCAGTTTTCAAGGGTTATATTTTTAGTGTACTTTCTATCATATTTTGTGTATTAAATTATACATTCTTGTGTATGTTTGTCTTATTTTATATAATTTTTGCCGATTATGTGTACTTTTAAATTCTAAATTAGAATAGTAAGAAGTTTAAATTGTGTGGATTGCTTATAGGCTCCATTTTTTATTAACGTGGATCAGCTTCATGTTGAACTGGCTGATAAAAAATCATATGTAGGTCAGTTTTAGGTTCTAAACTAAAAAAATTGGTTGATTCTGAATTTGACAGAAGAACCATTATACACAAGCCCGTGATTACCAATTTCTAGTCTAATCGTTGTATAAATTCATCCACATCAGTTTAGTTTCTATATACACACAAATATATCATGAAACAAGTATGTAGTGAACAATCACCGTGTATTTTTGTTTATTTTTATGTACTAGTTGTATATAAACTATATAGGTTGAACGGTTATGAGCTAGAAACTCAATTCAAACAAAACATATCACGATCCATTTTTGTACTTTATCATCATATATGTTAATATCTATACATATTTTGTGTATTAGTTTGTATAATTGTGAAATTTATAAACATAAGGAAACTAAGCCTTATAAGATAATAGCTCAACTACAACAATAGTCTGTGACAGTCTAATTTTTATTCACTTTGGTGTCATATTTGTGTTTAATTCACTTTAGTGTCATACTTGTGTACTATCCCTACATACATTTTATATCTTATACTATAAAACTGTGCACATCCTATATAGTTGATGTAAGACTTTATCTTCAAACCACTTAATAAATGTCTTGTTATGCTCTCTAGAAAACCACATTTGATGTAAGATTATCTGGTGTTTGAGATTTTTGATGTAAGACTTTATCTTCAAACCACTTAATAAATGTCTTGTTATGCTCTCTAGCAAGCCACATTGTATTGGCTCGAGGATATTGTCTCTTGATGAAATTGGTATGCTCCTCGATATAAACACTGACTTCGTCCATGTTGTATAAAATATACAAGTGACCTTGCTCCAACTGCTCACGGCTGATTACTTTCACCCGTGATCCCAAAACTCCTTTGCCAAAATGCTCCTCAATATTCTTGTCATTCACAGGAGTGTCATTACCACTCAGAAAGTCATTGCAAAAATCCATAACCTCTCTCGCCACATAACCCTCAATAATACTCCCTTCAGGCCGATAACGGTTTCGAACATCACCTTTAAAAATGCTCATGTATCGTTCAAAGGGATACATCCAATGCAAGAAAACTGGTCCCAACATTTTCACTTCCCTAGTCAAGTGGACAATAAGATATACCATGATATCAAAGAACGACAGAGGAAAATACATCTCAAGCTGACATAGGGTAACAACCACTTCTCTTTGCAAATTATTGAGAGTATCAGGGTCAATAACTTTGCTGCACAGACTGTTGAAAAAGAAACAAAGTCTGGTGATTGCAAACCTTACATGCTTCAGCAATATAGATCGAATTGCCACAGGCAATATTTGTTGCATTAGAGTGTGACAATCATGAGATTTAAGACCTATCAACTTCAGATATTTCATTGATACCATTGTACGGATGTTGGATGAGTAACCCTGTGGCACCTTAACATTTACCAAGCATTCACAAAATGCTTTCTTTTCCTTTCTAGACAACGTGTAACAAGCGGGAGGTAAGTATGTTCTCCGATCGCTACTAACTACTTCTGTTAATTCTGTCCTTATTCCCATTTCACGTAGGTCCATTTTGGATTTTATCCCATCTTTAGTCTTACCTGGTATATTCAACAGAGTACCAATGACGCTATCACATACATTTTTCTCAACGTACATGACATCGATACAATGCCTGACTGTCAAAGAACTCTAATAAGGAAGATCCCAAAATATTGACTTCTTCTTGAATAAAGACTTGTCACTCCTTGTGGCCATCATACATTGTGATCTCTTACCAAATTCATAGGCGATGTCTTTCACTCTTTCATAAACATCCTCCCCTGATATAGGTTTAGGTGCACTACATTCATCATTCCGTCCATTGAATGCTTTGCGCAACCTACGATACAGATGAAATTTTGGAAGAAACCTTCGATGAGTAAGATATACAGTCTTGCCGCCGTGTTTTAGTCGTATTGAATCAATGTTCTCTTCACATATAGGACACTCTTTAGATCCTTTGACACTATATACAGACAAATTCCCATATGCTGGAAAGTCATTCACAGTGCAAAACAACATAGCGTGCAAACAAAATGTCTCTCTTCATGAAACATCATAGGTCATCACACCTTCACCCCAGAGCTTCTTTAAGTCATCAATCATAGGTTCAAGATAAACGTCGATATCATTTCCAGGTTGTTTAGGGCCCGATATCAAAGACGACAACATAACATACTTATTTTTCATACACAACCAGAGAGGAAGATTGTATATAACAAGCATAACAGGCCAAGTGCTATGTTGGCTGCTCAATGTCCCGTACGGATTCATCCCATCTGTACAAAGCCTAAGTCTTAGATTCCTGTCCTCTTCACCGAATTCAGGGTACAATAAATCAATCTTCTTCCACTGTGGGGAATCAGACGCATGTCGTAGGATCCCATCATTATTTTTCTTGACATCTGCATGCCACCTCAAATTCTTCGCATCTATAGGATTGGCTAACAAGCGTTGAAACCATGGTATTATAGGTAGATACCACATCACCTTGGCGGGAGAACCAGTTTTGGACTCCCCCAAAGTCGTCAATTTATACCTTGACGCACCAAATTTCGGACAATCTTTCAAATCCACATAGTCCTTTTGAAATAATACACAATCATTCTTGCATGTGTGTATCTTCTTGGCCTCCATTCCCATTGGGCACAACAATTTCTTTAACCGGTATGTTGAGATCGGCAGCTCGTTTCCTTCAAGAAGAATTTCTTTCAACAAAGACAACAATGATGTGAAGCTTTTGTCGCTCCATCGATTGTTAGCTTTCAGTTTATACAATCTCAACACAACACTAAGCTTTGTAAACTTACAACCCGTGTATAACGGTATCTCAGCATCATGCACAATGTTTCTAAACATGGGAGGTGGATCAGTTTTGGAGTGCTCTACCCCACAACTATCCAGCATCGCATCAACGATGTCTACTGGAACTGATTCGTTCACATCTACGTCATCGAAGGCAATTTCTTCTTCCACACAAGCACTGCTATCGACATCCACTGGTTTTGGGTTTGAAATCTCTCCATGCCAGTGCCATTATGTATAGCCTTGTACAATCTCGTTGCACATGACATGACTTCTGATTTCGTCACCAGTGCTGACTTTCAAGTTGTTACCGCAATGCCTACATGGACAGTAGAACCTATCTCCAGGTTGTTTCCTATTTTCCTCGGCAAATCTAATAAACTGGTCAAGACTAGATATAAACACTGGGGTGCAGCGATTGCGAATGGACATCCATGATCTATCCATTCTATGATCAAAGAGAAAACAAGCTATATATTACAATTAGATTAGGGTATAGGGTTAACAGATTAGAGTTTATGCATGGTCAAAACTTTAGGCCAACAAATACATATGTTGTCATTCTTATATATAATAAATGTGTACCACCTATCCCATTCTTGAACACCTAATCTCACTAGTAAGTGTATAATGTGTATATACTTAGAGAACAAATGGGGAAATGCTGTCGAAATTTTCTTGAAAACCCAATACACATTATACACTTACATCCTAAGTGAGATTAGGTGTTCAAGAACAGTCTCAAACTGGGGACTATCCAAGATTTACTCCTAATGAGTAAATCTTGGATGGGTTTCTAGGCCAACAAATTCATATGCTGTCATTCTTATATATAATAAATGTGTATAAACTACATGCAACATGGTTAATACTAATCTATAGAGCATTATTAAATAATAAATCAAGAAATCAATAGTTTCAAACATGCAATAATTCACAATGCAATGTTATAAACTACAGGCAACATGGTTAATCCACACACTCTAGTAGACAGACTAACCTTAAATATAGTGATGTATAAGAGATTTAGAAAAAAATTTCTTAGGTAAGAGTAAGATGAAACTCAACATATATGCACAATTAGCATCAAATATAGGACAAAAGGGTTGATTAGAACCCTAATTTACTCAAACATGTATAAAAATTACCCTAATGACAAAAAGTCTAGGAATCTTTACTAGACATTATATATATAGCCCTAATCATCATATTTAACATACTACGTTATTATTAACATCCAAATCAGATTAAGATCATACTATGTTATAACTATTGGTTTAATAACCCTATTTCCGCATGTACATGATTATCAACTTTAAAACCCTATAATTCATTAAAATCATTCTAATTCAATTTATTGGGATCACATAATTATATACTGACATCATAATAAATAAAAGAATCATAATTAACATGATTAACAACATGCTCATCAAACTAGGGTTTTCTTGAATATCATCTAATATTCATGTACTAACTATACCTTTGTAACAAGAAGAATAATAGAGCTTTAAGTAAATTTTATTCACAATCTACGCATTTTTCTGATCAAAACCATATACAACATGGTAATATTAATGTGAATCAGAGCATTTTTTATTCACAATCTACACATTTCCTACATTATTCGAGCAGGAGCAGGGTACCTGCTTGAGGGCGGAGGAAAAAGAGGAGGATGAAGAGCAGGAGCAGGGTACCTTTGTGGCGGCGTTGGGCACGCAGGAGTTGTGGTCAGAGCGGAGCAGTGACCTGGAGAGCAGGGAGCAGAGCCCTAGGAGCTACGGCCGGCCTGGAGAGCAGCGGGCGGAGAACTGGTGGTGGCTGGCGGAAGTAGTGGCAGCGGAGGCAGAAGATAGCAGAGGTGTGGCGGTAGAGGTGCGGCAACTAGCGGCGGCGAGTGGCGGCGGTGTTGGTGACCAAAGCACCAGCAAATGGCGGCGGAGGTAGAGGCGGAGGTAAAGCAGCAGCGAGCGGCGGTGGAGCAGAGGAATCGTCAGACCAGCAAACCCTCAATGGCAGAAATGAATGAAACAGAAGGGGAAGAGAGTCTGCCTCGCGCGGGTGCACTATTAAGTTAACAATAGGTGTCGATTATTAACAAAAACCGACAATAAAAACTATACATGTCGGTTACCAACAAAAAACTGACACTATTGTTCAATTATAGGTGTCAGTTCCAAACATAAAAACCGACACCTATATTTATATGCTGACAAAAATAAATGTTCTCGAATTCAGACCATAGTCGTCGGTTTCCTTATAAAAATGGACACTAAAGGGAGGTGAATATTTTCGTGGTTATGCATGCGAAAACACAATGACGTCAGTTATTGTAACACAACCGGCGATAAAAATTGGTCAAATTTCTGTCTCACAGAAAATCTTTAGTCGTCGGTTTCTTTTTTAAAAACTGACGATGTATGTTAATTTTTGGAGGTAAATTTTTTTGCTGGAAATTTTGGATTTGGCGGTTACTTTTAGGCGTCGGTTTGTTATTAAGGAATTGACACTAAATAAAAGTGATACCCGTGTCTGGTCACCCTTCACAGATTGATGTCGGTTTATTTTATAAACTGACGATGTATTGTTTAGATGTCGGTGTATTATTACAACAGACACCTTTAAAAGTGACGTTATAAGTCATTTCTGTAGTAGTGTAGATAGGCAAACACTATTGGGGTGTACGGCGTGATCTATACACTCGAGTGTATTCTAACCTGACTATATATATATATATATATATATATATATATATATATATATATATATATATATATATATATATATATAGAGAGAGAGAGAGAGAGAGAGAGAGAGAGAGAGAGAGGGAGGGGGGTTGCGACCCTTTGTCCCGTTCATTGCTACATCCTTACCTTCCTCTGACTTATCACTGATGGTCCATTTTGGGTTCCAAACTTAATGGTGGAAATTAAACATGATGGTTGCATTGTTGCAGGACTTAAACCAACATCTTACGACACAAGCTAAGAACAATCATGCACCACCTGTGTCTGTATACCTGAAGGCACCCCTCTATTTCAAGAGAATTCACGACATAGAGAGAGAAAGAGAGATACACACACATATATATAATCAATGTTATGTATAATTATTAAATTTCATAACCTTCTACATTTTGCACCAGGACAATTTTTTTTTTGAAGTCATTAATAATTCTTTTTGAACTCCTTACAGGATAAGGGTAACATGCAAAATTCTAGTAGGGGGATTCAAGTCTATTCACCATTACTCACCTATTTTAAGCAAGAAAATGGAAAAACGAAAAAGTAATCTAGCCACGTACGAGATTTTATGCAAGAATGGTCATGTAAAATTATATTTTGAGGGTTTTGTATCAACAAAACGTTAATGGTGGAAACAAAAACACATATGAGAATCAAAAGTCCATATTTCCCAAGAAATGTGTTGATTTCAGTCCCAATCTTAGAGTATTTGGCAAGAAACAAAACTAAACCTCAAATTTTAACGAGTTTAAGCCTTTACATATATAAAAACAAAGGAGGGAGTAGTGAACACACCTTATGTGGATAACATGATCTCTGACAAGATATGCTTGAGCTAAGGCTCTTAATAACCACCAAACAACCCACAAACATCCTTTCTAGCCAACTCTAGATCCAACTAGACCAAAGAAGGTCTAAGGAGGGAGTAAAGAAAGGAATTTCCACCATGGAACTAGGAGAGGTTCATCTAAGAGGGAATAAGAGAGAGGAAATAACAATAGAAGATACAGATAAATCAAATAACTTAAATCCTTTTGTGTAAAACTTAGTAAAAAAGATGAGGATTTAATCTAAAATAATCAAGCCAAACATAGACATGCATAAACATGTATGAGGTATAGTCTTAAGATCCGCCTCCTCTCGCTTTAGTATCAACCCAACAACTCATAATAGTCCAAATGAGCCCTTGAAATTAAGAGATTGCATATTTATAAGATGAGGCACTAGTACAAATATGGTCTATAGCATTGGTTTTTTTAAGCCTGTAGCGTCACTTTTTAACCGACTCCTAAGTGGGGGTCGCTATAGAATTTTACCTATAGGGTCGGTTTTTTTAACCAAAGAAAACCGACCCAATAGGCTGTAAAAAATGAGGAAGAAACTGTAGCCAAGGTTTTAATGTCAGTTATCAAGATCAATCTGTAGACCTATAGCATCAATTTTCTTAAAAAACTGACCTTAGAGTGAACCTCTAAGATCAGTTTTTTAAGAAAACTGATGCTACAGGTCTACAGATGAGCTTTACAATCTGTAGACATGTAGCATCAGTTTTCTTAAAAAACCGACCTTAGAGTGAACCTCTAAGGTCGGTTTTTAAGAAAACTGACCTTAGAGTGAACCTCTAAGGTCGGTTTTTTAAGAAAACCGATGTTACAGGTCTACAGATTGTAACCACACACGGTCGTGCTATGCGGCATGGCCGTGCTACCATATCCCAACATGGCCGTGCTACACAGCACGACCGTGCTACTAGAAGCAACACGACCATGCTACACAACACAGCCGTGCTACCAGAATCCAACATGACCGTGCTACGTGGCACGGTCGTGCTACATGGCAGAAATAGAAACATAACAGAAGAATAAGAAGAATCAGGATATGGGAGAGGGGAGCATTGATGCTCAACCGTCACCATTCCAAACCACACATTAATAACAAAAATGATTCATATATTCAGTTGAGTTACACATATTCACATCATAATCTACAAAATGATAGATTGCAAGTCTGAGATGAATGGAGTACTAAAATCACATACATAAATGGAGCTGACATATTTAATCCAATGCTATATTGACTTCATTTAGAAAAATATCTGACCACTCTTTTCAAAATCTATTTAAGTCCTCAAGTGTGTAAGGCTGAGTTGTAAAGATCTATAATAGAAAATGCACATGCTAATATTTTATAAAATGACTAAAATCACTTGAAAATTTATGATGTTATTCTTTATTACCTGATCTATAGTCTGAATGTCATATGGTGCTTTGTTTGACAATAGCTTGCATACATTTCATTAGCCACAAGCCCAGTCATTATTTTGTATAGGACACTACAAATAATGAATTATACTTAATGTTAGTAAACTACTATAAACAGGAGTTGAGATAAAAATATAACAGTTGACATATAAGAGTTGAAAATTAATACATATAAGACTAAGCAGTTGTCAAAGTAGTTACCTTGACATTTGTCACTTGCCATTTTAGAACCTACAAGTATACATATATTAAGTTAAACATCATGTATTGATGATCTCATCTATAAACCCTAAAGTATCAATCTGAGACTACACAATGTCTACCCTCATATTTCTGGAATGTATATAATGATTATATACGTGATTGATAAAAAATATATAGATATGAAAGAATACATATTTTTATTATTGGTTGATTTACTAGTAACAAAATGGCACATTGGCAGAGTGAGAATATTATACCTCACTTGTAGGCTGAAGAAGAAATATATGCAAGTCAACAACAAGTCAATAGAACCTGCAACAACACAAATGCAAAATTTACAAATTTTGAAGTTTCTACAACTCAGCCAGCACGGCCGTGCTACCCGGTCAGTTGCATGACAGTAAAAAGAATATGGTGTGAGGCGGAAGAGACAACCGTACTACCTTGAGAAGAACCGGAAGGTGGGGGAGCTTGTGCGGGAGAAGAACTGGAGAAAGAAGGTGCGCGACCCTTGCAACGTCGTAGGCGTCGTCCGTGCTACCTAGTCAGTTGCATGATAGTAAAAAGAAAATGGAGGAGTGAGGCGGAAGAGACAATTGTGCTACCTTGAGAAGAACTAGACGGTGGGGGGAGCTTGTGTGGGAGAAGAACTAGAGAAAGAAGGTGCGCGACCCTTACAACGCCATAGACGTCGTCACCATTCAAGTAAGAAAGAGGATGGGCGTTGTCTCCAAAGTGCATAGCGTCAGAGATGGTGGTCGATCTGGAGGCGTCGACACCGTCCAAAGAAGAAAACGGCGGTTGGGCATCGTCGTCCAAGAAGGGGTGCCGATTTGCCTCTCTTCGGGTGTGGAGATGGTTCGGAAGGTGACCTTGGAAGCGGCGGCAATTTGCTTCTCTTCGGGAGTGGGAGCAGGAATGGGGAGACGAACAAAATGAAATGAAACACGGCTCGACTTTGGTCTAATATTAGCCCGACCTCTAGGGTCGGTTATCTCAAAAAAACTGACACTACAGAGACTAAGTGGTGCCCGAATTTTTTGAGACCATCTCTAAGGTTGGTTATTTGAAAAAACCGACCCAAGAGGTCAGGGTCTATAGAGTCAGTTATTTGAAAAAACTGACCCTACAGACTAAGTGGTGCCTAAAATTTTTGAGACCATCTCTAAGGTCGGTTATTTGAAAAAACCGACCCTAGAGGTCTGGGTCTATAGAGTTGGTTATTTGAAAAAACTGACACTAGAGTTCCAAAGCGATGCCCGCATTTTTTTGTTGACCCTATAGCATCGGTTATTTGGAAAAACCGTCACTATAGATTGAGGCGCGAAGCCAAATTTGCACAAATTTTTGCCGCGAGAAACCTGTAAGGTCAGTTTTTTTGATAAAGTCGATGCAATAGTCTATTTGGTCGGTTATTTTAGTAAAACCGACGCTATGTGCAGTGACGTTACAGGCCAAAAATGTAGTAGTGAGGGAGGAGAAAATTATATAAAAACCAAGAAACAAACCCCCATTAGGTTCCTACATTGAAGAAATAGGACAAAACAATGGTCTATGCACCTACATCGGGCATCAAAGACACGCATTGGGCTTTCACTCAACACATACAGGAACCAGGGCCTAGACTGATGTTGTTGCATCAGGAGATCCTCAATACACATATGTCAACTGGAGTCAAACCATGGAGCCTAAATCAAACTTACCCATCACGCATTTGGCATCCAAGGTGCACCCAAGGAACCCACTCTATGACACTCACTCAAGCTGTAAGGTCAACTGGTATGAGATTCTGGCCTCCGTTCTCCTCTCTACTGCTCCTCAGTACTCGTGCAATGGCTAATGAGATCCTTTTTCGTCTGGGTGGCCGTCATTAGGTATATCTCCCTCCTTAGGTCGCTAATTAACCACGACCGTCCGATTAAGATCATTCCAAAGAAAACACATATCTTACAGTGTCGATACCATCGACGCGAGTCGATGGTATCGACTCAGCGTAATAGCGGCAACCCTTCTTTCCTTTCGTCTGTGCGCCTGATGTAGTCTCGATACCATCGACGCAGGTCGATGGTATCGACCAACCTGTAGCGACGGTTTTGTCGTTTTGTGTCGCTGTAGCTTTTGTGCGTCGATGGTATCGACTTGGTGTCGATACTATCGACTGCTTCCTCGCCAGCAACCTGTTGGTAGCTCGATACCATCAACATCCCTGTCGATAGTATCGACTCTTTGCTGATACTCGCGGCTGGCAACCTGTGGTCCGGTCGATGGTATCAACTTCCGTCGATGGTATTGACGGAAGTAGATACTTTTTTTCCCTAAAATTCAAACACGAAACCACATAAATTCACACAAATAATAATATTTTGACAATTAATGCTCAAAACGATGAAATAAAGGGGATTTGACATAAAATAGTAGCAAAGACCAAAGTGGATGAATTATGCAACGTTAACCATAAAAATGACTAATAAAAGCATAAAACACATATCAAACAGGTCTATAAATGCGACTCAAAATCATCGCATCAAATTCCCCTAAGCTTGAACGTTGCTCGCCCTTGAGCAACTAATCCTTAGAATAGAATTGCTAATGTCAAATGAAGAACAACACACCACAACCAACATCCCATATGACTCCCACCGAACATTCACATATCGGCCCTCTCTAACCACAGAATGGTAATTACCCTAAAGACGACATTAATCATCCATAAAAGAAATTGACCTCAAAACTGATGGACACTACCACATAAGGCAGTTAACATAATAAAACTCGCCGGTTCAGACTTGGTGCATCTTGTGATCGCCTATACTACGTTGCTCACCCTAACTACCATCTACATGGAAGCAGTTCTCCTGATATTCATTAGTGAGGAGAAATTCATGGTGGCCTACCAATCCGAGCAACGGGTGGATGAAATAGATGGCTCATGGAAGAAGTGGAAGTATTGTACAATTTCAACATGTATAAAACAAAAATGTCCTAAATGATGCAAATGCACATGAAAAACGCCCTAATGCCTAAAATTGGGTGGAATGATGCATGTACTAACCATCCATCTCAAAACGAGATGGACATCTAATTAAGCTACATCATGTACTCAATTATCTTGAAATGCAGGTGATATTATGTTCCTTTCTCCTTCTTATTCTAATTTCTTCTAAATGACTCTTTTTTTTCATTATGCAAATTTTTCAGATTTTTTTCTCTTTTTCTTTTTTCTTTTTCAACCCTTATATCCATAATTGATAATGAATATTTTATTGGGCTTATTTTTCTTCATACTCAGAAATTTGCACTATTTAGAAGGTATGGAACAATTTAATTCACCATTGGAGAAAAATTGAGGTACATGATATACTTTATGCATGAAAATTATGAATGCAACTACATGGCATGCACCTAAGGGTAATGTGCATGTATCACTATTCTAATTTTTCTTTTTTTTGTTTTTATGCAAAACATATGGAAATAGATTCAATGCAAATCCTATCTACATGCCATGGAATCAAGAAAGTTAAAACCGTACTTTACTTCCAATTCTTGGTGGATTTTGAACATTAATGAGGTGGAAAGATCACAAGATTAGAGGACTGAACCTTAGAAAGATATTATGTGTCCCTCCTTACTGACCTGTGTAGTAGTTAGGAGGTTTCTCTCTCTTACATCCAATTAGAGTCTCATTACCATTTAGTCAGTTTAGGCTCAAACAACCATTTGCGTCCACTTTCATAAATCATTAGGAGTACAGTTGTGAAATTTTGTTTTAAAGTTGACAAAACCAATCATTTTCATAGGATATGTGCCCAAGGTTAAACAAGACAAGCTTTCCAAACACACAAAATTTTTTAAATTTCCCTTGATTTTCCCATGCACAATTAATGAGATGACACAAACTTTATGACGTCCATGATTACACTAGATAGCATGTGGATCCTACAAAAACTAACATTGCAAGAAACAAATAACAAGAACAAAAACAATAAAGTTAAAAACTAAAAGCAATAAAAGATAAAGCTGTTCCAACTACCCCCCTAAGCTTGAATTCGACTATGGCCTCATAGTCAAAAACAAACTTAAAGATTGGAACAGTGATACCGGATCACTCCTGTGGTGGTGGAGGCGGGTACTGCGGCGCCGTGGGGTCCCAAGACAGGTACTGCCCCTGGAATGTCGGATCGTACTGGGGCATCATTGGAGGCTGTGGATACCCCCCAAAATAATTCTGGCTCCAATAATGATCGAAAAACGGTTGTTGTTGCACCTCCATCCTGTGCAACCTATCATGGATGTTCTGCTGATTCTCGAAAAGAAGGTGCTCATTCTCAAAAATCCCCTGCTGATTGACAACGAGCTGGTTGTTAGTATCTTGAATACCGACAAAGGTGGCTGTGTGGCTATGCTGGGTCTGCTGGATGTCTTGCAACATCGCGTACATGCCCTGCATGGAATAGGCATCCTCGCTTGGCTGTGAGGGCTGTGGTGGTGGCGGCGTAGGCTGTGATGATGAAGATGCACTCGGATGCATCTAAGGACGCTTCCGGGGTGCCACTCATGCTCGAAGAGGTGTAAATGCCTCCTCTTCCTCCTCAGCCTCGTCGTCATGTCCGTCGTCGCCGCCGTCATTGCCTCCTTCTTCATCGGAGTCGGCGATGGCTATGATTGGCCATCAAAAGTGTTGTGCCCCCTCGATGTTGAAGATCGGATCGGGAAGAGAACATTCTTGATATGCTTGATTCACGTGGCAGTGTGCAAACGCCACACCATCTCAGAGAAGTAGGAGATTGGACCGGTGTAGATGCTGCAAGTTCACCTTACTTCTTGTAGAGAGAGGAGTAAGCTGTTTGAGATTCAACCCCAGGTAGATGGCCAGCTTGGTGATAAGCCCGCCAAAGTGAATCATGCTTTCGTCGTACTCCTCTTCACCGCCAATACTCGCTGCAGAAAGAAGGCACCCCAATTGCATTCTTGTTTCTTCAGGAGTTTATATAGAAAGAATAGGTCCGACTCCTGAAATTTGCTGTGGGCCAGATCACCCCGAGCAAAAACTATGGAACTGAGCATCCGGTGCAAGATCCAGACAAAAGGGTGCTCGAAATCGGCTACTGCGGCATTGTGGTAGCTCACCGACTTTCCTTACAGCACCGTCACCAGCTCGGAGAAGATGGCGGCATAGTCGGTGTGGTTGTCCGTCCACTGGTAGTCGTACTGTGAATGGTTCCAGTTGAAGATCCTATTGAACTGCTTGAGCGTGAGGGTGTAGTCATGGTTGTACATCCGGAAAGACACCCGACCCTTGACCCACTCACGATCGGTGGCAACGACGTCATTGGGCACGACGCAAACGTCCAGAGACGCCATGAACTCTGCCACCAACTCTTTGTACGTCGGTCAGTCATTGAAGAACGGCTAGCCATCAGCATGGAATCACAACTCATCGGGCCTTTGCCCTGTGTGACGGGCTTTCCCCTGCAGAACGTAGGCCAAGTTGGCCTCAAACCCTAAGTCGCGGATCATGTTCCGGTCGACATAACGAGTTGGCTCTATCTTCCTCTTTAAGATCTCCTCATAGATCTTCTTCACCTCTGTGGATGGATGGATCATGCACGACCGCGAGATGGAAGCAGGAGGAGGTGGCACGAACTCCGGGATATCCGTCGAGTTCGCATGTGAAGATCAAGCTCCGGCCACATGCACCATGTTTGTGAGAGAAATGGGGGTCAGAAAGAGAGCTCGGTGGAGATTGGAGAGTTGAATTTCCTCTCGATGAAGACCTTCGCTCGGTGCTGCTCGTCGTCGGGCTTGGACGGCTCGGGGGATCGCTCGACACAGGAGAAGGAGATTGCTCTGAAAGTGTGACATCAACTGACGCAATAACTCCCCTTAAATAGATGTGGCTGGCGTCACTGTTGACCCGTCGATACCATCGACGTGAGTCGATGGTATCGACACTTTTCGATGCTATCCGCCCCCTCGCTGGTATCGACGGTCATCGATGGCTGGATCTTGAAACCCGGATCACTGACGTGTCGATACCATCGACATGGGTTGATGGTATCGACGCTGCACCCAGATCGACCATCTTGATGCCACGATCGCCATTGATTTGTTCGCACGGATCGGTGATGTGGATGGTCAATACCATCGACGCGGGTTGATGGTATCGACTTTTCTGCGTTGCAACACCTCCGCTTTGCGTTTCAACCTGTAGCTGTGTCGATACCATCGACGAGGTCATCGATGTTATCGACTTTCCTGAGTCGATTTCTTCTATAAATCTCCAAAGATCTCGATGGTATCGACAGGCATCTCGATACCATCGACTTTTTCTTCGCGACCTGCCTGTAGGTAGGTCGATACCATCGACGAGGCCGTCGATGGTATCGACGCAGAGCAAAATCCGCAGTTGTCAACCTGTACCATGGTCGATACCATCGACCGGTGTGTCGATGGTATTGAATCTGCCTCATCCTGCACAAAGAACAACCGATCACGGTATCTTTTTTACACTAAAAATTGAACCAAAACAAATCAACCTACGATTGTACATGAATTAAACTAAGGTACCGATGGTTGGGTTGCCTCCCAACAAGCGCCCTTATTTAACGTCATAGGCTAGACGTCTTGAAGCATTTGTCATCCACTCTGCACTTTGGAGAAGGTGCTCAAAGGATCGTGCGGTAGCTTGAACTCCACCCGATCTTGACCTATCCCCAATGTCAACGTGCCTCTCCCAATTGCAGTGACTACATCGGCCGTTGCTTGAAACAGCCTACCCAGTAGTATCTCACAGCTTTGAAGCTGTGGCATATCCATGATGATGAAATCTACAGGAAAGATGAACTTGTCGACCTTGATGAGTACATCTTCGCAAACACCGTACGGCCGTACAATAGATCCATCAGCCAATTCAATGGTTGCCACTGACTTCTTCATTTGCTTTAACCCAAGCTTCTTAAACGTGGACAGCGGCATGAGATTTATGCTCGCGCCCGAATCACATTGCGCTCGTGGAAAGTGTCTATTGCCAATCGAGCATGGAATGTAAAAACTCCCCGGATCTTTCTTCTTCTGTGGTAAGCTCCCATGGATGATTGAGCTCACCATTTCATTCATCCGGTATACCTCGGTGTCTTTAATCCGCCGCTTTTTGTTGATTATCTCTTTGATAAACCTCCCATATGCGGGAACCTTTTCAATCATTTCCACCAACGGAATGTTGATATGAAGCTTTCTGAACATCTCCAAGAATTTTCTATAATGCCGGTGCTCTTTCTTGGGCTTAGGGTTGTCCAGATTTGACACAACTGCCGCATTAACATGCTTGTGAGGTGGTACATATGAGCTTTTCGAGGCCAGCTCCACTAAGCTTGCTTCAAAAAATCCCTCTGGCATGGACTTTGTCGCATCATCATCAACATGTATACTTTTCTGTGGCTCCTCACTCGCAATAGACATACCAGCACCTTGATGAACGGCCTTCACTTGCTCTTCTTGCCTAGGCGGGGGCACAACCATCATGGGCTCTTGGCGGGATTTCTTGAAAAGAATGTTTCTGCCTGGAAGTCTATAATAACTGTGGGGATAAGGTATTGCCGGTGTAGATTCCGTATCAACCATCATCTTGCTTTGATCCTTTTTCTCTGCCACCTGGGATTCTTCCTCATTGATCACTGACATGTATTTAACTTGATGATGTGCTTGGACCACATCCGCATTCCCAGCCTGTCTCTGCTGATTGACGTGCTTGATGGCCGCCACTTCATTTGAGATATGTGTCACGGTGGTTTCTAATGCCCGCATTTGTGCTCCATGGCTTTGCAACGTCTGCCCAAATTTGGTCAAGATGTCACCCTGAGACTGCAGTTGTTTACCAAACATAGTCATCATTTCCTGATTCTGCTGCACCATCCGACTAAGCAATTCGATGCCCTTATCTTCAGCCCTAGGTTGTGGCTTTGCATCCGGATCTTGTAGGAAGTTATTAGGATCCTTCCATGAGAACTTTTTATCTTTCCTCCATGAATAGTCATTATTTCTGTAGCCCTGTTGTTGCATGAATTTTACTTGGGCTTCCTCATCCTCGGATGCATCTTCCTTAGCTAGCAGTTTCTTTGCGAGAAGATCCATCTTCTCATTCAGCTCCTTCATAGCTTTAGATTCACCTGCAACTCGAACCTGTTCCACAGTGCCTCTTTCACCCCATGATTGTTTCTTAGCCATATTCTTAAGGATTTCCCAACATCTGGTGTCTGTATTATTCAAGAAAAATCCAGAAATGGCCGAATCAAGGTTGCTCCTATCGTGCTCGGAGAGAGAAAAATAGAAGATCTTTACCTGTGTTTCTTTATCCAGCCCGTGATGCGGGCACCGTCTCAGCATGACCTGAAACCTCTCCTAGGTCTCAGAATATGTCTCACCTGCCTGTTGTGTGAAGTTGTGGATCTTTCTGATCATGTCATTGGTCTTCTCAGGCAAAAAGAACCTCTCGAAGAAGACCTCCACCATGTGGTCCCAAGACTCCACATAATCATCATCCAGGTTATGTAGCCATTCGC
The DNA here is from genome assembly GCA_963693085.1 of Alisma plantago-aquatica. Lineage (NCBI taxonomy): Eukaryota > Viridiplantae > Streptophyta > Magnoliopsida > Alismatales > Alismataceae > Alisma > Alisma plantago-aquatica. The sequence goes on along the minus strand of OY856411.1, from coordinate 539,698,913 downwards.
GCACAATTCCCGCTAATGAACTCGGGAAAAGCTTCAAGTAGAGCGCAGTCTGTGGAAACCTATCAATTTTAACCATGTCACAGTTCTCAACAAACTGACTGATGTGTGCGACGGGGTCCTCATTCTTGAGCCCATGAAAAGCATTGGACTTCACCAGATTTATCAAAGTCGGATCAATCTTATAAGTAGGTATGTTGATTGCTTGCTTCTTTATAGGCCCTTTTGAAGCGGATGCGGAAGAAGCCTTTATCTTCTCCCATATAGTTTGTGGCTAGGCCATCTGTTCTTGTTTGAGTTCAGAATCTGTTTCTTCTAAATGTTCTTGCTCGTGCTCATCCTCAGGTTCCAGCAGTGGAACCTCGGGTGCGGGATCCACGTAGTCAGTACTACGCATCTGCACCATGCAACATACCTAAAATGGGAAAATTCGAGTTCAGTACAGTGCTTTGACGAGTATAAAAATTATCGAACAATTTAAAAATATTTGAAGTTGTTTCAAAATAATAAAAAAAATTGTGGCCTAGAGTGGCCGCTTGTAGCACTCAAAGTGCCAACAATTCGCTGTATCCCCGGCAACGGCACCAAAAACTTTACGCAATTTTACTATGCGCTAAAACGCAAGTGAACGCGTCGAGTAGTACATGCCTTTGTGAGGCCCGAGTCGAACACAGGGATACTGGGAATTGTTGGAGACTCCTACTAACTATTTGCAATCAGCTAAGCCGAATAACAAATTGAGGGTTGTTGTTAAAATTAAAAGAAAACAAAAACAAAACAAAACAAACGATCGATTAAATGTTAATTTAATCAATTCAAAAGGGTATCTTTAGGATTGAGGTTTCACCGTGGGTTTTCATTGTATTAGATTTTATATAATGCCTCAATTTTATCTCTCTATCCAGGTAGTGGCCTGAAAACAGAATTGCCCACTATCGTGGTGCAATTCACTACCTAGGTCTAGGTCGGTTCCACCGTCGTAGTAACTTATCTCCTAAACTAGGTGCATTATGAACAATCTCTCAGTATCCACCATTAATTTTACACCACCTTGTTCAAGGGATTTGTCAATTAATGTGAATTCTGCCTCTTTTCAGCCGTTAATCCTTCTTTCAAAGTGATTAAGGGCATTAGGTTATTATTATGGTGATCAAGCATAACAATATATTGAAAAAATGAAATTATACCACGGATTTAAGAGATAAAATATGAATTACTATTATAAAATTGTCATCCAATGAATTCCCGGGCTACTCCCGGTCCTAAAGATGAAGGGGATTAGCCCCACATGTTTATCTCAAACAAGTACAAGGTAGAGATAGGGGAAATCGTATGAAAAACATGAAATGAGAGGTGAAACCCCTGAACGGAGAAGAACCAGTTGATCCTCGGTGTAGAACACGTGCTCTCCCGCCTTTCGGTGGTGGAATCCGTCTTCTTTGGTGTCTGGATCAACTGTATGAGCTTCTGGCCTCCATTCTCCTCTCTACTGCTCCTCGGTACTCGTGCAATGGCTAATGAGATCCTTTTTTTGTCTGGGCGGCCGTCATTAGGTATATCTCCCTCCTTAGGTCGCTAATTAACCACAGTCGTCCGATTAAGATCATTCCAAAGCAAACACATATCTTACGGTGTCGATACCATCGACGTGAGTCGATGGTATCGACTCAGCGTAATAACGGCAACCCTTCTTTCCTTTCGTCTACGCGCCTGATGTAGTCTCGATACCATCGACGCGGGTCGATGGTATCGACAAACCTGTAGCGACGGTTTTGTCGTTTTGTGTCGTTGTAGCTTCCGTGCGTCGATGGTATCAACTTGGTGTCGATACTATCGACTGCTTCCTCGCCAGCAACCTGTTGGTAGCTGGATACCATCGACATCCCTGTCGATAGTATCGACTCTTTGCTGATACTCGCGGCTGGCAACCTGTGGTCCGGTCGATGGTATCGACTTCCGTCGATGGTATCGACGGAAGCATATACTTTTTTTCCCTGAAATTCAAACACGAAACCACATAAATTCACACAAATAATAATATTTTGACAATTAATTCTCAAAACGATGAAATAAAGGGGATTTGACATAAAATAGTAGCAAAGACCAAAGTGGATGAATTATGCAACATTAACCATAAAAATGACTAATAAAAGCATAAAACACATATCAAACAGGTCTATAAATGCGACTCAAAATCATCGCATCAAAAGTGTTCCATGGTTACTATAACAACAAAAGGTTTTCATCTCCTTATCATATTTTTGGTCACTTTCTAGATGATAATTTAATGTATTCTAGGAGTGATTGTATCCCTAAATCACCCTTATAGGTCTTAATTATCATCATGACTGTATAAGTAATGCACATATATCTTTATGACTGACAAGCATTGACTGAGCCAATGATATTTCATGAAGTGTAAGCTTAGACAATCTTCGGAAAAAAACATTATTAAGCAAGATTTGTCATAATTAGCATGTGTACCTTATTTATATAGTTGATATTGTCCAACAAACTAAATTTGTATGCTCATTCAGGGTTAAATTTTTATGCTCAACAATTAACTTTTAGAAATTTTTTATGTTCTTAATTAGGGTTATAAAGTTAGGCCACAGTTTTAGGGGTTTTGGTAGGTTTGATCCAAGGTTGGTATAGTCAATTAGGTGTTGTAGTCTAAAACCATAATTTTGAGGTAGGAATTGATTATTGCGTGAAATCATAATTTGGGGGTAGGAACCCAAACCTTCATATTTTTAAACAAGCATTCCTTGATTCAACCATCACTGCTAATATGGACATCAATTTAGGGAAAGATGGACAATATTGACAAAAGAGTCATTTTTATTAATCAACTTATACTTTATTAACCAATATAGACCTTAGGAAGTGTAAAAAATAAAATAATGTCAAATAAATTTTATTTTCAGCCTATAATTTATTAAGCAAATAGACAATAGAAGATTTATTTCAAAATTAACTCTATTCAGCCAATCAAGGAAGGCAATGTGTATTGATTCCACCATCCAACTAAGCATGTTAGGCCTATTGGAAATTGGGGTGAAATGCCTTAATGCCATGCGTCTGTCATGAGTTTAATAAATGATAATAACTCTTGAGTAAATATCACCTAGTAGTTCTTTCTCATGATTCATTGTAATAGGCATGGCGGGTCAACTCCAAGGTTGATTCTCTAATGCTTGTACTAATGGGAGAAAGTGAGACCAAGGTCAGCTCTGCCATTCCCCAACAAACTCGGTGAGCCCCAAGTTTCTGAAAGGGGTGGTAGAAGAGGGGTTTTTACATGTGATGTTCTCAAAGAGAAGGAGATTTGTAAAAGAAGATATCCAAGTCATTGGTGTTCAAGAGATTGATGATGATTCCTAGAGTTTTGATGAAGATTTTCTACAAAACAACATGTCCAAAGGTGGTTCATTACTTGGCCTCAACGTCAAGCTTGATGAAAGAGAATGTGAAGATTGGAGGAGGCACTATTACTGAAATGAGTTATCTCATTGGTTGATTTTTCAAGAAAAACCAACAGCATTCCATATCGTGTTGGTTCTTTAAAAACAACCACCATGGTTTGACTAGCATAGAAAACATGGGCTGTATTTTTTTTATCACTGGCCACTTCTCAAAGTAACCGACATGATATATCGCCCACATAAATAAAATTTCATGCAAAAAAAATTCTAGGCATTTAATTTTCCCAAAACCCTAGGTCGTCAATTCTTTATAAATATCCAATGGGATAAAGATGTGTATTTGCCATGTGTCCCATAAAAACCAATTAGTGTTCTCATCGGTTTTATTTTTAGTGACTGACAAGAAAGGTGTACGCTCCATGTGTCATGTGAATATTTTCACACCCCCAACTTGTGTTTATCATCGGTTGTCTTCACCTTAATCGATTGTATAGGTGTCGTTGGATTGCATCTGGGATGTGCAATTAGGCATTGGTTTACTGAACACAACCGACGACAAAGTTGCCTTTTTACCGGAGGTTTTTTAGTTGCAACCAACGACAATGATTGTACGCTGTCATCTTTTGTTATAATCGATTTCTACTATACTAGTTAATTAACCCCAAAACCCTTTCCCTTCCCTTCCCTCCCAATGATATTGCCTGATTGACTGCTACCCTATTGTTCTCTTGTGATACCAGTTGGTCTCCTCCTTCCTCTGCCCTATGCTATCTTCTCACTATTGAGAAGCATTTGTGAAGTGCAGGGGAAGGAAGAGAGAGGAGGAAGTAGGAGAAGGGAAAGGGAGATAAAGATTTATACAAATTGTGTCAAACTTCTGAATTGTTATGAAATTAAGTTAATGGACTTGTAGTGAATTGTGATGAGGTTAAGAACAAATCGTATAAATTGTGTAAAAATTATGATGAATTAATGGAGATTATGATTAATTATTATATGCTCATTATTGATTATCTGGATTTGTTAGGATTATTACATTCTCATAATGAAACTATAAATTATATGAGGAGACAATAAAATTATGGGGCCCATTAACAAATTGTGATAGTTGCATTGTTTATTTGAAACTATAACCCTATTTTTATATCTATGATAAGTGCATTGTTTAATGTTAGCAATTAAATGTGTTTATGCTTAAATGATCACGCCTAGGAATTCATACACTAAAATTGATATAAATCTCTCTAAATTATCTTTATTTACATCGAAATTTGATATAAAATTACATTATTAACCCTAAACCCTAGACTTCTAAAAATTAAACTCTAATTTGTAAACCCTAACCCCTATATTCTATTGGACTTTTGCAATGACTTTTTGATTTTCAGCAAAACTGCTGCTAATACTGTGAATCCTGGCGTCTATTCTGAAAAAGGTATTTCTGGAGAATGATAGATAAATATCAATTGTGAGTAGTGGGAACAAGAACACTTGTATGTTTTACACATCAATGATGATGTGGGTATTTATATCAATGAACACACAAACCAACTCATTACAAGTTATCCCCTAGCCAGTTCAATGTGGCTTGCTAGAGAGCATAAACAGACATTTATTATATGGTTTGAAGAGAATTTATTCAATCAACCATCTCAATAACCAAATAATGTTACAAAAACTATCAAGTGGCTTGCGTATAATCTAAAGGTGCATGTTACATCTTACAAAGGGGTTGACATAAATGTATTATCATACTACACAAAACGTCAACATGATAAGAGTGTCGTCCAAAAAAGTGGGGTCACCCTTCAAGCATCTTCATTGTATTTTTCTAGTGCCAAGGATAAGATTCCAAGTGAAGGAAAGATGTCTTATTACAATGTCATTGAAGACATATGTTAAATTGACTACATAAAGCTTCGAGCTCCATTATTTAGGTGTAAATGGGTTTTTACCAAGAAAGGAGTTGTAATTGACGAACTCGATTACACAATAGTAAATTTTGAGTGGATATGCAGAACGATTTATGGATTCATAGGAAAAACATGTATTCTATATTGACTATCCTACAAAAGAAAATCGGTATGTCTTCCTTCATGGGAAAATATTGTTCATTTCAGATTGTATTGATGAAGAAGAGTACTATGACAAGTTTGATGACTCTAGTCCATTCTGTGTTGGCTTACCAAGTGTAAATGTTGAATCTAACACTGATGACTATACACATGAAGACCATAGAGAAGGGATATTAGTTTACGGTATACTACTTGTAATCATTAATGTTGCATTATATAACATGTTTATTTGTTCATATGTGATCTGAGTTTTTAACATGCTATCTGAGTTTTTAATAAGTAATATGACTCTTTCATATATGGTCTAACTTTTTATGTGATCTGACTTTTGTCATATGCTTACTTTTGATTTTATAGATGGCATCTGACCAAGAGCATAATGATCTTGAGCATCAGGAGCTTGAGCATTAAGATCTTGTGAAGCATCCCGACCAGGGTGCTGACTTTATTGATAAATCAAATCATAAGAGAGGGATAACTTAGATGAAAATTGCCACAAATAGGGAAGGGAGGAAGGGAGTAGCTGAATTCGATGAAGTAGGAACATGATAACCTCTCATTTTGTGACGTTATCTTATTAGTTATCTTTAGTTTTCCATACTCTTTCTTAGATAAACTAAATAGAATCATTAAACCTTCTTACTTTATTGCAGATACATCAATAAACTAACTTTTCCTCTTTTTCATTACAGAAAACACAAAAAAAAATTCACAAAGACTCCTCACGGTCCCAAGACCGTGAGAAGCCTCACAGTCCCAAGACCGCGACAAGCCTCACGGTCCCAAGACCGCGAGAAGCCTCACGGTCCCAAGACCGCGAGAAGCCTCACGGTCCCAAGACCGCGAGAAGCCTCACGGTCCCAAGACCGCGAGAAGCCTCACGGTCCCAAGACCGCGACAAGCCTCACGGTCCCAAGACCACGACAAGCCTCACGGTCCCAAGACCGCGAGAAGCCTCACGGTCCCAAGACCACGAGAAGCCTCACGGTCCCAAGACCGCGACAAGCCTCACGGTCCCAAGACCGCGACAAGCCTCACGGTCCCAAGACCGCGAGAAGCCTCACGGTCTCAAGACCGTTTGAGACCAAACGGTCTCAAGACCGTTTGGGCTCAACTTGAAGCCTATAAATAGGACCTCAAGGGCCACTTCAAGGGGATCGGATTCCAAGACGCCCAAAGGCTGCCTCTCCAGACCCAGAGCACTCTGATCTTCCGTCCACTGCCCCAAGGCTGCCAGTTTTGAGATCCGTGCTCATCATCAATCTTCCTTCTCTCTCTTCTTACATCTCTTCCACAGAGAAGGTGGGAAGAGAAAATCCTTCATCAAAGCAACCACGAAGTGTGAAGATCGTTGCTCTCTTCACCAAGGGTTCAACCTTCCCTCCTCCGTGGAGATGACGTTCTTTCTCTCTCTTCTCACCTCCTTTGCCATGAGCGAGTAGTTTCATTCACTAGGGTGCGGGGAGTAGCCCCGCTACCCATGTTTTCATTTCATGCGATGTAATTCAATAACTTGTAACAAAGATACTCTTCCTTTCAGTTTGACTTCAATCGCTTAATGAATACTAGTTGCTTGATCATCAACTTGTGTTACATATTGTCTTTTGGTATGAATTGTCAACGTTTGTACCCTTAGATCTATATATCGATTGAATGTTGGTTATGGATGTATGTAGTCACCATACGTCTGTTTCGGTGTCTAGAAGTGTTTTCAGGAGTGGAGTAAACTCACCCCCATCGTTGCACTTTCATAATATGAAATGGAATCAGTTGACGTATGGAAGTGCAACCTTGGTATGGTCGAGGAACACATTTCATGAAGGAGTAATGCAAGGCATGTGACCATTCATTATGGGATGGCTGGCATTGCAATACTCCACGCTTCTCGTAGCTAGTTATCCAAAAGGAAGCTAGGACTACAAGATACTAACTGATTTGACCCTTTTTGCAGGTTGTTTTATTATGTTGCATGACTTGATCCATGTGTAGTGGTGTGAAACCCGATAACATCCTAGTGGTTTTTATCAATTGTTTACAACTTTAATCTTTACCTTCTTGCTTTGCTTTCCTCGCATTTAGCTTTAAAACCAACATCAAACTTCCGATCTAAATATCAACTGTTAAGTAGTTAAGTAGAGCTAAAATGTTTTCCATCTTGACTTCGTCAAGACCGTTGTCCCGAGGATTCGACCCTTAACTATACTACGATAAGACTTCCGCGTGTCTTAACACACGTGGGTGGAGTCCTTACCATAGTACTAGCAAGGCTAAACCTAAGGATTCATCACCTTGGGATTTTTAGTGGTTTTGCAAAACTCCATCAAAAATTGGCGCCGTTGCCGGGGACAACGGAACTTTTTAGTTTTTACTTACCAACTTCTTGGTTGATTAGGATTTTACACTTTTTCTTAATAACAACTCCAATACTTCTTGATCTTTTTCATTTCCTTCCATTATCCTAACGTGTGATTTTCCTTCTACTCAGGTAGAAAACGTGTATGCAACCCCCGCATAGCATCGGATTCTCCCCTGAACCAGAATACGATTCTGAGGTAGAAAGAAGTTTTCACCGAAGGAATAGACTTAACCGCCAAAGAGCCAGACAGATGGCCGAAGAGCAATGCCTTGTTGCAGAAAGAGTCAACGCTGCCATAGCAGCACAACGAGCACAACTTATTGCCGACACTCGTGCTCAGGTGCAAGCTGAGATCCGAGCTGAGGAACAAGCCCGCATCCAAGCAGAACATGCTGCTGCTAAACTTGCGTTAAGAAACAAGCAACTTCGGGACTACACAGTCCCAAAGAATTATGAAGACGATCATCCTGTCCGACCACCGATTATTAACATACCACACTTTGAAATTCGGACGCAGTGGATCCAGATCATGCAAGGCATCTCTTTCTCCGGAGCACCCGGAGATGATTGCATGGATCACCTTAAGAGATTCAAGTCACTCTGCCGACTTGTACCCCAAGCAGGAATTGCAATGGAAGTAATCATGTTACACCTTTTCCACTTCACCTTATCTGGAAGAGCACTAAGCTGGTACAACGCTTTGGATAGACACCCCATCATCACTACATGGACTCCCTTAGAAGAGAAGTTTCTTGAGAAATTCTTCCCACCTTCGCTAACCTATGAGATTAGGGGACAGATTAATCACTTTTCCCAACTACCTGGAGAAACACTTGCTGAAGCTTGGGAAAGATTCAAAGAACTCCTGAGAAAGTGTCCTCACCATGGCATTTCTCAAAATCAACTAATAGAAACATTTTATAGAGGAGTAAGTGATGATATTAAGCAATTCCTAGATTCCTCATCTGGAGGAAACTTTATGAGAAAGAATTATGAAGATGCCTGGAATATAGTTACGCTGGGGGCCGAGAACCAATCCAATTGGGGAAGGTCATCTAACCAACCCAAAGGCGTTCTCAAGGTTTACAAAGCGGAAGAATCCATGGAACTCAAGGCCATTGCTGAGGCTTTGAAGACTATTGCTAGCAAGCAACAAGCCCTCGAAACCTCTTTCGGGGAATATGATAAGAAGAAAAGCTCCCAGGTTCAACAAGTTAAGGCAGCTACTGGAACTTGTGAAGCCTGTCATGCATCCGATCATCCCACATTATCATGTGGATTGTTGTACAATGTCATGATGGATTTACAACCACCTATGCCGCAATATGAACCCATCATCGAGCATCCCGAAGATCAAATGCCAGAGCAAGTTAACTCCATACATTCAATACCTGGCCAAGTGTATTACAACCCAGACAAACCAAGGAACCATCCTGGTTTTCAATACGGGAATCCTGCAGGGACTGCCAACCCACAGCAGCAGGCACAAGGTGGATCTTTCAATAGACAACCACCAGGATTTCAGAATAACTTCAATCAAGGGAATTACAGACAAGGTTTTCAAAGATCTAACTATCCCAGGAATCCTTCTTACCAATATGCCCATTCAGGACTGCACCCTCAGTTGCAACAACCCCAGTTGCAACAACCCCAGTTGCAGCAGCCACAGCAACCCCAGTTGCAGCAGCCTCTGCAACCACAATTAACTGCACCTCTACAACAACCAGGACAGCAAGTCACTCAGTATCAACAAAGGGGTGCTCCTCCCCAATCATCTGATGAGATATCCTTGATTAGACAAATGCTTCAATCGCAACAAACCATGCTTGCAAACCAACAAGCTCAACAAAAAGCCGTAGAAGCCCAACTGGCGCAGATTGCCGCTCAATTGAAACCTCAAGCCGGCACTTTTTCTGGGCAACCAGAGGCAAACCCCCGTCATAACCCAAACAGACCAGAACAACTTAATTCCGTCACCACGCGGTCTGGTTGTGTCCTGCCTGATGTCACAAGAATCGACCATGATGATGATAACGTAGCCATCCTTTCCCCAACAGGGAATTCAAGCAGAGAAACAGAAAATTCTACAGAGAACGAAAAGGAAAAGGAACCAATCTCAGAAGTCCCACCACGAATTCCTTACCCAGACAGACTAAAAGGAACCAAAATGGACACTAGGTTCCAAAAATTTAAAGAAGCTATGAAAAAGTTATACGTTGATATTCCCTTTCTTGATGCCCTTTCCGAAGTGCCCGCTTGGGCAAAATACCTGAAAACCCTCTTGTCGAGAAAGTATATGACAGGGGAGCATGAAACAGTGAAACTTGCTCAGACCACTTCAGATATTCTGCTTAATAAAATGCCAAAGAAAAAGAAGGACCCAGGTTCCTTCGACATTCAGTGTTCCATTGGAAATGGCTCCAGCAAGAAAGGATTGGCAGACCTAGGAGCAAGCATATCTATTATGCCCTATTCAATGTGTAAAAGATTAGGCTTCACTGATTTGTTACCTACGACTATGACAATCCAGTTAGCCGACTCTACCATAACTGCCCCTCTTGGCATTATCGAAGACATCCCTGTCAGAATAGGAACAAATTCTTATGTCCCGTGTGATTTTGTTATTATGGACATACAAGAAGACCTGAGATATCCGATAATCTTTGGAAGACCTTTCCTAGCTACCGCCCGAGCTCTCATTGATGTCGAAGCAGGAACTATTATTCTGAGACTTGGGAGGGAGGCTTTCCAGTTTAGAGTTCTAAACAGCATGAAAGGTCCAAGCATTCAAGAGGAAGTCTTTCTCCTGGATGCTATTTATCAAATGTCCCAGTTAGAAATGTCTGAACCATCCGACGAATTGGAAAATATTCTTACAAATCTGGATGTAGAATTCTCGGCCAGTGAACTAGTACAACAGTGCCTGCAATACTTAGAAAAAGCTGAAGAAGCTCCGACAGCCACGTTTGAAGAACTTAAAGCCATCACAATTATAGAAGCCACTGAGCCACCTAAGGCTCCAGAAATGAAAGCCTTACCCGAGGGACTTAAACATGTTTTTCTTGATGATGAGAAGCTCTGTCCAGTAATCATCAGCTCCACTCTGGAGGATGATCAAGAAAACAGACTCCTCGATGAACTGAAGAAGCATAAGAAAGCAATTGGCTATAAAATGACTGATCTGACGGGCATAAACCCTGCTCTATGTATGCACAAACTGCCCATGGTTGAAGAGTTTAAACCATCGTGAGAACACCAGAGAAAGTTAAACCCCAACCTCAAAGAGGTGGTTCGCCTCGAGGTCCTCAAACTTCTAAAGGCAGGCATTATCTACCCAATTTCTGATTCTCAGTGGGTAAGCCCAGTGCAGGTGGTCCCTAAAAAGGGGGGAACCACCGTTGTTCTTAATGACAAAAACGAACTGGTGCCCACTAGAACCGTTACAGGGTGGCGTATGTGCATTGATTATAGGAAACTTAATAAATCAACACGAAAAGATCACTACCCCCTGCCTTTCCTAGATGAGGTCCTCGAGCGCCTAGCTCATCAGAAGTTCTTTTGTTACCTCGATGGATATTCCGGCTTTTACCAAATCCCGATACATCCGGACGATCAAGAAAAAACTACTTTTACCTGTCCCTTTGGGACGTACGCTTTCAGAAGAATGCCATTCGGGCTCTGTAATGCACCAGCTACTTTCCAAAGATGCATGGCCGCTATCTTTGCGGGATTGACAGAGTCTATAATGGAGGTATTCATGGATGATTTTTCAGTTTATGGAGACTCCTTCGACAACTGTCTGCTCAACCTGGTTCAAGTCCTACAAAGATGTGAGGAAACAAACCTCATTTTAAATTGGGAAAAATGCCATTTTATGGTAACAGAAGGTGTTGTTTTAGGACACAGAGTGAGCGACAGAGGGATCGAGGTGGATCAAGCAAAAATTGACGTTATCTCAAAATTGATGCCACCAAAAGACGTAAAAGGAGTCCGTGCCTTCTTAGGACATGCTGGATTTTATAGAAGATTTATTAAAGATTTCTCCAAAATAGCAAAACCCATGACACAACTGCTGACCAAGGACACAGAGTTCAACTTTAACCAAGAATGCTTGCAAAGTTTCACAATTCTGAAAGATGCCCTGATTTCGGCACCAATATTACGAGCTCCAGATTGGTCGTTACCTTTCGAAATCATGTGTGATGCGAGCGATTTTGCCATAGGGGCCGTTTTAGGGCAAAGAATCGACAAGAAACCCCATGTTATATACTACGCATCTAAAACGCTGGATGAAGCACAAAAAAAATTACACCACTACAGAAAAGGAATTTTTAGCTGTCATCTACGCATTCGAAAAATTCCGCTCATACCTGATAGGAGCTAAAGTCATTGTCTACACTGACCACTCCGCTATACGATATCTGATTCAGAAGCAGGACGCAAAACCTAGACTTATCCGCTGGGTGCTAATGCTCCAAGAATTCGATTTGGAAATTAAAGACAAAAGCGGAGTGGAAAACGTCGTCGCCGATCATCTCAGCCGTATTAGAGTTGAGGATGAAGACAAAGTTCCTATCCAAGATTCCCTCCCGGACGACCACTTAATGAAAGTTTCCAATGGATTTCCTTGGTATGCCGACATTGTCAACTATTTGGCAACAGGAATCATTCACCCATCCGCATCTTATCACGATAAAAAGAAGTTCATTCACGACGCTAAGCAATATTTCTGGGACGAGCCCTATCTTTTTCGCTTATGCGCAGATGGACTCTTTCGTAGATGCATCCCAGAGACAGAAATCACTCCGGTCCTTGAGCACTGTCACTCAGGCCCTACTGGGGGGCACATGAGTTCTAAGAAGACAGCCCTCAAGGTCTTGCAATCTGGCTTTTATTGGCCCACCATTGCAAAAGACGCACATGAATATGTGCGATCATGCGACAAGTGCCAACTTTCCGGAGGAATAACCAGAAGAAATGAAATGCCATTGAACATATGGCAAGAAATCGAACTTTTCGATGTATGGGGAATAGATTATATGGGCCCTTTCCCCTCGTCTTATGGATTCAAGTATATCTTGGTTGCTGTGGATTATGTTTCAAAATGGGTAGAAGCTCTACCAACCACCTCTTGCGATTCAAAACCGGTAATCAAGATGTTTAAAGAGATAATATTTCCCAGATTCGGCGTCCCAAGAACGATTATATCTGACGGCGGATCACATTTTTTGGAACGGAGCTTTGAAGCCTTATTAAGAAAATATGGAGTCAACCACAAAGTTTCTACACCATATCACCCACAAACATGTGGACAAGTTGAAGTCTCCAATAGGCAAATTAAAGCTATTCTGGAAAAAACTGTCAATCGACACCGCACCGATTGGTCAACCAAACTATCTGACGCTCTATGGGCTTACCGTACAGCTTTCAAAACACCCATCGGAACAACACCGTTTCGATTAGTGTATGGGAAGTCTTGCCATTTGCCAGTTGAATTAGAGCATAAGGCTTGGTGGGCCATTAAGCAACTAAATTTCGATCTCAAGGGTGCTGGTGAATTCCGACAACTTCAACTCCAAGAATTAGAAGAGCTACGAATGACAGCCTACCACAACGCAAGAATCTACAAAAAACAAACTAAGATGTGGCACGATGGCCACATCAAAAGAAAAGATATAATCGTCGGAGACAAAGTCCTCCTATTCAACTCCAGATTAAAAATGTTTCCTGGAAAACTGCGTACTAAATGGTCGGGTCCCTTTACAATCAAACATATATACCCGACAGGAGCTGTCATTATTATTGACGATAATGGAGGAGAGAGGACCGTAAATGGCCACAGATTAAAAAAGTACCACACTCCGGCAGACAAGTTATCAAGACAAACCATCGAGATTCATGACCCTATAAAGTCAGCATAGCCGGAGCAATAATCTTGTCGAGCCAGCGACGTTAAACCAAGGCGCTTCTTGGGGGGCAACCCAAGGCCTGAATATCACCTTCCCTAGCCTTTTCTTTTGTTTTTAAGCATCCTTTTTTTATCTTTGTTTTTTCCCTTTTCTTTTGCTTTCCTTAAATACAAAAATACATAAAAATCCACTTGATCTTGCGGTCAAACGGTCTAGAGACCGTGAGGCCCCTCGCGGTCTCACGACCGTGAGGCCCCTCGCGGTCTCACGACCGTGAGGCCCCTCGCGGTCTCCAGACCGTGAGGCTCCTCGTGGTCTCACGACCGTGAGGCCCCTCGCGGTCTCCAGACCGTGAGGCTCCTCGCGGTCTCACGACCGTGAGGCCCCTCGCGGTCTCCAGACCGAGAGGGCTCCTAAAAACCTATAAATATCCCCTCCCCCACCTACGCGCCCCTCTTCTTGATTCTCGAATTCTCGAACCCTCCTGTTTCATTCCGCTCTGACCTTCGTCTCTACACTCCCGCGCGTCGCTGTTTCAAGTGCTTCGCCGACGACTCGGCTTCGTCGCCGTCGTTCTCGACTTTGTCGTCGTCGTTCCTAGCTCGTTGTCGCTCCCGGCTTATCGACAGCTCTGCAGCAGCTACCCCTTCGCCGACCCACCGACCGCAGCGACAGGTTGACGCATCACCATTTCAAACTCGCATTCGAGCCCCCTCCCGCCGTTGTCGCCATCATCATTTCCGCAGCTCTTAGCCAACGAACGGCCGCACGGTTCGTCTCCCGTGCGGTTCGTCTTCCTCGCGGTCTCAAGACCGTTTGGATCCTTGCGGTCTCAAGACCGTTTGGATCCTCGCGGTCTCCAGACCGTTTGGATCCTCGCGGTCTCAAGACCGTTTGGATCCTCGCGGTCTCAAGACCGTTTGGATCCTCGCAGTCTCCAGACCGTTTGGATCCTCGCGGTCTCAAGACCGTTTGGATCCTCGCGGTCTCAAGACCGTTTGGATCTTCGCGGTCTCCAGACCGTTTGAGACCAAACGGTCTCAAGACCGTTTGAACTAAATCAAACTAATAAAACTCAAATTCAAAATAATTTTACTTTGTTATAATTTCAAAATTTAAGATTTCTAACTTTTGTTTCTTATCAATTATTTCAGAATGACTTCACCTGCTAAGCACGGACCAACAGACGCTCCCTTCTGGACAAAAGAGAAGCTCATTGCTGAACGAGAAAATCTGCAAAGCCTAGTTGACGACTTCAAAAGGACTGGAAAAGTCCCAGCAGAAGTAAACCTGACTGCTGTCATGAAGGACATCAAGCGAATCAACCGCTGCCTTGATGAAGAACCTTCTGACGAGGAGGTCGAAGAGACCTCATCCGACGAGGCCTCCGAATACCAGCCTTCCCCTGAGAAAGAATCCCCCACTACAAAATCTAAGGGGAAGAGATTGGCTCAAGAACCAACAACTGATCCCACATCTAAGAAGAGAGCCAGGAAGCAGGTCCACCCTGTCTGTGCAAGAGAACAAATCTTAGCAGGGTACATCCCACCACCCTCCACCACCGTCACCAACCCTGCCACAATAACTGTTCCTATCTTTCCTCCCATCACCACCACAGCACCACCACCCGAGAACCTTCACCTCCAAATCATTCCCCCCATCAGCCAACTCCTTAAACCAACCAAGTATGCCTGCCCCAGCATACTGATGAAGATGGGGATCTACCACAGAATCCTCACTCTTCTTGACAATTCCAACCTTTCCCGGCTCTGCTTTGTATCGGAAATTTCCTACTCTGAGCCAACTACTGAATTCTTCACATACTTCAACAAAGAAGTGGTGGACATCTTGCATAAAGAAAGGGACGGTGGTGACCGTAGAATAACCTCCAGAATCTTCAACAATGAGGTAGTCATCACCGAAAATGTCCTAAACGAAATTTTCATCGACAATAAAGACCAGCTGAAGAAAGCCACAGCTGCTGGCACAGACCACCCCAGTTTCAACAAGCATAACTTCTGGAAGTCATTAACGGGGTTACCAACCTTCGATGCAAGGACAAGCAAGGCCTCCAACGTTCATTCTGGCCTAGTGCGCACGTTACACAAAATTATCGTCGGCGCACTTTTCCCTAGATCCGAAGGGGGAAATATTCTCATATCTGACCTTTTTGTCCTCTGGTCAGTCCTCAACGGATTGCCTGTCAACATTGGACGGCACATGCTGATCAAGCTCTCAGCCTTCGCCCTCGGGAAAGAAATCTGCACGGGTGGTCATATCACATCTATCATCAAATATCTCAAAATGGATAGACTTCTACCCAAATGCAGCCCAATAAAAGGCGACATCCTTACCAATGAACAGACACTAAAGAACTCCTACATCTTAAAAGAAAAGGATGGAAGGCTGCACTACGTTTTCTGCCCCACAAAATCTTCACGAATCCTGCTGCCACTTCCTGAGCTTGCCAACTATGATAAAGACAAGCTCCTGTTCACTGAAGATGAGATCGCCACAATCATCGCTTCAGTCAAAGCCAGAGAAAAGAAAGCAAAGGCAGGGCAGGCTGAGCTTAGTATAACTGCCCCGACAGCTAAAACAGCAAAGCTCCTAGTCAAACGACCTTCCAGAAGGCTCGTCAAAGCTCATGAGCTGTCCGGGACACCCACATCGAAACCTAATCCTGAATCTGAACCCCCCCTCCCCGACGAACATATTACATCCTCATCACTAGACTCTTTTATAATGAGTCTAAATGCTGAGCTCACTACCACCTCTCCGCCCTCCACCACCCCAATCTCCACCACCCCACCACCATCAACCACCCTTCAATCTTCCTCCGCTCCACCTTCCTTCACCACCTCTCCACCACCTCCACCTTTCTTTACTTCGGGCACCCCTTTCTCCACCACAATGCCCGCATTCTCCTCCTTCACATCCACCGACTTTCCATCAACATTCCCGAATCCATTTCCATCTTCGGGAATGCCACCATTTTTTCCATCCTCCACCACCCCGACATCGCTAGTGACTCCATCTACAGTCACCACGCAATTCGCGGGTCCATCAACTGTGTCTTTTCCGCATGACACAATCATTCCACCCCAACCCCAGCCACCTCACCCTTCAATCACTGGGGTCCCTTTTACTAACGTCGGTGAGGAATTCGGACGTCAATTTGATACCATCCGAAACCTCCTCACCGACCCATCTAACATTTTAAATTCTATTCTTTCATGTGTGCAGGGTCTAACTAAGCAGGTTGCCCAGATCGGCGAGCAGAACCGCACCATGCCAGCCATCCTCCAAGGAATCCAACAACGTCAAGCTTCAGTGGCCAAGCAAGTCGACCACATCGACGGCCACTGCAACAACTTGCCCACGTTGATCCAGGGAGTACAATGCCAGCATGAAGTGTTGGCAACACAAGTCGATAGGATTTCCGCGCAGACTTTACCTCTGCCAGAGACCCTACGCGAGCTGCAGCAACAACAACAAGCTTTCAGCACGCGCCTGGACGACATCACCACCACCCTCACGCAGCTACATAATCGCCAGGAGGAGTCATCAAATACTGAGCTCATTCAGCTAAGAGCTCAAGTAACAGATCTCACAGCAAGACTCCTCTCGGCTGAACAACGTTTTCTAGATCTTAAAGAAACCCACGAAGCACTGCTCGAAACACACGAGCACGTGCAAGTGGCTTATGATGAACTCCAATCCATCCATCGTCTGTGCAAAAAGAAAGCACAAAAGAAGACAACTAACGACGATGAAGATGATGATGATAATGATGACGATTCTGATTCTTCAGCAGACTCCACCAACAGTACCTCCTCAGATGAAAACTCTGACAAACCAGCTAATGCTGGGGAGGGTCCAAGCCAAGGAGCAGAACCCAGACAACAAACAGATCACCATGACGGTGATAAGGATCCCAACTCCCCACACCATGATAATGTTAATATATCATATGGGGATCAATTTCTTGACTACTCTGCTATGGGATCCATCGGAGAAGCTGCTAAAGAAGCAGCCTTCGCCGAATACCACCAATGCATAATCGGAATCTCCGCCACCCCTCCTACAACAGCTGTCTTGCCCCTCTCAGCGGCCACCACGACGGAAAACTCACCCCTCGACGAGTACGAGTCAGAACGAGTGCAATTGGATACTGATGAAGAGCTCGATTCTACCTCGGACTCAGACAACGATACTATTGGCTCTGAGGAAGCTCCAGAAGCACATCCTTCCCCCCCCCCCCTCTACAGGAGCTTCCCCCACCACCACCCCTGCCGCACAAAATGCATGACCTTGATATGGCGGCCATTTCCACTTTAGATGCCCAGGATATCTTTATACTGAATACTATCGTGGATGATACAAAGGCAGGAGACGATATTATCTATCACAACACTAAAACGAAGCGCAAGCTGACACGTGAAGATTTTCGCAAAATCCTGCGACCTGGGTCGACGATGCCAATGTCCATCTTCCGTGTCCTCCTCGCCAACTGTATCGAAATTTACAGAAGCCACAAGAGGAAGCAGCCTGTCTTCAATGCCTCACCCGCCCTATCCTTGGGCCTCCTATACAAGGATATCCAAGAAAAATCCATCGAACGTCTGCGTATCGGGCTAGCACGACGAGCACGTTATCTTACTGTGCCTTTCCAAATTTTAAACCATTGGCTAGCTATGATTGTCGATACAGAAGCTCGGGACGCCACAGTTTATAACTTCTGCAGCACCGAGCTACCCGCCGGCACGATAAACTTTGTGGGTGAAGCAGCCGGCGAAGCAAGATGCATACCCTTTCGGCTGCTTAAGATAATTTGGGCTGCACGCCCATCTCTCCGCCAAGACTGGTGCCAGCCCTGGTTCAAAATTATAAACCCACCAGTTCAAGCCGCAGAAGGATCCGGGGATTACGCTTTCTGCACCATTCGTCACATCCAAGCGCTGAACCAAGAAATCCCTTTCTCTGCCCTGGTCACTGAAGATTTTCATTCCTTGAGAGGACGTTATGCGATGGAACTCATCTGCGACAGACGGTTCTTCAAAGACCAAACGATGGCACCAGATGATGTCCCTCGCTACCTCTTCTCTGCTATCCAGCGACCACAGCGGCGACCCTTCCGCCAAGCTCTAAAAGATTCAGAGAAATCAAAAGGACCGACCTCCGCTACCGAGCAAAGCCAAGACGCCAAAAACCCGTTGTCTGCCATCACACCATCTTTTCCAGACTTCGATCTCAGTGCTTGCAAAGGCCTATCCAGCTACGAACTACGTCTCATTATGTCAAAGCTTTCCGCCGAGAATGATGAGCTCGTTTTCATGTCTGGTGACATTCTTATAATGGCAGACACTCTGCGAGAATCTTTACAAATTAAAGGATCCCTCTCTGTTGGCCTTATGTCCGCCTATCAGCTTCTAATCGGACAAGATCACCCCACAGCATACATGGCGTCTCCATATCTGAAGGATGATCTTTTAAAGCTAAAGAACTTCGGCGCAGCTGAAACACTAATCTCATATCTACAACACACAACGCCGAAGTTCATCATGCTACCCTTCCTCTACCATGAACACTGGCTACTTCTGGCAGCAAACCTACCGGATGGAACAATTACAATTTATAACAGTTCCGATAGCCAGTACAACCCACGACAGAAAGTTTACGTCGTAACGCCAAAAACACCCACAGAGGTAGTGGCAAAAGAATGTGCTGAAAGATTAATTGATCTCCTTAGTCAGCACACAAAAGCTTACGCCAAAGAACACTTTCACCGCCCTTCCTTCTGCCACAAGTGTCCCCAGCAAATCCGACAATCCAACGACTGCGGCTTCCATGTCCTCTACTGGATGTATACCATCCTAGTTCTTCAGAAACCAGTAGAGGATATGACTGACGTAGACTATCACGCCCTGCGTGGACAGTTCGCAGCTAAGCTCCTCCAAGCACCAGGGGCAAGCTCAGGATTAACTGACGCCTAAATGCCCTTGTCCATGCACCTCTCATCCTATCCCTTTGACACTCTGTGGACAGAGTGCGTGATAAGTTAGGGGGGAGTGCACTGGACAAGGGCGAGGTATCATTCTTCTCCAACTCTTCTAACTCATTTTTCTTTTCTTTTCCGCACTTTGTTTTCAAACTTTCTTTTCGTACTTAGACTTTTTCCAGTATTTTTTTTTCAATAAAACAACTTCTAAGTATAACTTTCATCATGAAAAGTATCACCCTTACCTAAGTTAGAGATGAAGTAGTCCTCATATAAATATTAAGATTAGCTTATAAGCTTGAAATGGAGAATCCATAACATTCTTTCACTATTGGTTTCTATACTTTTGCTTCAATTCTATCTCAGACTCTTCACAGGTCAACTTCAGGGCCAAAGCGAACCGAATACTCTCAAAGTCAAGAGGGAAATCAGGGAAATCCAAAATCAAGAAAATCTCGCGAGCAGACCACCAAGTGCATGTCAAGAACCCCAAGAACAGTTTTCTTCTTTCAATAAAAGAGGCTTGGCCGCCCAATCAAAAACCCTAACAAAACCCACTTCCTAAGCCTGTGAGATTCGAATAAAAGCCAGAGTGCTGAATAAAAACATGAGAGTTGTGCCATGCATAAGGACCTATATGAAGAGCCAACAAAGATCTCACCCGGCCGGTACATACAGCTGCCCTCATGAAGGCAGATGTGTCGTGCCCGGTAAAGAGATCCTAAGGTTTCCTAATATATGATAAGGCTGATAAAAGAGCTCACCCGGCCGGTACATTCAGCTGCCCTCATGAAGGCAGATGTTTCGTGCCCGGTAGTGAATCTCTAAAAAGCATAGACAAACCTTTCCCCACTTGAAGGGGGAGTTACACAATAAGCTTTTTAAGCCAGCCCTCTTACCCACTCTAGCTACCAGTAGGTTTCTCCAAAGAAGTATAAAACTGATTGGAGTCGATGACATGCACACATTAAGAAAGGTGGTCCCAATGCGAGACTCACGATATAAAAGGAACCTGAGATCCATGCAACTTTTGATACTCGAAAGAGTTAGTGTAAGCAGAAGCCCTGATAAGACCTCGGTAGATCTCTGACCTAGAATTGAAGCATGAGTATGGAAACCCTAATCAAATAAAATCGCCTCGCCATTACATGCCTTAGCTCTATCTAACTTGAGGACAAGGTAGACTCTAAGTTAGGGGGGGTGATAACCTCTCATTTTGTGACGTTATCTTATTAGTTATCTTTAGTTTTCCATACTCTTTCTTAGATAAACTAAATAGAATCATTAAACCTTCTTACTTTATTGCAGATACATCAATAAACTAACTTTTCCTCTTTTTCATTACAGAAAACACAAAAAAAAATTCACAAAGACTCCTCACGGTCCCAAGACCGCGAGAAGCCTCACGGTCCCAAGACCGCGACAAGCCTCACGGTCCCAAGACCGCGAGAAGCCTCACGGTCCCAAGACCGCGAGAAGCCTCACGGTCCCAAGACCTCGAGAAGCCTCACGGTCCCAAGACCGCGAGAAGCCTCACGGTCCCAAGACCGCGACAAGCCTCACGG
This sequence comes from Alisma plantago-aquatica, assembly GCA_963693085.1. Taxonomy (NCBI): domain Eukaryota; kingdom Viridiplantae; phylum Streptophyta; class Magnoliopsida; order Alismatales; family Alismataceae; genus Alisma; species Alisma plantago-aquatica. The sequence goes on along the minus strand of OY856411.1, from coordinate 539,677,585 downwards.
TCCCAAGACCGCGAGGTCCCAAGACCGCGAGAAGCCTCACGGTCCCAAGACCGCGACAAGCCTCACGGTCCCAAGACCGCGAGAAGCCTCACGGTCCCAAGACCGCGAGAAGCCTCACGGTCCCAAGACCGCGACAAGCCTCACGGTCCCAAGACCGCGACAAGCCTCACGGTCCCAAGACCGCGAGAAGCCTCACGGTCTCAAGACCGTTTGAGACCAAACGGTCTCAAGACCGTTTGGGCTCAACTTGAAGCCTATAAATAGGACCTCAAGGGCCACTTCAAGGGGATCGGATTCCAAGACGCCCAAAGGCTGCCTCTCCAGACCCAGAGCACTCTGATCTTCCGTCCACTGCCCCAAGGCTGCCAGTTTTGAGATCCGTGCTCATCATCAAGCTTCCTTCTCTCTCTTCTTTACATCTCTTCCACAGAGAAGGTGGGAAGAGAAAATCCTTCATCAAAGCAACCACGAAGTGTGAAGATCGTTGCTCTCTTCACCAAGGGTTCAACCTTCCCTCCTCCGTGGAGATGACGTTCTTTCTCTCTCTTCTCACCTCCTTTGCCATGAGCGAGTAGTTTCATTCACTAGGGTGCGGGGAGTAGCCCCGCTACCCATGTTTTCATTTCATGCGATGTAATTCAATAACTTGTAACAAAGATACTCTTCCTTTCAGTTTGACTTCAATCGCTTAATGAATACTAGTTGCTTGATCATCAACTTGTGTTACATATTGTCTTTTGGTATGAATTGTCAACGTTTGTACCCTTAGATCTATATATCGATTGAATGTTGGTTATGGATGTATGTAGTCACCATACGTCTGTTTCGGTGTCTAGAAGTGTTTTCAGGAGTGGAGTAAACTCACCCCCATCGTTGCACTTTCATACTATGAAATGGAATCAGTTGACGTATGGAAGTGCAACCTTGGTATGGTCGAGGAACACATTTCATGAAGGAGTAATGCAAGGCATGTGACCATTCATTATGGGATGGATGGCATTGCAATACTCCATGCTTCTCGTAGCTAGTTATCCGAAAGGAAGCTAGGACTACAAGATACTAACTGATTTGACCCTTTTTGCAGGTTGTTTTATTATGTTGCATGACTTGATCCATGTGTAGTGGTGTGAAACCCGATAACATCCTAGTGGTTTTTATCAATTGTTTACAACTTTAATCTTTACCTTCTTGCTTTGCTTTCCTCGCATTTAGCTTTAAAACCAACATCAAACTTCCGATCTAAATATCAACTGTTAAGTAGTTAAGTAGAGCTAAAACATTTTCCATCTTGACTTCGTCAAGACCGTTGTCCCGAGGATTCGACCCTTAACTATACTACGATAAGACTTCCGCGTGTCTTAACACACGTGGGTGGAGTCCTTACCATAGTACTAGCAAGGCTAAACCTAAGGATTCATCACCTTGGGATTTTTAGTGGTTTTGCAAAACTCCATCAGAACACTGATTACTAAGGAGTTCATCAGGAACTGTGGGGTCCTTGGTCGATGTAAAGTGCATCTCCTAGTTGAGGATTGGTGACAAGTGAGTAACACCAAGAAAGACCTCATATGGAGGGAGTTAGAGGTGAGACAAATACATTTATGTTTTTATAGTCTTTTCCTATTCTTTCATTTAACATTTCTGGATAGTAGTGAATGTTCAAACTTTTTAAGGTTGGTATAATCTTGATGAAAAGTTCTATTGCAAGTCTGTTATGAAGCTTGTCGAGAGAAGACATAGAGATTGGTAGAAAATACTCACAAGAGATTATATCTTTGGAGACAAGAAGGATCAACCCACTCTTAAATGGAACTATATTTATAAAGATGACTGGAAGGAATTTTCGAAGTGGAGAAAAATAGATTCATTGGAGGTATTGAATTAAGTACATCTTTATTATTTATTATAGTTACTTAATATTTCCAATTCAAGTAATTACATTTTTATGGTTTCCTATGGTTGTTTAACCATGTTTCTTATTAAATTAATAAGGTCATTCAGGATGCTGAAAGACATAGGCATGACAAGAATGTGCATAACCACCAGTTGGGTTTAGGTGGTTATGTTACATGTCGCAAGTTGAGAGAGCAAGAGCAAAAGAAAGGGACTTCTACTTCTACTTCTTCCATTTCTAAATATTCTAGTTCTTCTAGACGGTTGCCTCATTATATTGAGTGGATAGATGTGAGGAAAAATAAAGCCAGAGAAATTTCCTTCTAAGAAACACAGGAGGTGGCTTCAAAAATGCTAATTTTCATGGTCTCACAATATGTCCATGTTCTTTTTTTCACTAGATAGTGAAGTTTTACTAATTAGTCAATTGTGGTGATGAATAGTTGGAGCTGGGCAAGGAAACAAAGGAGGTCAAGTTCACCCCTCAGGACACACACAATGAACTTATGGTTGCTCAAGGGAAGGAAGAGAATCTTGGACGTGTTAGGGACATTGGAATTGGGTATGGGATAAAATCATTTCTTGGCGCATCCTAGCAAAAGTGCAAATCTGCCAAGATAGGAGGAGTAGACCATGAGTATGTGTAGATATTGATAGATGCATTATTGGAGAATTATAAGGCTTCTCAGGAGGCTCAAGCTTCTCTAATAGTCATGGAATATGTACATCATCACATGCCTATAAAGTGTATTTAGAGTAGTCCTTCGGACTGACATGGTACGACAAAGCTAAGATTTAATTTAAGTCTATTTATATATACATTGTAATAAAATAATCCCTCAAGTCAATATATATATGCGTCAATTTTGTGTTTCATAAAATTGTAGTGGGAAACAAATGTCATCTCATCATCGATGCTCCATCATACAATGTCGTGGAAGATAACCAGGCGTCTATCATTGATACGGTTTATGAACATCATATGTGTCTTTTAGGGAATGATAAACACACCTCTCCCATATGAGTACCCAGATGCCACCATAGTCAGAGAGGTATAAGACCACTTTATTGGGTGGCCCAAAAAACTCAGTGTATTTCTTCAAGTCTAAAAAATGTATACTGAAATTTATATACATAATCAAAAGATAATATGAGAATCCATGCATGTAGCCCACAACAGCTAAGAAGCCCCCTAGGGTTCTAAATCCTCCGTAATTCCATCATTGATTAGTGATGTACTTAGAGATTTGAGTGACGTTAAAAGTTATGAGAGTATCATGATGAAGTTCTTTGGATCTTCCAAGGTCATGATCGTAGCTCCCTTCAACATTGTATAAGTTTTAGGCTTGTTGTTTATATGTCTAACTTATGAATACAATTTGTTGTTGAATTTAGTCTTTATTATATTTGCCTTCTATTCACTTAGAAATAAGCATTGATACTTATTAGTGATTGTTCCTGAGACTTTGACTATGTATTTGATCTGTTGAGTATAGACACCAAATGAGGGACACCCAATAAAATTGGTGATTCGTGCGTAAGTATAGTTTTTCCATGTTCAACATATTTGTTAATGTTTGCATCATATGACAGTGTAATAATGCAACATATCTATTAATTTAACTTATAGGGTGTGAAAGAATTCTTTAGAGGTGGAAGGAAAGTAGATAACAAAAAGAAATCAGTAACTTAGAAGAGTGTTGACATAGTCTTCTCATTCCAATTGCATATATATTACCAACTCTTCTTAATTACATTTATTAATGTAACTATAAATCTATAGATCCCTATACAATATAATGATTGGACATGGGAATGTTATGTGATGATGCACATGTAGATGATTGTCATGAATGCGCAACAAATCAAATGCATAGAGAAGGTAATGTTATTAGTCTTGGATCATATTAATGAAGTTGTGTGATTTGATAATACAAACAATCAAATCTAACTAGAATTAATTCTCATTCTCCTCATAGTTTTTTTACACTACTGAACCATATACATTGGTGTAGTTGAATGACCTACGTGAATAGGGGGCAGATTGCTTTATCAAACATGTAGATTTGAATGATGAATGGGAGAGTTGATATATTTGTAATTCACACTTTGTTGTCATATTTTTTTTGTTATATTATTATATATTGTGGACTTAAAATCTAAGATGGTAGTTGATGTTGATATGTATTTGTGTGTGTGAATTTAATCTGAAGTGCATATGTGTGTGTGAATTGAATGTGAAGTGCATGAGGAAGAGAATGATGTATATTTGTGCATATGTATGTAATTGAATGTGTGGCTAAGAAATGAATCACTTCAGTTGTGAGTTTGTGGATGTGTGTGCATTTGAAGTAAAAAGTTTACAGAAGATTGAGGTTTTCTAGCATGTTTGTGCATATTGTATCAAATGTATTGTGATATTTTGTATATATATCTTTTTCTTGTAGGTTTGTTGGCCTGTTGTTAAGTTGTGATGCTTGCAAAGTCCTATTGTTCTTTAGAACTTTTAGTTCTGAAGAATTATAGGCAACAGACAGGCTAGCATCCAGAAAGTAGGCTCACATGCATACTAATTAAACAAACATAGACATTTGTCGTTGGTTATTTATAAATAACTGACTACATAGATGTTATGCGTTGGTTATTTACAATAATTCAATAAAAAATACCTAAAAATTTCACTCTTCAATCACTGATAAAACTAATGTCATGATATTCGATGTCAGTTATGTCTCATTACTCAACTGACGAGGAACTATTATAGAAAACCATTTTTGTTGCATAATTAGCTTAAAGGCATCAGTTGTTGTTCACATAACTGATGAGGAAATGTCAAAGGAGACCAAAAATTCATCGCCCATTGTGTGTTACGTCATCGGTTTTGCTATAACATGGAACCGATAATAAAAAGTATTGTCGATGGTTTCATGAACCAATGAAAAATGGCTTAAGTTCTAGCATCACCCACTTGGTCATCAGTTTTTAACTGACGATGTATGCCTAAAATGGCTGACATGATATCTCATTTCTAGAGTAGTGAAGAGCCATGGTTCCACTCGTTCCCTACATAAGGTCCTAGATGTTGATAGTATGCGTTGAGAGCCAACCATGCAATGATTGTAAGGAATGCTTTGTAATTGTTTCAAAATGAGATAATGAAGAAATATAATGATGCCCTAATAATGTATGAATCAATGACATGTGATTTTGGATTGAGGGTCTACACCTAAGATTATGTGTATGGTATGATCATTGATTCCTTTCTATGCCCCTAGTTAGATATCATTGTGGAAAATAGGACTACAATAAGACTACTATGTATGCTAATTGATGACTATGTATCATTATTCATGATATTGGATATTTAGTGAGACATAAAAGTACTTATTATAAACAAGTTCCGAAATTGAGTATGATGCATGAAATCTGTAAGCGGCAGTCAGAATCATATCTCATCTGATAGTGGTAATTGTGATCCTCAGACCCAATGTCACTACAACAATCACATGTTTTTGGGTGTATTTTAACACTAATAAACATGACCTTATAATTAAGGGTTTCTATACATGTTGTGTTTCAGTGCACGATGAAACATGTGGATTATTACGAGTGATGTAGATGGAATTTTTTCCTCCTATTAGAATGATATCCTAGCCACTTTATGAGTGAGACAAGTAAATGCATGGCCATGCTAATGTCATATAATATATGATATTGATCGTATATCTATCTCAGATAGTCTAATCAGGATCAAGGAGAAATGTTTAAGCATTAAGAGGATGACGTTTTCATGCCTTAGACTAAATATTGATATCAAAGATAATGTGATTATACAATCATTGTGAAACTAGTCATAATACTAGGTTAAAGTGCATATCCAACTTCTCCAATTACTTAGGTGGCAATGGAGTCTTACGGGATACCAATCTTTGAGAATAGAATCATAATATGATTGTAGACATCACTGGCAAGTACTAACAGAGTATGGATTTTGTAGGGTCGCTTTCATAGGATGTATGTGGAAGACGAGTATAATCATGGACACATGATGAAGTGGTTATTCATATATTTAGCTAATAAAGTGGATCATTTATAGACACATGAAGCCTCATTGGCCGACTAGAAAGTCCATTCACCCGAACGGACAAATCATTCAATTGACTAAGCTGATTTCAACCCAATTGATTGACTAGATAGCCAACTGCAAAGTCCAAATGGACATTTAGACAAGATTAGCCAATATATCAATTTCTTAGTCCAGTAGTCCGACTGGACATGATCAATAAATTCACTGACTTATTCTAGTATGTTGTATTCCAGCTCAGTCATTTGATTGTACTTTCCAGTTGGCTGATTGGTTGTGTCAAATGAGGCATGGAAAGGCAGTCCTTTTTCTTTTTTTTTCCCAGGGCCTAATAGAAACCCTACATCCTTGCCCCTCAATAAATAGGTCCTTGATAGACAGATTTTTTGTTGCACCTTTGTAAAATTTGAACCCTAGCCGTCATTACCCACAAGGAGATAGAAAATAAGAGATTGTGTAATGCTAGAACATTTTCATCATAATGATCACTAGTTCCTCATCGGCTCAAGGAGGATGACCTAAAGTTTTTCCATCTGCTTGGATGATGTAAAGATAAAATATTTTTATGATGGCATTAGATAACATCATCAACATCATCTATTCATCTCATAATCTTATGAGAAACATATCTGGATTTACTCTGTGATAAGCTATATTTAACATCCATTCCTTCTGTAGATATTGTTATTGGTGGTATTTACTATTATTTAATTTTCCTTCTAATATCTAATTGGGATTTTTATCCTCCATACCATTAGAATTATTTTAATTTATGAAATGTTGTTCCTCTGGTACATCATACTTTGTGATAAGGCTACATATATGACTCTCTATGAACATGATTATCATAATCAGAATTATTCTTCACATGGAATCAAGAGAATCCATCTAGTTTTCAAAAATGAACCTCTTTCTATCTCGTATGGTTGTTCTTCCTATTCTTCTATCTACTTCTTCTCTTTTTCTTCATTTCTTCTATTCCTTCCTACCATACATGTGTGCCACTTTCCCTCCCATGTGCCATGCCCATGACGTCGCCATCCAGCAGCAGCAATACATGCGGCTAGCCACCAACTTGGTTGTTGGGTTTGTGGTTGGAAGTTGTGATCTAGCATGCCACCATTGTCATTTCTAGCAGGATGGTTTCTTGGGATAACAATCTCCATCCAACTTTCTCGTTTGGGGCTATCCCTAACCCATTTTGCCTGAATATTAGTAGGAGAGTCATGGGTCACCACACCCTTTGGTATTGTATTCGTTGCCCACTAATTGGATTCTTTTGGCATAACAACCTTTGTGGGAATTGAACTAGTACTCCTCCCCTTCACCATCACCTACTAGATCTAAATACTAGCATGTTGATCTCAACACGATAGAGATATGTTTCTAAACACAAGGTTGTAAAAACATCATGCTTCTCTTTTTTTATAATTTCCTCCCCATGTATTTTTTCTACTTTAATGGTTGAGTGATAATAATTGTTTAGAGATTTATTATATTTACCCTATCATAATGCATCATTTCTATCATAGTGATTACATTCGGGTTTCTTTCTCATTTTTCCTCTAGCTGTGCACACTACCAATGATTTCTCATATGTACCATTGTTCTAACAGTGTGCAACTATGATATCATTGTCCATTGTTGTTCTACTAGTGTTAATACTTTGATATCTTCCTCCATTGACATCCTACCATTATGAATTTTTCATCCTTTCTGAAGGAATGGCTGACGGAAAAAATTTCTCCTCAACCCATTTTCTATAATGAAAGTGAACATACATTCATAATCAAGGTGGAAATAGATAATTACCTTCTCTAGATGAATTCAATACAAACCATCTTTGAGTTTAGAGACAAAGTGAAATTCTTTGAAAACCCATTGATCACAACCCTGAATAAAATCGAGCAAATAGCTATGTAAAAGCTAACTATGAGACAACATAAAACCTTCTATTACCTCCATGTACACATTTTACAAAAGTAATAAGGGATTGTGGGATGTTATCCTTCATCACCACATGTAGGAAATAATTTCCTTGAGTCTTTATAGAATATGGTATAAATTATTTAGTGAAAATTGGGATCATAGGACCCTCGATGAGTATTTTGACTCCATTACCAACTTTCCTCAACAACTTGCCTATTTTGAGCTTGTCTCTTCTGAGGACCAAATCAAAGAGCGGGCAAATCTTGTCACCTTTAATTTTTATAATTGTCTTCATCTAGACTAAGACCCAGTCTACAACATTATCTTGGATGGTGACAACTTTTAGTTGGTATGTATGCCTAGAGAGCCAATCATATGATGATTTTAATGGCATACGAGAGCCAATCATATGATGATTGTAATGGAAAAATATGTAAATGGTTTGATTATTTAAAAAGGCAAGATTCCAATTATTCTATTTTATTCAGTTATGAGATAATGATGTAACATGATAAATCTCTAGAGAATGATATGACTCAATGATGTATGTCTTCAAGCACGTGACTTGAACAATGAGATCATATAGATGTTAAGAGTGTACACATTATGATTTTGTCCTTGGTTGGATGCTATCATGGAAGGTGGATAGACAACAATAACACACAAGACTAGAGTGTGTGTTGGTTGATGACAATCTCATCAGTCATGATATGTGATATCAAACCAAACACACAAAATACATGTTAGAGAATAGTGTATCGGGTAGATCCACCATGAGACTAACACATGGAAGCCATTACAATGGTAGTTATAGTCAACTCCCATAGTGTTGATGGTGATTTTGGTACTTAGACCTGAAGTCATTGCACTCATCACATGTCATTCAATATGCTTTGACATCATCAAATGTAGTCTTGAATAAGGTTTGCCATAAAGATGATGATGGGGTGACTGTTACACATGGGGACTGACTGTGAGTGATTTAGATGGGATTTATCCCTCCTATATGAGCATAATATTCTAGGTCTCTTGATTAGAAAGACAAAGAAATGCATGGTCATGCATATGCGAGTAAATGTGATATTGAGCTAACATGTATCTCAAACAATCTACTCTGGTTCAAGAAACAATATTGAATGATGAAGAGGATGGCTACTCCTACCTCGAATTCAATCTTGATATCAGTGACAAAGGAATAATACAAAAAATATAACTCCATACATAGATTGTCGATTGAAGTTGTTCTTCAACTTTCCATTTACTTAGGTAGCAATGATGTGAGACTAGGCACCGCTCTTTGTTTGTGATGTTATAATTAGTTATCGACATTCACTACCTACATAACATGGGACCTATAGGGTCACACACATTGGAATTCACCTAGAAGAGGAGTTCATCCATGGATAATTTTTAAGCTGATTACTAAGGATGTTTAGGTATTCAATTAGACAACCAATTAACTGACTGGACTCAGAACTATCAAGTTCAAGTATTGGACTGACTAGTTAGGGTGTCATGTTGATTGGAAATTGAATTGGATGAATTCTTCATGAATCACGACACCAACCGATCAGCTCACTAGGTGAATTGATTGGCTCAATGTTGGTGAGATGACCAATTAACCTAGTGAATCGATCAACTTGGTCATGCCAACCAAAGCTTTTGGTGAATGTGAATAGTTGATCATTTCACTTGTTCAATTTATTTGGCATAGGGAATTAATGTTGGGCGTTAATTGAAAAGGAATTGTCAGTTCAAATTGTGATTGGAAAACATGTGGTATGATCAGCTCACTGAGTGAACCAGTTAGCACATTGTGCTAGCCGATCAGTTCATCGTTGAACTGACTGGTTCACTTGTTACAAGGAAATTAATTCATGGAAATTATGGCCCCTTCCACTCCCACACAAACTAGGAACCCATACCCTAACCCCTCCTACAAATAGAGGGGTATCGGGGGCTTCTCATACACATCAATTTCCTTTGACAATTGTTTGTCTTCTATGGTTGTGGTATCTGAAGAACCCAAGAAAGTCTTATCTGACAAAGGGAGGGATAGCAAGGGAGAGAAATGGTAGGAGAGCAAGTTGGTGACTAGTACACCAACGGGAGGGACAACTCCTTCATGTCCATTATAGTAGGATGACAGGAGTTCTAGGCGGTCCGTGAGGACTTCCACAAAGGCATGGAGGTCGTTGTCTGCCACTAAGATGACGATGTCAACATGTTGTCTGTGGTGAGACCAGGAGGCCTAGCAGACAAATCTTGGTGTAACTCAAAGACAGTTGTGCATCTACAATGACTAGGATATGTCGATGGAATTGCTCCAAGACCAAGTATATCCTTGAAACCATCCTTTCCATTATAGAGTTGTTGATCCGATCTACTAGTTTATGGGGAATATGGTAGTAAATTTTATTTTCGCTGCCTATTTTGTAGCCATATTTCCTTATAGTCGTATTAGAGACACGTCATTCTAATATATTTTAGGATAATTAATATGATTATATTTTTTATTTCCTCATTTAGTTATTGCATGTGATTTGAATAAATTCTATCCAGTCAAATAACATGCATAATCCCAAACTAATATATATATATATATATATATATATATATATATATATATATAGTTGTGTTGCCTTGAAAGTGAGTTCTGATGGTGGATGTGTAGTGTGCTTATGGCCAATAACCTTATGAACAGTACACAGTCGTGTGGTTGGTTAATCTTATTTTATCTCGATTTGCATACCAAGTCTTTATTTTATCTTCTAATTTTAAAAGTTTTATTCTCTCTTAACTTTTCTCCCCTCAAATGTAATCTAGATTTCTCTATAATCATGTAATAGTAGGATAGTCAACTTTCTTTTTATGACGAAGAAGAAGATGCTCAGACCAGGCCAACTAACTGTCTCAGTGGTGAGCCGAATGGCTGGAGGACTGTAGCATACCCAAATCTGGGCATACAATTGGAACTTCCTATCTTTAGATTTACTTTGAATGATGTAAGCATGGACCTCTTTTCATTGAATTAATTGGGAATATTTGATGAAAAGAAAATATAATTTGTAATCAATAACCTTTAAGATAAGGTTAATGGTAAATAAATAATATAGTCTTCCATTTAAGGTTAATTCTATGTATTCACAAACTAATTTTAACCATAGTTGGAAATCTAGATTTATGCTAAGTCAATGTAAGGAGTGGGACCTGAGAAGGGATCCACTCCCTACTAAATTTGAGGATAAACCCATCTATTCCAAAAACACCAAAAATGTATGATGAAATAGGTGTAATTTTTTTTCTTATTTCTCAAATGATGATATACAAAAAGAGACCAATGTATAGCAGAAAAAATATATTTCTTGACTATATTCAATTTTATAAAAGTACAACATTATCTCCAGTATAGGGCTTACATGAAAATTAGAAAATAAGGATCAAATTAGAGGGATGTCTAATCTATCTCAACTTTGCCTCCCATTAAGAGTCTTCTCCATTAGCTAGATCTATGTCTCCATTCAAAATTCCTCCATGTCCAACTCCTTAGGTTTTGCTACCTCTGGGTGGGTTGAAAAACAACACCAATGAGGAAGAAAATAAAAGGAAAGGACATTAGCAAAAATTGAGTATGTGCAGGAAATAACAACTAGGCACTATTTTTGAAATTTCAAAAGAGCATCGAATTAAAGGATGATCAAGAAGATTAAGTGTCAAAAGAATTATATCAGGACAAAAGGTGAGGCATGTCTAACTAAAGATTGTCAAGTAGGGAATCTTGCCTTTGAAATTTTCCATTAATAATAACAACAATAAATTGTGCATGTAATAAACAAAGACTTAAATTATTTCATGCAGGGTTGAGACACCATTGGATCTCAACCTAAAAATATGGATGGAAAAGCACACCGCTATGAATAATGGGTGGAAAAGCACACTAGGTGGAAAAACACACTCATGTAAATATGGTTGTACATATGTACCACTACAAGAAATAAAGCTAGTCTAAGCATGCATATAATAGGGAAAGGCACGTATAAGTTTAGTCCATGTGAAATAATAAGATGAGATCATCCAAAATATAACATGTGGGGTCAGAGGACCCATAAGAAATATTCAAAAAATAAGAATTTCAAAATGATGAAAAGAGAATAACAACTCATGCCTCATATGGGAAAGGATATTTGGTCATAATAGCAGTGCCTAGAAAATAAAAAATATGCACATACCTAAACATGAGTTGTTAAATCATATATGGAGTCTACATATGTTTAGGGACAAAATACTAATACCATCTTAGTCCACAAGCACCCTATTAAAGACATACATAAGAACATAGTTACATTTGTATTATCTATATAAACTCTAAAAATGTCCTTTTAGTATTAGTGATTTAGGTCTTCAAAACCATATTATGTTGTGGAATATATTTTACTAAGTTAATAACATAATTTACTTTATTTTTTAGGCTTATAGATTATTAATTATGAATTTTTAGGAAGTACAAGAAATTAGATAAGTGCATAAAAATTTAATATTTATTATGTTGGAATTAGGTGATACAACTAGTACCATTGAATAGATTATAACTTTCTAAATTTACAACATGTTTTATTTTATTTTTCCAAGTTATCAATATTTAGATATGAATGATAGAAATATTAAACAATTAAGAAAATCCTTGAAACATCATGTATTTATTATATTGAACTTCGAGGATACGATCGATAGAATTTGATAGAGAAAAAAATAAAGATTCCAAAACATGTTTTCTTTTATTTTGATGGGATATGAATAATTTACTATTAATTTTGGAAACATCTACCAGTCACACAATCCTAAAAATCCACATAAGGAGCCAAGTCAGAAGATCACAAACTATCATCTTCCTTCCCTCAGAACACAAAATGAAACGGTCTGAAACCATGGTGGAAGTTAGAAACTAGTGATTAAATTCTAGGATCTCGACTTCCTCAAATTGTTGTAAGACAACACCAATGATGTCCGGTTTCTAATGGATCCAGAGACCCCAAATAAAGTTTCTAAAGGCACAACACCTCAAAACCACCCTTTTCCATGTATAGAAAAGAGCAACCCATGGGAAGCCAGGGAAAGGGGAAACCAATGATTAATAGGACCAAAGACATTGCCTTATAATGGTGTACCAGACACAAATTGGTCTTACAAAAAGACTCAAGACAAAAGTGGCTATATCCCAAAGGAAAACCAACTTGTTCATCACAACATAAATGTGAGGGAACACAAAATTGATAAACCTTTATCATGAAGAAAAGGAAAATAAAAGTGAGTTTGTTACCTCACTAGGGAGAATCCGAAAGTTTTTTATGAGACTCCTCCATATCCAAAAAAACTCAAAGAGCCAACCTTGATAGCCATTGGGTGTCATCCTAGGTTGATGATCGCATCAAAGCCAGATGCATGATCCTCAGGCCACCTCAGGGAAGCAGCAAGAATGGTTTTAGTCAAGAAAATTCACTAGTGTAGGTCTCTAAACAGAGAATTTTATTGGAAAGGTTACTAGTTAAAGGTGTGGTTGGGTATAAGAAGGAAAAGACATTTTGAAAGAAGAGAAAACATTAGGTTTCCGAAGAAATACAAGGACTGAAGAGTCATTCGTAGCAATACAGGGAAAAGTGGCATCACACCATATATATATATATATATATATATATATATATATATATATATATATATATATATATATATAGGGAGAGAATTTCGATTGTGCAGAAAGTCAGTCGTAAATAATTAAACAATATCAAAATCAAATAAAATGGAAACTACTCAAATGGAATTTCAATGTGATGGTTAGAGTGGGAGAGAGAAGTCATGGAGAGAAGGGTCGCTTAAATAGTTATTACTTGCCTTTTTTTACAAACCATGAAAGAAGATGATTTATTTGTTTAAGCAAAGAATATTGAATTTCTTGAGAAGAGACAGTTTGTTAAAAAGAATATGGAAATCCAAAACTATGCATGACAATAACAACTTTAAAAAATATTTGGATGCCAAACAGTCTTAGCCTTTTATTTCTTATTCATTCCATATTTTGTTCCACTGTTAATTTAAGGAAACTAGCATTATCCAACCAATAAATTTTACATAAAAATTATAAAAAAATGAGTATTGTAGTTATCATTATTTTCCACTTTTGTGGTAATTTGTTTAATTAACTAATATATGTAGGATTTCATGTTACTACTGCAATATCTACTTTAATAATTATCATACTCTTCTAATATCTTAGAATTCTATTCTACTGTATTATTTTCATTTTTTTAATTACATTCTGATATTTGACCTTCCATAATATCTATATAGAACTTTCATCATTATATATTATGAGACTCATTTTACACTTTTTTGGGTATTTCATTATTTATTTAATAATTTTAGATTCAATCATTTGTTTCCTTATTATAATGGATTTAAGGCACATAGGAATACTATCTTATTTTAAACTTGACATGCAAGCAAATTAAAATGTGAGGATGACAGTTTTAAAATTAAATTTTCCTTTTGGGATGGTTTAACATATTATATAATTTTTTTGTCTTTAATATACATTCTCTCTCATAATTGCATTAAAATATATAGGATTTTCCAAATAGATTAATTTTGGTATATATATTTCAAAATTGAGGTTTATTTCGACTATTGAAAACTTTTAGTAATTTATTTAATGTTTTTGGCCTTTTCTCCTTTCTTCTCAAATATATTTAAAATAATTATTGTTGTTCATATTGAGTGAAACTTGGCAACCAAGCTAATAGCACCCAAGAAACATGTTTTTACCATTATATTTTATTTTTAAATGTCCTTTTATGAGTTATGGCACCATTAGGAATTTTGACACATTACCATTGCATTTAACAAAATATTATATTTTTATTATAAACACTTACTTAATTGAGTCTGATTATCTTCAGTTGATTTTCAAAAGAGCTATATATATTATTATTTACATGAAATTCTCCATTTTACTTATTTTACGTATTTAATCTATTAATTTCATATTTATTTAAATAATAGAGCATTATTAATATTTATGGACATGGAATAACAAATTGTTACTCCAAAGTGTATTATTCATTTTTATTTAACCATTATGTTAGTAAAGGAAATACACGTAACATATTTCATGACTTTATTACATGATGGTGCATAATTAAGTCATTATATAAATGTGTTTTAATTTTTAACCTTGTTTGTTCAAATCTAAGAAACCAAATCTTACTAGATTTTTAATAATGGAGTAGGGTAACATTCTAGGTTCTAGATCGTTACAACACTCCACAACTTAAAATGGTTTCATCCACAAAATCTAAACATCCAAACATTATCAATCACCCATACTCCACCTCTTAAAAAGGTTTAACCTAACATATCAAGCTAAACAACATCAAGGTACTATGGTCACATATGCATCTTTTTGTTGTGAGAATTGTACTTTTTTATATTGACCATATATCATGCATTCAACTAAAGAGTCAAGACCACCTAGGGCTGAATTTTAGGTCCTTGTGTTACTAACCTACCAACCCTAAGATTCATTTCATCAACCAAAGGTCATAGGATACAAAGAGTAATTTAACTAATTTTTTATCATAAGGTATATCTTCCTAGTCATCACTTCATACCCAAAACTAGGGTTAAGATTTCTACCCAGCTTATTTTAGGGTTTCTCTACCAAAACTTCATATATCTCTTCATTGTGACTTAGTTCGAGAAAATCTGAAGAAAATCCAAAAAAATTATTTTTGTACATATAAAAATATAAAGAAAATAATTTGATGACAAAACTTTACGATACAAAATTAAAGATAGGGCCCCAAAATCAAAGCGAGAAAGAATTCATGATTTCCATTTAAGATCTCCTAATCCTACTACTTCATTGTCCTCAAAACCTAACTCCATCATCAATTGAAACCCTATTATATTAAAAGATAAATGTCGCTACTAAACTACATCCTAGGGTTTGTCAACTAGAGCCTCTTCACATAAGGGTTTACTTGTCATGATCCTTATATGTACTTCCTATGAGCATGAATCGACCTTTCATCATCTCATGAATTATTATAGGTCATTTCTAGGATATCTCACTTAGAGGGTGACTATGTAAAGCAAGGATTCTAATTATGGAAATAAAATTGAAATACTCAGAAATCTAACCAGTATAGCTCTGATGGCATCTTGTAAGGAGTGGGACCTGACAGGGGATCCACTCCTAAATTTGAGAATAAACCATCTATTCCAAAAACACTAAAAAAGTATGATTGAATATGTGTTACTTTTTTTTCTTATTTCTCAAATGATGATATACAAAAAGAGACCAATGTATAGTAGTAGGAATATATTTCTTATAAAAGTACAACATTATCTCCCTTATAGGGCTTACATGAAAGTTAGAACATAAGGATCAAAGTAGAGGGATGTCTAATCTATATCAATTCCGCCTCCCATTAAGAGTCTTCTCCATTAGTTAGATCTACGTCTCCATGCAAAGTCCTCCATGTCCAACTCCTTCGATTGTGCTATGTATGGGTGGATTGAAAAACAACACCCATGAGGAAGAAAATAAAAGGAAAGAACATCTACAAAAATTGATTATGTGCAAAAAATAACAACTTGGTACTCCTTTAGAAATTTCAAAAGAAGAGCATCGAATTAAAGGATGATTAAGAGGATCAAGTGCCAAAATAATTATATCATGCCATAAGATGAGGCATGTCTAACTAATGATTGTCAAGTAGGAAATCTTACCTTTGAAATTTTCCATTAATAATAACAATAATAAATTGTGCATTTAATAAACAAAGACGAAAATTATTTCAACCAGGGTTGGGACACCATTGCATCTCAACCTTAAACTATGGGCAGAAAAGCACACCCTAGGCGGAAAAGTATGCCTCTATAAATAATGGGTGGAAAAGCACACCCTGGGTGGAAATGCACGCCCCTATAAATATGGTTGTACAGATGCACCATTAAAAGAAATAAAGCTAGTCTAAGCATGCACATAAATAGGGAAAGGCAAGTATAAGTTTATCCCATGTAAAATAATAAGATGAGATCATCCAAAATATAACATGTGGAGTCGGAGGACCCACAAGCAATATGTAAGAAAATAAGAATTTCAAAATGATGAAAAGAGAATAACTACTCATGCCTCATATGGGAAAGGATATTTGGTCATAATATTAGTGCCTAGAAAATAGAAAAGTTGCGCATACCTTAACTTGAGTTGTTAAATCATATACAGAGTCTATATATGTTCAGGGTCAAAATACTAATGCCATCTTATTCCACAAGCACCCTATTAAAGACATACATAAGAACATGGTTACATTTTTATTAATTATATAAACTCTAAAAACGTCCTTTTATTATTAGAGATTTAGGTCTTTAAAACCATATTATGTTGTGGATTATATTTTACTAAGTTCATAACATATTTTACTTTGATTTTTAGGCTTATGGATTATTAATTATGAATTTTTAGGAAGTACAAACAATTAGATAAATCCATGACAATTTTATATTTATTATGTTAGAATTAGGTGATACCACTGGTACCATTGAATAGATTATAAATAATTGAATTTACAACATGTTTTATTTTATTTTTCCAAGTTATCAATATTTATCTATGCATTTTAGAAATATTAAGCAAATAAGAAAATCCTTAAAAATTCATGTATTTATTATATTTAACTTTTGGGATAAGATCGATACCATTTGATAAAGAAATATATAACGATTCCAAAATATGTTTTCATTTATTTTTCTGGGCTATGAGTAATTTACTATTAATTTTAGAAACATCTACCAATCCCACAATCCTGAAAATACACGCAAGGAGCCAAGTCAGATGATCATAAACTATCATCTTCCTTCCCTCAGAACACAAAACAAAAAGGTTTGATACCATGGTGGAGACTTGAAATCAATGATTGAATTTTGGGATCTTGACTTCCTCAAATTGTTGTAAGACAACACCAATGATGTCCGGTTTCTGACAGATCTATAGACCCCAAACAAAGTTTTTGAAGGTAAAACACCTCAAAACCTCCCTCTTTGCCATGGCTAGCAAGGAGCTGCTTATGTGAAGACAGGGAATGAGAAAATCAATGATTAATAGTACTAGAGATATTACCTTATAATGGTGTATCGAACACACAATTTGGTCTTGCAAAAAGACACTAGATGAAAGTGTTTATATCCAAAAGGAAAACCAACTTGTTCCTCATAGTAAAAACATGAGGGAACATAAAATTGAGAAACTTTAGTGTATCGAACATAAAATCAATGATAAACATTACTAGAGATATTACCTTATAATAGTGTATCGAACACACAATTGTTGGTATGTATGCCCTGAGAGCCAATCATGGGATGATTGGGGGGATACATCAAGATTGATTTGATAAACATCAAAGGCAAGCTTCCAATTCTTTTTGGTTCATTCATATGAGACAGTGATAGAATAGATTGAATGTCTAGAGAATGATAGTACTCAATGATGTATGCTTTCAGGTTGAGGACCTGAACGATGAGATCATATGGATGCTAAGAGTTTGTACATTCGTGTTATGTCACTAGTTGGATGTCATTGTGGAAGGTAGATAGACAAAAATGACACACAAGGCTAGATTGTGGTGTTGGTTGATGATAGAATCTCATTAGTCATGATATAGAGATATCAAACCAAACACATAGGTACTTGTTAGAGAACAAGTGTACCGGACAAACCCACCGTGAGTTTGACACATGGAACCATGACATGGTAGTCACAGTCAATACTCACAGTGATGGTGGTGAGTGTGATTCTTTGACCTGATATCACTACACTCAACACATGTTGTTGGGCACACTTTGACATCATCAAACGCAGTCCTGAAACATGGGTTGTTATAAAGGTGATGATTGGGTGGATTTGACACATGGGGCTTTTGAGGGGTGAGTAATAGATATGGGATTTGTCCCTCCACAGGGAGTTTGATATCCAAGGCCACTTGATGAGTAGGATTTAAATAGGTGTGCGCATGCATGTGTGAATCAGTATGTGATATTGATGTCATACATATCTCTTCCAATCTGCTCTGAGATCAAGAAAGTAAATGAATGTTGACAAGATGACTGTTCCATGCCTCGAGTTCATTCGGGATATCAGTGAAAAAGGAATTATACAATCACTGTAACACCATTCACGGATTGTAGGATTGAAAGTTGTTCTCCAACTTTCTACTTTCACTTGGGTAGCACTGATGTGTGACTAGGCACCGCTCTTTGCTTGTGAAGTCATAAGTGTTATGGATTTTCACTGCCAACGTGAAATGAACCTGCAGGGTCACATACATAGGATTTAACCTGGAAGAGGAGTTTTGTCCACAAACAATGTTTAGATTGATTTCTAAAGGAGTTTAGTAGTTCAATTAAACACTTAATCAATTGATATCTCAATATCATAATGTTCAAGGTGTTGGACTGATTGATTAGAGTATCGGATTGATTGAAATCGCAATTGACTGATTCTACAAAATCTGCACTCCCAACCGATCGGCTCATGTGATGAACCGATCGGCTGAGTTTGGTGAACCGGTCGGCTCAGGTAGTGAGTCGATCGGCTCATGCACAGGGTGAAACGATTGCTTCAAGTGTTGAAACGATCAATTCAACTGGTGCAACCAAGCAAGTTAGGAAAGTAGGATTGGTGAGAATTTTCCTTGCGTTTCACTTGCCCAATTTGATTGGAACAAAGATTGGTATTTGATACCAATTAGAAATAAAAGAAGAAAAGTCAATCGGGAACTGATCAGGACCATGAACCAACCAGTTCAGAAGTGAACCGATCGGCTCATGGGTCCCAACCGATCGGTTGAGGTGTCAACCGACCGGCTCAGGTCCCCAACCAACCGTTTCAGAAATGAAACGATCAGTTCAAGTTGTGAGTTGGTTGTTTTGTGGAAAATCTTGAACCCTTCTACTCCTGCTTTTAGTCTCGCATTGCTTGGGATGGAGAACCCTGTCTCATGACCCTCCTATATATATAGGGGTATTGGGGGCTTCTCAAAGGACAACCTAGTGTAACCAATTGCTCTGTGAAGTTGTCATTCTCTCTGGTTTTGGTAACCGAGAGAGAGCCCGAGCAAGTGCTACCCGATAAGGGAGGCACAACAAGGGAAAGACAACTGCAGAAAGCAATTGGTGGTAGGAGAGTGTGTTTGCGACTAGTACGCTGACAGGAGGGTGCGACTCCTTCCAATTCCTTGTGGGACAAGGAGATTGGAGTTCCCAGTGGTCCGTGTGGACTACTTCAGAGTTCCCGTCAGTCCCGGAGCGACCAGGAGCTGCACAGACACCGTCCAAGATAGGAGGTGAAGACTGCGCAAGGCACAAGGTATTGTCTCCGAGCAAGCCTCGGGACAAGGTATGATTCCACAAACCATCCTTTCCTATTGTATAGACGTTGACGTGTTTCCTTGTTCTGGGTTAAGGGGAGAAAATTTTGTTTCCGCTGCCTTATCTGCCTCTCCTAAAACCCAACAGTGGTATCAGATCCACGTCAACTGCTCTATACTTTAGGATTATCGATATGATCTATTTTGGTTTGTCGCCTTTATTTATTGCATACGATGTGAATAAAATTGGCTTTATGCATGTCCAATCCTAAATCCACAAATCCCAATTTACATATATGATATGTATTATTAATGCACTCGATATGCGTCGCCCTTAAATGAGTTTTGTTGTGGATGTATAGCATGGTTATGGCCAATAAACCCTATTTGTGTATGTGGTTGCTTGCATCTCGGTCTGCACACCAATCTTCCTTCTCCTATTCCTGATGTAACTCAAAATAATTCGAGATTTCTTTCCTACCTTTGCTTCCCTCGAATGTAACTCGAGGTTTCCCTTTTTACAATGTAAAATAGGATAGAATTTTATTTCCTGTTATGTCAAAGAACGGAGGACATCCTGACGATAGCTGAGACGATCGGTTCAAGGCGTGAACCAATCGATTGACGTTCTAGACGATCGCTTCATGGAGTGAGCCGATCGGTTGATGACCGGTTCCAAGAGCGAGACGAGTGGGTGGCGGCCATGAAGAGATGCACGACGACCAGGCAAACCGATCGGTTGGAGGAGCCAACCGACCCGCCGGTGGCACCCAGCCGACCAGTATGATGGCGAGCCGATCATTCATGTGATGAATTGATCAAACCCAGAAAGGCAAAGCAAAGAGTTCATCTTGTACAGGTTGGATGTGATGTAGACCTAGATGACCGTGATTCCTCTTGGCTTGAGGAATCACACTAGGATGGCCATAATCATCGCTTTTATCATTTTGCATGTTTTCTGTGTGATATAGCATGTATATGATATGTACTATGTATTGTGGTGATTGGATATGTATATGTATATAAAAACCAAATCCCTCATTAAAATATTAAGTCTTATATGCCTTCCATTAGCGACACACATGAAAAACGTGATCGACCAAGCGTAGGTGACGCCAAAGCGTGGTGCGTCGTCTATCTTGTGGAAGTGTGAAGGGTAGATATGTAGGTTTTGCCAAAACAGGGTGCATGTTTACCGTGTCGGCTTTTGGGTTATACTTAACTGGTGATTCTTAGAGCGTCTAAGCCCAGAGGCAAGGAATGTTCATGGCGAATTGTTGCGCATGTTCATTCATCAAGAGTTGCATATGATGCAATTGGCAAGAGTTTCCTACCTGAGAGATCTAAGTTGTGGGTGACAGCCCTAGCTGGTCCATGACTTAGAGGATTTTAGGATCTTGCCCACTAGAAGGTTGTACGCTGCAATCTTTCGAATTGATGGTGAGGGCTATCAATTTGAACTAAAATAGTGGGAGTGATAATTAATTAAAGGCCTAATTGTATCGTCAACTTTTCAAATCAATCAAATATGTCAAAAATGAGTTTTTGGACTAAAATTGCATATTTTCCTTTTGTAGTACAATTGGCAACAAACAACAATCACTTTTCTTTGTGATCGGCCCTTGAAAAGGACAGGCTAAATGGGACAAACTTCCACGACTAGTATAGGACATTGAGAATTGTTCTCACTCAAGAGTGAAAGCTCTATGTCCTGGATACTCCAATTCTAGAGGAACCTGCTCCTAATGCACCAAAGGCAGAAAGGGATGCTTACAAGAAGCATTCTGATGATGCCATTGATGCAAAGTGCTTGATGTTGTGCTCTATGAACCACGAGTTGCAGAGACAACATGAGAACATGGGTGTCATTGAGATGATTCAGCATCTTAGAAACATGTATGAAGATCAAGCACGACAAGAGAGATACAATTTCTCAAGGGCACTGTTCAAGTGCATCATGACAGAAGGAGATCTAGTTGGTCCTCACACACTCAAGATGATTGGGTATGTGGAGAACCTCACAAGACTGGGATTTCCACTAAGCTAAGAGTTGGCTACTGATGTGATACGACAATCGTTGCCAGAATCCTATAGTCAGTTTGTGATGAACTACAACATGAACAACTTTGATAGGCCACTTTCAGAGTTGTTGGGCATGTTGAGGACAGTTGAGATACAGATGAAGAAGGACAAGCCTAAGTCTGTGATGGTGATCACGATCAATAAAGGCAAGTCCAAGCGCAAGGGCAAGGGCAAAGCTAAGAAAGGTTCTGATGCTAGCCAGGAGCCCAAGTCGTCTTCAGCTCTCAAGGCCAAGGGAGGCGTGACCAAGAAAGGAAATTGCCACCATTGTCAAAAGCGAGGACATTGGAAAAGGAATTGTCCTCTCTATCTAAAAGAACAAAAGAAGAAGGAGGCGGCAACCGTCTCTACTTAAAGGTGTCATGAAAGTAAACTTGTAACACTTTTGAGGTATATGATACCAAGATGTAAAGTGTAAAGCACTCAATAAATGGGGCAAGTGTTGCCGCCATAGATAGGAGTACTTTAGTTTATTTTCATCCTAAAAGGCATGTAATACAGTTATGAACTGCTATTTCATATTTTCCAATAGATAGAAACACTTTATTTTTGCATATTATATGACAATGCTGGCAATTAATAAAGAGTTGTTTCAATTTCTAAAGATATGATCTTTGTGGCAATGCCTTGTTTATCTTGTGATATTTGATATGCATAAGATAAAATGATACCTAAAAGTTATAGATAACTCAAACAATCAAATTAGCATCAATCATGAGAAATTCATTTCTAGTTTCCATATGATGGATAAATCTAGACTCTTTTGGTTAGAGAATCAGTAAGAGACATGAATATCTTGAACATGATTAATCAATCTTCACTAATGGTAGTGAG
Source organism: Alisma plantago-aquatica (assembly GCA_963693085.1). Taxonomy (NCBI): domain Eukaryota; kingdom Viridiplantae; phylum Streptophyta; class Magnoliopsida; order Alismatales; family Alismataceae; genus Alisma; species Alisma plantago-aquatica. Next base: position 539,654,341 of record OY856411.1, on the reverse strand, counting down.
AGAATGATTATCCTATTAGGTATAATACATGTGATGTATTTACATATTTATTGGAACAAATGCTAATACTTCAAATGGTGTTTAGAGAAATACCAATATGAATATCTTGAAGTGTTCAAGATTATCATAGATGAAGTACAAATTTGGTAAAGTGTTAATTCTTGATGAGATCAATGAATGAAATACTTGGACCAAATGTTTGAGATCCTTTTGAGTGATTATGATGGTGTATCATAGTGAGCTCATGATTAAGGCATGGTGATGTCTAAATCAAGAAGGAATCATACTCTAAGGAGTTAGAGAATGATTATCAAATAACTGAATTCTTCTTAATAAAAGAATACCCCACACTAATAAAGGACATTAAGAATCACAAGGAGTTGTGAGTTCTTATATCCTTAATAGATATACCTCAATTATCTATGTGATGAGTTGTTCATGTGATGAGTCAACTATCCAGATGAATATGAGGAACCGAATCTTGAGTTACGGTTTATGACCATTACATCCTAAATGACATCCATATGAACCATAAGGTATGACCTTGATGGTAGCACTCATTGGGATGAAATCCATAAGTGCGAATAAGTCTTAAGTGTTAAGACACATGGATAACATTTTGAGAAGGATGATGCTTGTTGATTGCAGCTTAATGACTAAGACATTTGGCATGTGGATACTAAAACCGCATTCCTATGAGCAATAAAACAAGGATGTGTATGTGACACAACCTATAAGGTTTATGAATCCACTAATGCAAATGAAGTCTATAAGTTACAATGGACTAATCAATGTGATTGATTGAGTACAAGCAACTCAAAATTGGATCTTTACTTTGATGATATAGTCAAAAGGTTTGACAGATATGTCAAAGATAAAGAAGGGATCTGTGATTTAGTGGGAGCGTGTTCACATTCCACATGTTGATGTGAAATGGAAATGTTCTAAAATGGAAATCCAAAAGTGGAAATTATCTTAAAGGAAGATAGAGATGTTTCCTATATGATAGGAATAGAGATCTATAGAGATAGTTCTCGAAAACCTCTTGACCTGGAAAAGAGAGAGCATACATTGGAAATATGTATTGAAGGGTTCAGTGTACACAGATTCAGTGGGAGAAAACTTATCCATGTTACATGGAGTTAGTATCCCAAGGCCAAGTGTCCAATTCTTATGAAGAATGGGAACACTAAGAATAGATATGGATCTATCATGAATGTAATCATCCCATTATCTTGCATGTATGGACATGGCAAGAACAAAAATGCATTCATCATCTTGTATGTAGGACATGGCAATATGATGTGCTCATCTTGATAACTCGTATGTGGGACATGATGAGTGGATGTCTGTCTACTTCCAGTAAGGGTTACTGGAATACCATGAGAACTTGATAAGTACTTGAGAAGTACTAGTTCTATGGCAATAAGGAAGAGTTCAATGTAAAGAGTCACATTGATGTGAACTTCCGAAAGGACAGAAAATTAATCGCAAAATATATATAGGATATAAAAGTGAAAGTTTGTTGATAATTGGAAGTGTTCCAATGAAACCATTTAAAAGGAAATGCCGAGTATTCGTGTGTTAGAGAAAAGTAGTGGATACTATATGGATCTGGAAGTTCATGAGATGAACTTATAGATATTCCAATCATTGATGACAAGTATGGAATCCTTGATCATGCAATGTGGCTAAAGGTTAGCAAAGGAATACTGGATCTCATATTACAGCAACTCCATCTCATACGTGTGACGTACAGTGAAGAGATGTGAGACATGCAATTTACACTGACTTTGGCAAGGTGTTGCCATAACTCACTATGTTTGCACTAGAGCACAGTAACATGTGGGACATGTTTGAAGATCACTATGAATATGATTCAAGGATGATTGGCTCGCAGTGCAAGTGGGAGTCTGTTGGTATGTATGCCCTGAGAGCCAATCATGGGATGATTGGTGGGATACATCAAGATTGATTTGATAAACATCAAAGGCAAGCTTCCAATTCTTTCTGGTTCAGTCATATGAGATAGTGATAGAACAGATTGAATGTCTAGAGAATGATAGTACTCAATGATGTATGCTTTCAGGTTGAGGACCTGAACGATGAGATCATACATATGCTAAGAGTTTGTACATTCTTGTTATGTCCCTAGTCGGATGTCATTGTGGAAGGTAGATAGACATCAATGACACAGAAGGCTAGATTGTGGTGTTGGTTGATGACAGAATCTCATTAGTCATGATATAGAGATATCAAACCAAACACATAGGTACTTGTTAGAGAACAAGTGTACCGGACAGACCCACTGTGAGTTTGACACATGGAACCATGACATGGTAGTCACAGTCAGTACTCACAGTGATGGTGGTGAGTGTGATTCTTTGACCTGAAATCACTACACTCAACACATGTTGTTGGGAACACTTTGACATCATCAAACGCAGTCCTGAAACATGGGTTGTTATAAAGGTGATGATTGGGTGGCTTTGACACATGGGGCTTTTGAGGGGTGAGTGATAGACATGGGATTTGTCCCTCCTGAGGGAGTCTGATATCCAAGGCCACTTGATGAGTAGGATTGAAATAAGTGTGCACACGCATGTGTGAATCAGTATGTGATATTGATGTCATACATATCTCTTCCAATATGCTCTGAGATCAAGAAAGTGAATGAACGTTGATAGGATGACTGTTCCATGCCTCGAGTTCATTCGGGATATCAGTGACAAAGGAATTATACATTCACTGTAACACCATTCACGGATTGTAGGATTGAAAGTTGTTCTCCAACTTTCTACTTTCACTTGGGTAGCACTGATGTGTGACTAGGCACTGCTCTTTGCTTGTGAAATCATAAGTGTTATGGACTTTCACTGCCAACGTGAAATGGACCTGTAGGGTCACACACATATGATTTTACTTGGAAGAGGAGTTTTGTCCACAAACAATGTTTAGATTGATTGCTAAAGGAGTTTAGTAGTTCAATTAAACACTTAATCATTTGATAGCTCAATATCATAATGTTCAAGGTGTTGGACTGATTGATTAGAGTATCAGATTGATTGAAATCACAATTGACTGATTCTGCAAAATCTGCACTCCCAACCGATCGGCTCATGTGATGAACCGATCGGCTGAGCTTGGTGAACCGGTCGGCTCAGGTGGTGAGTCGATCGGCTCATGCACAGGGTGAAATGATTGCTCAAGTCTTGAAATGATCGATTCAACTGGTGCAACTGAGCAAGTTGGGAAAGTAGGATTTGTGAGAATTTTCCTTGTGTTTCACTTGCCCAATTTGATTGGAACAAGGATTGGTATTTGATACCAATTAGAAACAAAAGAAGGAAAGTCAATCAGGAACTGATCAGGACCACAAACCGACTGGTTCAAAAGTGAACTGATCGGCTCATGGGTCCCAACCAATCGGTTGAGGTGTCAACCGACCGGCTCAGGTCCCCAACCAACCATTTCAGAATGAAACAATCGGTTCAGGTTGTGAGTTGGTTGTTTTGTGGAAAATCTCAAACCCTTCTACTCTTTCTTTTAGTCCCGCATTGCCCGGGATGGAGAACCCTATCCCATGACCCTCCTATATATATAGGGGTATTGGGGGCTTCTCAAAGGACAACCCAGTGCAACCAATTGCTCTGTGAAGTTGTCGTTCTCTCTAGTTTTGGTAACTGAGAGAGAGCCCGAGCAAGTGCTACCTGATAAGGGAGGCACAACAAGGGAAAGACAACTGCAGAAAGCAATTGGTGGCAGGAGAGTGTGTCGGCGACTAGTATGCTGACATGAGGGTGTGACTCCTTCCAATTCCTTGTGGGACAAGGAGATTGGAGTTCCAGGTGGTCCGTGTGGACTACTTCATATGCGAGAGCTTTTTGTCGCTAGGAGGACAGCCTTCAATCCCGTCAGTCCCGGTGCGACCAGGAGCTGCACAGACACCGTCCAAGACAGGAGGTGAAGACCGCGCAAGGCGTGAGGTATTGTCGTCGAGCAAGCCTCGGGACAAGGTATGATTCCACAAACCATCCTTTCCTATTGTATAGACGTTGACGTGTTTCCTTGTTCTGGGTTTGGGGGAGAAAACTTTGTTTCCGCTGCCTTATCTGCCTCCCCTAAAACCCAACAACAATTTGGTCTTGCAAAAAGACACTAGATGAAAGTGTTTATATCCAAAAGGAAAACCAACTTGTTCCTCATAGTACAAACATGAGGGAACATAAAATTGAAAAACTTTGTTTATGAAGAAAATGAAAATAAAGGTGAGTTGGTTACCTCACTAGGGAGAATTTGCAAGTTTTCCTGAGACTCCCCCATATCCAAAGAACAAACTCAAAGAGTCAGCCTTGACAACCATTAAGTGTCACCCTGGGTTGATGCTCATATCAAAGGCACATGCCATGATCCCTAGGCCACATCAGGGAAACAACAAGAATGGTTTCGGTTAAGGTAATTCACTAGAGCAGGACTCAGAATGGAGAATTTTACCAGAAAGGTTACTAGTTAAAGATGTGGTTGGGTATAAGAAGGAGGAGACATTGTGAAAGAAGAGGAAACACTGGGTTTCTAAAGAAATACAAGGACTGAAGAGTCAGGCGTAGCAATACAGGGAGAAGTGACATCACATCATATATATATCTAGGGTGAGAATTTGGATTGTGCGGGAAGTCAGTCACAAAAGATTAAACAGTATAGAAATAAAATAAAATGGAAACTACTCAAATGGAATATCAAAATGATGGTTAGAGTGGGGAGAGAGAATTCATGGAGAGAAGGGCCACTTAAATAGTTACTACTTGTCTTCTTTTTATACAACCATGAAGATGATGATTTCTTGGTTTAAGTGAACAATATTGAATTATCTGAGAAGAGACAGTTTATTAAAAAAAATATGGAAATCCAAAACTACACATGAAAACAGGAACTTTAAGAAATCTTTCGATGACAAATAGTCATAGCCTTTTATTTATTATAAATTTCATATTTTGTTCCACAATTTATTCAAGTAAAACAGCATTATCCAACAAATAAATTTTATAAAAAAGTTATCCAAGGAATGAGGATTGTAATTTATCATTAGTTTCCACTTTTGTAGTAGTTTGTTAAGTTAACTAATATATATAGGAGTTCATGTTACTACTGCAATATCTACTTTAATCATTATCATATTCTTCTAATAACTTAGAATTGTATTCTACTGTTATTTTTATTTTTTTAATTATATTCCAATGTTTGACCTTCCATAGTATCTATATAGCACTTTCATCATTATATATTATGAGCCCCATTTTACAAATCTTTTGGATGTTTCATTATTTATTTAATAATGTTAGATCCTATCATTTATTTTATTCTCATAAAGGATTTAAGGCACATATGAGTATTATCTTAATATAAACTTGACATGAAAGAAAATTAAAATGCGAGGATGACGGTTTTAAAGTTAAATTTCCCTTTTGGGATGGTTTAACATATTATGTGATGTTTTTGGCTTTAATATACATTCTCTCTTGTAATTACATTAAAATAGACAGGATTATCCAGAATAAACTAATTTCAAACTTGAGGTATATTTCCACTTTTGAAAACTTTTAGTAATTTATTTAACACTTTTGGCTTTTCTCCAATGTTCTTCTCAAATTATATATACAATAATTATTATTGTTCAAATAAAGTAAAACTTGGCAACCAAGCTAATTGGCACCCAAGAAAAACATTTTTACTATTGTATTTTTTTTAAGATGTCCTTTTATGTGTTATGGCACCATTAGGAATTTTGTGCATTACCATTGTATTCAAAAAAATAGTATATTTTTATTATAAACACTTACTTAATTGATATTGATTATCTTCAATATATTTTCAAGAGAGTTATATATTATTATTTACACAAAATTCTACATTTTACTTATTTTACATATTTCACTCGTTAATTTCATATTTATTTAAATAATAGAACATTAGTAATATTGATGGACATGGAATAACGAATTGTTACTCCAAAGCATATTATTCATTTTCATTTAACCATTATGTTAGTAAATGAAAAACATTCACATATTTCATGATTTTATTACATGTCGGAACATTTTTAAGTCATTATATAAATGTGTATTAATTTTTAACCTTGTTAGGTCAAATCTAAGAAACCAAATCTGACTAGATTTTTAATAATGGAATAGGGTCAGATTCTAGGTTCTAGTTCGTTATAGTCTAATTAATAAAAGGAATTGAATAAATATATAATGTACCAATTGATGAATATATACATTGATGCACTAATTGACTACTACTTTCAAGTAGTGACATAAAATATAAACCATTTCTAAAAGTAAAACTAATGTCACATTTAGGTTCCCAACACCTTATTTAACCAACATATCATATTTTGAGTCAATCTAATATTACTTACTCCACTATTTACTTATTTTCTTTTGATACACAACAATGTAGTCAAAATTTAGATATAACACCTATGTATAAATTTTATTTAATTGTGTCGTGAGGGTTTCATTTCGAACTCCCCCATCAGTCTCCTCTTCACATGATTATGCATACAAAACTATCATTGGGGAAACTATGCCACTTCTTCCCCTCCTCATCTCTTTCCTTCTTCTCCTCCTCTTCCTCTCCCCTTTACCCCATCTCTTCTATATCTTTCATGTCCTCCCGTAGATGTCACTAACCCCATCCATCCTCAATCTTCTTCTCCTTGTGATGTCGAGTGACTGCTAGAGACAGATTACTTCCCTGCCTTCCTCTACTTGCGGTGTCTGCATAGGATTCTGTCACTGCCTCCTTGCTCCCTTCATGACCAACAACAGTTGACGATCTTCTAGCATCACCACTAGGGCCGCAGTCTCCACTTGATGTCTACTTGCTCGGTTTCCCTCTGTTCTTCACCTTTCTTGTTCATCGATGTAAAGACGGCTATAGAAATAAAACCTGGAAAGAGTTTTCACCTGCGCCGACATTGGGTGAGGGAGGCCACAACATTGACAAAGAGTGTCATAAGCTTGGTGTAATGTCTGGGCCCACTACCCTAGGCTCTAGTAGAGTTTCATGTATGACGACTGGCCCCACATATCACCACTAGCCTTAACTACATGCTTTTCCCACACTAATGCGCAAGCCGAGGTCAACTTCCCGACTAGTCACCCATCCTAGTACTACTCCAAGCTGAGCATGCTTAACTATGGATTTCTTTAGTGACGGGCTCCCGGAAAAGGAGGTTCACCTTGGTGATATGGGTAGTCCAATCATTCCTTATAAGATCTTTTTATCTGAGGCCTCAAATCCTGAGATGTTACAATCTCCCCCACTTAGACTCTTGACGTCCTCGTCAAGGCTCAACTATAAGGCCTCATAATCTCTTCCCCGTTTCAGTGCAAACCCACAATGGCCCATGGACACCCAGCTCCCGATCACTGAATACCAGCACAAGAGTGGCTACGTCAACCATGGACATCCCTTTCCTACATGCCTAGACCGCATGGCTCAAGATTGGCATGCCATGCCCATGTGGGCCCCACCTACTAGAGGGGAATTGGCTCTGATACCATTTGTAATACCTGGGCATACTTCCCAAGGCTTTAGTAGAGTTTCAAGAATGACGACTGGCCCCACAGATCACCACTAGCCTTAACTGCACGCTTTTCCCACACTCATGAGAAAGCCGAGGTCAACTTCCTGACTGGTGACCCATCCTAGTACTACTCCAAGCTGAGCACGCTTAACTATGGAGTTCTTTAGTGACAGGCTCCCGAAATAGGAGGTTCACCTTGGTGATATGGGTAGTCCAATCATTCCTTATAAGATCTTTTTATCTGAGGCCTCAAATCCTGGGATGTTACACTTGGTTCCCTCATAATCCTCGACATGTGCCTCTAGAATCACACCCTATATGATGTCAATGCCCTTTACAAGGAGCCAAGGATTTTGGTTGATGAGCACATGTCCTCAATGATAGTAGGGTATAACAGTGACTACAATGTCAACCAAGTTCGGCATCACGCTCACCTTTGTTCGACTTTTGACGCGGCCCCACCTACAGATCGACCTGTAATCACTCCAACTACTTTCTTCTTTCATTGAAGACAAACTTCCTCATCTAGGCCACATGGAAGCAACTATCATGTCACTTGAAGGCCGGCACATCCTTAGCCCAAGGTCTGGTCATCCTTCTTTGAGTAATCCACCTCCAATCCTCCTCTTCCTCCCATCCAAACTTGCTACTGGAAGTTGGATGACCGGAAACAATGGAGGAGTGGTAATCTAAATACCAGGCAACGTCTACAGTAGGAGGGTTCCAAGGTCCAAATGCCAGACTGCATCCACCAAAGATTAGTACTCGCAAATCAAGACTTTGGTACCCCAACAGTGAGTATCTAATAACTGAAGTTGATTCATAAGATGAACACAAATGAATCTAAGTACTATGAGTAACCTAAAAGTTAATAACTGATCACATGACTAGTGGATAAATTTGTACAATTCTTATCTACATACATTATTAGAATCAATAATATACTAGGTTGTGAATACTAATCCCATAATATCAAGTATGATAATTATTATAGTCCCATTAAAAACAACATGATTACCTATGTGATCCTTTATATGGATTAAAAACCCTAGATACACGTACATGCATTGGTACAATTGATGGTGATCATGAATATCACTTAATATAGTAAATGTTTTCACAAACTTATTATGGATGACCTATTAGGAGAATAGTTTAAACCTATTAGGAGAATAGTTTAAATGAATGGTATAACTAGAAGGAAATAAAACCCTACCATTGGATAGTAAGTATATTTTGAATAAAAAGGAATTTAAGTAAGAGAATATGTGTAGGAAGATTAATTTTATCTACATAAGTATGGGTAACAATATATTTAAACAAAGTTACTCATGTATGAATGTATGTAGAATGAACCCTAGGTTCCTTAGATAAGAGAAGCTTTCATAAATATTATCTCATGTAATGCATAACCCTGACCTAATTGACCGAATAGAACTGTATGATAAAAATAAATAGAATGAAATTACAAGACTTAAATTCGAAGAACGTAAATTCTTACCACGCATTTAAGTAACCCAGACATACTTTGAGTTATATGACCAAGGATGGATGATATAACTAAATTAGATATCAAGTAGATCATATGTCCTTTTGATAATATTCAAAATGCTAATAATTCATTAGGTTATTGGGACTAGAGTTAAACAATTTAGAAAACCTATAATAGGAATATCTACACATGCTCATTTTGTTTGACTAACACACCCAATGCTTACTAGGATGAATACCTGACTTTGGAGACTAAGTATGACTATTGAGTCAATCTATGACTATGAATATAAGGTATGTACTCCTCCCTATTTCTATCTGGGCATTTATATGACTAAATTTTCCCATAATGAGGGAATTCCTGAAATACTTATTCTTTTGTTCCACTTGTTGACATATCATATTTTCTTGAGATTATTATTGACATGTTGAATTGGATCAACGACCCCACATTCTATTGTGCTAGTATTATGACACATATTTCTGATGAATAATGTATCTTGCCACACTATATTATTCATGGTACATAATTTGACTAGGTAACTATCGTAGACACTTATGCATAATCATTAGGGTGTGCTTTTCTACCTGAGGTGTGCTTTTATACCCTTATATATACAGAGACGTGCTTTTCTGTCTATGGGTGTGCTTTTCTACCCAATATATATTTAGGCCAATGACTCAGTGGTGTCTTAGCCCTACTATAGTTAATATAGTCCAATATATCTACATGCAAATAAATGTAGTAATATGATGATTGATTGTGGAATTGTTTGTTGTTTATTGGAATATTTTTACTGCATCATTCTTTTGGAGATTCCTTCTTTTGTTAATTTTCATTGAAACTTACCTAGATTTAATGGATCCTTTTAATGGGAACACCTTACTTTACTTTCAAATTTTGAATGCCCTAGTTAATCTTCTAATGCACATACTCAGCTTTTGCTTATTCATACCTTGTTTTCCTATTTTTTTCTGGGTGTTCCCTCCACCCAGGTGTAGGTTCTTTATAGAAAAGAGACTCAAGATGATCATGCTCTCATTAGTGAACATAAGGGCAGCTTGAGATAGCCTCATAACTCTCTACATATGAGATTACGTATATGTGGATGTAATCTTTTCATTTTATTTACTACCCTTACGGTGAAAAAGTAATATACATGGAAATATTTAACCTTGTAAATAGTTATGTTTTTCTCTTCTTAAATATTACATGGCTCATGTTTGTACCATTGAGTGGTCCCACTGTCGGGTCCCACTCCTTACATAATGGTATCAGATCCTAAGCAGTCGGTAACTAGACTATTTCAAGTTATCCTAGATTGTTCCTTAGTAGGTAGGTGACCCTATACAGGTTATTGTTATACCTAAACCTAAATCATGTTAACGAATTAGAGTTTCACCTAGTATCCAATTTAGTGGTTTATATACATCCCAAACTAAGTATGTGGATGACACAAGCTTGGGCAACTCTTATCAATCCTACACTTTCTTTATAGGTATAGCCTTCTATAAGTAAAGGTTGGCTCTCTTAGGAAGTAGCCACAACCTCTTGCCTTAAGGGGGGAAAATTCATATACTATAAAGAGTAGGTTGACTTGAATTCACATAATTGTGTGTAACCCTAGTACAACCCATAAAACCTTTTTCTTTTGTTGATTTATAGCATGCCTATGATATGCACATTATGTGAACCAAGCATGCATGGATAGAAACTTAGAATATTGACGTGAATTTTAGATTTTGAGATGTTCTATGATAGAACATGATGAAATGAACTAGATCCTATAAGGTTAAGCTTATATTTTTTTGGGTCCGAAGGTTAAGCTTATATTGTTGCAACATGAAGTTATTACAACATAGTATTGCTTGAGATTCACCATCCAAGGGTTGAATACTATCCTAGATAAACATGTAATACCTCATAAATGAAGGTTTGTTGAAAAAAGTTATAGGTTTCAAGTAAAGATCCTTAGGATTTCTTCCTCAAGGTAGGAATGATTCTTATTTCACTTGTCCTATAAAGGAATTATCACATAGTATTCACATAATAAAACTTTGTGCTATGTTGTTTTTCCCTGAGGACATATGGAGGCACAATCATGTTTGCAAGCTATAGTGGATACTCTTTTTCTTGAAACTTTGGATGTACACCGACACTGAGATTATGTGAGGTAGGTACATCTAGGGTTTGTCCTTAAAGAGTTGACACTCACTCATTCCTGCCATTTAATTAGTTACCTGATGTGTGATATAAGGAGTAGTTTGACTATCTAGTTCATCTGGGCTTGTAATGACATTATGGATGTAAACCAACTAGGGAAGTTGAGACCCTAATCTCTTCTTATTATGGTGCACTGTCTTATAATAAATGGAATTTTGGTATGTGATGGCATAAGTCATGAATTAAGAGAATGGTGAAATAATGAAGGCCATGCCTAGTAAAACCTACTAGAAATTTACTACATGCTAGAAGAAACTTGTTTCCCCTCCTAATCTAGAATTTGGATATTCTTGTTGTATTCCTTGATGATGTGTGTAGAGAAGCCTCTTTTGTGAAGATGAGGTGATGTTACCGTGATAGTATATGGTGTATGTGGTATAAAGTGGTCGAGTTGGTTCTCAGATTGATTTTGGCACCATTTTTGGATTTCCATCCCAGAGTTTTCAGCATCAAAAATATTTTCAGTATTATACTATATATGTACAAAAAGAAAAAGATTTTTGAATTTTATCAATGGTTGTATGAACAAAGTCACCACCATATGAAGTTTTGGGTAGCAAGGAAGCTTTAAGAAAGAAAAACCCCTTGGTTGGCCAGGACTTGGTTCACCACCATATGAAGTTTTGGGTAGCAAGGAAGCTTTAAGAAAGAAAAACCCCTTGGTTGGCCAGGACAGCCTGGAATTTCTAGGCTTAGATGCAAAGATATGATTAAGGATAAGTTTTAGATATATGATTTGGTATACCTATGTTAATTTATCTTTGTAGATGGTTACGTAATAGAATTAACCCTTTAAGGGTTGGAGTCTTATACACTTCATTTATTATGAGAATAACTTGACTTAAAGTCTACCTTATCTTAGTAGAGGATGAAATAAGTAATACTTAGGTAATTTCTAGTAATAATGTCAAACATGTGTAGCTACTATCTAACCTGGATGAAAGCCTTACTAATTTACCTCCATATTGTTACTTCCACAAAAAATGTAATTATATGAATAATAGTAACAATTTTTGCTTGTGCATCCAAATAGAGAAAAGAAATAAAGTTGATAATACAAGTCATGATTATATATGATGAGGTTTTTGCTCCTAATCTTGTTAATACAACAAGATAGTGGTTGTTGTTTCAATGATCCCAAAGGAAAACCTATTTATTGGAACATTTTCATTCTAAGTGGGATGATGAATATATATATATATATATATATATATATATATATATATATATATATATATATATATATATATATATATATATATATAGAGAGAGAGAGAGAGAGAGAGATGGCAGTAAAACATAGAGACCTTATTCTAGTAACATCATGACATGATAAGTGAGTAGTCAAACCATCATTACAGGGCATGCAACCATGACTAATAAGATCTTGTAACTAAACATCTAATAGTAGTATAATGGAGACATCAGGTATGGAGCAACATAGATTCACCTTAGAAGTGTAATATATGGTTGACATGAAATTTTATGCTATGATCAATTACTTAAGTAAACTAGAAATCCATGATTTGATTAGGAGATATAACTTAGTAAATTGGACTATAGTTGGGTGGATTTGAGGATAAAATCCTTTTCAGGGGTGGAGTGTTGTAGAATACCTAAATCTGGGTATACAACTGTAATTGCCTATCTTTAGAGTTACTTTTGATGATGTTAGTATGGGCCCCTTTTTCATTGAATTAAATGGGAATATTTGACGAAAATAAAATATAATTTATAATCAATAACTTTTTAGATAAGGTAAATGGTAAATGAATTAATTTAGTCTTCCATTTAATGTTAATTCTATGTATCACAAACTAATCTTGACCCTAGTTGTAAATCTAGATTTAAGCTAAGTCTAATTAATAAAAGGAATTGAATAAATATATAACATACCAATTGATGAATATATGCATTGAAGCACTAATTGAATACTACTTTCAAGTGATGAAATAAAATATAAACCATTTATAAAAGTAAAACTAATGTTACATTTGGATTCCCTACACCTTATTTAACCAACATACCAAATTTTGAATCAACCTAATATTATTTACTCCACTATTAAATGATTTGCTTTTGATACACAACAATGTAGTCAAAATTTAGATATAAACACCTATGTATTAATTTTATTTAATTGCATCATGAGGGTTTCATTTCTAACTCTCCCATCGGTATCCTCTTCACTTAATTACGCATACGAAACTGTCACGGGGGTGACTGTGTCGCTTCTTTCCCTCCTCATCTCCTTCCTTCTTCTCCTCCTCTTCCTCTCCCCCTCACCTCATCTCTTCTATATCTTCCATGTCCTCTAGTAGATTTCAAAAACCCCAACCATCCTCAATCTTCTTCTCCTTGAGATGCCCAATGACTCATAGAGACAGATTATCAACCTACCTTCCTCTACTTTTCATGTCTGCACAGGATTCTGTCACTGCCTCCTCACTCCATTCACTACCACCAACACTGACGATCTACTAGCATCACCACTAGGGATGCAGAACATGATTCTGATCTCCTATGACCACTCGAAGACCTGAAATGATGAAGTCCCTCCTGTATACGTCTTGGGACTCTACTTACTTGATGTCTGGTAGCTCTATCCCCCTCTATTCTTCACCTTCCTTATTCATCGATGTAAAGACAACTGTAGAAACAAAACTTGATAGGAGTTTCCACCTGTGTCGATAGTGGGCAAGGGAGGCCACTACATCAACAAAGCTCACTAGAAGCACGGTTCCCTCATAACCCTCGACCTACACCTCTAGAACCACACCCTATCTGATGTCAATGCCCTTCATAAGGAGCCAACGGATTTGGTTGATGAGCACATGTCCTCAATGACAACAGGGTATAACAGTGACTACAACATTGACCAAGTTCGGAAGCACCCTCACCTTTGTTCAACCTTTGATGCACCCCCACCTGCAGATCAACCTGCAATCACCCCAACTACTTTCTTCTTTCATTGAAGATAAACTTCCTCATCTAGGCCATATGGAAGCAACTGCCATGTCACCTGAAGACCGGCATGTCCTCACCCCCAAGGTTTGGGTGTCCTTCTTTGACTTATTCACCTCCACACCTCCTCTTCCTCCCATCTGAACTTGCTACTGGAAGCTGGATGACCGGAACCAATGGAGGAGTAGTAATCTAAATACCAGGCAATGCCTGCAGTAGGAGGGTTCCAAGGTCCAAATTCCAGACTACGTTCACTAAGGATTAGTCATTGCATATCAAGACTTTGGTACCCCAATAGTGAGTCTATAATAAATGAAGTTGATTTATAAGATAAACATGAATGAATCTAAGTACTATGAGTAACCTAAAAGTTAATAATTGATCAGATGACTAGTTGATACATTTGTACAATTATTATATACATACATTAGTGTATTAGTATCAATAATATACTAAGTTGTGATTACTAATCCCATAATATCAAGAATGATAATTATTATACTCCCACTAAAAACAATCTGAGTACGTAAGTATCTTTTGTAGGCATTAAAAATCCTAGATACATGTACACATATTGGTACAATTGACGATGATCATGAATATAAATTAATATACAGTGTGTTTTCACAAACTTATGTATTGATGGCCTATTAGGAGAATAGTTTGAACTTGTTAGGAGAATAGTTTAAATGAATGGTATAATTGGAAGGAACTAAAATCCTATCAATGGATTGTAAGTATATTTTGAATAAAAAAGGAATTTGAGTAAGAGAATATGTGTAGGAAGATTAATTTTATCTACATAAGTATGGGTAACAATATATTTCGACAAAGTTAGTCATGTATGAATGTATGTGGAATAGAACCCTAGGTTCCTCAAATAATAGAAGCTTTCATAAATACTATCTCGTGTAATGCATAACCCTTGCCGAATTGAACTATATGATAAGAGAATGACATTACAAGACTTAAATTCAAAGAACACACATTCTTACCACACATTTAAGTAACCCACACATACTTTGACTTATATGACCAAAGAGGGTTGATATAACTAAAACAAATATCTAATGGATCATATGTCCTTTTAATAATATTCAAAATGCTAATATGTCATTAGGTTATTGGGATTGGGATAAAACAATGTAGAAAAACAATAATAATTATGTTTACACATGCTCATTTTGTTTGACTAACACACACAATGCTTACTAGGATGAATACCTAACATTGGAGACCAAGTATGACTATTGAGTTAATCTATGATCATAAAGATAAGGTATGTACGCCTCTCTATTTTTCACTGGGCATTTATATGACTAAATTTTTCCATAATGAGGCAATTCTTGAAATACTTACTGTTTTGTTCCATTTGTTGACATATCCTATTTTCTTGATATTAATTATTGACATGTTGAATTGGGTCAATGACCTCACATTCTATTGTGCTTGTATAATGACACATGTTTATGATGAATAATGTATCTTGCCACACTATATTATTCATGGTAGATAATTTGACTAGCTAACTATCATAGACACTTATGCATAATGGTTAGGGTTTTCTTTTCTACCCGCGGTGTGCTTTTCTACCCTTATATATACAGAGGCATTCTTTTTTGCCTCTGGGTGTGCTTTTCTACCCAATATATATTTAGGCCAACGACTCAGTGGTGTCTTATCCCTACTATATTTAATTCAATCCAATATATCTACATGCAAATAAATGTTGTAATATGATGATTGATTTTGGCAAGGTTTGTTGTTTATTGGAATATTTATACTGCCTCATTCATTTGGATATTCCTTCTTTTGTTAAATCTCATTGAAACTTACCTAGATTTAATGACCCATTTTGATGGGAACATCTTACTCCACTTTCAAATTTTGAATGCCATGGTTAATCTTCTAATGTACATACTCAGCTTTTACTGATTCATACCTTGTTTTTTTTTTGGGTGTTCCCTTCACCCAAGTGTATGTTCTTTATAGGAAAGAGATTCAGGATGATCATGAGCTCGGTGGTGAACATAAGGAAAGCTTGAGATAACCTTGTCCCTCTGTATATGATATTACATGTATGTAGATGTAATCTTTTCATTTTATGTACCACCCTTAGGGTGAAAAAGTAATGCCCTTAGGGTGAAAAAGTAATGTACATGAAAATATTTTGTAACCTTGTAAATAGTTATATTTTCTGCTACTTAAATATTTCATGGCTCATGTTTGTACCATTGAGTGGGCCCACTATTAGGTCCCACTCCTTACAAGGACCAAGGAAGATCAAGGAGGATAATCCAAACCGATCGGTTGGTGGACCAAACTGATTGTCTCAAGGACTCAACATGTGGTGAACCACGGACCAGACGACCAATGAGATGACCAACTAATTGGCCATGAGGCGAGCAGACTGGTTCAAGGATTAACCTGATCAACCCAGATTGGCAAGTAATGATCTTCATCAACAACATGTTTATGTATATGATGTGGACCCTATTTGTGGTAATTTTTTGTGGCTCCAAGGAATTACATTAGAATGGCAATAACAATTGCTTTTTGTTTATTGCATGTTTTCTTGTGGGATATAGCATGTTTATGATACTTACTATACATGTGGTGATTGGATAAAGTATATGCATTTATAAATACAAACTCCCTCAATTAAATATTAAGTCTTAGATACTTTTTTCAAAAGTAGCACACATGAAAAGCTTGATCAACTAAGCATAGGTTACACCCAAGTGTGGTGCATCGTCCAATTGTGGAAGTGTGAAGGTAGATATGTAGGTTCTTCCCAAGCAGGGTGTATGCCTATCGTGTTGGCTTCTGGGACAGGCTTAACTATGTGTCCTTAATGGGATTAAGCACCATAAGCATATAGATGATTATAGCAAGGAGTTGGGCATATCCTCTATACAAGAGTTGCATATGATGCAATTGGCAAAAAGTTTCCTACCTTAATAATTGACTATGTATGTTAGAATTGGTCGGCTAATAGTTGAATTATTTAGGGTCTCGACCAACTAGAAGATTGTACACTACATTCTTCCAAATTGAAATCTAAGGGCTATTTGTTTGAATATAATAATGGCAGTGATAATTAACTAAAGACCTAATTAATATCGCCAATTTCTAAAATCAAATAAAATCAAAAAGGGTTTTGACAAAATGCAAATTTTCTCTTGTAGAATCAAATGACAAACAAATTTGTATTGTAATTAGTCCGTAGGAAGGACAAATTTGACGAGAAAAAATTTCCATGATTGGTTTTGTACTTTGAGATGGGTTCTCAACAAAGAGTGCAAGCTCTATGTCCTTGATTAAGTAGTGCTAGAAATACCTGCTCCTAATGTGCCTAGGCTGAGGTGGATTCTTACTAGAAGCATACCAATGATGCCTTGGACATAAAGTACCTTATGCTAAGATGCATGAACTATGAGTTGAGAAATGTGAGGATATGGGGATTCTTGAAATGGTAACACATCTTAGGAAAGTGAACCGTGATCTCACAAAGCAAGAAAGGAAAAATGCCGTAAAGGTGCTCTTTGAGTGTAAACTGACATAAGGAAACTCCATAGAATATCATGTGCTCAATAGAATTGGACATGTGTATCATCTTGAAGAATTGGGATTCTCTTTGAGACAAGAGTTGGCCAAGGATATGATTCTAAAATTATTGTCAGAATCATATAGCCACTTTATTGGGTGTATTCATGTGAATAATATGGTCAGACCAATGTTAGATTTTCTTGATATGTTGATTAATGAAGAAGTAAGAATGAAGAAGGTCAAATTTGTGATGGTAATCAGCAGAGTTGAGTACACGAATGAAAGCAAGGCCATGAATTATTCTGAGGCCAAGCCCAAATCTAGATCTTCAACACTCAAGATGAGGTTAAAGAAAAGTACAGGAGGAACTATGCTTTGTACTTGAAGGCACTCAGGAAGAAGAAGATGGAGAAATGGATCTCCACTTTAGGGTATATATGTTATGATATAAACCTATCTACTTATTCATCTTGGGTACTAGACATTGGATTTGGATCTCACATATGCTTGAATATGCATGATTTGAAAAGAAGTAGGCCTTTGAATTACCGGCCCGTGCTCCCGTATCACCCATCTTACATGTCCTTACCCCATGCGGAGCTGGCCGCTTTCCCGGCCTGATCTCAGATCCTTTTACGGTGGAATACCAGATATTGTACGATTGCACACACAATTACCAGAATTTGTGAAGTGCTCATCCAAACTAGGTCTAAGGGGCTGTTTGGACATTGTAATTCATCGCGGTACTATAGTTAATGGAGGTATTCTGAATACCATCATCAGAATTATGCCGTTTGGATGAGGGAGCATGTATTCTTCGAATTCTGGTAATCTAAGACCTGGTATTTCCCTGTATATTCTACAGACTTCTTGAAATCCGCCAAAATCGGCAGACTTTAGAATTACCATGGTGTGTTCAGAACCTGGTGCCCCTGATACTATCGCCGAAAATGATCTCTTATGAATCTCCGATTCCCACCACACACCACCTTCCACACCGTCTATTCTCTACCACCATCTCCGTCTGGTTCACATTATAGGTGCGTGGTCGGAGGCTTTCGGATCATTCCCTTCTTGCAGATTTGGGTGCCGCCTCAGCCTCCAGGCATGGCTTTCCCTGAAGGATGGGGCAATAGTGGTGCTAGATCTTCCCTGGATAACAATGTCGACACTTGTGTCTTCCTCCTCGTTCTGGACAAGGACGTTCTCTGGATGGGTCCTCATCATCCAGGACGTCCCCTACCCCGACGTGCAGGTACTGGTCTCTTTAAAGGGTGACGACGACACGCTAGGAATGAGGGTGGACAGGGTGATGATGATTCGGTGGTGGCGGCGCCGGGGTCCGGCTACTTATGGGGGAAAGAACTCCAGCAGTGGGATGACGATGATCCCTTTCTTCCTTAACTTCTACCGCAACAACGATCATGATGGCAAGACTGTCCACAAGGTCATCATCCTTCCTGCTACTATTGCATCAAGCAATGGTGTGTTTGTTTTCAAAAAGGAACAAGTCCATCACACCGAGACCCATTGATCTGGGGGACCGGGAGGCATCTGGTGCCACGGCTGGTCCAAACTTCAAACCCCTCGAGCATGACACCATGGATCACGGGAGGTGTCTCATCGGGACTGACGTTTCTGATCGTTCCTCTACATCTGTCCTCTAGTAATCATCCCTCCAGGCCGTCGTTAAGAAAACAACATAATTTGGGATTGAGGCATTCGTTAAGTGCTTCAGTTTAACTCCTATAACTTATAATTATAGTTGTATTTTTGAAGCTCCCACCCAAACGGCCCCTAAATTCCAATGAAATGAGGGAATTCATGAAAGTTGAGTTATCGTAAGAGTTACAAGTGCTTTGGTAAGGTTTGGATGGTGATTTATGTTGATATCATGACTAAGATCCCTATGTTTATGCCTTTGGGAAGTATGTAATTGGATGGTCAAATAGTTGGTTTTTACACCAACATTGAGTAGAATGTATCTTGAGAGGTAGTAAAACTATGGTTAAAATTTGGTGGCAATTGGAGATTCATAGAGGAAGTTATTTAGGCTGGAAAATGGTGAAATAATGTGCTTTATGGTGCAATTTATTAGCAAGGTTCAGACTATATAGCCTAAGTTGGTTGTGTCACACAACCCTTGGTTGGACTGGGCAGTGTGGCAAGTTTCCGGCCTTAGATCTACTATCCAGTGACCTAGACTCTTAACTTGAGCAAACCACGGATCGGGTTGATGTGTGGGGGCATTCTCAGCCCTTAGATGGGAGATCAATGATTGTAGGTTGTTTCCTTCCTTGCGGTTAGATCAAGACATCAAAGTAGTTTTTTCCACGACTTTTCTCACCACCACTTGTCAAGATCGTGGAACGAGTTGGGGAAGTAACCGGGTACATGGATCCATATTCTCATTTCAAATTATATGACCCCTCACAGCAGTCTCTTCATGACCGGTGGTAGGAGTATCACCATCTTCCTCATTTGGCCTCTCGACCAACAAATACAGAATGCAGTCCATGGGAAGAACAAGGATGTAGAGCTAGAGAGTAGATATTAGGGAAATAAGACATGGAAAAGACAAAACAATCTCATGGGAGTCAACGGTGGGTGGCCTCGTCTCTGGTCGTGGTGTGTGAGTACTACCCAAGCCCTTCTAGCTGGAGAAGAACACAGAGTATAGATGATTGATGCAGAGCTTCTCCACTACAATCAAAGGATCTCAAAGTATTTGTGGAGCCTATGTGTACCCTTTTAAAGCCTTCAACCAAATCAAGGAAGATCAGGGGTGTTTCCCCCTATCTACTCCACCAAGCAGCACCCCACACTGACAGCCTCCTCGAACTGTAAGAAGAATCCACTAGTGGCGGGCCTGAGATGCCATGAGGATCTAACCAGGGACACCAATGATGAAGGGGGTCTTTAGAGAAGATGAAGAGTGATCCTGAGCAGTGGATTGATTGCCAGAGCTCACAGCCATGGCGGTGATCCTTTCACAGAGAGCACAGTTCCTATAGACATGAAGGAAAGAGCGAGAGGGAGAGGGCCCAGACCTGATTCGCTTAGCCCTGAACTAGCAGATTAAGACTATGAACCGGCCGGTCTACTTCAAGCGAACCAGGCGAGGAGAGGCGCACACTCTTGTGAGGAGTATGACGTGTGTTGATGAGTCATAGGATGCCACGTGGTATCTTTCAATTGGTCGTGAAAGGTAAATACATAAGAAACTCACAGATCTTACATAATTCATATAAAATAGATTTTTTATCTGAAAAATACAATTAAGGTATAAAAATGTTCAAAAAATGAATAGAACAACGTGGAACTATAATATCAGCCTTTTGGTTCTTATTACACAGTCATATCATGTAAGATGCTATATACTTGTGTAATGAATAATAAATATCAAATAAAGACCTAAAATCATGATAATGCTTCAGTAACTCTGAAATATGATATATAATCCATAAAATGTCAGATATTATGATGCTTGAACATGAAATCATGTAATTTGTGTTATTTGGATAATTAGGGCTAATAACCCTAATTAATGTCTAATAATTACAAATATGCTCACGAAATCCTAGAAATTACATAGTGAGCTCTATCTAGTATATGGAACCTCAGATTTAATTATCAGATCAAGATGATACACATAATCCATGTTATACGATGATGTTTGCTCTTAATGTGATATAAACCCTAATATGATTAATACATGTAACATAGGGTTAACATATGCACATAATCATATGTAACCAAGTAATTAGGTTATGTGTCCTAATTTGGAATATAAGATCAATAACCTAATTACAAGAAGATAAGACAAATAACGATGCACATATCTTAATGAGCTAGGTCAAACCCTAATAGACATAACTAGGGTTAAAGATGATGAGAACCTAATCATGATATGTGATCTTGTCTTTATCAGGGGTTGACCAATGTAGTAGTTGACATCAGGAATATGTGGTTTAGATTATCTTGATCAAGGTACACCATTACCTCTTACTTAGCTTATTATACAATATGCTTGCCATATATGTGTAGTAAAATACTTGGCAAATGATATTGGATGAAGTGATTGTTCTTGTATGATATGTTGCATTATTTTCCATACTTATGACTATGAACACATCAAACATAATATATTTGTTCCATTATATGAAAACACTAAGCTCTTTGGTGGTACAGTGCTTGGAAGTGACCTAACTCTTTAGTAGTCAGTCACATTATACATATGATCTAACTCTTTGGTAGTCGATCATAAAGGCCTTAATATTGAGCTCCTTGAGAGTCAAGAGAATGCATCAAAACCATCAGAGGTCAATGCATGGATATATAATGGAAAATGAGCTTAAAATATGTGTTCTCTTTTGTTAATGAACATCTTTGGGCAAGTATATGATTTTTCTTATATTTGTTTATTACTGCCAACTTCTAGTTTTATCTTATTGCCAAGATATGAAAAGAGGTATAATTAAAGACACATAGGCATACTTAGTACAATATTCTTGAATATTGTGCTGATGTGTACCACATGTAATCTTTTATTTAGGTTTGTGGACATATGCTTTTGAAGAATCGAGATAGTTGTGAGTTGTGTGGCGAGCTGATGTATTGGTGGACATGTTGTCTTACGATCCTATTATTTTGTGGTAGTGCATGTATATGTAAAAGTTTTCTGTTCAATATGTAATATCAAATTTTGTAACAATTCATTATGTAATTATATGTTGAATGGCGAACATGTGTCATATGGTTTTTATTTATTGTTCATGCGCATGTGCTACTGTTTGTTTCCTTCTGACTTCCTCTGATTTTCTTATTCTTAGCCTAGTGTGTGGTGTTTAAATTGGGATTCTCACTGAGGTGAGGGTTTCAATTTGGACGTCACACATCGGATTAAGTTTAAGAAAATTCGGGGACGTCACAGGTGGTATCAGAGCATGAACAATAGCAAAGCCTGACATTTTGTCATTATGCAACTCAAACTAAAGAACCATGAACTTAAAACAAATATTTAGGGTTAGATTAGCTATCTTTTCGAGACTAGATCTGACCTAGCCTCTAGGTTAGCACCTAGATGTCAGAGAACTAGGTCTAGACTGGTTCTTGTTGTATAGTAGGTCCTTAGATGTCGTTCTTTCCTTATAGTGTTGCGGTATGGGACGCTGCATTATTTGGAAATGATGTGCATCAAGGCAAGAGAAATCCTAGACATATAGCGCTCATTATCTAAGGTATCTACACTAGTCTATACCATGTTCTCACCCTTTTCACTATTTTTCATGAAACTGTACTCTCTACTATGTGTGGGACACTCATTTCTGGATTTGGTTTTTGATTCCAATCAGACCGGACCTTGATAGTTTTCTCTGACGCTTGTTTTATCAGAGAAAAACTATATCATATTTTATTATATATGTAAGTATTACAAAAATGTGTCCCCATACATGTATGAGTAGGAGGTGGTCATGCAACCTAAGTGAAAGTGAATGACATCAGCCTAGAAGAGAGATTAGTTCTAGATTAGATATCTAGAGCCTTGTTGGAATATGTGATATATGGAATAGATGAAATAAAATTTGATGATGATGTAAGTCTTGTATAGATGACATAAGATGGTTATGTTGATCTATGTTTGTCTTTGAGGACTTAAGTTCAACTTTGAGGATTTGAGATAAGTTTTGATGATGCAAGTATGCATTCTTTTATGAGATAAGATATGTTAAGTTAAGATAAGATGTGGATCAACACGAGCCTCAAGCTCTTTTACAAAGGAGGACCTCTAGTGTTAGGACCAGTTTTAGGGTTAACTCCACAGAGAGTGAGACCCAAAGGGAGAAGGTCAGAGAACCTAAACTCCAAGATATGTATATATTGAGAAATATGTGATATGATATGTCCTAAACTAGACTACTCCTAAGTGATGAGTTGAGTTGCTTTATGCATGATTCATGTAGTCTTGTTGAACCCTAGATGTCCTTGGGAGGACCAAACCCAAGATGCAAAGAGAGGCTGGTTATATGTGCATATGTGAGTATGAATATGAGTACCTACCATCTGGGTGAGGGAGAGAGTCCCAAGACCCTGGAGGAGGCAACTATGTTAGATTTTGTACAGCCTCATGCTCGGGTTGGTAGTTCCATATAGGACTCTGGTGGTGTATGTTTCAGAGAATTTTGGGTAAGCATGTCTCATGGGTAGAAAACCCATTAAGAGAATGCCATGGCATGTTTTGGTTTGTTCTTATGCGGCTAGAGCTTGTAAAGCAATTACTAGTGCCAATGAGGTGATCCGAGAACCCTAGACTAAAAGAGGAAAGATAAAGTATATGCATATGAGATACTCATAGAGTTGAGTTAGCTCAGAGAGACTAAGCATGGCACTACCCTCATGATATGAGTCAGGAGAACCTCAATTGGGCTAGATAAAGTCTTGATATATGTTTGACAAGCCACTTGTATATGATGATTAAGAACAACCTTAGTATAATGTCTATATGAATGTGATTTGATCTCTAGATGTGAAACAAGTATATGACATTTTAGAAACCTAGAGATGGTTTAATAGATATAAATGCATACATGGTTAATCATATACATGAATAATGATGATAATGTGAAATTGTTGGTTAATCTTCTGATGAAATCACTAGTACATGTTGCAATTTATTTTGAGCAATGAAATAAGGTAATATGAATGAAGCATGTTACATGGGGTGTTAATCTTAGCTCTTAATAAAGATGAAAAATATGGTTTGACAATTAGCACAACATAACGATTATGACACCTTGATATGATCTAGATGGATAAAGTGGGTTAACTATAGTTAACTCCCTCCTATAAGGCATATGTTAATCTTGAACATGTTCTAACAATTAGCTCAATAAAATGTTGATGACACCTTGATACAGTGGGTTACTTTTAATTAACTCCTTTAAAACATGGTAATATGATGTGGGAAACCTAATGCATGGGTAAAGATAAGGATGCAACCCTAACATATAAGATATGTCATGACTAAACATGAGTTTCCAAACCCTTTTGAAGGGGGTAGTTCACCCTAGATGCTTTAATAACCTTCTAGGAGTGGTACATATATGTTTTGGACATGATGTTTATGAGAATGTTGCACCTAGAGTAGTGCCCTAGTTGTGTATGAAGACCCTTTGATTTTCCTTAGAGTATGAGAATGGCTTAATTTTGAGGACAAAATTTCTTTTAAGATGTATAGATGTGAAAAAGTGGATTTCTGGCTTAATTTTGAGGACAAAATATCTTTTAAGGTGTGTAGGATGTGATGGAGTGGACTTTTGAAATCTCTAAATGTCGAATGAAATGAGGAAATTTATGAATGTTGAGTTATCTTAAGAGTTATGAGTGCTTTGGTAAGGTTTGGATGGTGATTGATGTTGATATCATGACTGAGATCCCTATGTTTATGCCTTTGGGAAGTATGTAATTTAATGGTCAAACAGATTGATTTTTTTCACTAAATTTGAATAGAATGTAGCTTGAGAGGTATTAAAACTATGGTTAAAATTTGGTGGTGATTGGAGATTGCTATAGGAAGTTATTTAGGTTGGAAAATGGTGAAATAATGTGCTTTCTGGTGCAATTTATTAGCAAGGTTCGGACTATATAGCCTAAGTTGGCTGTGTCACACACCCCTTGGTTGGACTGGGTAGTGTGGCAATCTTTTGGCCTTAGACCCACTATCCAGTGGCCAAGACTCTTAACTTGAGTAAACCACAAATCTGGTTGCTATGTGGGGGCATTCTCAGCCCTTGGATGGGAGATCAATGAATGTAGGTTGTCTCCTTCCTTACGGTTAGATCAAGACATCAAAGCAGTTTTCACCACGACTTTTCTCACCACCACTTGTCAAGATCTTGGAACGAGGGGGAGAAGTAACTGAGTACATGGATCCATATTCTCATTCTGAATTATATGACCCCTCACAACAGTCTCTTTGTGACCGGTGCTAGGAGTATCACCATCTTCCTCTTCCGGCCTCTCCACGAGAAAATACAGACCACATTCCATGGGAAGAACAAGGACGTAGAGGTAGAGAGGAGATATTAGGGAAATAAGGTGTCGATAAGACAGAACAAACTCATGGGAGTCAACGGTGAGTGGCCTTGTGTCTGGTCATGGTGTGTGAGTACTACCAAGCCCTTCTAGCTGGAGAAGAACACATACTGTAGATGATTGATGCAAAGCTTCTCCACTACAATCAGAGGATCTCAAAAGCTACGTTTGGATTGCCAGATTCATCAGGATTACAACGAATCCTGCAGTTAGGGAATCCATGTACATGGATTAAGCTGTTTTGAAAAGTTCCGGAGAACTGTAGTTTACGTTGGGTGATATGTGGAGAGGAACGGGACTAGTGGTTTGGAGTAGCTTGCAGCCAGCTGGAAATGCACAACAGGGGCAATGGATATCGGCGTCCCTCGCTTTTGAACTGGAGAGCAGTTTACTGCATTTATATTATATATGTGAATGCAGGATGATGTCCTTTTTTCCATTACGGCAAAGCAAATACAAACTTTTTGTTGCTGGGTGCACGAATGCAATCCTTTACGATGAAATACAGCTAAACAAACATACCCAAAGTATTCGTGGAGCCTATGTGTACCCCACAATGATAGCCTCCTCGAGCCGCAAGTAGAATCCCCCAGCGGCGGGCCTGAGATTCCGTAAGGATCTAACCAAGGACACCGAAGATGAAGGGGGCCTTCAAAGAAGATGAAGAGTCCTCTTGATTAGTGGATTGATCATTAGAGCTCACAGCCGTACGTGGCGGTGGTCCTTTTGTAGAGAGCACGGCTCCTGCAGACGCGAGGGAAAGAGCGAGAGGGAGAGGGCCCAGACTTGGTTCGCTCAGCCCTGAACTAGCAGATTAAGACCGTGAACCGACCGGTCTGCCTCAAGTGGACCAGGTGAGGAGAGGAGCACACTCTTGGGAGGAGTATGATGCATGTGGATGAGTCATAGGCTTCCACGTGGTAGCTTTCAATGGGTCGTGAAAGGTAAATACCCAAGAAACTCACAGATCTTACATAATTCATAGAAAATAGATTCTTTATCTGAAAAATACAAATAAGGTATCAAAATGTTCAGAAAAATGAGTAGAACAACATGGAATCAAAAATGATATTGGATGAAATGATTGTTCTTGTATGATATGTTGCATGATTTGCCATACTTATGACTACGAACGCATCAAATATAATACATCAGTTCCATTATAAGAAAGCACTAAACTCTTTGGTAGTATAGTGCTTGGAAGTGACCTAACGCTTTGGTAGTCGGTCACATTGTACATATGATATAACTCTTTTGTAGTCAATAATAAAGGCCTTAATCTTGAGCTCCTTGAGAGACAACAAAATGCATCAAAACCTTCAGTGGACAATACATGGATATATAGTGGAAAATGAGCTTAAACTATGTGTTCTCTTTTGTTAATGAACATCTTTGTGTAGGTATAGGCTTTTTCTTATATTTGCTTATTACTGTAAAGATTTAGTTTTATCTTATTGCCAAGATATGAAAAGAGGTATAATTAAAGATACATAGGCATACTCAGTACAATATTCTTGAATATTATGCTGATGTGTACCACATGTAATCTTTATTTAGGTTTGTGGACATATGATTTTGAAGAACTGAGATAGTTGTGAGTTGTGTGGTGAGCTGATGTACAGGTGGACCTATTGTCTTAAGATCATGTTGTTTAGTGGTAGTACATGTATTGTAAAAAGTTTGTTGTTCAATATGTAATATCAAATGTTGTAACAATTCATTATGTAATTAAATGTTGAATGGTGAACATGTGTCTTATGGTTTTTATTTATTGTTCATGTGCATGTGCTACTGTTTGTTTCCTTCTAACTTCCTCTAATTTTCTTCTTCTTAGCCTAGTGTGTGGTGTTTAAATTAGGATTCTCACTGAGGTGAGGGTTTCAATTTGGATGTCACACATCAGATTAAGGTTTAGAAAATCCGGGGACATCACACAATGAGAGGGCTAGTGATCTATTCAGACTCATACATATTGATGTGTGTGGGCCTTTTAGAACAAATGCTAGAGGTGGGTATCAATACTTCATTACCTTCATTGATGACTTTAGTAGGTACGGTTATGTTAACCTACTGAAACATAAATGAGAAATTCTTGACAGGTTCAAGGAGTTTATGAATGAAGTACAGAATCAACTTGGGAAAAGTGTTAAGGCTCTTCATTCTGATCGAGGTAGAGAATACTTAAGCAAAGAGTTTGAGGACCTTCTGCTAGCCCGTTGTATTGTATCACAATGGACTCCTCCTGGAACACCACATCATAATGGTGTATCTGAAAGAAGGAATCACACATTACTTGATATGGTGCAATCAATGATGAGTTTAGATGAGCTTCCAACTACCCTATACGATTATTCTCTGGAAACTAATGTGCCTACACTAAAACAAGTACCATATAAATTGGTTCAAAAGATACCATATGAGATATGGACTGGGAAGCATCCCAAAGTGTCTTTCATGAAGATTTGGAGATGTAAATCTTATGTGAGGAAAATGATTCCTAAAAATCATGGACCTAAATTTGATAAATGTCATTTTGTTGGATATCCTAAAGAGATAAGAGGGTATTACTTTTATTCCCTATCTAAAAACAAAGTGTTTATTTCCAGAGATGTTGCATTCCTATAGGTGGATTTTATTTCCAAAGGAATTAGAGGGAGGAAAGTGGAACTCGAAGAGGTTTGAGACAACAAGAAACAATTGAATGATGTACAAGAGGAACAAAGAGAATCACAAAGTGTTATGGAATCTCAAATTCCTCAAATACACAGGTACCTCATAGATCTCATAGGACACACCTTGAACCTGGGAGATTTGGATATCTTGTGACTCAGGAAGGCGGTGAGTTGGTCATAGATAATGAGACAACAACCAACCTAGAAGTTATTGAGGGACCTGAGTCTGAGAAATGGCTTGAGGCCATGAGATCTAATATGGGATCCATGCATATCAACAAGGTATCGACCTTAGTGGATCCACTTGAAGAGGTAAAATGTATAGGGTGCAAGTGGGTCTTTGAGAAGAAGACTGACATGGATGGTAAAGTACAAACCTAGAAGGGTAGATTGGCCATGGTTAATTCCATCACGATCATGCTTGCTATTACAACTTATCATGACTATGAGATTTTGTAGATGGGTGTTAAAACTACATTCCTTAATAGGAATCTTCAAGAGGATGTGTATATGACACAGCCTGAGGGTTTTATAAATCCAAAGGATGCAAATAAAGTTTATAAGGTACAAAGGTCAATGTATGGATCGTAGCAAGCATCTTGGAGATAAAATCTTCATTTTGATGAGACAGTCAAAGAGTTTGGCTTTATTCAAAATTAAGATGAACCTTGTGTGTACAAGAAGGTTAATGGGAGAATAGAAACATTCCTCATATTGTATGTAGATGACATACTATTGATGGGGAATGACATACCTACTTTACAAAAGGAAAAGACATGATTGGGAAATATGTTTTCTATGAAAGACTTGGGAGAAGCATATTACATCTTGGGGATTAAGATCTATAGAGATAGATCTAGAATGCTTCTTGGACTAAGATAGAGCACATACATTGACAATGTCTTAAAGTAGTTCAACATGGAGAGCTCAGAGAGAGGAAACCTACCCATGCTTCATGGAGTTCCTATCTCTAAAGCTTAATGTGTCAGTTCTTGTGAAGAAAGGGAACACATGAGTTTGATTCCAAATGCCTCAACAATTGGATTAATCATGTATGCAATGTTGTGTACCATCCCATGTCTCATATGCCTCAAGCATGATGAGCAGATATCAATCAGATCCATGTGATGCTCACTAGACATCCATGAAGAACATCCTTAAGTACTTAAGAAAGATTAAGGATCAGTTCCTCATCTATGACGGAGAGGAAGAGTTGGTGGTAAAGGGCTACACCAATGCAAGATTCCAAACTGACAATGATGATTACATATTGCAATCAAGATTCATATTTTGTCTAAACAACAGAGTTGTAATCTATAAGAGTTCCAAGCAAGAGATAGTTGTCGATTCTACGATAGAGGCCAAGTATATTGCTGCATGGAGTGCAGAAAAGGAAGTTGTATGGATCAAGAAGTTCATTTCTGAACTTGGGGTCCTTCCAAGCATCAAGGACGCAGTTGAGCTATATTGTGACAACAATGGACCTATTGCATAAGTAAGGACCCCATACTGCATCATTGTTCCAATCATATACTAAGGTGGTTCCATCTCATACAAGAGATCATACAGTGAGGAGGTGTGAAGATCTATAGAGTTTTGACTGAGAGAAATATTGGTGACCCTGTAGCAAAGGAACTTTTATAGCAGAAGCATGATGCACATGTTAGATCACTTGGAATAATATTTGTAGGTGATTGGCTCTAAGTGCAAGTGGGATTCTGTTGGTATGTATGCCCAAAGATCCAATCTTATGGTGGTTGTAATGGCATAATGTGTAAACAATTTGATTATTTAAAAGGCAAGATTCTAATCTCTTCTATTTTATTCAATTATGAGATTATGATGTAACATAATAAATGTCTAGAGAGTGATTTTACTCAATGTGGTATGTATTCAAGTGCATGAATTGAATAATGAGATAATATGGATGTTAAGAGTGTATACATTCTCATTATGTCTCTGGTTGGATGTTATTGTGGAAAGCAAATAGACAGCAATAGCACATAAGACTATAGTGTGTGTTGGTTGATGACAGAATCTCATCAGTCATGAAATGTGATATTAAACCAAGCACACAAAAACATGTTAGAGAATAATGTATTAGGCATACCCATAATAAGATTGATACATGGAAGCCCTTACAATGGTAGTCATTGTCAGCTCTCATAGTGATTGTGGTTCTTAGACCTAAAGTCACTACACTCATTACATGTCATTTGGTATGCTTTGACATCATCAAATGTAATCCTAAATAAAGGTTTCCATAAAGGTGATGATTGGGTGATTGTGACACATGGGGACTAACTTTGAGTGATGTATATGGTATTTTTCCCTCCTATATGAGTATGATATCCTAGGCTTCTTGATTAGAGAGACTAAGAAATGCATGTCCATGCATATGTGAGTCAAAATGTGATATTGAGCTTACATATATCTCAGACATTCTACTCTGGTTCAATAAACAAGATTTAATGTTGAAGATGATGACTACTCCATGCATGGATTTCAACCTAGACATCAATGACAAAGGAACTATACAAACACTGTAAAACCATACACAGATTGTAGGTTGAAGTTTTTATCCAACTTTCCATTACTTGGGTAGCAATGATGTGTGACTAGGCGCTTTGCTTGTGATTTCATAATTGGTTATGGACATTCACTGCCAACGTAATATGGGACCTATAGGGTTACACATATATGAATTCACCTACAAGAGGAGTTTATCCATGGATGATGTTTAAGTTTATTACTAAATATGTTGAGGTATTCAATTAAACACAAATTAATTGACTAGACTCGTAATCATCAAATTCAAGTGTTGGGCTGACTGGTTAGGGTGTCAAGTTGATTCTAAATTGAATTGGCTGAATTCTACATGAGTCACAATACCAACCGATTGACTCAATGGATGAACCAATCGACTCAGGTTTGGTGAGATTACCGGTTCACCTAGTGAACCAATCATCTCGATCATGCAAATCAATGCTTCTGGTGACATTCCCGATTCATGAGAATAGTTTATTGTTTCACTAGTTCAGTTTGATTTGTACAAGGAATTAATATTGGACATTAATTGGAAATGAATTGTCAATTCAATTTGTGATTGGGAAACATGTGAAATGATCATCTCACTGAGTGAACTTACTGGCTCACTATGCCAAATGACCAGTTCACCCATCATAGGGCAGTTAATACATGGAAATTCTGGTCCCTTCCACTACCACACATACTAGGAACTCAGACCCTAACCCCTCCTATAAATAGAGGGGTATTGGGGGCTTCTCAAACACATCAATTGCCTCTGACAATTGTTTTTCTTCTCTAGTTTTGGTAACTAAGAGAACCTGAGCAAGTCCTACCCGATAAAGGGAGGGATAGCTATGGAGAACAATTGTGGGAGAGCAAATTGGTGTGATAACAACTCCTTCCTATCTATTATAGTAGCATGACAAGAGTTCTAGGCGGTCTGTGTGGACTTCCATAGAGGCATGGAGGTTGTTGTTTGCCTCTAGGAGGACGACATCAACCTACTATTTGTGGTGAGACCAGGAGGCACAACAGATGAGTCTTGGTGCAACTAGAAGACAATTGTGTATCTACAATGATGAGGAGATGTCACTGGGTTTTCTCGAGGACCAGGTATATCCTCAAAACCATCCTTTACATTTTGTAATTATTGAAGTGATCTGTTGGTTTATGTGGAATATGGCAGTAAGATTTTGTTTTTGATGCTTGTTATGTATCCATATATCCCTACACTTTATCCCACTAGAAGATGTCTTGTGTCATCTCTAGCAGTTTAATGTCTGCCACTTGTCTTCTATTCTACCATAATTGCACTAGAAATGGTTGTCATTTCTTGTAGATCAGGATGTGGCTATGAACTCCCACTAGGACACAATGCACATTTTGCAGCAAGATACATTATCAATAGGAAAAGTGCTATCATAAGCATGATCACCCACATAAGCAATGTTGTAGAATTGGGTTGTCAATGATGCCCAAGGATTTAACAATCATTCTATTGACATCTCTTCAGATGAGTATGAGAAACTTCTACATGCCTTGCAATAGGCTTCTCCACAATCCAAAGGATCTAGGGATTCTGTGACCATGAAATCCGCTATGACATCTAGCCTCCAACCAAGGTAACATCAAGATCTTATGCTAGTATCCATCTTTCCTTAGATTGTTGACTTTAGGGAATCCCAACATATGTGTGGGCTCCGATCTCCAAAACCACGATATAAACTCAGCGGAAGCATTCGATTAGCAACGGATTACAAAAATCACCGGAAATTAAAACTTTTTGAAACAAGATCTTGAAAACCATAAAACTTCTTTCATAGAAAAGAGATAAACTGTTTACATCTCTGTCAAATTACTTCTTGAGTAATTTATACACAACATGATACAAAATCTCAAGAGTCAAAATAAAAAATCTCAGACCACTAACTCCATGGACCTTAGAGTACAGAGATGACATAGGACTATCTAACTACAACTCAACAGTCAGTATCTCCACCTGAGATTCACTGCTGCTCCTGATACTGCTGCTGATATTGATCGCCTGTAGACTGGTTCCTTCGTCCTCGATGACCACCTAAAAAGTTGAAATCTACGGAGTGAGACAATTTTAAATAAGTTTCCCAGTGAGAGTTATAACTCTCAACTAGAAGCTTTATAAAAGCAATCAAAGAACAATATAAGCAATAAAAGCTTTCAAGGCAATCAACAGTAGATTAACATTAAGTAGAACATCAACATTTAGGAAATATAAACAACATATGTACTATGCAGAGTAACATCATCCATGTATCTCGTAGTTCAACCTAAGCAGATATACTACGTAGTTGATTATGTTTTACAAACAACATTATGCCCTGCGGAGATGAGGTATACCGCTCATACTCCAACCGATCACTGTTAAGTCGCATAGGTATCATACCTAGGTCATCAAAAGAGCCAGATTCTTATGACCTCATCTTCCTCAGTCAGAGTGAGGATAAACATGCAGGACATCCAGTGTCTCTGCTACTATATCTCACCAGGGTAATCTAGTACTTCGCTATTAGAGTCACAGTGGCATTATGTACTCTCTTCACCATCGAAAGATTTCTTGTTTATCTCTCATCGATGCGGTATAAAAGATTTCCTCAGGAGAATAGTGTTACATCACCCCGGCATAAATATATAGTGAAGGAATGATAGATTAAGATACATCTACATCAATTCCTACACTAGGATGTAAGGATATACACATCCATATCCCCCACATACTCAAAAGTATGTGATCCAGGAGTTCCCTTAGGAAAACTTGTTTCACCATCATATAACATCTAACAATGATGGATCTATGATCAGGTCTCTACATGGTATGATTATACTTGATTAGTTAGGTACATTTTAGTATTCTTTTAACATCATACATGTTCTCAAACATTAATCATTAGCATAACATCTATGAAAGTAGAATACTAAATGTAACAAGTCTAACTCACATCAGTTATCATTTCTCAATCATCTCATCACAAGTCATCTAATAAGCATGACCTTGATGATACTCATGGCTCTCATAGCCTATCAATCTCACAAGATGCCACTTACTAGGCAACAGGGTATTTCACTATTCATAAAGCTAATAACTTGCTTTCAATGAATATGGTATCATAATCCTTACCTGGATATGATCATCATCATATAATAACCTGCATGGTTAATTCAACTAATAGTAGTAAACAATTCATTTCAGGAGTTGTACCTTCATACTCTTATAAGAGTTAAATTCCCTGATCTTCATCAATTAGGGTTTACTATTCACATTACATGTTATCACCCTAGAATTAGGGTTTACTATCCACTTCATGGTGAATTGAACTCATAACATCATCATGTATGAGAAACAACATCATTGATGCCCTCAGATTAGATTAAGATTCATCAATTATCATAATTAGGGTTTCCATGATCTCACATAGGTGGATCATAACATAATCATGCACATTTATGTACATTGAAGGTATTTTACTTGAATTGCAACTATAAATGGTACTTTCTCTCTCCTCTTACTAATAGATGGTGATTACATCACTCTAGATTAGATTGGGACAAGTCCTCATTGGTTAAGATAAGCCAAAACACCACTAACATGTCATTAGGGTTTGATTAAAACAAGGTATCACTTGATTGAACCCTTCAAGGGCATATTGGTAAAATACACCATTGATCATCATCATAGGTCAATTCATTAGTCACTTAGTCCCTTAATGTCCTAGGGTACTATTAGGGTTTAGATTAGATCACCATTGGACCAATTACACCTTCAACCGATTAAGCAAAAACAACCTTGAAAGTCTCCAAACGGTTTCAACCTTCAACCTCCAAACGGTCTTGAGACCATTTGGGGGCGTTGACCGTTTGGATGGTTTGACCTTCAAGACCACATGGGTCACCAAGACCGCATGGGTGCGTTGATCGTTTGGGAAAGTTGACCTCCAAACCGTTTGAAGCTATGTGACTTGAAACCGTTTGATTTTAAACGATCATGAGATCGATTGGTCCAAACGACCTTGAGATCATTTGAGCCCAAACGGTCTTGAGACCGTTTGGTCCAAATGGGCTCAAACCGTTTGGACCTCAAAAGTGACTCCAAGGTTACAATCGATTATGGTTATCTATGTTGAAGCCTCCAATTGGTCAAATCCTTGTTAACCAGTTGTAAATTGAGTCAAATAGGGTTAGCCTTAATTAATTGGACACCAAATTGACCCTCTATTGAAAGCCAATTAGGGTTAAATCCATTTCAATTAGGGTTTTCAATCGGATAATCATCAATGTTCAACAATGTGAATCAAATTGAGGTTGAACCCATCAATTGACCTTCTATTGGGCCCAAACTTGGCCCAAACGGTCTTGAGATCATTTGGACATCCTCCAAACGGTCTTGAGACCGTTTTATCAAAGTTGCATAAAAAACTAAGTCGGTTTGATAAGGGTTGAACCCTAATTAGGTCTAAAATCAACATTTTTATCAATTCATCAACTTATTGCAATTGGACCCTCAAACCATCAAATTACCTTAATCCTAGACCTCCAAACAGTCTTGGGATGTCACCAAACGGTCTTGAGACCGTTTGGGTCCTTCAACCCAAAGTTCACCAAAATCTATCCTTAAAATCAGCAATTCAACCCGATTAGGGTTTAAGGGGTTGAAGTGCCTTCAACTTGTGATTGGTTTGGAATTAGGTTATTATTCTTTGTAGAAATTAAATTCAACATGTTTACAACAGACCCTTAAATGGTCTTCCCTTGGTCAACCCTATCAAATGGTCTTGAGACCGTTTGATTCTAAACGGTCTTGCAAGATCGTTTGAGATCAAACGGTTTGAGACCGTTTGATTTCAAACGGTTTGCAAACCGTTTAGACCAAATAGTCCAAGGTCATTTGATAAAGTTACCTAGGAATTCACGCCCATTATCTTCAACCTTGGGACAGGTCGGTTACTCCATGGATTGCTTGCAAGAAAGCAAGGAAGAGTGGGGAAGAAGAAGAACTAAGCATAATTTGCAAGAAGATAGATATGCATAATAAAGCAAGAAGTTTAGAGTTATAAAACCTACCTCAAACGTTGTTCCTAGAGCTCCAAGCTTCCAAGATTCAAGCCATTAATGGGTTCTTGAGATCCACAGGTTGGCCAAAGGTGATTCTCCAAGGAAAAGATGGGGATGGTCGGCTAGAACAAGAAAACTAAGTAAATTAACCATAGAACCAACCTTATACACGGATTTCCTCCAAGAATCCGAGCTAGAAGATGGTTTTCTTCTTACCTTAGAACTAGTTGGTCGTCTCCTTGAGTTCCATAGCTCTGCCTTGGTCAGTTGAGCAAGATGAGAAATGAAGAGGAGAAAGGATATGTTTACTTGGTTTGCAAAGGAAAAAGGCTTATATAGTTTAGGTTGATTTCCACCATAAGGACCTTTAGTTCATAGATTTCTCATCTAAGTCCCTCCTTCTTTCTAAGGTACGTCCAAAACATCATAAATTAAGCAAATCCCATCAAAACTCAAGATTTTAAGGGTAAATAAAACTAATATACAACTAAGGTACCTATATGAAGGGTCTCCTTACTCATATTAGGTGAATTTTACCACAAAGATTATTCTTCTCATCTGATTATTCGTTGAAGCACCCCTTTCACCATTTATACTCTAAATGATGTCAAGAATCATAAAATATATTCTAGTAGGTGTATTTTACAAGTTGCACCCCACATTTTGGGTAATTTACACTTTACTCCAAAATTAGGGTTTTTAAGCACAAGGATCATTCCACAAGCTGCATCTAGATGCCCAAGCTTTGGGAAATACATCATATCTGATCATATTCACTCATATGATGTCTCATCCTCAAAGGAACATTTTAACCTGTGAAATTTGCAAGTTAATCCTTTTAACGGGGTAATTTGCACATAGGTCCCTGCATTTACAAAACAATACTACAATCTTTGTTTAAAAAGGACAAAATTGAAAGTATATGTTACTGAGGAACTTAATTACATGCCAGGGAGTAATCACAAGTATTTAATTACATATTTAGGCAAAACATCTAGGATTAGTTTATAACCCAGGTCAGGGATGTTACAATATGAGTGATATGAGACACCTTCTTTCCTCCATTGAACTTTATATTATTACCTCATTTATCCCTCTAGAAGATGGGTCTATTAAGATTGTTCAAAAATGTTGTAGTTTTAATGCCTCACCTAGTCTCAAACTTAAATATGTTCATTATATTCCTTATTTTCCCTTTAATTTAATGTTTGTTTCTATGTTATTTGATGCATTTAATTAAAACATCACCTTTTGTAGCCATGGTTTGTGATGCATGGTTCTCATATTTTTCAATTGATTGGTTTGGGTTCTATATCCGGCAATTTTTATCACTTTGGTGATATTATTCAATCTTTTGTTCTTCTGTGAGTACATCTCTTCAGCTTCACCAACATTATGTTCATCCCTCTCTAGAGAAGTTGAAACACCTACAACCCTCTTTATCTAGTTTAAAAGGTCTCCCATGTGACTCGTGTTTGTCTGGGAAACATCGTAGGAGTTCTTTTACTAGAAAAAATAGTCTCTATTGTAAAGCTACCATGGATGTTATTCACGATGACATTTGTGCTCCCTTTTGGACCACTAGTTCTAATGGATTTCGTTGTTTCATTACCTTTATTAATGAATGCTCTTGCATGATCTCGTTATATATGTTTAAATTCTATGATGAAAACATTGGTGTTTTTTAGAATATTAATAATATGATTTCAACACAATTAATTAATTCATTAAAAAGATTTCCAGCCAACAATGCTTTGGAATATGTTTGACCTAGGTATCTTTTATTTTGTTATATAAATGGAACCATCTATCCAAATTCCAACTCTCACACCCACAACAAAATGGGGTGGAAGAACATGGAATTCATCATTTACTTGATATCTCCCAAATTGTTATGTTTCATGGTACATTATTGACGACTTTTGGTCTGAAACCAATATTACATATTTCAAACTTTTAATTGAAAACCATCTTCAATTCTTTAGAACAAGACCCCCTTTTTAAATGATATTCATGCAAAAATGGCTTTCCACCTAATTTTATGTGTATTCGGGTGTACACATTTTGTGCATAACTTGGATCGAAAAGTGGATAAACTTGATCCTCAATGTATTAGGACGTTTTTTTCTGCTATTATACCTTTGAGAAAGGTAATAATTGTTATATTCCCAAAACCCATCGTATATATATCTTTGTTGATATTATTTTTCATGAATCTAAGGTGTACTTTGATTCTATGTCAATATCCTTTTCACCTCAACCTCCAACTTGGTTCATAGAACTTAATCTTTCTGGCCTATTGGATCATGAACCCATCCCACACCCTCATGTCATCCCTCCTCCATCGACATAGGATCGGGAACCAATAATCATGTTTGAAGATATGTCTCTCTGAAAGTTATCCTCTCTTACGCTCTTTTCCATCCTACATGTCATACCTACTGCTTATCTAAGATTTTTTGTACTACTAAATCCATTGACCATCAGCTCGTCTC
The DNA here is from genome assembly GCA_963693085.1 of Alisma plantago-aquatica. Classification (NCBI taxonomy): domain Eukaryota; kingdom Viridiplantae; phylum Streptophyta; class Magnoliopsida; order Alismatales; family Alismataceae; genus Alisma; species Alisma plantago-aquatica. The sequence goes on along the minus strand of OY856411.1, from coordinate 539,615,647 downwards.
TATCTAGAATCCCAAAAACTATCTGGTTGGAAAGTTGTGATACTTGTGGAAATAACAAAATTGCATGAGAATGGTACTTGAGCTCGTATCCCACCTCCTCTAGGAAAAAATACTTTTATTTTTGGTGGAATGAATTGAAGCTTGACTTGTTGCCAAAGGGTTCATCCAAACATATGACATGGATATGTTTAAAACCTTCTCATCTATCACACACATTGTTTCTTTCGAGATTGTAATCTCCCTTGCCACTCACATGGACTAGCATCTATTCCATCTAGACATTAAAAATGCCTTCTTTCATGGTTATTTATAGGAGGGAGTGTATATGAAACAGCCCCGGGTTATTATGTTCAGAGAAGATTCTTTCCAAGGAGTTTGACATCTCAAACACTCTTTATATGGTCTCAAACAATCACTAGTAGCACGATTTACAAAACTTAGTGGCATTCTTTCTAGCATGGGTTTTTCCATATCATCTAGTGATCAGTCTATTCTTTAATTCTTCTCAAGCTATAACCATCATCCTTGTTGTCTATGTTGATGATATCATTATCACTGGTAGTGATGCTCATTGGGCTTTAGCATTGAAATATGCACTCCAACAACGTTTCATACAAATGGTATAGGAGAATTTTTCTACTTTGGGCACAGAGAAACTACTTTTTTATCAAGGAACTTATTTATTAGAGTGTAATTATGTCCTTAGACTCTTTACGGACTTTGGTATGATAAACTATGGGCATGTTTATTCTCCCATGGAGTATCACAACAAAGTGTTGTCTAAGAGTGAGTCTCTTTTTTATCCTAAACAATATTGATGCACAATTGGGAAACTCATCTATCTTATGATTACTAAACTAGATATTTCTTTCATTCTTTGTGTTGTTAGTCAACACATGCTAAACCTCTTGTGTGCCATAGGAGTCAGGAACAACATATCATACTCTATCACAAAAGTGCACATTGCAGAGGTCTTCTTAACAAGAAACCACTATCTCCAATTATCTCTTTGAACTCTTATGTTGATGTTTATTGGGATACAGGTGTCAATGATAGGAGATCTATTTCTGGTTTCTACATTCTCTTAGGTGGTCACTCTGTCAATTGGCATAGTAAGAACTTATATTTTAATATAATTAATTTTCAATTTATTCAAAGTACATAACAACACATGTTCCTTGCATATTTTCCTCTTATATCTAAATATAATAAAATTGGTTGGAAAGATATCAACCAAACCTGAATTTTCAATAAAACCACTCTAGTAGAATAATGATGTGAAACTACATAATTACCCCTAGAAATCAACTAATGTCGAATTCAGGTAAAAGGCATTACACTAGGGCCCATTTCTTGTGTTAAACATGTTAAGTTTCATCAAAATCATGATTAATCACTTAGCTAGGTTACAAAAATTGGGATGTGACAACCATCATATACATATGAAACACATTAGGGTCTAGTCTAAATCTACATCCTTTGTCTTGGGTTTAGTTTTGATGTTTGGGTTAGCTTTCAAAACCCTAATTCACATGTTTGTGACATAGAACCCTAAAAGTTCATCATTATCATCCTAATCTAGTTAAGATCTCAAAATTTCATCATCTTAAAAAAATATCAGATTATATAGAAAAATATGTATATTTAACATGATAAACATATGATATAAATATGGGGTATATTTGTATCCATCACCTTATATTCATGTATTACACATACTTTTTTTTTCTCGGATCATAATTTGGCATTGGAAGTATTTATTAGGATTCTAAATTTTTTTTTGATAAATTTTGGAATATTGGTTCAATGTTTTTAGATCAAACTAGATGTTCTCGTAATTTTACAAGGTAATCATTTATACCTCACACATGGGGTGATGTTGTAGCTCCTTATTAGTGCTCAGGCCTCCATACACATGGTCACATGGGATGAGTTGTTCCCTTCCATTCAAGTCTGGCTAGGCCTTGAACCTATAGGAAAGCTTGGCTGGGTCATAAATTGGACCTGGCTTTAAAGTCAGTGGTTGGATTTAAGCTTTGACGCAAGATGCAATCTGTGCACTCACCCACCCCATATGATGTCAGGTGATCGCACACTACTATTTTTCCATTAGGAAATCGAGTGTCACCACATACTATGTCTCTAAATGTCTCCCACAAATTTCCTCTACCATGTCTCTACCCACTTCGGCCGCCATCTCCTTTGTGGAACCAACAACATATGGTCAAGACATTGGGTAGGAGTAATTTAGGATTTACATCCAACTTCCTCTGAAGTGGGTCACTAGAGTTGTGCCCAGGAAGAAGGTGGGTTTTGAAATGGTAGAAGTCATATATCATTTGTGGAAACATGACAAAAGAAAGTCTGCGTGGTCCTCTCATTGTTGTACTAGGCTAATGGCATTCATAAGACCCCTTATACAAGCACTAGAAAGGGGAGGGCGTTTTGACTAGCTCCAATAAACTTTAGTTCCACCACTGATTCAAGAATATCCCAATGCCACATTGAAATAGGGGAAAATATGGTTAGGTAAGCTAAAAAAGATCTCCTAAATTTAATGTGATAGATTTTAAGGAAAATTGTTGTCTGAGGAGAGGGAGAGAGATAAAATAGGAAATAAATAGATGTAGTGTACTTTCCTATTAAGTTTGGAGGTAGAAGATGAAATCCATATTGTGAATCGGTAATTAGATGGTTATTGGTTCTGACAACATAATAAAGTGTTGAACCAAGATTATCATCACATTAGATGTGATATTATAATCATACCAGAATATACTTCACTACTTTTTGGAATTTTATAAGCTCCATAACTCCTTCTCCTTAACTATTATTGGTCACAAATTTGAAACACTACTTTCTAAACATCAAAATTAGGTATTTGAAATTTTGATGGAAAAAGGAAATATACTAATACATTTTTTACACTTCAACAAATCATATAACGCAGTTACCTAGATCAAAATAATCATATTTTATTTTCAAATTTTGGATGTATCTTTTTTTAAATTGATCTCAGGCTGGTCCAATAGTTCAGTCCAACTAGGATGATAGCTTATTCTAAACATGATGTGCAAGGAACCTATAGATAATATGTTAATTAATTATTCAATATATTTATTAACTTGGAATCTTGTGGAACTTTGTCTTTCATCTTCATATTACACAATAACTATTTTTCATATTAAATAGATCAAGAATTTCTATGATATGGTAAATTTTCACTCAAAGACCAAAATGCAAAAAAAGCAATATTAACAAAAGAATTTCAAAGACTCCTTATTAAATTCTTAAATTCATCAAGTATAATCTAATTATTTCTTCATTAGTCCTATTTTATTCTCTCATTATTTTCTTGAATTAGATCAAAAATTTACAAATTTTAAGGTTATATACAATCCTATGTAAAGAAATAGTTTTTGAAAATGTTCGGACCCAAATTTAACATATGTCATTTTGTTGTATATCCTCAGGAAAGAAAGGGATTTTATTTTAAAACTACATCTAACAAAAAAGTGTTTGTTTTCATACTATTGTATTCCCCTAAACGATAACATTGAAGCTATGGTGGTCAACAAGGAACCAATGGGAAGAAAATAGAACACAAAAAAATTCAAGACTAACGACATAACATTGAACCTAAGGTTGTCGATAAGGAACATGAGAAATTACTAAGTGTTGTGGAATATCAAGTTTCTCCATTACAGATGAACCTTAAAGGTTTTGTGGGGCGAGTCTAAATCCAAATAGATTTGAATTTCTTGTGACTCAACAAGACAATGTGTTGGTCATATATGATGATGAACAAACTAACTAAAATAAGGCTATTGAGGACCAAAATTAGAGAAATGGTTTGAAACCATGAGACCATAGAAGGAGAACATGTATATCCACAAAGTATGGGGCATGGTGGATCCACCTCAAGGGGTAAAACCCAAAAGGGTGCAAATGGGATTTCAAGAAGAAGACTAACATGAATGTATTTTTCAGTGTACAAACCTACAAAGGCTTATTTGTTGGAAAAGGTTTGAAACAAGTTCAATGTGTTGACAATGATGAAACTATTCCAGTAGTGTACATGGATAAATCTGTTAGGATCATGTGTACCATGCATCTTATCATGACTACGAAATCTAGCATATGTATCTTGAAACTACATTACTTATTGGGAATTCCTTAAGGATGTGTACATGACACAATGTGAAAATTTTATCACTCAAAATAAAGCCTCAAAGGTTTGTAAGCTATATAAGTTAACAAAGGATTGAAGAAAGCATCTCAAAGTAGGAATCTTCATTCTGATAAGATAGACAAATAGTTTGGCTTTGTCCAAAATGAACATGAACCTTATGTTTACAAGAAGCTTAGTAGGAGCATAATTTTATTCCACATATTTTATGTAGATGACATACTATTGATGGGTAAGGACTATAGGGTTTTTGAGAAGAGGTGTAGTGGCATAACACAAAATCACTTTCCTTTTATACCCAAGCCATCAGATCCATCATAGCTATAAATTGTCGTTGAATAAAAGACATAAGTAAGGATAGAGTTTATACCTTTGCACACTCTAGTTTTTGAACAACTAGACAAATTTTTTGTTTGTAAAGAATATGACCTTCGAGATCTTGATCTATAATGACCACTATGAAATCTAAATATATTAGTAAGAGATCCATATTGGCCACCAAGCTATTGTATGGTTGTATTCTTTGCAAAAACTTGTCGTTGTCTTATGGAATAGCTTCTTCAAGATTCTACATGTGTGCCTCTGCCTCAGATTCATCCACATAGATTAGGTAGAATGTGTTATAGCATCTTTTTCATCAATTTGAAGAGGAACATTATTTATTGATGTGATAATCATCTTGTAACTCCCTTTCTTATCCTATCTCAGGCAACAATTCTTTGGGTTTCTTCCTATATCCATGAGAGATGTTTGATAGCCAACATGTCTCATAAATTTTCTCAAGTGTTGTGCCAAACCCTTTCAGATGTGACCGCTTTTATATAGGAGACTCATAGGCTTGAAAAATCATAGTTCCAATCCCTTTCCTAACTACAGTCCCAAAATTAGTCCAATGTATAAAAACTCAAATTCGTTTTGGATCGCCCGATCAGGTTACCTAATCAGACAATCATAATCAAGCAGGGCACTCTAATCACGCGATTTGATTAGCTAATCAGCCTATCAAGTGTAGATAAAGATCTAAATTGTCTTCTAATTTGAGAGTTCCTTGTTTCATTGTGATCGTTCGACCATGTTGCTATATCATTTGATCCTATAATTCAAATGGAAAACTAAGACGACCAAGTGACAAACAATTTTCTATTGACCCAACCAATCCCACTGGCTGGTCAAAATTTTTTGTCACCCAATTAGAGGGTTAATCGTTTTGTTCATGATTCAGGACCATTCTAATAATATGATTGATTGCAAACTTCAATGTTTTATGCATCCTTATTTGTGTGACCTAGTAGATTTGTAATCATGTTGGTAGTGATGCTAAAAACGCAAGTAAGATTTGTGTTATAATTTGATTTTTCACATGTTTTATGTTTGATTGCAAATAATGGAGATGGGATGATATGTAAGAAAATAAGATGTTTAGTGTTTTTCATTAATTAAAAGAGTAATTATCTAGCCAAAAGTGGCAACGAAATGTTTGAAGCATCAAATAACATTATCTCAATTTAACTTTTGTATACTTGAAAACAATAATGAAAAGAACATAATTCTAAAAAATTGGTAGAAAAAGGATATTCAGTGAGATAATGGAATTTGTGTTAATAATAAAACTTTAAAAGAGCAAGTTTTTCGAATTGCTAAATATAATTTGGAAAACACATAAGTGAGTTTCCATGTAATCAAAGATATCAAAGAGAGAAGTAGAAAAATAATTTAGAATTCAATAGTGTGTCCTAAATAGATTAAATGATCAATTATCCAATGGGTGCCATATAGAATGGGATATTTCTTTAATGCCTTTTTGGTTTGCCAAATCCTAGTCATAATAAGATTATGATGGTTTCCCTTCATGATCTTTGGATTTAAAAGCCAAGATTTTTACATACAAGAACGTAGGAGGGAATATGTTCCTTCCTAGGAACATGCCTTGCCTCTCCCCATAGTTTAATTGGTGATAAATTGATTTAGGAAAAAGGAATATCTTTTAGAAGAGGGAGTAATGGTGTGTTAAAGGAATATCGATAAGTTCCATGTATGGTTTTTGGTGTGACAACCAAGTATTAATGATATTGGATTTAAGAAACGTATATTTTACCTTTTGGAAAGTCATTGTTATGGGATGTCAAAATAGGAGATTAAGTAGATGGATGAAGCGTGGTGTTTAAAGAAAGTAAGTCATTGTGACAAAGTGGATTTTATCATAAGAATGAATTAATTAATCTTTTGACCTATTTATACTCACTCATGGTCCCAAATCATTTTTTCTTGTCTTCATAATCAATGTTGAGACTCAAATACAAAATATGGTGATCAATGTAGTTTTTATACATGTTATAACACCTGAAATTGGATTCATTCATCACTTTGTCCAAAGAACCAAATTGATCCATCAAGCTTCATCATATGCTTCTCGAAATTTTTCAAAATATTTTCCATATTTTTGTGAAGGTATGGTCCAAATTTTATTGCAATTGGGCATTCCTACAATTTTCTATGATTTGTTGAAGTTCATGTATAGAAAACCCCTTTATTTGCTTTTTTTTCTTGGCTTTGCCATGTCAGTGATCTAGGCAAGGGATGAGAGATGAACCCCAGCCCTTGGATCTACCTCTTGCATAAACAGGCTTGATCCAGTGGCCATGAGATCATCATCAACCTCCCGCTGATTGCGAGGAGGTTTTAATGCAACCCAATCGATCAAACTCGCACTCTTGACCACAATTCAAAGTTCTAAGCGAGCCAAAACAATCCTCTCACATTTTTCAACTCATCAAACCCAAGTTTGACCCCATTTATTGCTCTCTTCATCTGCCAAAACAAGATCATTGCCTCCCTCTCTCACTCTGGTGGCCCTGGCCCTCGACCCAGTCCTACCCAACTCAAACCCTAGTTCTAACCCTATAAAAGACCCCCAACGATAGTTGCTACCATCCTTCATTATAACCCAATGATTTTGAGCTTTCTCTCAGTCTCAATCACCTCTACTGCTCCTCCATTCTCCTACATTTTGAACCAGCACCACTGCAAAGCCTATTGTGGGTGTCCCACCTCTATAGATTCTCACCTCCAATTAACACCTCCATCACCCTCCCAAGGTCGAGGCGGGTACGAATGGCCACGTAGTGGCGTCCACCTTCCCTTCCTTCTCCTGAACCACCTCCACACCAGAGGGGTCCTCCGTTGAGCTTCTGGGCACACGTGGGATCTGTGCGAGAGGGGGGAAAGGAGTCCTTGAACTGTTGGTCCAAAGGATTGACCCCATTCAATTTGGATTCAAAGAACCCAGCTAAATGAGTGATCAAACCGGACATTTTAGCCTCTGAACCGGACCGCCAAAAAAGGGATCCACCTCTCCCACATGGACAAATCTTGTCCATCCTTCACACATCGAACGACCCTCATTTCTCTCATTTATGGGATTTTTACCTCTTCTCTACCTGGGAAATTCAATTAAATGCCCAAATCTTGTTTTAATCATAGAAATTGCATCGTAACTCCAAAAATTATGAACAAGTAGTCCATTTTGATCATAAAAATTCAACGAACCCACAAAAAATACTATTTGAAGCCTAATTATATATTTTTGTCACTAATATCCCTAATTCTTGATCCTTTACTTACACTTTTGTCTAAATGACTCCACAAGCATGATTAGATTTTCGAAACCCTAATACTTGAATCTAATGATTATCTTGAGATATTGAAATCAAATGATTAGACTAGACCTAATCTTGTTGGCTTAGCTACTTTTGAATATGAAACATGTACCTTGAAGATAATCTCAATGATGACATCTTAGAATATGATTGATCTAAATCTTGTGGCATATTTTGATCTATTGACCTAAAACTTGATCTCTGATTTACTCATTATACTAATTAGAACTTGATCTAATCTTGAACACCAATGATGTTAGAACATGATGATCATCTAAAGACTTGATTATGACTTGAATATCAATGATGAAAATTAGGTTTGACACATATGTTCCTAAAAGTACCTAGGTAATTCATTCAAACTTGAAATATACTTGACACTTGAATAATGTTGAACATCTTGAATTGTTGATCATAAGTGAATGACATAACCCCAAGTTGATATAGGAATGAGTAACCTTAATATTGAATCATGAAACATGATCTTATAAACATCATGATCTTGACTCTTGATCCAATATTATGATTTAGGATCTAACTTGAAGGGTTGCCCTAGTACTTGATTGATTTGTACTCAAAATCTTCAGTGAAAGGTACGATATTATATCTCCTCTTTGGTTGTATTTAAGATACTTTTTATGTATCTCTTGATCGTATACTTAGCTATATACTTGTTTGATGTATTGTTCCCTATGATTAGTCTTCCAGTTTTCCTATGTTATAGTTTGAGACAAACTTGATAAAATAATGATATTGCCCAATATGATTGCCCTTATACTGAGGATGATGATTATGATTATGATGATGATGATGATAATGTTGATAATGTTGATATTGAATGCAAGAAACTTCCTCATTTAGAGGTGGAATTTGTACATTGGCCTCCCACCTCATATGGAGAGAAGGAGCCTGGTGACCTCCCCCATCGTGTTGAGGTGATAGAGTCACACAAAATATATAAGCATGCTTCTCAATTACAACATAATGGGAACTCGTAATATAGATTGAATTGTTTGAAATAAACATCTTGTTGAATAAATGTTTGATTTGGAAAATCGCTTGTTATACTTTTCTTGAATATAAGTCTTAATAAGTATACTCTTTTGCTATAAAACATTTTACTTGATTTTGATAGCGTACCGTGCAATTGCATGATTGTGTCTCAATTATCTTGATTTTAAGAAAAACAAATGGAACACTAACTAGATCGCTTCCGCACTCGATGTACTCTAATTCAAGGATAAAACTGCAAAATCTCATAGTTGGGTTAGTTTATTCTTTAAATCTCTTATTTTTTAGTTATTATTTATTATTGTATATTCTAGTGTGTGAGATCCTATTGGGCCACTCAGGGACGGGCGCTTCAATCCTTTTACCACTGTCTAGGCAGTGGGATTGGGATTGGGGTAAGAATGGTTCCATGACAGTCACGTCGTTAGGCAACTACCTACCATGCATCCGCAAAGGAATACTTTGGCTCAAGTATATTGTGAGGAATACTATATCAACAAGTAGCATTGGTATGAGATAGGAATCTAGACCAGATAAAGGAGTTTTTAATAAAAATGAAACTAGACTATCTTTCCTTCTCATTCCTTCTTGTAGCCACTGCGCATCTTCTAGGATTTATATATAGGGCATAGAACCGTCACATCAAGGGTGGCACGACACTCAGTTGTTGTTGGTTGTAGACAACCTAACAAATGGAGCGTGGCTGGGATAGGGCTCCTTTCTCCTACTTCCTATTTCTACTTCCTGCTCTTAAACACGACGGTTGGGTGGCAAGCCTTGGAGCCAGCCTGGAGCCATGGCTTATAGAGCCTAGGTGGCCTTTGCAAGACACACCCCTCCCATCTCCTTCTTCCCTTCTTTGGTTCACAATGGAGGTTAGGATTTGCTATAGTCGGCCAAGCCTAGTCCAAAAGAACAGTGAGCGTGAGACAAACTAGTAGGTCTGGGGGTTACAGCCATGACTAGAGCCAAGAGAATGTGGTGATCCAACGGTGCCCTATCCTTCTGGGAGCAGAATCCCACGACGTTAGGGAGTTTGGTGTGTCCCACTGCAAGCAAGGGAAGAACTGAGTAAATGAATTTGTTGCCCCTTCATGCACGTGTAAGGTGCAAGGGCGGATGAGTCATTTTCCTAAGAAAACCAAGTTAGCCTATCTATAAAGGAAGCAAGCATATAATGAATGACATGTTGGGCTCTCATTGGCCCTAGTAAGTTAATCTTGCATTATTTCTAACTAATTAATGGTAACTCAGATGGAAACAAGTCATACATGAAAATTGTTGTGAAAAACACAAGGAACGTGAATAAAATATATTTGAGATCTAAATCTAAGATGAGTTCTGAAAGTGATGCCAGAATGTGTTGAAGTGGTGACTAATGCATAAAAACCCTAGTTTTTGTTGAATAGGTGGTTAATCACGTTATATATGTTTCTTTGAGATGTAGTCTAAAAGTCTGAAGTATAATGGAAATTTAACATGATTATGACCATAATGTTGATTATTAGCATTCCAAATATGAATAATCATGCACATGAAGTTTTAGGATTCTAGATCATAAATTGATATGTCATTGAGGGACATAACTGAATCTAGTGTTCATAATACAATAACATGGTGGATTTTATGATCATGATACACTTAATGTGTATAAGGATTCTTAACCCATTAAAACAATAAACATGGGAACTGGAGAATTAAGCATAACCTTAATGATAACTTGATACCAAGGAAACCTTAACCCTAGGTTTGGACCGAGTAGGGTTTAATGTGACTAATGTGATGGTGACACTTTAGGATTTACATACATGCAGATTAAAGATGATTGTTTAATTTGAATGTTTGATTGGATACTATGCTCAGAGAATATTTGCATAATCTACATGGATCATCATTGAGGTATGTAGTTACGCCTATGACTACCCACATTAATTTGTTGATGTTTTTTCAGTGTTTCTCGAGCACTGAACAAATAACTTGTTGAGTATTTATTTATTCTGTTCAATTATAATGCCACTATGAGTAACACATAAATAAATATTATGTGAAGAAAATGTCATGGATTATTTGTAATTAATTGTTAGAATATATGTTTCTATGTACTTGTAGACTTTTGCATGCACCCCACATACATATTGTATTTTGATATGTTGATCACTGCTTTTGTTTATCAGCAATTTAGGTACATGCTAAATATAAAGATGTTTTGAGATAGGATAAACCAGATTAAAATTATGTGAAGTTATTAACATAAGTTAAAGGAGGAATTAGCTAGACACTTCTTCTCTATGTACATTTTTTAGGATAGAATTTCATGTAAAAGAATTTTTTAAATGATATATGAACTGAATGAAATTATTTGCTAATATCTATTATTTTATTATAATATAGATCCTTGCAAAAAATTGTAGGTAATGGATCTCATCTATTTGGCCTTCCTTAATTGGGGGTAGCTAAAAAGTTGGGTTGTTTCATTTTGTATCAGAGCCACAGATTCTTCAAATAATTTTTAATAGAGAATCATTTCAAGTAATCTATAGAAATATGAGAGAATCATTAGGGCATTTTCCAAAGACGATGGTGTCTAGATTGGACCATGACTCAGGGGCTGGAAAAACTTTTTTCTAAACCACTAGTCAGCTTACTAGGACTCCTAGGACCACGCATCATACCTGGCCAAAGTCGGAAGATTTTTCCTGAAGTAAAATGCCTTTAAGTTTTCTTGTCATCTTGATTCATCCACTTATCATCCTCTATCTTTATGAACACTAAAAGATACTTCCCTCCTCAACTCAGGTTAGGATTTTGAGAAGAAGTATGATTAAGGCATTCTCCACCAATTAATGCACATGTAGTGAGAGATGAAAATGTACATATAATGTGGAAATAATAATGTACATGTAATAATACACTAAAGAAAAATGATTTCATGAGGAAAGAGAGTAGTGTGGTGATATTGAACACTACCTAAATGATCTTTGAAAAGTAATAATAAAAATATAAGTAAATGAGTTAGGTGACTTTGTCTTCCATGCATATGTGAATGTGGAACAAGGCACTAATGAGAAATCTTTATTTAGGATGCATAAAAAGTTGATAAATAAAATCTATAGTTCAACTTTTAGGGATGGTGTGCCAACCTAAGGTAGGTCAACCCAACAATGGGACAAGGACCTATGGGGGGTGCAAAACCCTAGAATGATAGGATCAGGTTGTGGCTAGATATCCTAACCTCCTCCTGTGAGCCAATAAGGCACCCTAGGTTAGGACCTTCCCTAGAATGGTACGTGGACTAAATAAATTTAAAGATTGAGGTAACCATGAATCTCATCTAAAGTATAAGGATATAAAATATGAAAGCACATATATTGAGTATAATTATTTGAACCCGAGTATGCCATCTCTGACGAACATGAGGAAAAGTCACTATGGAAGGGGATGACAATATGAGATCGGGACCGAAAGAGAAAGTCTCTATGAGCCCAATGGGGGAACACAAAGTGAATAATGATCATCATAAGAGATGGTGGAAATCCAGTATAAAGAATTACATATGCAAATAATGTGCTCTTGATAAACCTTTCAAAAGAGTAGAGCCCTAAGTAAATCCTAAGGTCATGTAGGGGGTATTCAAAGTACATGGAATGATGGGATTAGGAGATGATTGTTCCTTGAATGCATAAGACCATCTAGTCAAGAGGTAACAGATATGGGTACCCAAGGCCCATGCCTCAGGAGAATGGCCACCTTCATGATGTTCATGTGGATAATGGGTGAATGTGAGAGGCACTCCCTAGATGTATAAGGATGAGATCACTCTAAAAGTACGTGTACCCCTAGAGACCTCAAGGAAGTGGCTAAGGCTCATAATACATGAGGTGTAAATATAAAAGATACAAGAAGTCACGTAATAGTAAAAGGAGTTGTGTACAAATTCAAGAGTGATAAAGGCATTTACCTTCATAAAATATAAAGATAAATGGTTTAGAGTGATGTTGAGAATGATAATCTAAAATATGAAATTTTGAGGCAACATGTGGCTATATTGTCTCTACTCTTGGAATGGGATGAACTTTGTACTTGGATTGCAGTCAAGTGCTTATTTCATCTCATTATGAGAGGGAGAGATTGGATAGACTTATTCTATGCTTAAAATTTACATATGAGAATGAATACCACAAATGAACTTAATGACATGATCTAGGGTTTGAGGTGTTACCTCACCCTTATGTGGAAATAAATAAATGATAGGTTGAGAACCTATGTGAAAAGATAGCAACCGAGTGAAATTAAGATAACCAAAACAAAATGTAATCACTAAGAGATGATATCATGGAAAATGCTAAGGATCTGGATATACCTTGAATGAATCCAAGCACCAATCATGATAACAATGTGAGGAATTTTCATATCAATGAAAGATGTTAAAGATATCTAAGTAGGGTTGCTAACCCAAATTGTCATTCACATTAACCTTAATAGGTTTGAATTTTGGGGTACATAATTCCTTTTAAGGAGGGGAGAATGTAATATCCTCAAATTGGGTAAAATTAAATAATATAAATATAAAGCATGATTTGATAAATAATTGTTACCAATGGTGTTATTGGTGAAATAATAATATTGACCACCTTTGTGGCATGGGTACAACCCATGGCATGTATAAAGGCCCATGAGACTATTTTCTTTGCAAATATGTCCTTGGAGCACATGATAAAGAAATCAGGGAGTTGTGAGTTAATAAATAGAAATAGCTTTATGAAAGGTTGGATAACTGAAATATGAGATAATTGTCTCATACCCATCTTTTTAGATGATTAGTCAAATTTTGAGGGAAAAATTCTTATAAGAGGGAATGGATTTTATAACCTGGTTTTCATGTGTTTTTATGTTTGATTGCAAATAATATAAATATGGAATGATATATAAGAAAATAAGATGCGTGATGTTTTTTGATAATTAAAACAGTGACAATCTAGCCAAAAGTGGAGACTCAATGTTTAAAGCATCAAATGACATTATCTCAACTTAACTTTCATATACTTGAAAATAATAATGAAAATAAGAGAATTATAAAAATTGGGAGAAAAAAGATATTCAATGAGATAATGGTATTTGTGTCAATAATAAAATGTTAAAACAACAAGTTTTTTCACATGCTAAATATAATTTGTAAAAGGCATAAGTGAGTTTCCATGAAATAAAAGATATCAAAGAAAGAGGTAGAAGAATAATGTAGAATCCAATAGTGTTTCCTAAATAAAATAAATGATCAATTATCCAATGGGCTCCATATAGAAATGGTTATTCCTTAATGGCTTTTTGGTGTGCAAAATCCAAATCATAATAATATTATGGTGGTGTCCCTTCATGATCTTTGGAGTTATTCCTTAATGGCTTTTTGGTGTGCCAAATCCAAATCATAATAATATTATGGCGGTGTCCCTTCATGATCTTTGGAATTAAAAGCCAAGAGTTTTATATAAAGAAATATAGGAGGAAATATGTTCTTTCCTAGGACCATGACCTGCCTCTCCCCATAGTTTAATTGGTAATAAATTGATTAATAAAAAATGAACATCTTTTAGAAGAGAGAGTAACATTATGCTTAAGGAATATCATTAAGTGCCATGTATGGTTTTTGTGGGACAACCAAGTAACAAGAATGTTGGATTTAGGAAATATATATTTTATCTTTTTAAAAGTCATTGCAATGGAATGCCAAAATAGGAGATTAAGTACATGGATTAATCGTGGTGTTTAAATAAAGTAAGTCACCTCATTAGACTGCTACCAACCATGTGCCCACAAAGGAATACTTTGGCTCAAGTATATGATGAGGAATAATATATCGGCAAGTAAATTTGATATGGGATTGGAATCTAGACCAGAGAAATGTGTGTTTAACAAAAAGGAAACCATGTAATATTTCCTTCTCATTCCTTCTTGTATCCAGTAGGGCATCCTCTAGTATGTATATGTGTGTGTGTGTCTATATATATATATATATATATATATATTAGGGAATAGAACCCTCACATCAAGGGAGGCACAAGACTCGGTTGTTGCTGGCTGTAGATAGCCTCAGAAATGGACCTTCACTGGCAACGAGGCTCCTTTCTCCTCCATCCTCATTCTACTTCCTTCTCTTAAACACGATGGTTGGGTGGCAAGCCTTAGAGTCGGCATGGAGCAATGGCTTGCAGAGCCTGGGTGGCCTCTATAGGACACGCCCCTCCTATCTCCTTCTTCCCTTCTTGGGTGATGGAGGTTAGTATCTATTGCAGTCAACCAAGCCTTGTCACAAAGGGCAGTGAGGGCAAGCACAACTAGTGGAACTGGGGGATGTAGACACCAGTGGAGCAGAGAGAAGGTAGCACTCAAGCAGTGCCATGTCCTTCGGGGAGCGGAAAACTATGGCGTCAGGGAGTCTAGTGCATCCTAGTGCGAGGAAGGGAAGAATAGAGTAGATGACTTTGTTTCCTCTGCATGCATGTGTAAGGTGCAAGAGCGGATGGGTCATTTTCCTAAGAATACCATGCCAACCTGACTCAAAGGAAAAAAGCATGTAATGGATGACGTGGCAACCTCTCATTGGCCATAGTAAGTGAATCTTGCATTCATTGTAACTAATTAATGGTAACTCGATGGAAATAAGTCATATATGAAAACTACTATGAAAAACATAAGGAACACGAATAAAATATCTATGAGATATAAATATGAGACTATTCTAAAAGTGATGCTAAAATGTGTTACAATGGAGATTAATGCATAAAAACCCTATTTTTAGTGAATAGGTTGTTAATCACATTAGATATGTTTCTTTTAGATGTAATCTAAAAATGTGGAGTATAATGGTGGTTTAACATGATTATGACCATAATGTTAAGAATGAGGATTCCTATTATGAATAATCATTCATATGAAGTTTTAGGGTTCATATGAATCTAGTGTTCATGATACAATAACATGGTGGATTTGATGATCATGATACACTTAACATGAATAAGGTTTCTTAAGTCATTAAAACAATAAAAATGGGAGCTAGAGTATGAAACACAACCCTAAGAATAACTTGATACCGAGGAAACCTAAACCCAAGATTAGGACCGAGTAGGGTTTAATGTGATTAATGTGATGGTGATACTTTAGAATTTACATACATGCAGATCAAAGATGATTGTTTGATTTTCTTACCTGATTGGATAATATGCTTAGAGAATGTTTGTATAATCTACATTTCTCACCATTGAGGTACGTGGTTACACCTATAACTACCCACATCAGTTGGTCGATGTTTTCATAGTGTTTTCGAGGATCGAACAAATAACGTGTTGAGTGTTTATTTACATTTTGTTCAATTATAATACCACTATGAGTAATGCATAAAGAAAGATTATGTGAAGAAAATGCCAGTTCTTATTTGCAAGTAATTGTTGGAATATATGTTGTTATGTACTTGCACACTTTTGCATGCACCCCACGTATACATTGTATTTCTATATGCTGATCCACACTTTTGTTTGTTGATGATTTAGGTATATTTTAAATATAAAGATGTTCATAGACATGATTAACCAAATGAAAATTAAATGAAGGCATATGCTGATCCACACTTTTGTTTGTTGATGATTTAGGTATATTTTAAATATAAAGATGTTCATAGACATGATTAACCAAATGAAAATTACATGTAGGCATTAAGATAAGTTAAAGGAGGAATTAGCTAGACATTTCTTCTCTGTGTATAGTTCTGATGATATAATTTCATGTAAAAGCATTTTGAAAATGATATTTGAAATGAATAAATTTTTTTTCTGTTATCTATTATTTATTTAAAATCTAGATCCTTGTAAAAATATTGTAGGTAATGGCTCTCATATTTTTGGCATTCCTTAATTGGAGGTTGCTGAAAAGTGAGGTCGTCACAATTAGTGTCTAGACACACATCATTGCCAACCAAATAATAGGAATGAGTTAGAGAAAAACTAAAACATGTATAGTGACTAATGTTTCCATGACTATATAATCCCTTTTTCATATATATTGAAATTTAAACCTATACATGAGGTGCCATCCTCTTAACATTCAATCTATGTTCCTTGAACTAGAGAATAGGATTCGAGATATTATGATCTCAAAATGATATATTGATTCACATGAGTAGGGCCATGCATTTTATAGTCTCACTTATCAAGTGGGTGGGATATCACTCTAGTGGAGGAACAAATTCCACCTACATCACTCACACTATTCCCCATTTCTCATAGTCTACCCATTTTAAAACTAGTATTTCAGAGCATGTTGGGTTAGTGCCAAAGTACATCGAACAACATGTGTTTCTATAGTGACTATAGGTCTGAGGATCACAGTCACCACTATCACAGTGATATGTGACTCTAACATGTCATTACTTGGCTTTCCTGTGTCAAGCTCAAGGTAGCTCTATCCAATACAACTTGTTCTTTAAAAAGTACCCATTTATCTAAGTTGTTATACAATATGGAGACTAAAAAGACATAGGCATCACTCACCATACATCCTAGTCTTGTGTATTATACTTATCCTATACTATCCTCAATGATAACTTAGGGACATAAAAAGAAAGAATACTCTTATTATACATAATCACATATTCAATTCCTCAACCCAAACCATATTTCATCAAGTCAAACCTCTCTTAGGAATTTATTAGGTTTATTCATTATCTCAACAATGAAACAAACATAATAATGGAAATTGTATTTTATTAATAATCAGATGATATACAAAATATCCACTTTTGCAATCATTTTATGATGGATCTCAAGTCATATAACGAACAATGTTAGCCCTAATAAATAGTTGGTTAAGATATAGTTGGGAGACACATTCTCCATGAAATACGTAGGATAAGAACCCTACATGAGCTATAGATATACATCTAAAAGTCTTTGTAGTCTACGTCAAAGTATATACATTGAGAAAGTGCTAAAAAGGTTAACCATTCAAGAGTCTAAGAGAGGAAACTAACCCATGTCTCATTATTTAAGTCTCTATAGACCTAAATGTCCCATCACATGAGTAAGATTCCATACGTCAATGCAATTAGATGTATCATGTATGTGTTGATATCTACACATCTTGATATCTCGTATGCTTTGTGCATGACGAGTAGGTACCAATGAGATCCTAGTAAAGGTCATTGGACTTATATAAATAACAACCTCAAGTACTTTAGAATATTTGAGGACCATTTTGTTACTTATGACCGAGAAGAAGAGTTTGTTGTAAAGGATTTCAATAACACAAGTTTCTAAAATGACAAGGATGATTGTTGATCGCAATTATGTTTCATATTTTTCTTGAATGCTAGATCTCTGAGTAGTAAAAGTTCAAAGGAAGAGACAATTCGTTTTCTAAAATAGAGGTTGAAGACATTGTTGCCTCAAACATAGAAAAAGAAGTTGTATGGATAAAAAAGTTCATTGGTAAACTAGGGGTATATCCATTTGTATGACTACACAATAAAGCTATATTGTGATAAGAATGGACATCACACAACATACAAAACCCATATCATATCATCTTTTGAAGAACATACTACAAACCTATCATCATTAAGGGTCTACTCTCAATATCTCAACAAGGTCTTATTGTGCCTAGAGCTTCCAATCTGGAAAATCAAGAAGGGATCCCACAAAAAATTAAACTAGTAATCCAATTGAACTCACTAATGGTGATGGATATCTCACCAAAAGTCAAACCAAAGGTTTTGGTCTCTGATAAAAAAATTCAATCAAGGGAATGACATAATTCATATCTACAATTACTTAGCAAAAAAACACTCCTACAATCAGTCTCATCCAATAATGCCAACTCATTGGCAACCATCTCAAGATACAGCATTCCCAATTGATGCCAACACGTCTTTAGATAAACGTTGGTGTACCCATGTCCCTAATAGGTGAAGCAGAAGACAAGTTAAAAGATAATCTATATTAAAAATCCTCTTGGTTCGATTTCAGATAATAAGGAGAAAATATCCTAAGTTATATAATATTTCCTACTCACTACCCTTAGTGATGAACCTTCACCCTCATCATGCATGGGTAGGCCAAAAACCCCTCAATTGGTAGAAACTCTACCTGAATTTGGTATGCGCTGCCAAGTTGACTATCTAAACAAAGAAAATATCGTAAGTTTCATATAAATGATATTCATCAAATAAAGACATCATAATGTACCCCAGTTGCAAGATGTCACCAAACACTCAAAAATTGCAATGACACTAACATGGCAAATCAATTTTGAATGAGTAAAATAGGAAAATGGTTGCTCATAAAAACACAAAAACATGGATGAATTTCAGGCCAAAGCACGTGCTCGCTCCTCTTTAACCTCTAGATTGTAAAGAAATTGGGAAACCCAAAATACATATTTCATTATCAAAGGCCAAAATGGAAAAACTAAAGCAAAGTTCCAAAGATATATCTCCCCAAGGATAAATGGTGATAAAAACCACCAGAAGCTGCCACGTGAATTGCTGATCTGAAGCTCTGACATAGCTGGAACCACATCCCCTCGTGTCACTACAAATTCATTGTGGAATGAGGCAGTCTGTTGCAAAACAACACGATCTTTCGTTGTTCTTTTTTGTCCTCTAGATGTTGTCGCCATTTCATAAGTCAAGCTCTCTAGTTTATGTCGCCGCTCGAGATGGATGAAATGAGGAGGATAATTGAAATCTCCACACTTTCCCCATTTTTTAAAAAAATATGCTAAAATTACAAAATGGCCCCTGGATGCTTAGCCAAATCACTAGAATCTAATAAAAATCATAAAAACACATAATATTCTGAAAACTGCAAAAAATAGCAAAATTTGTGTGAAACTCAAAAAATCCCAAATATTTAGTTCAAAAGTAGAAAATCTCAAATACAATTATCACATTTATCTCGAATCCTTAGTGAAACTACCTTGTCTCTAATTTCATGAATTGTTTTTAGGTTTTGGACCATGACCAAAAACTAGACCATTACCTTACCTTAAATTTTGTATCCACTTTTTAAGTCCATGCACCATGACTAAAAATTGTTCCATTACCTTACCATCCATTTTATATATATCTTTTAAGATCATATACTATGATGTAAAACTTGGCCATTGCCTTACCTTTTATTTCTTATCTCTTTTTTATGGTCATGGACAATGACTTAAAACTTTTCCACTAACTAATGTTCTACTTTGTATCTCTTTTTTCCAGTCCTAGACCATTACCTTAAACTGGGCAATTACCTTGGTTTCAACTTCTTGTTTATTTTTTATGATCTTTGATCATGACCTAAAATTGGGCCATTACTCTTCCTATTTTGGGACACTACATGGATCACCTCTATCCAACATGTAACACGTGGATGATAGGTGTGATGACTTGGATTTTCTCTCTCATTCAATTTATGTACATCTTGATCTATTATATGCTCTAAGGTACTCCATAACCTACCTCACCCTCAATTTGATGGCTTTGAGTCATTTTATGCTCATTTGATGAGTTGGATTTGATAAATATCACTTTGTACCTATTTGTGACTCTAATTTGAGTTTGAACTACTTGTCATTCTTATGATGTATCATCCAATTGTAATCAAAATTGAATCCTATAATGAAATCTTCTTGCTTTGATATGTATCTCATGTGATAGAGAATTCAATTGTCTTTCCAATGTTGTAAAAATCACCCCAATATGATCATCCTAGCCCAAGTTATGAACCTTTGAGGTTTGGGTCAATTACATGTGTTTTAATTAGTTTATATTGATTTGTGACCCTAATTGGGACTTTTTTTTGGGGGGGGGGGTGTTTGCACCCCTCCCCTTTTCTTTTCTTTTCTTATCAATCCCGGTCACCTTCTCTCAACCAATCATGAGTCTCAATTCTGTGGGTGTTGAATCTCAGCCCTTGGCTTCCCCATGTCGTGATCACGACCCTGATCCAACAACCATGATACCTTCTTTTACCATGGCCGACGACCATGGCACTGCCCCTTCCAACTAACCCTACATTCTTGCCATTTCGATGTCTTAGGCCCTCACTTTGCCTATCAAGCACCTTAACCCTTCTTTTCCCTCTCTTTTCTTGGTGAGTCGGGTGCCCTAGCACCCCGATTCCTTTTCTTCTGCTTCCTATTCATGGCGGCACCGCCTCTCACTTGATTTGGGGTTTCCGCCCTCAATACACCATGCCCCAAGATCTTCCTAGAAACGGGTTCATGGGGCTCCCCTCTTTACGGTCGGCCACTTTCTTGGAGCGAAGATGCTCCTTTTCCCCCTTCTTTCTTTTCCCCGGTGAAACTTGTCGTTGCATGGGCTAGCGGCCTGGCACGAGTGTGTCTCCACAAAGGGGAGGACAACCACTACCATCGGATATCTCCTCGACAGTGGGATCTAGGGATGGCCCAAGGCCCAAGTTGTGGTGAGTGGAGCTGAGGAGCATTCTCCCATCAGGGATCCCAGTCCAATAGAGGCCGCGAGTGTCAAGAGACCACGGTATCCAAGTATGCCAACCAATCAACCAGTTGCATGCCTCACCTGTGAGCCCAACTGACCCACGAGTCAATCAAGCCCCACCGGCCCAATCTCGACATCTTTCGGTGTATTATTTTCCTTGAAAATCCCATTCAATGTGCAAACTTCATTTCCTCATATCTTCTATTTCCTTTGCTCAAATGTACTAAAGTTATCTACAATGTTGATGAGAAAAATATGATTTTTGCAATAAAAATGATTCCACAACCTAAATCTTTTTTCTTTTCTGCTGATATCCAGAAAAATTGTAACTTTTATATACTTTTTGTATGGTGGATGATGTATGTTGCCTCTTTTTGTTATGGTTGCTTCAAACTTCCTCTCAACTCTTGGATCAATAACTTTTAACTCCATTTGAACTGGAGTAATGAAATGGATTACCTAGATATGTTTGTAGTCACAATCTTGACCTAAAAGTTGTCCTTTTTTGTTAAATGCATGATGTTACTATTCAATCTTGGGACTTAGCATTTCCATGCATTATATGCTTATTGCACTTCGAGTGCAGTACATCTTATGATACCTTGTGACATACGTAGAAAAGATCTAAAGACTTTTTTCCATGATGTAACCCTTATGACTTGGAAGCCTTGCTTTTGTATTCTTGTATAAGCCCTAACATGTGATGTTTGGCACTTATATGTTTGAATCATTAACCTATATGATAATATTGATACATGGTGATCTAACGTTCATGTTTAACCCTCAAATTGGTCCCTTTAATGTTTTCTGAAACAAAATGCCATGTGGCACACTTAAACACTCTTTTGGATCTTTATGGTACGTGAATCCTAGCTTGATCTAATTGCACGTATGGGTTGTTTGGACTCTGTTCTTGTAAGGAAAAATGATCAATAGTTACACATGTATCTTATGACATCAAATCAATGGATTCATCATGCTCATAGCCCTAAATCTAAATGCATCTACTTAATGCTAATATGACTTTGAAATATACCAATCTTGCATGGAATTGATCTGGTATGACTATTCATGATCTTATATGATTAAACCTTGGTATAAACTAAATTTCATGTTTCCCTTACTCCTAAATAAGATTTTATCTTGATCTTGCATTACTCATAATGTGGATGGTTCACCTAGACTGAAGGTTTAGTGTTGATTATTATTCTATGTTGATTCAATGAATGTAAGTTTGACAAGATGAAACTATACTTTAGCTATCTGAAATCTTGTTCTAGGAGAACACCCAGATGACTCATATGATGTTTATCTTATCAAACTCTAGTGGTCTAAGACTCTACATTGTATCTTTTACATCTTAGGTCCACTTGGGCTGGACCATCTCTAGAGATCTCATAATGTCTTGCTCACTACTCGTAAAGTACACTTAATCTCTTGACCCTACTATGATATTGGCTTGTTTGTATATATACTCTTATAAATGATTGACTAGATAATTATTTATGTGAGCTACTTGTCCCATATGATCAGTACATTCATTTTGCTTGAAATATGTTGAACAAACCTTGAATATTATTGAACTTGTCCATTATACAAACCTAGTGTATTTGCCTGTATTCTTGGGGTAAGGGTATAAGGTTGGGTAGACCATGTCGATAAAAGGGTTAGCTAATCTTGAGCACCCTTACAGACCCTTTCAATGGGAAGCTGGTTGACACACTAAAACTGTGTGTAGAAATGCAAGAACACGCGTCGAGTAATACAGGCCTATGTGAGGCCTGAGTCGAACTCAGGGAGACGTAGTCTTAGTGACTACTACTAACTATGGTGCGATCCGCTAAGCCGATTCAAAAGTTAGATTTTAGTTTGAACAAAATAAAGGAAAATTAAAAGAAATTAAAAACAAATGATTCAAATGAGATGAATTCCTTAGGATTACTGATTTCACCACAAGGTCTTGTCATATATTATTTCTACCGAATTAATATAAAGTTCTACTTCTACCCTGGATGGAGTGCCTGTAGTCAGAATTGTCTGCTTCCGCAGTGTAATTCACTACCTAGATCTAAACCAATCCCACGTCTGTAATAATTTATCTCTTACTCTACGTGCATTATCGAAAACTCTGGGTTCTTTCCACTGACCGTGCAATGCCTTTCCCAAGGAACGCATAGAAAAGTGTATAAGTTGTGATTTTCTAACCTTTAATCCTCCTTCCAGAGTAATTGTCGGTCTGTAATCCTACCGATGGTGATCAAGCAATGATAAGTTGTTCAAATCCACAATTATATATCCATGAATAAAGAGAAATTTATACTAAATCATGTAAAAAGTCAATACAACGATTCCCCGGGCTACTCCCGGATCCTAAGGAAAGGAGGGGTTTAACCCCGCATGGTTTTTAGTTACGAATACATAGAGAGAGAAGAAAAACGTGGGAAAAATGAAGGAAGTTCATGTAACCCCTGGAGAGAAGGTGTTTCAGATGACCCTCCTCGAGAAACGCACATTCGACAGTCTTCCGACAGAAAAATCGTCCGTCGGAGGTGCTCGGATCTCCCGGTTGACGTCCTTCGGCTCCGTGCTTCTCTCCCTCTCCTCTCTGGCCGTCGTGTGGTGCAACCGAATGATCCCCTTAGGCCTGGTCGTCCTCCTTTTCATCCTAGGTCAACTTACGGTACCACATAACATGGATCGTTGGATCGGGATGCTCATATTAGATTGCTGAAATCCGGCCAAGTCGGTGGCACCGACCTGGGTGTCGATGGCACCAATGACATCAAAATTTTGATCATGCTGTGGCAAAGTTGATACCATTGATTTGGAAGTCGGTGGCACCGAGTTAGGTCGCATATTTTCTCTGCCTCACTGATGCTCTCTCGGTGGCATCGACTATTGTAGTCGATGGCACTGACTGCTTCTAGTCATCTTTGACCTGGTCCCTGAGGTTGTCTCAGTGGAACTAACCAAGGTGGTCGGTGGCACCGACTCCTCATGTACATGGAAAATCCTCAAAATCCATAAAAACAATGTATGAGGCTGACGAATGTATAAAATACTATAAATATGATAAAATGAGCACAATTTGATACAAGTAGAATATACAAGCCAATAATAATGATTTATGCAAATATGATCAACTAATTGATTAACAAATGCATAAAACGAATGTAAAATAGGCCTGTAAAAATGACTCAAAACCCGTACATCGAACTCCCCTAAGCTAAACTCTTTCTCGTCCTCGAGCAACAACACCTTTGGATCTGATTGAGATAAGTCAGCTAAAGGACATGAGTGCATAAGGTACATCTAAAAAGTCTCCACCTTTTAGTCCTCCTTCCGGCCTATACTAACCACTGAACACTAACTACCATCTTGGCGACCAAAAACTTCTATCAAAGATGTCTGCCCCCCAATCAATGAGACACTATCAGTTAAAGCAGTTAATATGATAGAGTCATTCGGTTCATACTTGATGCATCGTGTGATCTCCTATCTATGTTGCTCTTTTCTCTACCTACCGTCTACATGGAAGTAGTTCTCCTGATAAAGTAATGAATGAGGAGAAAATCATCTGAGTGGCCTACCAATAAGAGCTACAGGTAGTTGAAATAGGTGGCTACAGAAGAACCATGAGCACATAAAGTCATTCATGCAATAAAAAATTATGATGAATCTATGATTATGCTAATTTAGACAATGCTCCCAATGCCTAATCATTGGGGTGGAATGATGCATGTAACTACCATTTTATCTCAATATAAGACAAAATATCTAAGATTACAACATGTACTAACTCTTCCTTATGATTAGGTAGAATTATGCCCTTGTTCCCTCCTTTTCTGACATTATACTCCAGATATACATACATACATATATATATATATATATATATTCTTTGTCCCCTTCCAACTTGACAGGCTTGCTTTGGGCTTTCAGTCGCTTTGCACATTTGATTTATGTCAATGCTTCTCTTCTTTTTCTTTTTTTTTCTTTTTCTTTTTAGGGAATGGACACGATCACTACCTTCTTATATTAGCGAAGAAGATAGACATGATCTTTGCAAGATGATATGTAATGCATATGCAACTACAAGACAAAGATGTTATGCAGCTACAATACATGCACTAAAATTCTATTCTACATGTATTTTTTCATATTTTTTTATGCATGCAAAAGCAAACAACTATATGCAAGATCTACTATGTCATGCAAATGCAATCAAGAAAAAGAATGATAACATGTGTTCAATCATCTTATGGTGGAGTGTGAATCGAAAGTATGCGGTGGATGAGATCACACAACTAAGAGATAGAACCTTTAGAGGAAATCATATGTCCCTCTCTAATGACGTGTATACATGGTAATCAAGGGGTTTCTTTCTTAAATTTTAGTTTAAGGTCATGTTAGTGTTTGATCAGTTTAGGCTCAACAATCCTTGTCAATCACTTTTCTTGGACAATTTAAATAGTTATTTGTGTTCTAATGTCCTGGAGCTGACTTACTCAAGCGCTTCCTCACTTATGTGACTCGATTACTCACAAGATAAGCTCATTTTTTTTAAATTACTCGATCACAATTTTTTTTTCGCGCACCCAACCCAAAGATTGATATTCTCAAATGAAACCATGCATTTAAAACTCCATAGGTTACATTAGATAGATTGTTGATCCTACCTAGTAGAAAAACTAACAAGAAAACTAACTAATTTTTTTTCTTCAAAATAAAACAAACAAAATACTAAAATAAAAGAAACTAAGATAGAAGTTGTTCCAGCACCCCCCAAGCTTAAATATGACTATGTCCAAATATTCAAAATTCCAACTTAAGAGGTGGAATAGAGATACCTGACTAAAATGGTGGTGGCAATGGCTGGTTGGGGTCCTGGGGAGGAAACATCCCCTGAAAGGTCGGAGTAGAAGAAGGCATATCAGGTGGCATCAGGTAGGTGCCAAAGTATCCCTGACTCTAGTAGTGTTCAAAGAATGGTTGTTGATAGTTCTCCATCCTCTACAGGCGGTGATGCATGTTCTCTTGGTTGGCTAAGAGAAGATGTTCATTTTAGTAGATTGCCTGCTGGTTGGTGTACAACCGACCCTGTACATCTTGAATCCCAGCCAAAGATTGAGTTTTCTGCTGCTGATGTGTATGTATATCCTACAACATAGAATACATCCCCGCCATAGAATAGGCATCCTCTCCTTGAGAGGGTGGCAGCATAGAAGATGTTGAGGTAGCATAATGTCATGGACGCTTCTGTGGAGCAACTCGATGTGTCATAGGAATGGTGGGATCAATTTCCTCCACATCGTCACTTGACTCCTCTTCCTCATCGTTATCATCTCCTCCTTGTTCTACATTGTTTTCATCCATGTTCTGCCATCTATAGTGCTTGACTTGCCTGATGTTGAAGATAGGATCAGGAAGTCAACGCTCATAGAAGGTTTCACCGACCGAACAGATTGCATAGAGTGTGTTATTTTGCACAGAGATAAGGCCTGACTGCTTAAAATGGAGGTGGTCAACACAAAGCCTGGAATGAAGAGGCTCCAGAGTAGAAAGATCCAGGCCTAAGTGAAGAGCAATGGGGGTGATAAGTCCCCCAAAAAGTATAGGAGTGGCCCTCTTGACGTTGCGTCTCACCGCAAATATATGTTGGAGGAAGAAGGCTCCCCAATTGACCGACCTTCCCTCAAAAAGTTGATACAGAAAATATAAGTCTAGCACTTGTACCTTCGCTTGCCCTTGGGTTGACTTGGCGAAGAGCGTGTTGGTGAGCATTTGATGAAGCACTTGAAGAAAGGGGTGCTCGAGGTATGCCAATAAACTATGGTGGAAGTTCAGCTTATAACCCTCCGACACTATCACAAGGTCCTTCCAAATGGCGTCAAAGTTGACGTTCTCAAACTGGTAGCAAGGCACATGTGGCCACCCATAGATGTCATTGAAAGTGCGAAGAGTAAGGGCATAGTTGGTCTTATAAAGGTGGAAGACCACCCTTCCTTCTCTCCATTTGCCGCTCGACGGGCGTGCTTGGTCGGGGTGACACATATCTTAAGAGACGATGAACTGGATCAAAATTTCCTTGTATGTTGGCCATCTTCCAAAGATGGGGTTCACAAACCTTCCATCAAACTCTTGGAGTTCAAGAATGGCCGCCATGTTGTTATTGAAGCCCATGTCCTCCAACAACTGTCGATCGTCGTATCTCATCAGAGCGAACGGCCTCTTCGCAAGCTCCTCGTAGACCTTCCGCACTTCTGTCGTAGGGTGGCTTAGTCGGGGTCGTGGTGTCAGACCGCCATTGAGTCCTCCTCTTCTTACCATGACGATGAAGTGATCGGGGAAGAAGATTGAGAAAAGAAGAGCTCAATGAAGCTTCTGGATGCTCGGCGTAGCTGCCTGTGCTTGGGGGAGTAGTGGTTCTTCAAGTTGTGAGAGAAAATGAATCCACTACTTCCCTTTTATAAACTTGGCACCGCCCTACTGCGATTGGGTCAGTGGCACCGACCTGGAGTCAGTGGAACCAACTTCTGGGGCCAGATCCGAACCCTCAGTGCATCGATGGCCATTGGTGCACCATCTGGACTTGGTAGATTGTTGACGATTTGGTGGCACCAACTTGGTGTCGGTGGCACTGACTTTTGGGTGGGATCGGTGCTGCCAATCGTCCACTTGGGATGCATATGAGCTATAGATGATGGTGTCCATGGATCAATGTTTTCTCTGGTCGATGGCACCGACGATCTTTTTAGTGGTACCTACTCGATCGATCAATTTTTTTTCCAGTGCACCAACGCACCCATTGAACCTTGAGCACTAGCCGAATCGGTGTCGGTGATGCATATGAGCTATAGATGATGGTGTCCATGGATCAATGTTTTCTCTGGTCAGTGGCACCGACGATCTTGTCAGTGGTACTGACTCGATCGATCGGTTTTTTTTTCAGTGCACCAACGCACCCACTGAACCTGGAGCACTAGCCGAATCGGTGCCACCGACGTCATGGGTGTCGGTGGTACCAACAGCTTATCAGTTAGTTGTGCCCAATTTCCTACACTTTCTTTAGAAGTATCAGTGGCACTAGTACAAATATGGTCTATAGCATCAGTTTTTTTAAGCCTATAGTGTCACTTTTCAGTCAATGCCTAAGTGGTCGTCACTATAGAAATTGCTCTACAGGGTCGGTTTTTTTAACCAGAAAAAATTGACCTTGTATAGTAAAAACCGACGCTATAGGCTCTCAAAAACTAAACCTAAATGAGAAATGAAACTGTACCTGAACCCTATAACATCAGTTTTTTACTAAATAACCGACTCTACAGATTCTTTCTAAGGACGGTTATATGAGGAAAACTGACTCAATAGAGTCTTGGAATATGATAGAACGGTCGTGCCGCCTAGCACGGCCGTGTTGGTCTATATTAGCACGACGGTGCTACACGGCACGACCATTCTACCATATCTCAACATGACCGTTCTACACGGCACGGCTTTTCTACCTCATCCCAACACATCTGTTCTATGCAGCACGACCATTCTACGTGGAATGACCAAGACACCTATAAGGGCAGTTTTTTAAGAAAACTGATGCTATAGGGTCCAACTTTTTAAAAAAAATTCTGTAGAAACTGAACAGAACAAAACAGAAGAACAAAAATAAGATATGGGAGAGGGGAGCATTGATGCTCAACCGTCACCATTCCAAACCACACATTCATAACAAAAATGATTCATACATTGAGTTGAGTACACATAGTCACATCATAATTTACAAAATGATAGATTGCAAGTTTGAGATGATATTAAATGTCAGATAAAAAAGTAAATATGAAAGAATACTGAAACCACATACATAAATGGAACGTAACTGACATATTTATTCCAATTCCAAATTGACTTCATTTAGAAAAGCATCTGACCACTCTTCACGGAATTCATTTAAGTCCTCACATGTGTAAGGCTGAGTTGTAAAGATCTATATTAGAAAATGCACATGCTAATATTTTATAAAATGACTACAACTCACTTGTAAATTTATGATGTTATTCTTTATTACCTGATCTATAGTCTGAATGTCATTTGATGCTTGTTTGACAATAACTTGCATATATTTTATTACATAGTAGCCACAAGCCCAGCCATTATTTTGTATAGGACACTAGAAATAACGAATTATACTTAATGTTAGTAAACTACTATAAATAGAAGACTATAAGAGTTGGTATATAAGAGTTGAAAATTAATACATATAAGAATAAGCAGTTGTCAAAGTAGCTACCTTGACATTTTTCAAAGTCAATGTCTTTAATTTTGTGGGTATTTGTCCTCTTCCTTCATGAAAATATTTTATACCCTTATCAATTAAACGATAGCTGGTAAAACAGAAATTCTAAATAGAAATATCATGTTGAAGCATTGACTATATTTATTCTTACGCCATAGCTGGCAATTTCAGTTTGTGACCACTTGTTATTTTTCCCATTGGGTCAAGATAATAAAGAGTCGTCAATTTTGGGACAATCACCACTAATTCCCAATGTCTAGATCTGAGTATGAATAAAACAAACATTAAAATAAATACATTTGTTTATTATTAAAATTATATTGAATAATAATACTTATTGGACGTTAAAAGGAATTAGGATAATTTCCTTTCCCACACTAGCAAAATATTTGAATGCATCATAGAAGTACTCACTCACTTCCTCAATATGTGTCTCCACCTGACTAGTGACTGAAGGAACTAAGAATCCAACATTCTTTATATCAAAGTTTGTGGCCTCGGTATATAAATGGCTATTAAACATTTGTAATTATTTTCATATGTATAAATAAGCTAAAAATGTGTATTGGAATTTTCTATATTGATAGATCCTTACATTATCCATACTTCTAATATCGAAGTATTCAACCAATCATACCAGAACAACTCTATAATATCATCAAGAAAAATATAATTGTCAAAGTCCCTCCCAGTAGAATCTTCTATTAAATTGATCAACATTTGTAGTCTAGAGATTTGGTTGGCTAAGTATCGACACAAACATTTACATTTACTTCCCAACTCGTCAAATGTGGATTCTAGAATAATAGATGGCTTGGGCATAGGAGGACGGCTAGTAGAATTTTTACTTTTTGGTTTGCAAGCCTGTTAATTAAATTACATACTTCTATTACACGAGTTCATACATGCAGTCAAACATGAAAAACATGGTAGAATTCAAGTATACCTTGTCATTGATAACCAAGTGTCTAGGCCAACCCACCATAGCACCCTCTTCTTCTTCAACTATAATATATTCAGGATTAGGTATGGGTAGTGGTTTTTCCCCCATTCCGTCATACACAAGATGGATGGACACACGAAAAATGTCATCAGTAATTTGTTGGAAATGCAATGTACCACCAAGGTTTTACACCTTGCCCGCTGCCACAATATTATATTCTGGAACCTCCACTTCAAGTTTACAGTTCATACCAACCTAGATTGAAATAATATAAGTTATATAAGAAGTAGTAGAACAGATACCTGTTACAATTATATATATTGTCATATATATATCATACTAATAACATAACATATAGAACAAAAACTTATTGTAGATTGTTGTGGTGGGTCATTGGGAGTGCTCCCATGACCTTCTACAACTATAGCATGGGCTTGTACCTCATCACTTGAGAGACGCACTGTATGAATAGGTTGAGAAGGTTGAGTAGGCTGAAATGAAGGCATTATTTCTTTTACTTTATGCGCTACTAATGCTTCAACCTCCTCTTGTGTAATACCTCATGCATGACCTCTTTTAGATTGCGAAGGGCCAAAATAAGACTTGAATCCTATGCCAGCTCCCAATCCCCTAACATGGCTAGGATGTTCCTTCGTACAAAGAGCAACTGATAATTCATCCATGTGGCTAGTTGGGATGAACTTTCCTTCCTTCCTTTGCTCGTGGAGATCAATCTATTCATAGTTAATAAAAGTATTAAATCACAATATCAATTAGAAATAAATAAATCTAAGTTTGTGGGAGTTACTCTTTACTTAGTTGGGATAAACCTACCATCTTTTGTGCCACCTCCTTAGTTGCAGGGTTGATAATTTCACCTGCTCGATTATTTCTAGCATCAATCCATGTCAAGTGTCAGGGTGGACGCTCAACTTGAGTTGTAATAGATTCTTCTCTAGAAGATGATTGCTTCTCTTGTAGTTGGCGGTGGAAGGCATAACCACCGGGCCCCAAGCGATGGTCTTGCACATTTTTGGCCCGTCTTTCCTTTTGAGCCCGGTGGATAGCCTGATCATTTAAAATGAGGTATTGCAATTTAGACTTGGCAAACATGTATAAAACGATTCACCTACTTAATTGTATAAATTAAAGATTCATACAATACATCACAATTTTTATTACCTGAAACTCTCCCGATCTCCTAGCTACAACAAATCTTTCCCACACCTCAGGATCTATAAAAAATTAATTATAAAACTAAGCATTTAATATTGATACTATAAGATGTAAGTTTTTATTGATAGGAAGTTAATTACTTTTATACTAAAGTGTACCACCTATCCCATTTTTGAATATTTAATCTCACTAGTAATTGTATAATGTATGTTTAGTTTTGTAGAAAATTTCAACAGCATTTCCCCTAAGCTCTCCAAGTACACCGATGTAAATGGTAAATAACCACTCACATATGTACCCAGAGAACAAATGAGGAAATACTACTAAAATTTTCTTCAAAACTAAAGATACATTATACAGTTACATCCTAAGTGAGATTAAATATCCAAAAATAGTCCCAAACCGAGGACTATCCAAAATTTACTCCTATGAGTAAATTTTGAACGGGTTTCTAAGTTGATACATGCATAAATGTATTATTGTCATATTTATATATTAAGTTAAACATCATGCATCGATGATCTCATATATAAACCCTAAAGTGTCAATCTGAGACTACACAATGTATACCCTCATATTTCAGGAATGTATATATAATGATTACATATGTGATTGATAACAAAATGTAGATATGAATGAATGCATATTTTTATTATTGGTTGATTTACTAGTCAAATAAAATGGCACATTGGGAGAGTGAGAATATTATACCTCACTTGTAAGCTGAAGAAGAAATATATGCAAGTCAACAACAAGTCAATAGCACCTGCAACAACACAAATGCATCATTCAATTCTGTTATAATGTATTAATTAGGGGTCAGTATATATCAATTTTATAGGAGCAGTAACAAATTCAAAATTGACAAATTTTGATGATTCTGCAACTCATCCGACACGGCCGTGCTGCCCAGCACGGCTGTGCTACCTGGTCAGGTGCTTGAAAGTAAGATGTAAATAGAGGAGTGAGGTGCAGAGACAATACCTTGAGAAGAACCGGTCGGTGAGGAAGCTTGTACGGGAAAAGAATCGGAGAGATGCGCACGGCCCTTGCAACGCCTAAGGCATCGTCATCGTCGACTTTCAAAGAAGAAAGCATCGGAGAGAGAAGCAACGCCTAAGGCGTCGTTGTTGTCCAAGGAAAACGGCACCAGAGATGGTGGTAAGGAGCGTCGTCGACGCCGGAGATGGTGGTAAGAAGCTTGGGCGTCGTCGTCCAAGGAAAGTGGCGCTAGTTTGCCTCTTTTCGGACGAGGAAATGGTTGGGGGAGGTCACCTTTGTAGAGGCGGTGCTACTTTTCTTCGGGTGCGGGAGCGGGAATGGGGAGTAGCATCAGCAAATGGAAACCTAAGCCTTACAATCAGACTGCTATGTGCAATGTAGAAGACCTATAGCGTCGGTTTTGGGTAAAAACCGACCCTAAAAGTCTATTAAAAAATGGTGCCCGAACTTAACCTATAGCGACGGTTTTTTGGGATAACCGATGCTACAGACCACATCTATAAGGTCGGTTATATATAAAAACCGACTCTAGAGTTCCAAAGTGGTGCCTGCATTTTTTGTTGACCATATAGCATCGGTTATTTTAAAAAACCGACCCTATAGATCGAGGTGTGAAGCCAAAATCGCGCAAATTTTCTCCTCGGAAAACCTATAAGGTCGGTTTTTATGATAAAATCGATGAAGTAGTCTATTAGGTTGGTTATTATAGTAAAAATGATGTTATGGGCAGCGACGTTACTAGATAAAAATGTAGTAGTGTGGCACTGTCTTTATGCCAGTCGAATTGCCCTTCTTCTGACCTGATCTCAGTGCCATCGACTTGAAAGTCGGCGGCACCGACTCTGCCATAGCCTGCACACTTAACAAACGAATCAGGGTATCATTTTTACATGAAATTTATGAAAAACTAAGTACTATTAAACCAAAAAAATGTTAATAAATGAAATGGACATCCTAATGGTTGGGTTGCCTCCCAACAAGCGCCCTTATTTAACGTCCTAGGTTAGACAAATCCATTTTTGAAATTAATTAGGGGCAATAAGTTTCACCTCATGCTCCTTTCTATTGAAATCTTCCCCAAAGTAATGCTTTAGTCTTTGGCCATTAACTAAGAAGGGTCTCTCTCCCTCTTTGCTTCTAACAGCTCGATGTGGAAATACTTCTTCTATGATAAATGGTGCACTCCATCTAGACCTCAATTTTCCAAAGTGTAATTTCGTCCTTGCGTTAAAAAGCAACACATTCTCTCCCAGGTAGAAAACTCTCCTTGCTATATGTTTATCATGTATTTTCTTAGTTCTCTCCTTATAAAATCTTCAATTCTCATAGGTATTCATCCTAATTTCATGAAGCTCATTCAACTCTAGCATCCTCATCTTACCTGCTTCATCAAGATCAAAATTGAGTCATTTCAACGCCCAATGAGCCTTATGTTCTAACTCCACAGGAAGATGACATGCCCGGCCATAGACTAACCTAAAGGGTGTAGTTCCTATTGGTGTTTTATAGGCAGTCCTATAGGCCCATAGTGCATCTACCAACAATTCACTCCAATTCTTTCTACTAGACGACACCGTCTTCTCAAGAATTTTTTTAATCTCACGATTGGAAATCTTTACTTGTCCTTGAGTTTGTGGGTGATAGCGTGTACCCACACGGTGTGTCACTCCATATTTATTCAACAGTGCCCCAAATTTCTGAATCATGAAGTGACTTCCCCCATCACTTATAATCATCCTTGGCACTCCAAATCTATAGAAAATGTGATCCTTAACAAATTCACATACAACATTTGCATCATTAGTGCGGGTTGGAATCGCTTCCACCTATTTTGGCACATAATCTATAGCCAGCAAGATGTAAAGGTTAGAGTTAGAGGACACAAAGGGTCCCATGAAATCAATACCCCATAAATCAAAACCTCCACTTCTTGAAACACATTCAATGGCATCTCCTACCACTTTGATATGTTTCCTGACCGCTGACATTTGTCACACCTACGCACAAAATCATACACATCTTTAAATACGGTCAGCCAGTATAACCCGCTCTCCAACACCTTTGCGGCTATCCTAGAACTGGCATGGTTTCCACTGGTAGGTAGTGTGTGGCAATGTTTCAACACACTCTCATACTCTCCTTCAGGTACACATCTTCTCAAAATTCCATTCCTGTATTGTTTCAACAAAATAGGATCATCCCAAAAATAATAGCACAAAGAATGAAAGAATCTCTTCTTTTCTTGATACCCCCAATCAACAGACAATTCCTTACAAGCTAAATAATTCACAGTGTTAGCAAACCAAGGGTCTTTTTTCTTACGGATGAACAACTGCTCATCAAGAAAAGTCTCTAGAATGGGTATATTAATATCCTTCTCATCTCCCCTCTCCGTTCGAGATAGGTGGTCAACCACCACATTCTCTATCCCTACTTTATCCTTGACCTCAATGTCAAACTCCTGCAATAAAAGGATTCGTCTAATCAATCTTTGTTTTGCATCCTTCTTCTGCAGCAAGTATTTAATCGTCACATGATCAGTCCACACCACCACCTTAGCTCCCACAAGGTATTGCCTAAATTTCTCAAAATCAAAGACAACAACCAACAACTCTTTTTCAGTTGTGGTGTAATTTAGTTGTGCATTGTTAAGTGTTTTAGATGCATAATATATGACCGTAGGAACTTTGTCTAGGCATTGCCCCAACACTGCCCCCACAGCATAAATCGATGCATCACACATCAGCTCAAACGGTTGGCTCCAATCTGGAGCCTGCACAATCAGTGTGGATATGAGTTTTTCTTTTAAAATTTCAAAATCTTTTAAACATCTCTCATCAAAATTGAATTCAACATCCTTTTCCAAAAGTTCAAACAATGGTTTAGCGATTTTTGAAAAATCTTTAATAAAGTGGCAATAAAACCTGGCATGGCCTAGAAAACTCCTAACTGCCTTCACCAATGTTGGCAGAGGAAGTTTTGAAATCACTTCTATTTTAATCGGATCCACCTCCAATCCTTTGCTAGACACCTTGTGGCCTAGCACTATGCCCTCACCAACCATCATGTGACATTTTTCCCAATTTAGCACTAAGTGTGTGTCTTCACACCGCTGCAAAACCTTGTCTAAATTTTTCAAAAAATCATCAAAAGATGTCCCATAAACTGAAAAACCGTCCATGAAAACCTCGAGACATCGTTCCACCATATCTGAGAAAATCGCCAACATACACCTATGAAAATTAGTGGGTGCATTGCACAACCCGAAAGGCATGCGGCGGTATGCGAAGATGCCACAAGGGCAGGTGAAGGTAAACTTCTCCTGGTCCATAGGCTCGATTAAAATATGATGGTAGCCTGAATATCAATAAAGAAAACAAAAGTGGGAGTGATCGGTGAGTCGCTCCAAAATCTGATCAATGAATGGCAATGGAAAATGGTCCTTAAGTGTGGCAGTGTTCAGTCTGTGATAATCAATGCAAACTTACCATCATGTCACTAATCTAGTGGTTATTTGTTCATTAGATGAGTTAGTAGTGACAGTAATTCCCCCCTTCTTTGGCACTACATGTGTCAGACTAACCCACATGGAATCAGAAATGGCATAGATTATACCTACCAACAGTAGCTTGATGACCTCCTTCTTTACTACCTCTGTCAAGATTGGATTTAAGCAATGCTGAGGTTGAATGACCGTCTTCACTCCTTCTTCTAGCCGAATCTTGTGTTGGCATAAGGTGGGAGAAATCCCCTTGATGTCAGCCACAGACCACCCAAACACACCTCGATGGTTCTTTAGCACAGTGATCAATTGTTCTTCTTCCGAGTCACTTAGTGATACTGATATGATGACCGGTAGCTTCTCCTATGTAGATAGAAAAACATACTTTAGATGAGGTGGCAGCGGCTTGAGTTCTAACTCGGGCGGGCTCAGGAGTGAAGAAACCAAAGGTGGTGGCAGCGGTTCCAAGTCCTCAAAGTGCCTCGTGTAATGACATGGCAAAGCCTTCAGTAGCCTCGTACATTTGTCCAGTGACCAGTCTCAAACACAATCATCCATGAAGTTCATTAGGCAAGCCTCTAGTGGGAGATGTAGATGTATCAGTAGTAGGGAATCCTCTCCATCCATGTCCATAGTAGATAAACCCAATTCCTCATCTTCATCATCTGGATACCCTACTGTCTTGGCAAGTGAGACCACCTTAGTGTTCTCCATGATGTCCACAGCTAATGTACCCTTATCAACCTCTATCATAACATGTGCCATGTCCAAAAATGGTTTTTCTAAGAACAATGAGATATTACTATTCATGTGCTTCATCATATTGCATTGCTCCTGAG
This sequence comes from Alisma plantago-aquatica, assembly GCA_963693085.1. Taxonomy (NCBI): domain Eukaryota; kingdom Viridiplantae; phylum Streptophyta; class Magnoliopsida; order Alismatales; family Alismataceae; genus Alisma; species Alisma plantago-aquatica. The sequence continues at coordinate 539,578,549 of OY856411.1, read as the reverse complement.
CATTGGATGACTTGGAATTATCCGGCATGGTTATCTCAAACCTGATGTCTTTAATTCCCATAGTCAAACAACCTCTTCCCATCTCCAAGATCATATCAGCTATTTCTTAGAAGGTTCTTCCTAATAGAAGTTTGTTGCCATGTTCAACTTGCATCTCCATCACCACAAAGTATGCAGGAAAAACAAACTGGTCTACCTTAACAAGTACATCCTCACAAATGCCATACGGTGTCACCACTGAGTTGTCTACCAATTGGACCGTCATGTTGCTCTTCCTAGATGTCTTGAGACCAAGCTTCTTAAAGGTAGATAAGGGCATCAAGTTGATACTTTCCCCTGAATCACAGAGTGCCTCGCCAAACTTTGTCTTCCCAATGTAGCACGTGATGTTGAAACAACGAGGATCCTGTCACTTTGGTGGTAGTGTACCTACGATGAAGGCATTGACTTGCTCTCTCAGTACAACTACCTCAAAATCTGGGATCTTCCTCTTCTTTTTAATGATATCCTTCAGAAATCACTACTACAGAAATGGCTTATAACATCACATTTATAGGTGTCGCTTGTATACAAGAAACTGACACCTAAATCCTATAGTGTCAGTTGAATACACAGACTAACATTTATCTATGAAGAGCGGTCAGACGTGGGTATCACTTTTTATTTAGCATCGGTTCCTCAATACGCACCCGACGCCTAAAATCGACCACCAAATCCAAATTTTCCAGTGAAAAAAAATCACCTCCAAAATTTAACATACGGCGTCGTTTGTTAACAAATAAACCGATGACTAAAGTTTTTTGTGAGATAGAAATTGGGCCAATTTTTATCGTCAGTGTTCTTGCAATAATCGACACCGATGTGTTTTCGCGCATTGTCCCCGCAAAAATTTTCACCCCCCTTTGGCGTCGGTTTGCTACGACAACCGACGACTACGGTCATAATTTGAGAACATTTTTTTACGGGTAGATGTAGATAGATGTCGATTTTTCTAGTTGAAACTGACGACTATCATTGAACATAGCTGTCAGTTTGTTTGTGGTGATCGACGCCTATTGTTATAAGTGTCGGTTGTTTTTAATAACTGGTGCCTATTGTTAACTTAATCACACCCGTGCAAATAAGACTCTTCCCCATTCTCTCTGTTTCATTGCCCTCCGCTTAGGTCTGGCGATTTGCGCGATTCCTGTCGCCGCTCACCATCGCTGCTGTTGTGCTCGCCACCGCCACTGTTGTGATCGCCGATCCCTTCTCTTGCTCACCTACTCGTCGCCGCTCGCCGTCCCTTCTCCGCTGCTGCTCGCCGCCGCCTACTTCCAGACTGCTTCTCGCCACTGCTGCTGCTCGCCGCTACCTACCACCCCTACTGCTCGCCGCTGCCTACCGCTCAGAACCTGAGCTCGCCGCCGCCGGACAGGTACCTTTCTCCACCGGCTGAGCTCGCTGCCGCCGCCGACTTCCAACCCCCTTTTTCCGCTTTGTATCCACATGGTATAGATGTGTCGCCCTGTGGGTTAACACAAACCCTAACAATAGCCAAACGTGGTTGTTGTATATGAACCAGATGATTACTATTTCAAAAAAGTAGTATTTAAAATCCTGATAAGAGGAAAATGAGGGATTTCACAATTACGTTCACAATTACATAGATGCATAGTGTGTTAGTCTTTGATACCAACTGTCATAGAAGTGTTATTACATCAATCAAATCCCATTGTTTGGGTAGACAATGATAAAGTAATTTAGTGTGATTGCCCCTAAATAGCTCAAAGCTCACAAGGTTCACACACAACTTATGTAATAATTAAATATAGAGAAGAAGAAAGAAAGATAGATTATATTTAATATAGATAAGCCACATCATCATTCCCAAATATTAGTTTATCCTCATGGACTTTATATTCAGTGATTCTTGTACAACAACCAAACATTATAATCATTAATTAGCAAGTAGGAAAAGGAAATCTAGAACCTTAGTCACTAGATGAATAATGGCCATAAATGTGTAATGAAAGATGCATGAAAAAAATCTTTGTTTGTAAAATAATGAGTTGATCTTTTGTTTATCTTGCAATATATATTATTACTAAGCAATTATTTCATTATGCAGTCCATTTTTTATGATTTGTGTTTTTTTTATCTCATCTTGATTTTTCTCTATTATGGGGCATGCCAACATTATTCAAGATTGATGAGTGCTTTAAACCTAGGCATGTAAACATTCTAGGGTCATATGGGGCATGTAAAACTTTTCTTCTATTTAGGATCAACAAAATATTATGCAAGTCATGAATGAGAATCAACAAGCTATAGTTGAGTTGACTATTCATAAGATTCATTGAGTCATCTTCAAGTGTTTATCTATTTGAAGACTCACTAATACACCAATTTGGTTTTAGTAAAAGGGAAATACTAATGCACTCACGTGACATGCTTGGAATGTAAATGATGGACATTGCCCTAGATTGCCAATCATGCTTCTAAAGACATCAATAATCACCCTAACTTGAAGAACTAGGATATGAATGATGAAACTAGGATTGTAGGTATAAGAATGACAACACAAGTATTTGTTGGCCTAGAACCTGTCCACTATTTACTCATTAGGAGTAAATCTTGGATAGTCCCCAGTTTGGACTGTTATTGAACTCCTAATCTCACTTAGGATATAAGTGTATGATGTGTATTGTTTTAAAGAAAATTTTGGAAGCATTTCCCCGTTTGTTCTCTAAGTACATATGTACTTGGAGAACAGCGGGGAAATGTTGCCGAAATTTTCTTGAAAACCCAATACACATTGTACACTTACTAGTGAGATTAGGTGTTCAAGAATGGGATAGGTGGTACACATTTATTATATATAAGACCTTAGACCCTAAAGTGTTAACCATAAACCCTAATCTTTTAACCCTAGAACCAAATCTTGTTCTAATATATACTAGTTTTCTCTTTGATCATAGAATGGATAGATCATGGTTGTCCATTCCAAATCGCAACACCCCGGAGTTTATTTCTGGTCTTGATCAGTTTATTAGATTTGTCGAGGAACATAGGAAACAACCTGGAGATAGGTTCTACTGTTCATGTAGGCATTGCAGTAACAACTTGAAAGTCAGCACTGGTGATGAAATCAAAAGTCATGTCATGTGCAACGGGATTGTACAAGGCTATACAGAATGGCACTGACATGGAGACATTTCAAACCTAAAATTAGTGGAAGTTGATAGAATTGCTTGTCTGGAAGAAGAAATTGCCTCCGATGACGTAGATGTGAATGAACCAGTTCCAGTAGACATCGTTGATGAGATGTTGGATAGTTGTGGGGTAGAGCACACCGATCCACCTCCCATATTTAGAAACATTGTGCATGATGCTGAGATACCATTATACATAGGTTGTAAGTTTACGAAGCTTAGCACTGTGTTGAGATTGTATAAGATGAAAGCTAACAATAGATGGAGCGATAAAAGCTTCACATCATTGTTGTCTTTGTTGAAAGAAATTCTTCCTGAAGGAAATGAGTTGCCAATCTCAACATATCAGTTAAAGAAATTGTTGTGCCCAATGGGAATGGAGGCCAAGAAGATACATGCATGCTCGAATGATTGTGTATTATTACAAAAGGACTATGTGGATCTGAAAGATTGTCCCAAATGTAGTGCGTCAAGGTATAAATTGACGACTTCGGGGGAGTCCAGTTATGCTTGTTATATACAGTCTTCCTCCCTGGTTGTGTATGAAAAATAAGTACGCTATGCTGTCGTTGTTGATATCGGGCCGTAAACAACATGGAAATTATATGGACGTTTATCTTGAACCTCTGATTGATGACTTAAAGAAACTCCATGGTGAAGGTGTGATGACCTATGATGCTTCACGAAGAGAGACATTTCGTTTCCACGCTATGCTGTTTTGCACTATGAATGACTTTCTAGCATAATAGAATTTGTCTGGATATAGTGTCAAAGGATCTAAAGTGTGTCCTAAATGTGAAGAGAACACTAATTCAATATGACTAAAATGTGGCGGCAAGACTGTATATCTTGGTCATCAAAGGTTTCTTCCAAAATTCCATCTGTGTCATAGGTTACGCAAAGCATTCAATGGACGGAATGAGGAATAGAGTGCACCTAAACCGAAACCATGGGACGATGTTTATGAAAGAGTAAAAGACTTTTCCAATGAATTTGGTAAGACATCACAATGTATGATGGCCACACGGAGTGACAAATCTTTATTCAAGAAGAAGTCAATATTTTGGGATCTTCCTTATTGGAGTTCTTTGGTAGTCAGGCATTGTATCGAGGTCATGCACATTGAGAAAAATGTATGTGATAGTGTCATCGATACTCTGTTGAGGTAAGACTAAAGATGGGATAAAATCCAGAATGGACCTACGTGAAATGGGAATAAGGACAGAATTAACATAAGTAGTTAGTAGCAATTAGATAACATACTTACCTCTTGCCTGTTACACGTTGTCGAGAAAGGAGAAGAAAGCTTTTTGTGAATGCTTGGTAAATGTCAAGGTGCCACAGGGTTACTCATCCAACATCTGTACATTGGTATCAATGAAAGATTTGAAATTGATAGGTCTTAAATCTCATGATTGTCACACTCTAATGCAACAAATATTATCTGTGGCAATTCAATCTATATTGTCGAAGCATGTAAGGTTTGCAATCACCAGACTTTGTTTCTTTTTCAACAGTCTGTGCAGCAAAGTTATTGACCCTGATACTCCCGATAAATTGCAAATAGAAGTAGTTGTTACCCTATGTCAGCTTGAGATGTATTTTCCTTCTTCATTCTTTGATATCATGGTACATCTTGTTGTCCACATGACTAGGGAAGTGAAAATGTTGGGACCAATTTTCTTACATTGGATGTATCCCTTTGAATGATACATGAGCATTTTTAAAGGTGATGTTCGAAATCGTTATCGGCCTGAAGAGAGTATTATTGAGGGTTATGTGGCAAGAGAGGTTATGGATTTTTGCAATGACTTTCTGAGTGCTAATGACGCTCCTTTTAATGACAAGAATATTAAGGAGCATTTTGGCAAAGGAATTTTGGGATCACAGATGAAAGTAATCAGCCGTGAGCAGTTGGAACAAGGTCACTTGTATATTTTACACAACATCGATGAAGTGAGTGTTTATATCGAGGAACATACCAATTTCATCAAGAGATAATATCCTCGATCCAATTCAATGTGACTTGCTACAGAGCATAACAAGACATTTATTAAGTGGTTTGAAGATAAAGTCTTACATCAACTATCTCAAACACCAGATAATCTTACTGAAACTACCAAATTCCTCACCTTTAAACCAAAATTGAATGTTATGTCTTATGAAGGGTTTGACATAAATGGATTCTCATATTACACAAAGCGTCAAGACGATAAGAGTGTCGTCCAAAATAGTGGGGTCACCCTTCAAGAGTATTCCTTGTTTTTTGCAAGTGCTAAGTATAAGAATCCATGTGAAGCTAAAATGTCATATTACGGTGTCATTGAAGACATATGGGAGTTTGACTACGTAGATTTTAGAATTCCGCTCTTTAAATTTAATTGAGTTGATAACACCAAAGGAGTTATAGTGGATGAATTGGGTTTCACGTTAGTGAACTTTGAAAAGATTGGCGAGAAGGGTGAACCATTCATATTGGCATCATAGGAAAAACAAGTATTTTATATCGATGATCATGCAAATGATAAATGGTTGGTTGTTCTTCATGGTAAAAGACAGTTCATTGAAGATCCTATAGACAAAGAAGGGTACTATGATAAGTATGATGACTCCAGTCCATTCTCAGTTGGGTTGCCAACACCACCAAATGTTGAAGCTAATGATGACTTGTATGTGCGTGGAGATCACAATGAAGGATTGTTAATTGATAAAAGATCACAATATTAGAGGCATGCATGTTTATATTTTTTATATGTTTTATTTTTCTGAATGTGAACTTTACAATGTGAATGTGAACTTTACAATGTGAATTACTTTACAATGTGAATGTGAACTTTACAATGTGAATTACTTTACAATGTGAATGTGAACTTTATAATGTGAACTTTACAATGTGAATGTGAACTGTCATATGGCTGAGCATTCTCTTGATGACCATGTTGATGATTACCGTGAGGGTGAGGACGTCAATGCGCCGCCTCACAATGTAAGTTTTAAAAATATATCCCTGAGGTTTCTATCTATATGTTCATTTATAGTTATATCATGTAAGTGTGTTTTTTTTGTCAAATTTTAGGTTGGTGATGTACCCCCTGAAAAATTGGGGCACTTGATGAGCAGCAAAAAAATTTGAGAAAGTGAGGGGCATCACAATGATGAACAAGTTACTACAGCAAAGGGGCAATGGACCCAAACTGGATGTCGATTTTGATCATGCAGGAAATCTAGTTGGAGTGAACCACAACTCATTTATTTCATATCTTGGGATTCGTACTCCCAACCATTGTAGTCCTATTTTTGAATCCTCGCATATAGTTCCTAAGGGGAAGAAAGACTTAGTATGGAAGGAACTATGCATGAGTTATTATTATTTGCAATTCTATTTTTGTAGATTATTAGTTTTTAGGATACTAGTTAATAGCAATTCTATTTTGCAGAGTATATTTGATCTGGATGAAAAGTTGCATCGTAAATGTGTGATGCAACACTGTGGGAGGGTCCTAAGGAACTATAGGAAAAATCTCACCCGAGATTACATATGCGATGCTGAGAAGAGGTTCTTGATTGATTTCCAATTCTAGACATTGATCACTTTCTGAATAACTCTACACTAATAATTTTTGTTTGTATTCTCTTTAAAAAATAAATCTTGGCAGAAGGCAGCCACTGAGCAATGGAACTACTTGGATACCAAAGGCTGGGAGGAGTTTGTTACCCAAAGAAAAATGGATGAATTCAAGGTATTAAGCGCTACTCCCAATTTAATTAATATACATTCTTATGTATTCACCTATTCAAGATTAACCTTTAGTGTTACTAACCAAGTCAATGTGCTTACTAACAAGGCTATCAACGATACATTCTTAAGTATTTTTATGACATATATAGTAGCCAGTCTTTTCAAGATGATATGTTTATGTATATATGTATATAACATTCTTTACCTAAATTTGTAGGGGTTGAAGCCATGTCATCTAAAAAGTCAAGAATATATCGTTGCAGAGGCACAGGCCTACCAAGCCCTTCTAGGAGAGATGTTTCATGGGACTCCAATACCAGCTGGTGTGTTTCGTGTGAGCTCGATACATATACTCCCCGATTGGAGGGATCTTCCACTACCATATGCCCATCCAGATTCTGAAACGCTTGGTGAGGCAGAAGGTGGAGTGATAATGTGGCCCAAAGTGGATGTCATCTATACTAATATTGGATGGTAAATTTACATTACGTTAATTTGTTAGTGTGTATATATGAGTCAATTGATCTGAAATTATATATACAGGTCAAAAGGAAGACACCCGCTACATCTCGACCTCCACCTCCAGCTCTTAAAGTACCAAGTTGGCTTCCAAGGGACCTATATGCCTTGTTAGGTCCTAATTGTAGGGGTATGGCAGTATGGATAGGCGAACATGATTCAAATTGTCCTATAAATATTACTATTCCGGAGGATGTTGTAGGTCAATCATACGATAACAATCTATTTATATAAGTTTTGCATACGTATTAATGCATACGTAATACAAGTTTTGCATATGCATTAATGCATACATATTAATGCAAATCAATCATACGCAACAAGCTATTTATACAAGATATGTTGGAGTTGTTTCGTTATGATTGGCTGAACACATCTATGATAGAGATGTGGATATGGTGAGATCTTGTTTATACATCCATATACCTTGTTTTATATACAGTGATCTGGTTTCTTATATATTAATGCATATGTAATACATGTTTTGCAGCCACTTACACACGATATGTACAGATTTTGTATTTTCCCATGTGAGATTTTTGGTTCCATCTTTGATTAGTCTTATAGATACATGCCCTTCTTCAGTTACTTCATACTAATGTGCTGCTTTTGAATATTTTGGTAAAAATAAGAAGACGGTGATAATAGCTCCATTCAATGTCGAGTAAGTTTACTTTGCTTGTAATTTGGACTTAAGAAAATTACATTTTATTGTGGATTTTGAGTTATTAATTTTTAACTTTCTTACCTGTAGTGGTAGGCATTGGGAGTTATTAGTTATTGTCCCTAAGACGTTCACTGTCTATTATCTAGATCCTGCGGAGAAGGAATTGAATACATTATATGGACACACAATGAAAAGGCCATTATTTCTGTGAGAAATATTTCATATTTTTATATCCGTTAACATTTGTTATTACAATACTATTTAATTATGCAATTTAATGTGTTACATTAACATGTAGGGCTTTAGAAAAGTTCAAAAAAGCTGGAGGAAAGATCCCCAAGAAAAGAATCAGCCACTAATTTGGGAGAATGTGAAAGTAATTTCCCAACTCCAATGTATATATTATTTATGTGAATTGTGCTTATTTGTATTTTTGAATATTTTGTATGTTTCAATTTATAGTGTGCTACACAAGACAACGGTTGGGCATGTGCCTACTATGTGATGCAATTTATGGACCTAATCATCAAATATGCCGTAATGGAAATCAATACTACAAATCAGGTATTATATATAGTCTCATTAGATAATATGAAATATATCAATCTTATTATATATAATTAATTATATATATATATGTCATTCTCTTTGCAGGTGTTTAAAACTAACTTCAGCATAGGTGGAAAGGTATTAGATGTACATACTCCCTATATGAGGGAGGAATTATATGTTGTAAGAGAAGAATGGGAAAAAGCCCTACAAGTAGTGGGAATTTTTAAATATAATTGGGACAATGATGACAATGATGACGATGATGAACAAAGAATGATATTTCTAAACTTTGTTCTCATAATTATTTTTGTGTGAATGTGAATGACTTTTTCTAAATTGTCATATGTGTGAATGTGAATGCCTTTTTCTTATCAATACATGAATGTTTCTACATGTGTCTGAATGTGAAAAGAGATGAAATGAATAGAACTGAATGTGAATGTAAATTACTTTGCAGGTTTCTACATGTATCTGATCAATACATGTGTTTGAATGTGAATGACTTTGCAGGTTTGTGGCATGTTGTTGGCTGATATCAATGGATGTTGTAAACCTACAGTTCAAGAATTGAACTGCCTAAACTATAGGTTCTGCATCCTGCTGACCAGCCATACAGTAGACCTACAAACTGATCCGAAAAAAAATCAGAACATAGGCATTGGTTATTTGTATAAAACCGACAACAAAGACATACATCGTCGGTTAATAGTAAAAAACCAATATCTTTGTGCCCTCGCTGGCTTGGTGGCGGGAAGGGTAATGGCGTCAGTTTTTTTTAATTACGGACGTCTTTAACGACAATATAGTGTTAGTTTTCTTTAATAACTGACGCCTATAGTTCCCTTGCTGGCGTATTTTTAGTGGTGGGAAGGGTTATGGCGTCGGTTTTTATTTATTAACTGACATCTTTAACCATGATATAATGTTGGTTTTCTTTAATAACCAACGCATATATTTCCCTTACTGGCGTGTTTTCAGTGGCAGGAAGTTTTATGGCGTTGGTTAGAAACTGACGCTAAAGATGTCGACTTTTAGCGGCACCCACTTGGGTGTCTCTTAGAAACCGACGCTAAAGGGTCTAAATAACCAACGCCAAAGGCCTTTTCTGTAGTAGTGAATTTACCGTATGAGGGTATTTGTTCAATTGCCTCAATTAACGGTATATTCACAGAAAGATTCCTAAAGCTATCTAGAAACTTCTTGAATTGTTTATCCATCATTGTTGCCTTCAAGTTGTTAGGATAAGGGACTGGTACTGTCTGTGTCCTGTGATGTGGTGGAACCTAAGATGTCCTCTTTTCCACTTTAGATTCTTGAGTTTGCTCTTCCCCTATGTTGCCTGCCTCTGGTTCTACTTGTGCTTGCTCTACCATTGAGTCACCACTATCAGTAGTCTTGGTCACCTCAGTCCCCACAGTCTTTGGAGTCAACGTCTTCTTACCACTTCTCAGTAGTATGGCCCTTACATGCTAGTTTCCTGTTGGAGTGTCAGTGTTTCCTAGAAAACCTCACTGGGTAGGTTTCTTCAAAGCCACCACATTTGCTTCTAGATGAGACAAAGTTGTCTCAAAACTCCTCATCTGGGCCCCTTGATTCTGGAGATCATGTTGGAAGTTGTTTATTAGTTGCTCATTTTGCTTCACTATCCGATTGAGAATTTCATTTGTGTTCTCCTCTACTACAGGTCGTTGCTGCTGATTATTCTTGTGTTGGTTTTGTTGATCATGATCTTGTAGGAAGTTGTTTGGATCTTTCTAAGAGAACTTGGGATCCTTTCTCCATGCGTAGTCATTGTTCTTGTAGCCTTGCTTCCGCATGTACTTCATCTGGCCTTCCTCATCTGATGAATTATTATCTTTCTCTAGCATCTTCTTTGCTATCAAGTCTAACAAAGAGGTGATCACTTTAGATTCCCCTATGCTTTTGATTTGCTCTGGATTGTCTCTTTCATTATGACATTCCTGATTCTTCACCATATTTTTCAAAATGTCCTGACATGTTGAGGGTGGGTTGTTGAGAAAGAACATCGAGCCTGCACTATCCTAGGTGGTCTGTTCACTTTTGCAAAGTCTAAAGTGGAACATATTTACTTTATTCTCCAAGTCTATCACATGGTGCGGGACCTTCCTGAGCATGATCTGAAAGCACTCCCAAGCCTCGGAATAAGATTCAGATGCATGTTTCTTGAAATTGTAAATGTTCCTTATCAGCTCATTTGTCTTTCTGTAGGAAAGTATCTTTCAAAGAATGTTTCTAGCATTTGATCTTATGTCTCAAACGACTCTTTCGGTAGGTTGTGCAGCCATTCTTTTGCCTTATCTGCTAGTGATGATGGAAACAATTTTAGATAAATGACAGTATGTGGAAACCTATCCACCTTCACCATATCACTGACCTCTACAAAATTACTGATATGCACTACCAGGTTTTCATGCGTGTTCCCATAAAATTCTTGTGACTTAACGAGTGCAATTAGACCTAGATCAATCTTATATTGAGCTACATTCATGTATTACTTTTTGATAGGCTTTGTTTGTGCAGCTGAAGAAGATGCCTTTATCCTCTCCCAAATGGTCCTCTCTGCTCTTGGATTACCATCCCCCATTTCTTGTTGTCTGGGTGTCACTCGTATGTCTTCTAGTACAGTTGTTTGAATTGGAATGTCGACAATGACTGGAATCTCAGGTGTAGCTTCTCCGTAGTCTGTGGTCTGTGTTGTCACCAAGCACAAGTACCTACAAATTGAAATTAGTTTGTCACAATACTTGTTAGAGAGAATGCAATCTATGAATATGCAATGAATTTTTTTATGATTAAAATTGCAAGAAATAAAAGGTGGCCTAGAGTGGCCGACCACAACACTCGTAGTGTTGAAACATTGTCGTCTCCCCAGCAACGATGCCAAAAACTTGACATGCTAAAACTATGCATAGAAATGCAAGTGTACGCATCGAGTAATATAGGCCTATGTGAGGCCTGAGTCAAACTCAAGGAGGCGTAGTCTCAATAACTACTACTAACTACGGTGCGATCAGCTAAGCCGATTCAAAAGTTGGATTTAAGTTTGAACAAAATAAAAGAAAATTAAAAATGGTTGATTTGAATGATATGAATTCCTTAGGATTACCAATTTCACCATGGGGTCTTGTCCTATATTATTTCTACTGAAATAATATAAAGTTCTACTTCTACCCTGGATGGAAAGCATGTAGTCAGAATTGTCTGCTTCCGCGATACAATTCACTACCTAGATCTAAGTCAATTCTACGTCTGTAGTAATTTATCTCTTAGTCTAGGTCTATTATCGAAAACTCTAGGTTCTTTCCACTGACCGTACATTACCTTTCCCAAGGAAATCTCAAGTGTAGCTTCTCTGTAGTCTATGGTATGTGTTGTCACCAAGCACAAGTACCTGCAAATTGAAATTAGTTAGTCACAGTACTTATTAGAGAGAAAGCAATCTATGAATATGCAATAAATTTTTTTATGATTAAAATTGTAAGAAATAAAAGGTGGCCTAGAGTGGCCGACCGCAGTACTCATAGTGCTGAAACATCGTCATCTCCCCGGCAATGGCGCCTAAAACTTGGCATGCTAAAACCATGCATAGAAACGCAAGTGCACACGTCAAGTAATATAGGCCTATGTGAGACCCAAGTCAAACTCAGGTAGACGTAGTCTCAATGACTACTACTAACTACGGTGCAATCAGCTAAGCCAATTCAAAAGTTGGATTTAAGTTTGAATAAAATAAAAGCAAATTAAAAGAAAAATAAAAATGGTTGATTCAAATGAGATGAATTCCTTAGGATTACCAATTTCACCACAGGGTCTCGTCGTATATTATTTCTACCGAATTAATATAAAGTTCTACTTCTACCCTAGATGGAAAGCCTATAGTCAGAATTATCCGCTTCTGCGGTACAATTCACTACCTAGATTTAAGTCAATTCCACATCTGTAGTAATTTATCTCTTAGTCTAGGTCCATTATCAAAAACTCTGGGTTCTTTCCACTGACTGTACATTGCCTTTCCCAAGGAACGCATAGGAAAGTATATAAGTTGTGGTTTTCTAACTTTTAATCCTCCTTCCAGAGTAATTATTGGTCTGTAATCCTATCGATGGTGATCAAGCAATGATAATTCTTTCAATTCTACAACTATATATCCAGGAATAAAGAGAAATTTATACTAAATCGTATAAAAAGTCAATACGACGATTCCCCGGGCTACTCCCGGGTCCTAAGGAAAGGAGGGATTTAGCCCCGCATGGTTTATAGTTGTGAATACATAGAGAGAGAAGAAAAATGTGGGAAACATGAAGGAAGTTCGTGTAACCCCTGGAGAGAAGGTGTTCTGGATGATCTTCCTCGAGAAACACACGTTTTGTAGTCTTCCGACAGTAAAATCGTCTGTCGGAGGTGCTCAAATCTCTCGGTTGACGTCCTTCAGCTCCGTGCTTCTCTCCCTCTCCTCTCTGGCCATCGTGCGGTGCAACCTAATGATCCCCTTAGGTTTGGCCGTCCTCCTTTTTGTCCTAGGTCAACTTATGGTACCACATAATGTGGATCGTTGAATCGGGATGCTCATATTAGATTGCTGAAATTTGGCCAAGTCAGTGGCACCGATCTGGGTGTCGGTGGCATCAACGACATCGAGATTTTGATCGTGCTATGAAAAAGTCAGTACCATCGAGTTGGAAGTCGGTGGCACCCAGTTGGGTCGCATATTTTCTCTGCCTAGCTGATGCTCTCTCAGTGGCATCGATTGTTTTAGTCAGTGGTACCGACTGCTTCTGGTCATCTTTAGCCCGGTCCCTAAGGCTGTCTCGGTGGCACCGACCAGTGTGGTCGGTGGCACTGACTCCTCATGTACATGGAAAATCCTAAAAATCCATAAAACCAATGTATGAGGCTGACGAATGTATAAAATATTTTTAATATGATATAATGAGCACAGTTTGATGCAAGCAGAATATACAAGCTAATAATAATGATTTATGCAAATCTGATCAACTAATTGATTAGAAAATGCATAAAATGAATGTAAAATAGGCCTTTAAAAATGACACAAAATGCGTACATCACTGGTTAATGGCCATAATATGTTGTTGAGTATGATGGAAATACACTTAAAACATGCCATGTATAAAACAATATCATTGAGTGTTCTCACCTTGTTTCTACTTATTTCTTATATGATGTTTCTAGACAAGCAACTTTTATTATACTCTTAAATTATTTACATGCTTTCTCATAGCGTACTTAATGCTTTCGCATTAATATATTTTGTTAATTGAATTTGTAGTTCCCAAATAAATATCCACTGCACTAAAGACTCTAAGCTCTGAAATGCAATACAAATGGGATATACTCGAGTATAGAAATGGGTACATGCTTCTCTATCCCCCTTTTAGTCTCTTTTTATAACTTGTTAGTACTGCTTTCACATATATATATTTCTTGTGTGAAATATTTGTGCCATTCTATGGACGGGCGCCCAAGTGCACTCGCCTTTGGCATTATAGTCATTAGGAGTATAGACCTAGGGTAAAAAAACAAATCTGTGATAAATGGTATCTGAGCAAAACACATAGGCCTCTATATATGTTTAAATCATAACACATCTTAAGAACCCAGGGAGGACTAAAACCTCTCCTCAAAGTTTAGATAGTCTTCTAACATCTCATCTCTTTTTTAAGGACCACCTAAGCCACCCAAATAGATGATGATTAGTTAGATTTCTTGTCTCCTCATGATCCTTCTGTCATGACTATTAATTACATGAATTCTCAATTTGGGTAGCTTATTCATGGGAAAAAACAAAATTCACTTAAAATCTTTAATGTTGATTAAGATGATAATGCCATGATCTGATATTAAATTGAAAATTTTATTTGATCTTAGAAAGTACATGCGGTAGTGATGTACTCGTGCAAGCTCAATGTTGCCAAACTAGATGTAAGTGCTTTTTATGTTTGAGGTAAATCCTTGTTTTGGTGAAATAAGGTGCAACTCATGTGTTATACCTCATGGTTGATGAGGTCTCTATTGACTATACCTATGTTGTCCCTATTTTGATCAAATCTCAAACCATATCGAAGAAAAACTCACCCTATTAATATGTATCACATTACATACTCTGATATGACTATGTCTTTCGACCCCTAGATCACGATGTGATGACTTAGATACATGAGGAAATTCCCTATTGACTTCCATGCCTCTTTGTAAACTCAATTTTGAATAAATATGATAGATCTAGATCTCAATCCTGCACTATTATACTCCAACTCTTGGGTTCTCAATTTGACTTCTCACTTTCCAAGATATACCCTTACCTTGACCATGAAAGAAATGGAATGCAATTATAAACTTGAAGTCACAAAATCTTAAAATATGATTGCCCAGCTAATGATCTTGATGTTTGACTCGTGATCTTGTGAAATAAGATTTGATAGTTGATACTCACCCTATTTGGTTTTGCTTGATGACTCATAATTAATATGGGCTAATGTACTAGATTTGTATGGTAGTTGACTTATGAATCCTCTAATCTAGGTTGCATCTCTATTATGATTGCCTCTAAATTTTCATCGCGTTGATTTGTTTAGAGTTTGGAAAAGTAACCTCTTTCATACTATACTGACTTCTTGACCTAAGTCTCTAATAGGACAAATCCATGACGATATTCATACTCAATCCTAGTCACGATTTGATGACAGTTTTGGAATATGATAACATTGACTATAGTTAGTGGTTAAGTTCCTAGAAAGACCTAGGTCTAGATCATCCATCAACCTCAAATACAATGACAATGAAATTTGATGTTGATACTATGGAAGGTTGCTCGATTGTTGTTTGATTCATGTATATGGATGAATGATCACCCTGAAGGTCTAAATAGGAATCTAGACCCTAGCTTCAAAGTGTTTGGACCTATGACTTTGATGTCCAATCTTTATTCTCGAAATTGATTTATGAAATCTTGACTCACAATTATTGATCTTGATGTTGATTTGATTTGATTGCCCTATTTGGATCTTGAGATCACCCTCGATATATGATTAATGACTTCCATGTTCCCAAATCTATGAAATTTGAAATTATGATAGTGTTGCCTCGCTCAATTTATGCTTAGGGTTAAGCTCCATGTGGACTAGGGTGGGCCCTTCTATGACAATAGGAATGATCTACCAATCTGCTGCACATCACGCACCACCGTAATCTTCCACACTTTATTAGTCTTCAATCAGGAGCCCCTGAACCCTACTCTTATTATATAAATAGACCCTATATCCACCAAATTTGAGTCCATTATCCATTTTTCTAAAGCTAGAAATTACCTCTCTCTTTAATTTCTTTTTGGCTCGTGCTAATAGGATCCTTCTTCTAACCAAATAGTTTTCTAAGTATAGTTAG
Source organism: Alisma plantago-aquatica (assembly GCA_963693085.1). Classification (NCBI taxonomy): domain Eukaryota; kingdom Viridiplantae; phylum Streptophyta; class Magnoliopsida; order Alismatales; family Alismataceae; genus Alisma; species Alisma plantago-aquatica. Next base: position 539,562,456 of record OY856411.1, on the reverse strand, counting down.
GATATATAATGTTAATCTTGCATATCCAATATGATCTTCTCAAACTATCCTTAATTTCTATCATGTACTCATTACAACATTGATATACTCGTAACTGCTTATAACTCTATCTTTCTAATCCACTGCTAACATGTAATTTGCTTATCTTACTTGATTAGACTTCTTAAATGTAACCAAAATCTTGCTTCTAACTGAACTCTTTTCATGTTGCCTCTTATTTTTACCTGCACATCAATCCCAACCACTAGAGTTGGCTCACCACTATGGAGATCCTGAGGCGATTAGGATCTCACATCTAAAAAAATTAGGATCTTTTGAGAAATAATGGGAAAGTCATAACTAAACTGAGTATTGAACATTGTTGAGAAATTAAAAATATTGGTTGATTTTGATATTGGCACAAAAAAATCAAAATATCGGCTAAGAGCCCTGGCTCACTAAACTCGATGGGTCATATCCCCCAACCCTACATAGTAGATAATGGATAATTAAAGGTCCCCCAGTACTATTTACCCCCACAGGAGAAAGTGTTGTTCTCTCAAAGATGGGAGATTGTTAGGCACCTAGCCACTGGCAAAGACAAAATATCAGATTGATTGTGCCAATGGATAAATCTTTTCATTTTAAATAATTTGAAATCTTGACATTAGTTTGACAATCTCTTTATTATTTTCAAGTTACTAATTTGAATTATTGTACCTTTTTTAAACTAGCACGGTAATTAGATTATCTTTTGTTGTTCTCAAAGTCCACAAAGCAATTCCACCTAGATTTGATCTTGTAACTCATTGTTTTTTAAATAGCCCAATAATTGGACTTAGTACCAGGCTAGATGATCTATATTTTCCCTTCATGGGTCCATGTGCAGTTTTGTTCCTCCGAGAGATCAAAAATGTTGGTTGCTGGTTACTTTGAGGAGTTTAATTGGAATTAGTTGACCGATGATGTAGGTCAAACAACCAGGATCTTCTTTTAGATGTGTTCTATAGGTGGGTGAGTTGACCAAGAGTGTGGGTTGATTCATTAGCTAGCCTCCAAAAATGTTGATGTTATTGGCTTAGGGAGGCAATTTAAGACTGAATTCTATAAGGCTGACCGGTGTGACCAATCAACCGATCAGATTGTGGCCAAAACATTTAGTGTTAATTGATCTTAAAGAGTAATTGAGAGTGAATTTTTTATTGTCCAAATAGTTAAGCGGGTCGAACTATCATACTCTTTCTTTTAAGGACTCTTGAACTGATCAAGAGGATCAATTGACAGGGATGGAAGACCAGCCGATAAACTTGTCTGAACCATGTTGAATTCTTCCTTTTTGAACTCCAATACTTTCCTTTTGAGAGATGGATTTGTAGAGGTACTTACACCATGCTTTCAGGTTGGGTTGTTCTTTTCCATCATAAGAAGAAAATTCATATCAAAATCCTAATATTCTAAGAACAAAGTAAAATAACACAACCGAGCAAAATAGCAAGAAATAGCTAGTTGAAACAAACAAAAATAATCTAAAATATGCAGTGAAATCATGATTAAATGCACTCATTACATACCCAAAAAATATTAGCCTTAGCTACCCTAAAAGGATACAAAAATTTACCCTCGTACCATTGTTTCCTTGAGCATAAGTTTCATCTTCTTGTTGCCTACTATGTGCCAGAAAACTATTCTAATTAACTCCCCAAGTATCCCCAACTTTGCCAATGTTTTCTCAATGATCTTCTAACATGATCTATGTTGCAAGGCTGCCCAATTTTTCTCTCAGCACTGAGCCTACTACCCATATTCAAACTCTCGATACTTGTTGAAAGGTTACCCAAGTTCACACAAGATCTTGAGCAACCATTTTTCACGAACACCTCTCAAGTCTGATGATCAGTCAAACACGCCAAAGGGATGCCCATATTCATTAGAAACACCTTTAGGAGGCCTTCTTCACATGAAGATCAATTTTAAACCTTCAACTTCAAGCTAAAAGCATGCCCATTATTTACCCACAAGCTATAAGTTTTCATTCAAACCAGCCACATGCAACTTCATGACATACCAACTGCATGTGGAATCCTTGAGGCATGCGTACTTGCATGCTTGGTCCCGCAAAGGCTATTTGTTTGAAAGACTTTTTTATTCATCTTTATCCCTCCAGACAATTAGCTTCTCCATATGTTGTAAGGCTACTCAGTCATCAAACTTGGAAATTACTTCCAAATCAAGGATAACTGCCAACACATACTAGATCAATCAGATTTAAAGGAATTGATACAACTTATCGTTCATCTTCCTCCTTTTTTTTTAAATGTAAGAAATTAAAATAAAACCCTCTTGTTTTTTTATGTTTTTATACATAATTTGTGAAAATGCCATATTCATTTACATGGTAACTAGAATAAAAGATCCAATTATATCTATTTTCTTAATGTATATGGAAACTCCATTAGAGAGAAGGAGACTTCAAACCAACATTATGTATAATTTTTAAGGATATGTTCAAATAAAATAAAATCACTTATCTTGTACCATACTCTTTTTTTGTCCAAGACTAGGGACTCAGGGTCACAATTAATGATCTTGCCATAACCTAAGCTTTGAGATGCAATAAAGGTACAAAATGCTTTCTACCTGGGATTAACCTACTTATCAATAGCCCCATAGAATAATGGTTGGGAAGTGATCAAATCATGTATCTATTGAAAGCTACAGAAGATGAATCAAATACGAGTATCATATTAAAAAATATCAACACTGGTCACGTTGCCTTTGCTAATTTAACTCATATCTACAAACAATGAAAGTTTATACACCCATTAGTTCATTGTACATTATTCATATAAGTATCTAGGGCTTCAAGTTTGAGTCTACAATCATTTTTTATCTATCACATTATTATAAATCATTATGTTTTTCAAAAAATGAAGGATCACAACCCACAAAATTATCCACATCCTATTAAATTCCATCTGGCACTTCCTTTTACGCTAGAGCTTTCAAAAAGCCTCCGACTAAATATGGACCGGAAGTTCTTATTAGATTTTTATAGATGCATGAGTTCTCATAATCAATGTAAATGGCATTAACAATCTAATATTGGTACTTAAATTAGCAATTATACAAATGAATATTTTCAATAATGACTAAGGTAAAAAGAAAAGATGGCAAGGTAAAAAGAAATTGCATCACGCCGAGAGAGAGCGAGAGAGAGAGAGAGAGAGACGCCAATATATGCTACCATGAAATGTCTAGTCTTTTATTTTGCAATCGTACCACGTAAAATATTTTCTTCTAATTGTTAGATTACATGTGTGTTCTTAGTATGAAGAATGAACAAATTGATTAATTGATCAAGGTTGGGGATAGAGAGGGAGAGGAAGAAAAGCCACTTGGGGCCTGGTTGTAAATGCGCCATGCATGCCAGCTACAATCTATAGTAGTAATGACAAGGTGTGCCAAACCAGTCGCGTGCCGTGACAGGGTTGCCTAAGTGCGCGCCGGGTGCGTCCTGCTCGTCGTCTGAGGCCCCACCATACAACATGCCGTGCCCTGCGCGACCTGCGCAATCCCTGGACAAGAGCGCGGCGGGCGCGCTGCAGCCCGAGCTGGATCCGGTGGGCAAACGCTGTGCTTTTCTCATTCTCCTTCTCCGTTTTTCCCCACCCACCGCAAGTACTTGCCTCCCCGAGGCGGTAGCTGCGCAGGAACGCCTGACGCCTCGCGACGTAGTCATGGCCACGGTGGTGGCTCCGACAGGGGTAGGGCGCCGGAGCGGACGTGGTGGCCGGCTCTGCCGACATGGGCGGTTATAGGCAGCCAGGTGCTGGTATCTGGAAGAAGAGGGAAGGAGTAATTAGGCCTGCTGGTGCATGGAGTGTGTTCTCCGTCGCTCCGCGTGCTCTGCTTATGAAGTACAGTCGAGTTTGGGATAGAAATGAAGACCACGGTGATGCTGTTGACTTTGAGGAGGCGGCGGGTTTGGTGTGGACTGTGGTTGGATCGCAGCAGCTACTCCAGCGCTTGCTTGGTCGACGAGGCGCGAAACGGTAAAGTCAGATCTGGTTTTATTCATTTTAATGAACAAGTTAATTTTGTCGTTGAACATGTTCAGCCTTTATAACTGACGTTCCTTCCAGCATATTTGCGTCATACATTTTTTTTAATCGTTAAGCGTCTTATTTGAGTCATACATTACTGTGAGAAGTTTAAGAGTGTTATTTTTCTCATTCATCTCTGACCTTTGATCTGCCACCAAACTATATAAACGCGCCAAAACCAAACGCCATTGAAAAGGAAATCTAAGCATGGTCCACATACTCTTGACCACTAAATAGCTCAAAAAGGTTTGAGAAGCGTGCATTGAACCATTACTGCATTTTAGGACGACCAATATTTGCACCCTCGTTTATTGTTATATTACCACATGGTAAAATTTGTTTGGCTAAAAGGCTTTAAAGAATACATCCAGACCTAGAGTCCCAGCTACGAGGGGAAAGCCCGTTTTCACACGCTATTTTCATTTTAACTTGATGAGTAGGGCTCAAGATTATGATGTGGAAAAAAATCGAATTAGTTTCTATAGAACCATCGATCTACTTTTTACAAACATTTATCATCAAATAACGGTCTTTCGAAACGAGCTATGATGGGTTCTAGACATCTACAAGGAGAATTTTGTGGTAGTTGGTAGATCTAGCCAAAATCTTGCTTCATTATTTGGAAACCCCTTGACAAAAAATCAAAAGGGGATAAGGGATGAATTTGGGTCAATGCAAGTGGGGTATATGTAATACCATCGGGTTTTAGTTGCATTAGGGTAGTTAAGAGCATCTTTGATGAATGGATCATGCACATGATTAAGGATGGTGGGGTAGAATGGCAAGCTAACATAGTTTAGGACACCTTGTTATAGTGTGTCTAAGTCTACAATTGTCATATTTCCTTTGGAGGCTATTTGCATTCATATTATTCTTTTCAAAAATCCTAAATATTACATTACTAGGCTCTATGGGAAACTAGATTTTACAAAGATAATGTAGATTATTAAAGTGGGTAGATGTACCAAGACGGGCCCATGGGCATCATGCTTCTTCACATTATTCAACAAGGTCTTATGATGAATGTAATCACGTTGATGCTTATCAACAACTCAATTAGGTGTCTTTTTGTAGGGTTAAGTACTACTATCATAGTATTGGAGTGTGGGGCATCACATTCAACATATCTTCATATAGGGTCCCTTGCTTTGTTGTAAATTTGAAGATATTCTCCCATTGATTCCTCAATACCCTCATAAGGTTATATTATTGAAAGTGGTCTTGACTCAATTGGAGTGTCATGTAGGGAAATAAGGGACAAAATTGTTGGTATGTAAACCCTAAGAGATAGTAAAGTGATGATTGTATTTAGACATTATGTAGTTGATTCAATTAATAATAAAGGCAATTTCCATTTTATGTTTGTTCAATTATGAGATGATGATATAACAAGATAGATGCCTAAAGAATAATGTTACTCGATGACATATGTGTTACATTGAGGAACTAAACATGGAATCATATATATGATAAGAGTATATACATTTTTGTTACGTCCTTAGTAAATTATTTGTAATATCCTCAAATTTTGGTAAATTTGCATGCTATGAAGAAAGGCTTGATTTGATAAGGAAATTCCGTAATTACAATTGATGGGGTAATAAAGATATCCACTTTGTGGCATGGGTGCAACCCACGGCCCAAGTGAGGCTCATGATACTATTTTCTTTGCAAAGATATCTTTGTGGAACAAGTTTAATAAATAAAATGAATTTGTGCATAAACAAATAATTACAACTTTCTGAGTTGTTCAGTTATAGAAATATGAGATAATGGGAAAGTTTCCAAGAGATTCTAAGATAATGTGTAATTTAGATAATTAAGGGAGTATTATCTAACCATGAATGTAAACACAAGTTTTGAGGCATCAAATAAGAATATCTCAGTCTTCCTTTTTGTATACATGAAGATAATAACAATATTAACACAATTCTAGAATTTGAGAGAAAAAGGACTTTCCGTGTGATGTGGGAAAGTGAATTAAATAAATGTTTGAAAGGCATGTTTTGTCTATAAAATTTATCCTAATCAATCCGTCAAATTAGATATAGGTCCTAGAAAGTGGTTCTCCTCCAAGTTTCATAGAAAAAGGAGGTTCCTAGTGGTTTATAGAAAATTAAGAAGAAAGAGGTGCCTGCTTGCAATAATTAGATATGTTTTATATTTGAAATCGATTAAACACCATCCTAGTTTAGCTCTGGTTTAGTGGCACTCCTTTGATGCATCACGCAAGGCATGACTGTTAGATTGATGATCGACGGTGCTTCTTTTATCTCCTACCTTGTAACAAAGAAGGAAACCAGAACAGTTGCCTCACGATCCTCTCTGGACCCTTCCTCCCTCTATTATCCATCGGTTACCCTGTTTCTTTGCCCTTAAGAATAAGGGGAGGGAAACGAAACCAACAAGCCATAGTACAACACTTACTATGCTACATTTGAAAAGAACACAAATCCTCGATCAGCTTGGATTCTAAGGCAATGCTAGAACCCTTTCCACCCTACCACCCCTACCTATATAAGGCAATGGGAAGTTCACCCTCAATTCCTAGAACCCTATTCTCCTCTCAATTGCGCCTATTTCCCTCCGAACAACACCACCAACCACGCCACCCTCTTCGGTGAGTCCCATGCCTATGGAAGTTAGAGGACAAGGAATTGGACCCCTCTGGACCTAGACGAGAGTGCTGGGATGAAGACCAGATCATGGCGGACCCTTCCTAAGCTTTACATCAAAGAATTTGGAGGTAATTACTCACCTTTTTATGATCATTGTCATATTGGTCCTAATGGTGAGTTCCTGTTATTAGGCGTCATCCTCCTGAGCCCTCTAATCTAAACCCAATGCTCCCTTGAGACTGATGGACATGGACAAACATAGTGGATGTCTCAGATGTCTCATTCAGGCAAGCATGACGAGAGTCAACCATATATAGAAGGATCAGTGGGCCGCATGGGGAAGAAGATGACCCCAGGGGATTTTACCACATTACCCTAACCCGTGTGATCAAACCTAATATAGTGTAAGGGGAAAAAAGATGATCTTTAATTCCAAAAAAGCCAACCCACATAGATAGGAGGTTGATGGGGTGCAAGCTCATTGGTTGCACCTGGGCCCATGTGGCTATCAATAATATAATATTTTGCTAACATGTTATTTCATGATTGGTCCAAATCTGTTTCTCTTGCAAATATTACAGATAATCATTGTTAACTCAAAAAAATAGAAAAATTATATACCTAATTGATCAGAAAAAGGAGGAAAACACAAAAAAAATACTTTCAGACTCTAATTATGCTTATGGTTCCAAAAGTACCTTGGTACATGATTAATAAGTAATCCAACATGAAAAACCTAGATTTGTATATTAGCATGTTAAATACATTAAATGCTCTCAGTTCATGTTATAATCTAATATTGTTGAATATAGTGGGAATCTAAGATGATGATGATAATGATGATGTATTACTAGGGTTTCTAGACCAATAATCACATGCATATATGAATTTGGTTTTTGAAACAAAAGATCATAACTTGTGATAATCTTAATTTGCATACCCTAATATAAGTGTCCTTAATGCATGTTCTGATAATTAGGGTTTCAGCTAATGTTTAATATAGAATGGAATTGTAGATTGCACCCTTATTCCTTATCCAAACTCGAGACAAACCTAAACTCTAGTCTAGGACGTACGTGAGATTAGTATGTCTTGAATATGATTGGTGACACTTCAGGGTATACATACATGTAGATAATGTTGGTTGATTAGGTTGAATGCTTGGATATTTGGATAAATGCTTGAAGTATATGTTAATGATTTTTGCATGGAAACAAAGGTGTGTGGTTACGATTATGAATACTCACCTTATCAACTTCTTAGGTTCTCTAAAATTTCACAAATGAATTGCAATAAAACTTCTTGGTTGTTTATTTACTTCATGCAATCTATAAGTCCCAATGAATATCACCTTATATAAACATAACTTGCTCGAAACCCATATGCTATATGTGGAAGTCTGAATATGGGTAGTAACCCCAAGAGGAAAATAGAAACAAAGTCATTGAGATGACTAGGGCCAAGCTCCAGATAGGGAACAACACAAGAGGTCCAGGCCCATATTGGGAAGGCTGAAAGGGAACCAAGCCCCAGATAAGGAATGTGGTCCAAGTCTACTACAAGGATAAAACCCCATGAGACGGTATCCCCAAAGATTGAGCAAAAAATGGTTGAGAAATTATAATATAAAATGCATGTTCAATTATGTAATAATAATTATTGCTATGGATTTTTATGTTATTACACCTACATGTGTATATTTTTCCTCATTAACATAGTATAGCAATATACTAATCCGCATTTTGATTTTTCGACAATTTAGATAATTGTAAGATATGAATATATCAATACATGATGAACCAGATGAAACCAACTGAAGACATCAAAGCTAAGTAAAGGAGCATTAGTTAGATACTTCTTCTCATATGTAATATTTCTCATGTTAGAAATTCATTTAACTCCTTAGAGGAGCATTATCATACAACTTGTAAACCATATTTGTGAAGTAATGGAAATTATTTACTGTTATTTCTTATTTGTCAAATTTGCATCTTGGGAATTTTGGGTAATGGCTCTAGACTAAGGTCCTTTCTTAATTGGGTACGCTAAAAAGTGAGGTCATTATAATTGGTATCAGATCCCTAGGTTTTTCAAAAAATATTAATAGTTTGTAATTTGAAGTAATCTATAGAAATATAAGGAAAATTATTAAGGCATAACCTGATGGTAATGGTTTCTAGAAACGATCATGGTTTGGGGACTGGCAATATTTTCCTCCACACCATTAAGTTGGTATATGAGGACTCTCTTAGTCAATGTGATACCTATTTGGCCAAAATCTAACCTTAAGAAATGTTTCTTCTAAGTTTCTCATCTCTAATTCCATCCACTTCTCATCCTCTTGCTTCATAAACCCCTAAAAGGAACTTCCGTCCTCATATCAAGTTAGAGTTTTTGAGAAGAAGTAGGATTAAGGCATCCTGCACCAATTAACGTACATGTAACATGGGAATATTGATAAAGTTAAGAAAAATGCTTTATGGGTTTGTCCTTGTAGGAGTAAATCCTAGATAGAACTAGGGTTGGTTTAGGAAAATGCTAAGTGCGTCAAGGGATATAGAAACCCTAAGATGTAAAATGTAGTCCCTAACTAAAACCCTAAACCCTAATCTTGGGTAATGGGAGTAATGTGGGTAAAATTATAAACCTACCCATATGAACCCTGATTAGGGTAAGAGGACAGAGGAAATACAAATGAGTTTAGGTGTCCCAGTCTCCCAGGCATGCATGTATGTGTAGAAAGGCATTCACGACTCATGGTAAGAGTGTTGAATATACATATGAAAGATAGGAAATCAATGGTTAAAAATAATGAAAGTATGAAATCCTCAATTCAACTTTTAGGGTTAGTGTCCCAGCTTGGGGTAGGTCAATCTAAGAATGGGGAAATGACTTATGGGGAAGGTAAGACCCTAATTAGGGTAAGAGAAAGAGGAAATACAAATGAGTTTAGGTGACCCAGTATCCCAGGCATGCATGTATGTGTAGAAAGGCATTCATGGCTCATGGTAAGAGTTTTGAATATACATATGAAAAATAGGAAATCAATGGTTAAAAAGAATGTAAGTATGAAATCCTCAATTCAACTTTTAGGGTTAGTGTCCCAGCCTAGGGTGGGTCAATCCAAGAATGGGGAAATGACCTATGGGGAAGGTAGGACCCTAAACCCATGAGGTCCGGTTGTGGATAGAAAGAAAAACTGCCTCTTTCTAGGCACTCTAACAAGAAAACATGTCCACACACATGCACGAGTAGGAGGTAGTCATTCACCTAAGTGAAAGTGAGTGACATCAGTGTAGAAGAGGGATTACTTTTGGATTAAATGTCTAAAGCCTCATTGGAATATGTGATGAATGGGATAAATGGAATATGTTTAGATGATACTATCTAAGTTTTATATAATGATATAATATGGTTTATGATGATCTCAAATCGATTTGAGAATTAGATTTCACCTTCGAGGATTTGACATAAGATTTGATGATACAAGTATGTATGACATTTAGACAAGATGTGAATCGATAAGAGCCTCAATATCTTCTACAAAGGGGGACATCTAGTGTTAGGCCAGTTATAGGCTTAACCTCAGAGGGAGTGAGACCCAGAGGGAAAAGGACAGAAACCTAAACCCCAAGATATGAGAAATGATTTTATGATATGTCCTAAATTGGACTACTCTCAAGTGAACGAGTTGAGTTGCTCTATGAATGATTCATGTGGTCTTATTGTACCCTAGATGTACCTGGGAGGATCACACCTAGAGCTAGGGAAAAAGGTTGCCTACATATATATGAGTACCTACCATCTAGGTAAGGGAGAGAGAGTCCCAAGATCCTGAGGAGGTAAGGAATGTTACTATGTTGTGAATCCTCATGGTCAGGTTGGTTGTTCCTTGTATAAGACTCTAGTGGTTATTTGGGAGGAAGAGAGAGTTGGTTATACATATTTCATGAGTAGAGATCTATGGAGAGAATGCCATATCTTGTTTTGGTTTAGTTTGTTCTTGAAAGGCTAGATTTTGTGAAGTTGATGATCGATGCTAATGAGGTAGGGAAGACAAAGCTAGTGCATGTAATAATCATAGAGTTGAGTGAGCTCATAGAGATGGAGCATGGCCATACCCTCAGATAATGGGTTAGGGGAACCTCAATAGGCCATTTGATAATGTTCGACAAGCCACTCGTATAAATTTGTTTAGCACAACCATAACATAATATGTGTATGAAATTGATCTAACCCTGAGATGTGATATATGGATGTGACTTGATGGAAGACTTAGAAATCGTTTAATAGTTCTCTATGTATAATTGGCTAGCCATATGCATGAATTGTGATAATGTGAAATAGGATAATCTCGGGATGAACCTTTAGTAAAGTTTACATCCTAATATGAGAAAGTGAAATAAGATAATATTGATGATAAACATTGAATGTGGTTGTAGTTGACATGAGGAACATGTGGTGATTAGATTTGTCTTTTTCAAAGTACGCTTAACCTCTTACCGGGCTTACTATACAATATGGTTATATTAAGCGTGTAAAAAATACTTGGCATGTGATATATGATGAAATAATTACTCTGGTATGTTGTCTTACATGGAAAAATACTCATCTTATCAACTTTTAAGGTTTTACTAATTTCATAAATGCATTGCAAGTAAACTTCTTGGTTGTTTATTTATTTCATGAAATCTACAAGGCCCTATGAGTATCACCTTATATAAACATAACTTGCTCAAAACCCATATGCTATTTCTGGAAGCCTGAATATGGGGTAGTGAACCTAAGAGGAAAATAGAAAGAAATTCAATGAGCTGACTAGGACCAAGCCCCAAATAGGGAAGGTCACAAGAGGTCAAGCCCCAGATTGGGAAGGCCAACATGGAACCAAGACCCAGATAGGGAAGGTGGAACAAATCCACTACAGCAAAAAGTCCCCATGGGAGGGTATCCCCATAGATTGAGAACACAAGGGTCGAGAAGTTATAATAGAAAATGCATGTTCACTTATGTAATAATAATTTCTGCTATGGTTGTTTATGTTTTTACACCTACATGTGTATATTTTATTTCCCCCACATACACAGTATAGAAATATATTGAGCCATTTTTTGGTTTGTCGGCGATTTAGGTAATTGCAAGATATGAAGATATCAAGACATGATGAACCATATGCAACCAACTAAAGAAATTAAAGCTGAGTTAAGGAGGATTAGTTAGATACTTCTTCTCATATGTAATAGTTCTCATGTTAGAAATTCATGTAACTCCTTAGGATCATTGTTATATAATTTGTAAACCATATTTATGTATTAATGGAAATTGTTTTCTATTATTTCACTAGTACATAACCGGCCTTTAGTGTCGATTATTTAAGTCCTTTAGTGTTGGTTTTTAAGTGACACCTATGTGGGCATCGCTAAAAGCCCAACCGTTACACATCGGTTCTCAAACCAACACCACAACCCTTCGCGCGCCACCGAAAACATGCCAGTAGGGGGGTATAGGCGTCGGTTATTCGCTTTGAAACCGACGCCATATACCTTCGCGCCACAGAAAGGGCGCCATCTGGGGCACTATCGGCGTCGGTTTATTAGTGATAACTGACGCCATCTCACCCGCTACCACGGCCGTGCTGGCCAGCACGACCGTGGTGTCTAGCCTCATTAGGGAAATCGACGTTGGTTACTAGTAGGGAAACCGACACTGTAACCATATGTCGTCGGTTTTATACAAATAACTGACGCCTATTTTATGTTTTTTTTCTGTGAATCTACAGACCTTCTGTGGCTGGTCGCAGGATGAGAAACCTATAGTTTAGTTATGAACTATAGGTTTTATGACATCCATTGATATCAGCCAACAACAGGCCACAAACCTACAAAATTAACAACATAAATGTTCACACATTTAGCAACCTTCAGTTCCATTCAATTTTCAAACATGTAGAAACATTCATGTAGCAATCTCTAGTTCCATTCATTTTCACATTCACACATGTAGAAACATTCATATAGCAACCAACATTTTCATTCATTTTTACTTAGACACATGTAGAAATATTCAGACATGTAGAAACATTCACACATATTATAATTCAGAAATTCATTTACAAAATATCATTCTTTAGTCATTATTCGCTATCAACATCCCAATTATATGTTAAAACCCCCACTACTTGTATGGTTGTTGCCCATTCTTCTCTTACATCATTTAATTCTTCTGTCGTATAGGGAGCATGTACATTTGGTAAGGCCTTTCCTATATTGTGGTCAGTTTTAAACACCTGCAAAGAGAATGATGTATATATAATTAATAATATATAAATAATAATGATATATTTCATATTATCTAATGAGACTATATATAATACCTCAGGAATGGTATCAATGTCCACTGCGGCATATTTGATAATTATGTGCATAAATCGCATCACATAGTATGCACATGTCCATCCGTTGTCTTGTGTAGCACACTATAAATTAAAACATACAAAATATTAAAAAATACAACTAATTAAGCATTGTTCACATAAATAATATATACATTGCAGTCGGGAACTTACTTCCACGTTTGTCCAAATTATTTGTTGGTTCTTTATTCTGGGGACCTTTCCTCCTGTCTTTTTGAACTCATCTATACCCCTACATGTTAATGTAACACATTACATTGCATAATTAAATAGTAATGTAATAACATATGTTAACGAATATGAAAATGAAATATTTCTCACAAGAATAATGCCATTTTCATTTTGTGTCCATATTTTGAATTCAATTTAGTCCCCTTAGGATCTAGATAATAGACAATGAACGTCTCGGGGACAATAACTAGTAACTCCCAATGCATACCACTAGAGGTAAAAAAATTAAAAATTAATGACTCAAAATCCACAATAAAAATGTAATTTTCTTAAGTCCAAATTATAAGTAAAGTAAACTTACTCTACATTGAATGGATCTATTATCAACGTCTTCTTATTTTGAGCAAAACTTGTAAAAGCATCACAGCAGTATTGTTGAACAGACGGAGGGTCTTTAGCTACTAGACTAATCAAAGATGGAATCAAAAATCCTACATGTTCGAATGAAAAATCTACACATATCTTGTCTAAGTAGATGTAAAACATGTATTATGTATGCATTAATAAATAAGAAACCAGATCACCAGATCCTACACATGGTATATGGATGTATAAAGAAGATCTCACCTTATCCATAGCTCTATCACAGATGTATTCAGCCAATCATATCGAAACAACTCCAAAATATCTTGTATAAATAGGTTGCTTTCGTATGATTGACCTGCAACATCCGCATCTATAAAAACAGTTATAGGGACATTTATATCATGTTCACCTACCATATTTCCATACCCCTACAATCAGGACCTAACGGGACAGGTAGGTCCTGTGGAACCCAACTTGGTAATATAGGAGGTGGAGGTGGAGGTGTTGGCCTAGATGTTGTGGGTGTCTTCTTTTTAACCTTTATATATATAATTTCAGATCAACTGACACCATATACACACACTAACAATTTAACATAATGTAAATATACCATACGGTTTCAGTATAGAGGACAACTGCTTTTGGCCACAATATCACTCCGCCTTCTACCTCACCAAGCATTTCACAATCTGGGTGGGCATATGGCAATGGAAGATCCATCCAGTTGGGGAATATACGTAGCGGGCTCACACGAACCCAACCAACTAGTAATGGAGACCCATGAAACATTTCCCCTGGTAGGGATGGGTAAGCCGACGCCTCTGCAATGACAAATTCTTTACTTTTTAGACGGCATGGCTTCAACCCCTATAAATTTTTGTGTAAAGAATGTTATATACATATATACATATCATCTTGAAAAGACTAGTTATTATGTCATAAAAATACTTACATTGGATGTGCTAGGTAGTGGGTCTACAAGATTACTCCCAACCTCTGCAGTAGGAGTAGAACGGGACGCCATAGACACTGTCTGCTGAGTGGCAGTGTGAGATGCATGCCACTTGCTCAGTGCTTCTTCGAGTTTCCTATCAACTAGCTTATCTACCTATACATGGATAAAAGAAACGTTAGCTTCTGATTATTGAATTATCTTTTACAGTAACATTATAAAGAAAGAATAGGTTACCTCTTCTTGTGAAAGTCCCACTTTTGGGACATGTTTGCGCTGGGATGGCCCAAAGAACGCTTTGATGCCCACACCAGAACCTGCAGCCCTAACATGTCCAGGATGCTCTGGGTTACCCAGAGCAACTGTCAATTCATCCCTTGTGCCCTCAGGGATGAACTTTCCTTGTTTCCTCAGCTCGTGCAGCTCCCGCTAATTGCCAAAACAAAAATTTGTAATTAAGTAAACACCACAAATAATCAATATTCGAACGATTGCTGTAAGAGTTGTATTTTACCATTTTTGCAGCCGTCTCAGCAGTTGCGGGCTTCCTTATTTCTCCCTTTTTATTTTGCCTCCCAGCTATCCATACATCATGGTGAGGCAGAGGTGTGCTACCTATAGTAGAGGACTCCTGAGTAGCAGCAGACTGAGCAGTAGCCTCAGACTGTAGTCTTTGGCAAATGCCTGCATACCCCTTTGGACCCATTGTGTGGTCATGCACATTCAGTGCACGCCTTGCTTTTTGTGCCTCACTGAGGGCCTAGTTAGTATGCACATTAATGATTTGGTTAGTAACACTAAATGTTAATCTTGAATAGGTGAATACAACGTATATTAATTAAATTGGGGGTGACGCCTAATACCTTGAATTCATCAGTTTGTCTTGAAGCAACAAATGCATCCCATTCTTCTTTGCCCAGGAAGTTCCACTGTTCTGTGGCTGTCTTCTTCCTCTTGTCACCTTCTTTTATGTATTCTCGGGTGAGATTTGTCCTATAGTTCCTTAGGACTCTCCCACAGTGTTGCATCACACATTTACGATGCAACTTTTCATCCAATTCAAATATACTCTGCAAAATAGAATTGCTATTAACTAGTATCCAAAACATTAGTAATCTAACAAATAGAATTGCAAATTAATAATGACTCACGCATAAATCCTTCCATATTACATCTTTCTTCCCCTTAGGAACTTTATGCCAAGAATCTATCTTACAACCGCAATGGCTACGAGTAACATACCCAAGATATGAAACAAATGAATTGCGATTCACTCCAATTGCATTTCCTACATTATCAAAATCCACAACAAGTTTGAGTCCATTGCCCCTTTGCGCTAATAACTTCTTCATCATAGTGATGCCCCTTCTCTTGTCAACTTTTTGGTGCTGCTCATCAAGTGCCTCAAGTACTTCAGAGGGTACATTTGCATCATCAACCTAAAATTTGACAAAATAAACACACTTACAGGATATAACTAGAAATGGACATATAGATATAAATATATGATATATATTTTTAAAACTTACATTGTAATGTGGCACATTGATGTCCTCACCCTCACAGTAATTATCAGCACGGTCATCAGGAGAATGCTCAGCCATCTGAAAGTTCACATTCACATTGTAAAGTTCACATTGTAAAGTAATTCATATTGTAAAGCTCACATTGTAAAGCTCACATTCACATTGTAAAGTAATTCACATTGTAAAATTCACATTCACATTTTAAAGTAATTAACATTGTAAAGTAATTCACATTGTAAAGCTCACATTGTAAAGTTCACATTCACATTGTAAAGTAATTCACATTGTAAAATTCACATTGTAAAGTTCACATTCACATTGTAAAGTAATTCACATTGTAAAGTTCACATTCAGAAAAATAAAACATATAAAAAAATATAAACATGCCTCTAATATTGTGATTTGTTATCAATTAACAATCCTTCATTGTGATCTCCGCGCACATACAAGTCATCATTAGCTTCAATATTTTCTGGTGTTGGCAACCCAACTGAGAATGGACTGGAGTCATCATACTTATCATGTACTCTTCTTCATCTATAGGATCTTCAATGAACTGTCTTTTACCATGAAGAACAACTGACCATTTATCATTTGCAGGATCATCGATATAAAATACTTGTTTCTCCTGTGATGCCAATATGAATGGTTCACCCTTCTCGCCAATCTTTTCAAAGTTCACTAAAGTGAAACCCAATTCATCCACTATAACTCCTTTGGTGTTATCAACCCAATTACATTTGAAGAGCGGAATTCTGAAATCTATGTAGTTAAACTCCCATATGTCTTCAATGACACCGTAATATGATATTTTAGCTTCACGTGGACTCTTATCCTTTGCACTTGTAAAAAAATAGTCGATGCTTGAAGGGTGACCCCACTATTTTAGACGACACTCTTATCATCTTGGCGCTTTATGTAATATGTGAATCCATTAATGTCATACCCTTCATAAGACATAACATTCAATTTCAGTTTAAAGGCGAGGCATTTCATAGTTTCAGTAATATCATATGCTGTTTGAGATAGTTGATGTAAGACTTTATCTTCGAACCACTTAATAAATGTCTTGTTATGCTCTCTAGCAAGCCACATTGTATTGGCTCGAGGATATTGTCTCTTCATGAAATTGGTATGTTCCTCGATATAAACACTTACTTTGTCCATGTTGTGTAAAATATACAAGGGACCTTGTTCCAACTGCTCACGGCTGATTACTTTCACCCGTGATCCCAAATTCCTTTGCCAAATTGCTCCTCAATATTCTTGTCATTACCAGGAGTGTCATTACCACTAAGAAAGTCATTGCAAAAATCCATAACCTCTCTCACCACATAACCCTCAATAATACTCCCTTCAGGCCGATAATGGTTTCAAACATCACTTTTAAAAATGCTCATGTATCTTTCAAAGGGATACATCCAATGCAAGAAAACTGGTCCCAACATTTTCACTTCCCTAATCAAGTGGACAACAAGATGTACCATGATATCAAAGAACGATGGAGGAAAATACATCTCAAACTGATATAGGGTAACAACCACTTCTCTTTGCAAATTATCGAGAGTATCAGGGTCAATAACTTTGTTGCACATACTGTTGAAAAAGAAACAAAGTCTGGTGATTGCAAACCTTACATGCTTCCGCAATATAGATCTAATTGCCACAAGCAATATTTATTGCATTAGAGTGTGACAATCATGAGATTTAAGACCTATCAACTTCAAATCTTTCATTGATACCAATCTACAGATGTTGGATGAGTAACCCTGTGGCACCTTAACATTTACCAAACATTCACAAAAAGCCTTCTTCTCCTTTCTAGACAATGTGTAACAAGCGGGAGGTAAGTATGTTCTCTGATTTCCCATTTCACAAAATTATGTTAATTCTGACCTTATTCCCATTTCTTGTAGGTCCAGTCTGGATTTTATCCCATCTTTAGTCTTACCTGGTATATTCAACAAAGTACCAATAACACTATCATAAACATTTTTCTCAACGTGCATGACATCGATACAATGTTTGACTGTCAAAGAACTCCAATAAGGAAGATCCCAAAATATTGACTTCTTCCTGAATAAAGATTTGTCACTCCGTGTGGCCATAGTACAATGTGATCTCTTACCAAATTCATTGACAAAGTCTTTTACTCTTTCATAAACAACCTTCCCTGGTATAGGTTTAGGTGCACTCCGTTCCTCATTCAATCCATTGAATGCTTTGCGCTTCCTACGATACGGATGGAATTTTGTAAGAAGCCTTTGATGACCGAGATATACAGTCTTACCACCATGTTTTAGTCTATTGAATCAGTGTTCTCTTCACATATAGGACATGCTTTAGCTCCTTTGACACTATATCTAGACAAATTCCCATATGCTGGAAAGTCATTAATAGCGCAAAACAACATAGCATGCAAACAAAATGTCTCTCTTCGTGAAGCATCATAGGTCATCACACCTTCACCCCAGAGTTTCTTTAAGTCATCAATCAGAGGTTCAAGATAAACATCGATATCATTTCCAGGTTGTTTAGGGCTCGATATCAACAATGACAACATTACATACTTATTTTTCATACACAACCAGGGAGGAAGATTGTATATAACAAGCATGACTGGCCAAGTGCTATGTTGGCTGCTCAATGTCCTGTAAGAATTTATCCCATCTGTACAAAGCCCAAGTCTTAGATTCCTGACTTCTTCACCAAATTCAGGGTACAATAGATCAATCTTCTTCCATTGTGGGGAATCAGACGCATGTCGTAGGATCCCATCATTATTTTTCTTAACATCTGCATGCCACCTCAAATTCTTCGCATCTATCGGATTGGCAAACAGGCATTGAAACTGTGATATTATAGGTAGATACCACATCACCTTGGCAGGAGAACCTGTTTTGGACTCCCCCGAAGTCGTCAATTTATACTGTGACGCACCACATTTTGGACAATCTTTCAAATCCACATAGTCCTTTTGAAATAATACACAATCATTCAGGCATGCGTGTATCTTCTTGGAATCCATTCCCATTAGGCACAACAATTTCTTTACCTGGTATGTTGAGATTGGCAGCTCGTTTCCTTCAAGAAGCATTTCTTTCAACAAAGACAACAATGACGTGAAGCTTTTGTCGCTCCATCTATTGTTAGCTTTCAGCTTATACAATCTCAACACAGCGCTAAGCTTCGTAAACTTAGTGCAACCTGTGTATAATGATATCTCAGCATCATGCACAATGTTTCTAAAAATGGAAGGTGGATCGGTGTGCTCTACCTATCCAGCATCGCATCAACGATGTCTATTGGAACTGGTTCATTCACATCTACGTCATCGGAGGCAATTTCTTCTTCCACACAAGCACTGCTATCGACATCCACTAGTTTCGAGTTTGAAATCTCTCCATGCCAGTGCCATTCTGTATAGCCTTGTATAATCCCGTTGCACATGACATGACTTTTGATTTCGTCACCAGTGCTGACTTTCAAGTTGTTACCGCAATGCCTACATGGACAGTAGAACCTATCTCCAGGTTGTTTCCTATGTTCCTCGGCAAATCTAATAAACTGGTCAAGACCAGATATAAACTCGGGGGTGCAGTGATTGCGAATGGACATCCATGATCTATTCATTCTATGATCAAAGAGAAAACAAGTATATATTACAACAAGATTAGGGTCTAGGATTAGAGTTTTTGCATGGTTAAAACTTTAGGCCAACAAATACATGTGTTGTCATTCTTATATATAATAAATGTGTACCACTTATCCTATTCTTGAACACCTAATCTCACTAGTAAGTGTATAATGTGTATTGGGTTTTCAAGAAAATTTCGGCAGCATTTCCCCATTGTTCTCCAAGTACAGATGTACTTAGAGAACAAATGGGGAAATGCTACCGGAATTTTCTTGAAAACCAAATACACATTATACACTTACATCCTAAGTGAGATTAGGTGTTCAAGAACAGTCCCAAACCGGGGACTATCCAAGATTTACTCCTAATGAGTAAATCTTGGACGGGTTTCTAGGCCAACAAATACATGTGTTGTCATTCTTATATATAATAAACGTGTACCACCTATCCCATTCTTGAACAACTAATCTCACTAGTAAGTGTATAATGTGTATTGGGTTTTTAAGAAAATTTCGGCAGCATTTCCATGCTATTCTCCAAGTACATATGTACTTAGAGAACAAACGGGGAAATGCTACCGAAATTTTCTTGAAAACCCAATACACATTATACACTTACATCCTAAGTCAGATTAGGTGTTCAAGAACAGTCCCAAATAGGGGACTATCCAAGATTTACTCCTAATGAGTAAATCTTGGATGGGTTTCTAGGCTACTAATATTCACTACATGTATTTGCTCACTTACATTGCATCACTCACAATTAGAGTATTATTAAATAATAAATCAAGAATTCAATAGTTTCAAACATGCAATAATTCACAATTAGAGTGATAAGATTCACTTTGTACAAACATACATGGCATAATTCAGGCACAATAGCAGGTGTGGTCATTGACCCGATTCAACATTATAAGAATAATTTTAGAAGAGTAATAATATTTCCCAATTGAGAGTATATGAATTGTCCAAAAATTAGAATAAGAGCAAGGTATTGTAAAAATTGCCTCATTATGGGAAAAATTAGTCATAATAATACCCAATCATATTTAAATCAAACAAAATATCACCTGGGTCTGATTAAAAATTAATATCTCAAAGATTAATATCACCTACGCATGAGATTATGCTAGAGTTAATATTATGTCTTCTACAGTCATTTAATCTAAAAAACCACTCCCTTTAAAAAATCAGCCACACAAATACACACAAATGTAGATGCATGTTCATCATCAAGATAATCATTACACACAAATATATCTATCTGATTATAATTGAGCAATATAGCACAAAATCAGCCAACACGGCCGTGCTGCCCAGCACGGTCGTGCCAACCTGTGATTTCACACGGTCGTGGAGCAGGGTACGTGCTTGAGGGCGGAGGAAGAAGAGCAGAGCAGGTACCTTCGGCGGTGTTGGCGGGGAGAGTAGCAGTAGCGAGCGGCGACGGTGCGGGGAGAGCAGGCCGCCAGAGCAGGAGAGAAGGCCACCAGAGCAGCGAGTTGGGGGCAGAGGGCAAGCGACGGCAGAGGTGGGCAGAGGACCAACAAGCGAGCGGAGCAGCGTGCAGCCAGAGTAAGCGACGGTGGAGGTGGGGGCAGAGGAGAAATCGTCAGAGCAAACCCTAGAGTAGCGCGAGAATGAATGAAAAAGAGAAAGGGGAAGAGTCGGGCTCGCGCAGGTGTTGTTAAGTTAACAATAGGTGTTGGTTCTTAAATAAAACCGATACATAAAACTAAAGGTGTCGGTTCTACAAACAGACCGACACCTATTCTCAATCATAGTCGTCAATTTTTACTAGACAAAAACCGACATCTATATACATATGCCGATTAAAAAATTTGTTCTCAATTAATGACCATAGTCGTCGGTTTCTTTCGAAAATGGATGCTCAAAGGGTGTGAAAAATTTGTCGGGAACAACGTGGGAAAACACATAAGCGTCGGTCATTGTAGAAAAACCGACGACCAAAATGTGCCAAATTTCTGTCTCGTGAATAACCTTTCATCGTCGGTTTAATAGTTAATAACCAACGCCATATGTTAAATTTTGGAGGTAATTTTTTTCACTGGAAATTTTGGATTTGGTGGTTAATTTTAGGCGTCGGTTTATTATTAGGGAACCGACACTCAATAAAAGCGATACCTGTGTCTGGTCTCCCTTCATAGATAGATGTCGATTGTTTTATTAAACCGACACTTTAGGTTTTAGGTGCCAGTGTATTTATACAACCGATGCCTTTAAAAGTGACGTTATAAGCCATTTCTGTAGTAGTTTTTGTTATTTATTAAATAAGATCTTGGGAATATTTGATAATGTATCTCAACTTTAAGGTCCTTTCTTAAGCGACACTGAAAAGTGAGGTCACTTCATTATTATTATGGAAGCTTTATAGATGTGTGTTGATTGATAGCTAAATCTCCTTAGTCATGATATTAGATATTGAGTCATAAACATAGGTACTTGTTAGAGAACAAGTGTGTCAGAGAAACCACCTTCAGAGTGATACATGGAAACCATAAATGGTGTCAAAATCATGTCTCAAATGTGATAGTGGTGACCTGAAGTCAATACAAATATCACACAGTGTTTAATAGACCTTAACACCACTCAATGTGACCTTGAATAAACTTGGGTACATTATGACACACCAAGATTGTTGTGAATGATGTAAATGAGATTTTTCCTTCCTACGAGGGTGATATCCTGGTCACCAAATAAATGAGACTAAGTAATGCATGACCATACTCATGTGAGTCAATATGTGATATTGAGCTCACATGCATCTCAGTAGTCTACTCTAGTTGAAGAAACGTAAATTGAATATTAACAGGATGATGATTCCATGACTCATGTTCAATTAGGATATCTATGACAAAGGAACTATACAATAATTTTAACACTGATCACAAGCTTAGGTTGAAGTTGTCCTCCAACTTATCCAATTACTTGGGTAACTATGATGTGTTTCTAGATACTGATCATTGCTTGTGAAGTGATAATATGATTGTAGACATCAATACCAACATAATATGGAGCCTATAGGGTCAAACGCACAAGATGCACTAGCAGAAGGAGTTTAATCATGGACACAATTAAATTTATTTACTAAATTGTTTAGGTAATTAAACGAAACAATATTGGCAATCCATTTGATCGACTAGGAATCCAGTCGACAGAGTGGAGAGTCCAGCGCCCGACTAGAAAGTATCATTTATAACTGATAGGACCTGCCAGTCGAGTGACTCAAGAGTTCAGACAACTAACTAGGAAGTGTATTCTAGAATATGACTAGAATGGTCAGTCGACTAAATGGAGAATCTAGTCGATCGACTAATTTAAATTGACTAGTTGGACTGGGTCAAACGATTAATGATAGCTACGGTTAAACCCATTAATTTTTTCTTAAAAGCCAATGTTATTGCACCGTCAACACAAGATAATTGACTAATTGTATATTCAAGTCGACCAACTAGTTGTACACATCCAATCCAGATAATCGACCAACTATATAGTTTAGTCAATTGATTGGTTGTGCGCAACCACCTTCCAGCCACAAGACTTGACCTTTCATTACCTGAGAATTTTGGAAACCCTAGCCCATACAAATCTATATAAAGGGGTGATGGCCAAGGCTCTCAACATACTTCTCATTCACTTTTAGGTAAAGTGAGATCCTAGCATCTTACCCTTGAAAGGGAGAGATAGTAAGAGAGAAGAAAGTTAATGTTTGGACATTGATGAACAAAGGGATACTACTTCCCACTGGTTCAATAAGCAACATGTGGAGTTCCAAGTAGTTTGTGTAGACTATGTAGAGGCGTACAAGATTTAATGTTGCACTAGGAAGATTTTGTCAACCACAGTCCATGTGCTACGCAAGAAGGAAGAACATCTGTATGTAAGGATGGTTGTTGGATTTGCTCAAGGTCAAGGTATATCTTGCATTTTCTTTCCTAATACATCTTTGTTGATGTGATCTGCTAGTTAGGAAATATGGACAACATTTTTGTTTCCACTGCCTACATTTGCCTCCATATTTCCCATTAGTGGTATCAGAGCCACGTCTACTTACTATGAATCGGGATTTAATCAATACAATTGGATTTTGTTTTGTTGTTTATTTTGTTGTGTATGATGTGATCATTTAAACTATTAATGTGCATATCCTATTAAATTGCTATGGAAATGTCCCATAGATCCTATACATACAGACATGCATACAAACATATATATATATATATATATGTATGATATATATATATATATGAAAATTATACGATGCATCTGAAAATATGTTTTGATGGTGGATGTATGTGTAATTATGGCAAAAACCCCTTTTATAATTGTGTGGTTGAATAGTTCAATTCCTTTCTTTGTAAATTTGATTTGCATACTAAGAATTCTTTTTATCTCTAAATGTAGTTAATGTGTAACTTCCTATGCTCCCATCGAATGTAGCTCAAGGTATTCACATTACATCATGTAATATCGGATAGAAAGAGCATTTATTTAGAGATATCGTTAAAGGAGGAAATCCTGACATACCAGTCCACCGATTGGAAGCCCCAATTGACCAACTGAGCTCCAGTCCAACCAACCAACTAAAAGCCCAATCGATCAACTAGAGAAGGAGCTAGACAATCGATTGGAGGCCCAAACAACCAAATGGAGGTGTCTTGACAACTTATTGAGCAAGGTTCTAGTCTACCAACCAATAGGTGTCTACCCGATCAAATGGAGGGCCAACTGATCAACTGGAAGAGACCAGTTAACTGAGCATCCTATTTCCAGTATGCCTATTTCTAGCCCCAAGTTTCCAACACCAAGTTTTTCCTATGATTGACCTTATGTGGATATCAATTCTTGCGGATTCAAAGAATTGCATTAGTATGACCATAACCATTTCTCATATGTTTGTGATTGCATGTTTTGTTTGTGGATATGGTTTGTGTAAGATACATATTATAAGTTTATGGTGATTGGATATGTATATATATTAATAAATAAAACCTCTTAATCAGATATTAAGGCTTAGATACTATAGAAAAGTAGTAACAATAAAATCTTGATCAACTATGAGTGGGAAAACCAAAGAATAGTGTGCGGTCTATCTCATGGAAGTGTGAAGATAGGTATGTGGTCTGCCAAATCAAGGTGCATATTCTATCGTGTTGGATTTTTGATCAGGCTTAACCAAGTGAATTTAATGGGATTAAGTGCCTAGAAAAATAGAGATAAAATATGAAAAAGAGTTGTTCATACCATCTATCAAGAGTTTCATGCGATGCAATTGGCAGATATTGTCTGTCTAAATAATCATGTTGTGTGTGACCAACCAAAACTGACTATGATTTGATGATACATGGATCTTGGGCCACTAGAAGATTGTGCCCTACAATTTTTGTGAATTAATAGTGAGGCATATTAATTTTAAGAAAATAGTGGGAGTAATAATTAATTAAAGCCCTAACTAATATCATCAATATTTTTAGATCGACTCAAAACAAACATGTTTTGATTTATGAAATTTTATTTTTGTAAAAATAAATGGCAAACAAAAACACCTTTTTCTTATGGTTAGTCACTGAGAATGACAAATTAGACTGGAACAACTTCCATGATTGGTTTTGAGAATTGTTCTCACTTGCAAGCACATGCTCTATGTCCTCAATACACTAGTGCTAGAGGAAGCCGCTCCCAATGCACCTAGGGTTGAAAGGGTTGCTTATTGTAAGCATTATGATGATGTCGTAGAAATCAAAAGCCTAATGAGCATTATGATGATGTCGTAGAAATCAAAATCCTCATGCTATGTTCCATAATCTATGAGTTATAGTAGAAGCATGAAAACATGGATGTTCTTGAGATGGTAACACGTCTTAAGAACATATACTAGGATCAAGCAAGGATGAATAGGTATGAATGATGTCTTCAAGGTTCTCTTTGAGTGCAAAATGGCGGAGGGAGATCCAGTAGAGACCCATTTGATCAAGATAATTGGGAATGCGGAAAACATAGAGAGACTGGGATTTCCTTTAGTCCAAGAGTTGGCCACGAATATGATTCTACAATTTTTTCCTGAATCGTGTTGCCAGTTTATCATGAAATATAATGTGAACAACTTGGCTAAACTACTATTTGAATTTATTCACATGTTGATAAATGTCAAAGCACAAATGAAGAAGGACAAACCCAAATGTGTGATGATGATAATGAATAGAAAAGGGGATTCCAAGGGTAAAGGCAAAGACAAAAAAAGTTATGGAGCTAGTTAGAAACCCAAGTCTTCTGCACTTAAAGTGATGGGAGGGATGAGCATTGAAGACAAGTGTCCCCAGGATATGAATTGCCCTCTTTACTTAGAGGAACTTAGGAAGAAGAAGTAGGGAATAGAGGTATTCACTTCATCAATATACGTTATTGACATATATGTGTCTACTTATCATTAGTATCGGATATCAGAAGTGGATCTCACATATGCTCTAATATGCATGACCTGAAAAGAAGTAATTCCTAAAATAAGGGTGAGGTGGAATTGCATGTTGCAAATGAAGCAAGAGTTGCTACCACTACTGTAGGCACCTATCATATATATCTAACCAATGGACTTGTAATAAAGTTATAGAACTTCTATTATCTACATTTCATTAATAGGAACATTACTTTTTTTTTTCTTTTTTTGACAAGAGTGGATTTGAATTTCATACCAATAATGGTTGATGTTCTATTTCTAAAAATGACATCTTTTATGGCAATGCCCCTATGTCTTATGGTCTTTACCTATTAGATCTTGATACAAGCATACATAATGTAAATACCAAAAGGCTAGAATTGGGTTATTTAAATAAAACATACCTTTTCAATTATCATCCATGTCAGAAAAATGAGAAACACATTTTAGACTCCATAAAGATGGCTATCTAGACTATTTTTTATTTGAGTCAATAAGACATACAAGTCCAAATTATTGGGTAAGATGACAAAATATCCTTTCACTAGAAACAATGACAGAGCAAGTGATCTTTAGGGTTTGTACACACTGATGTATGTGGACCATTTAGCATGAATGTTAGAGGTAGTAACTAGTACTTCATCACATTTATTGATGATCTCAGTAGATATGGCTATGTGTATTTAATGAAACAAGTCAGAATCCATTGAAAAGTTCAAGTATTTCATGAATGGAATATAAAACCAACTTGTTAAAGGTATTAAAGAACTTAGATCTGGTAGAGGTGGAGAATACTTAAGCCAAGAGTTTGAGGACCTTATACAAGAATGTGGTGTCATATAACAGTGGGATCCACCTAGAACACCACAACATAATGGTGTATCAGAAAAAGGAATAACACCCTGCTAGACATGGTGTGATCAATGATGAGTTTTTTATCTTCCAACTTCCTTTTGGGGATATGCTTTAGAAACCACAAAGTTTACGCTTCCCTTCTAAATCAATTCAAAAACACCATATGAGATATGGACTGGGAAATGTCCCAACATCTTTTCATGAAGATTTGGCTACATGAATCTTATGCAAGAAAATAGTTTCCTGAAAAGCTTGGAACTACATCAGATAAATGTTATTTTTTTAATATCCTAAGGAAACAAAGGGATACTAATTTTATTTCTTGACAATAAAGTGTTTATTTCCTAGGTTGTTTTGTTCCTTGAAAAGGAATTTATTTCTAAAGGAACCAGTGGGAGGATAATAGAAATCAAACAAGTTCGAGACCAACAAGAAAATATTGACCCTAAAGAGGTACACAATGAACAAGAAGAAGAATAAGCAGTTGTAGAACCTCAAGTTACTCTTGTAACACATAAACCTCATAGATCCAGTAGGACACACCTTGATCTAGAGAGATTTGGATATATCGTGACTAAACAAGGTGATGAGTTGGTCTTTATAAATGATAATGAGCCAACAACCTACCTGGAAGTTATTGATGGACCATATTCTAAGAAATGGCTTGAGGCCATGAGATATCAGATGGACTCCATGTACACCAACAAGGTATGAACCTTGGTGGATCCACCTACAAGGGTAAAACCCATGGGGTACAAATGGGTCTTAAAAAAAAGGCTGACATGGATGGAAATGTAAAAACCTATAAAGGTCGATTGGTTTCTATAAGAATATCATGACTATGAGATTAGGAAAATATATGTTAAAACCTATTTCCTTAATGAGAATCTTCTGGAGGATGTGTACCTGTGACGTGCATGATATTCCACTGACAAATTCACTAGGGATGAAATCCCTAGAGATTACCTAGACTAAGTATAATAATTACCACCCACAAATGGATGACTCTTATTGTAGTATAGTTAGGATAGAACCCAAAGGACAAAGTTTTTAAGAATTGATTGATCAAGTTAACCTTGCAGAATTAGTATTTAACACAACATTGATGGTTGTTGATTATATTAAGTTGCAAATAATATAAGTCTGAAATTAAATGTTTGATACATAAATGGATGGGAACACTGGGTGGAATAGGTTTCACCACCACCACCTATCATTCACTCTCTCAATGCATCATATTAAGAATGAACATGTATATGTTGATGCCAAGAAAATCCCCCTTTTGGTTTTAAGAATAAAACTTGGATAGATATCACTCTAAGCTCCTCATTGCATTACCTATCAATCATACATCTATAGCCCTAGAAAACACCTATGTGAAATCCTCATCAAAGTTTTAACTAGAATAAAATTGATATCTTAGATCCTGGGTTCGAAGTTCTCTACATCCTAGATCATGACAAACATGTAAACTTGTTGATTAGACAAGCATACAAGCATAAAAGAATTGATTGTAAACATGCAATAGTTCACAAAAAGTGGATGAAAATACAAGAGCAAAATTAGATAGAAGGGCTACTCCCCGCACCCTAGAGAGATGACTACTCACTCATGGAAGCAGTAAAAAAACAACAAGGAAAGAGAGAAAAGAGTATGTGATAATAGGAGAAGAAGTCGTAGACATGGTTTGTAGAGGTGGTTCTTTAAAATTTGAAATGAAGGTGTCATTGGACAACAGAGACACCCCCATATGTTTTTTGAGGATGGGTTAGAATCATTGTTCTTCCTTCTTTGTAAACTGAATCAACTATTTTATAGAGGGAGCAACAAATCAACATGGGCAAAGTCTTTGAATTGATCGATGAAGGTGTCATCCTTTAGAATCTCCTTCCAAGTCAGAAAATATGAGCCTAGGCAGAGGTGGATGGACCTTTGTTGGCATTCACAAATTGATGGAAGGGTCAAAGGTAGATGGAGGTTGAAGGCCAGGAGCTTTTGCAGCATCCTTGCATAATTAAATGGTAGGTCTTTTTCTATAGGTCTTGGTCTTCTATTTATAAGAATATCATAGGTATTGGAACCCTCCTAGACACCACAAGTGAAGTCTTGGTGCCGCCATGAAGGTGGAGAGGCAACAATGACATGAGAAAGATTATGGGTTGTTTATATTTAGTAACTCCATCGATAGATAAGGAGTCTCACGACGTTTAGTGCAGCCATTAGTTGGCACATGGACATAGAATGACCATCATAAGGACATGGAGAACAACCACTAGAAGGAGTAATCAGAACCTCCATCAATTGATGGGTAAGTAATATCCTTTGGTAGGTGGAGCATGGAGACCATCAGAAGAGGACCATCAAAAGGTGGAATCCAGATGTTGGAATCATTGGGTTGAAGGAAAGGCAGAGTGACATAAATCGATAAAATGGCAGATTGGTGTCAATAAAAGTAATATTCTCCATTAGTTTTTCAATGATGGAAATGTGGATCAAGACAAACCCACCCCAGGGGGGTGCTTTTGGCAAAAGGTCGATGGTCTGTGCTAATGGAGCATCTTCCGATGGAAGGGCAGAGCAAAGCAAACAACTGTCTTTGTAGGTATAATGCAATCTGATGGTTTCAACAACCAATGAAGGAATGGATCATAAAAAATATGGGATTAATGGATCCTACACTTCCACCATGCAATGAATCTCAATCACACCATGGAAACAAAGAAATGGATCAAAATCCTATAAATTACATAAAACTTTAAAAAACTAAAATGCAAGCTAATTCTAAAGTGAAATGATGGAGATGGATGCAAAATTATGCTAAATATATAGCTAAATATAGTATCAATCTGCATTCGTCAACATGACACAACCTGAAGGTTTTATACTTCCAACTAAAGCCAATGAAGTATGAAAGATGCATAGGTTAATCTTTCGATTGAAGCAAGCATCTCGGAGATAGTAACCCTGTGTTTACATGAAGGTTAGTTGGACCATACTTGTATTCCTCATATTGTATGTAGATGTCATACTATTAATGGGGAATGACATCCCTACCCTACAAATGGTAAAAATTAGTATGGAGGTACCTTCTCCATCATGGATCTGGGTGAAGCATCATATATGTTAGGAATCAAAATCTATAGAGATAGATCTACAAGGATTCTTGGCCTAAGTAAGAGTATAAATTGACAAACTATTGAAAAGGTTCAACATGTAGGATTAAAATATAGGAAACTTACCCATGTATCATGGTGTTAGTCTCTTAAGAGCCCAATGTCCCAGTTCCTCTGAATAAAGGGGACACATTAGTTAGATTTCATATACATCCACAATTGGATCTATCATGTATGTAATGTTATGCAGTCGTCGCGATGTCTCTTATGCTTTGAGCATGACGAGAAAGTATCAGTAAGATCTTAGTAAAGGTCAGTAGACTGTCACAAAGACCATCCTTAAGTACATGAGAAGAACTAAGGATTTGTTCCTTGTTTATTGTGGTGAGGAGGAGTTTGGTGTAAGGGGTTACGCTGATGCAATCTGCCAAACTGACAAAGTTGATTACTGGTTGCAATCTAGATTTTTTTCTTCCTTAACAATGGAGTTGTAAGTTGGAATAGTTCTAAGAAAGATATAGTTGTAGATTCTGCAATAGGATCTGTGTATATTTCTACCTCTAATGCAGCAAAGGAAGTTGTTTGGATCAAGAAGTTCTTCAATGAACTTGGAGTGGTTCCATCCATTAATGACACAATAGAGTTATATCGTGATAATAATGGAGCTATTGCACAACCTAAAGAACCAAGATCTCATCAACATTCCAAGAACATACTTTAGTGTTTCCATCTCATATGAGAGATCATACAATGAAGAGATTTGAAGATTTTTAGAGTACCTACTGATAGAAATTTTGTTGACGCACTGAAAAAAACACTTTCTCAACAGAAACATGATTGTCATGTTAGATCACTTGGGATTAGATTCATGAGTGATTAACCCTAAGTGCATGTGGGAGTATGTTAGTATGGATGCCCTAAGATCCAGACATGTGATTATTGTATGAGAACATTATGTAATTGATTTGATTAATAATAAAGGCAATTTCCATTTATTATGTTTGATCAATTATGAGATGATGATATAACATGATAGATGTCTAAAGAGTGATGTTACTCGATGACTTATGGTTTGGTTTGAGGACCCAAACATGGGATCACATGTATGATAAGAGTATATACATTCTTCTCATGTCCCTAGTCATTTAGTATTTTGGATGCTATATAGACAACAATATTACTTAAGATTAGATTGTGTGTTGATTGATTGTTGAATCTCATCAATATGATATTGGATATCGAGTCAAATAGATAGGTACTTGTTAGAGAACAAGTACACTAGACATACCCACCTTGAGAGTTACACATGGAAACCATTGAATGGTACTCAGAATCATCTCTCAAATGTGATAGTGGTGATTGTGGTTCTTAGACTTGAAGTCACTACAATGATGACACGGCGCTCAATAGATTGTAACACCCTTCAAAGTACCTTAAATAAGGGTTACCATACATATGGTGCTTGGGTATATTGCGACACATCAAGATTGTTGTGAGTGATGTATGTGGAATTTTTCCCTTCTATTGGAGTGATACACTGGCCACTTGATAAGTTAGTCTTAGAAACACATGGCCATGTTCATGTGAGTCAATATGTGATATTGAGCTCACATGAATTTCAACAGTCTATTCTAGTTCAATAAACACAGATTCAATATTAAGAGGATGAAGACTCCATGCCTTGTGATCAATAAGGATATCTATGATAAAGGAACTATACGATCACAGTAACATTGATGAAAACTTTAGGTTGAAGTTGTCCACCAACTTATCCAATTACATGGGTAGCAATAATTATTGATTTACTGCCCATTGCATATGAAGTCATAATATGATTATAGACATCACTGCCAACGTAATATGAAGCCTATGGGGTCACACACATGGGGTGCACTAGGAAAAGGAGTTTAACCATGGACACGATTTAATTTGGTAACAAAACTAAATGATGTTGGCAACCTAGTCGACTGACTGGGATTCCGGTCGACCGACTTGTCATATCCTCAATTTTAGTAAATTTGAAATATATAAATTTGGTTTGATAAACAAATTTATGAATTATTATCGACTACATAATAAAAATCATCTTTTTGGCATGGGTGCAACCCATGGCCCATATAAAGGCCCATGAGACTATTTTCTTTGCAAATAGGTCCTTGGAGAACAAGATAAATAAATGAGAGATTTTGTGCATAAATAAATAACAATGACTTTATGAATTGTTGTATAATAGAAACATGGGATTATATGCAAGTTTTCAAAATAAAATAAGATGTGTGATGTTTCAGATTATTAAAAGAGTAATTATATAGCCAGATTGGCAACACATATTTTGAAACATCAATTAGTATTATTTTGATCTATTTTTTGTATGCTTGAAAATAATAAGGAAAATAAGAGAATTCTAGAAAGGATACTTTATGAGATAATGATGGTATTGTTTTAAAATAATGTTTATAAGAAGCAAGTTTTCTATGGGAAAGATATTTGATTCGATCCCACACATTGAATATACATCAAGAAAGGTATTAAGGAGAGTCCTTGAAATAAGGATAATTAATTTGGAGGAATATATTGAAGAGGAGAGGTAGAATCTTAATATGGAATTCATCATCAAACTAATCAATAAAGTGCCATTTATTTATATGCTTTCCTTTATGCCTTTTTGTGTGTAAATTAAGTAAAGAAAACACTAGAAGAACAAGTGGTGAATATATATATATATATATATATATATATATATATATATATATATGTCTGTTTCCAAGATGCAAACCTATTAAATGATTTTCTTCCTTGCGATGATGCATACTCTTCATAACTGTGAGGTAAAGAGAGAGATATATGGCTAGAAGATAACGACAAATTCTTTTAACAAGTCATGTAAATATATACATATATATACGTATAACTATCCAAAAGAAAAAAGAATTGACAAATGTTTATTATATATGTATAACTAGACGAGACATAAAATAATCGACAAGTGTTTATTGTCTGAAAAAGGGAAACAGGATTGAGGAAGCAAATAAAAATGGGAGAATTCCATGAAAATAGTGTATATAAGTGTGAGCTTCCATCCTTTTTGTAGGATCTCTCCTCCACCTCCACTGTTTTCCTTCTCCATAACCCTAGGGTCACCGCCATTCTTTTTTCTTCTCTTAAACTTGAGGCAATAGCTCTTGGAGGTAGTCCCAAGCGACAATGGGAAGCACGTACATTTCCAGGGTGGAGTGATTGCCTCCTGAAGACGATCGAAAGCTCTTCCTTGGTCTTCAAAATGCATGGCGAGGTTCTAAAGCTACAAATCCCTTCGAGGTTGTATATACAGTCTTACCAGGTCCAAACCTCTGTGTCTCACCATCCTCTTCACCTTTGGCTCACCTCCATGATATGCAGTTTCTGGAAAGGATGCACATATGTGCCTAGACCCTGCACTGACTTCAAAAAGGATGGAGGTGGAGGAGACACCACAACACTAGCACACCCAAGTGGGTGTTGCACACTACATACACCAACAGACAAATCACCTCAGCCCTCTTCCACCCTCACACCTTCTAGCAAGACCAAGTGCCTCAAAAAGCTGATCATGGAAGTGTGGAGGTGTCTGCACTTTCTATAGGTATGTCAGCACCCTGAAGAGGGAAGGCAAGCCCCAAGTTAGTCCCTTCAGACTGACGATTAGGCCGCTTCATGTAAAGAAGAAGGCACGATATTTTGGACCAAAATGCCCCACTTCGCGTGTTCAAAACACAAGCGTAAGGAAGCATTTCCACCTAATCCTAAGTCAAATTCTGATAAAATTAATAATATTTAATAATGCTGAAGTGTAAGCGGGTGATTGGTCTAGATAATATTAACTTGAAATAATTGTAATAAATAACTGCTAACTCAGATTGAAACAAATAATATATGAAAATAAATTAGCAAAGTAAGAGGAATATGAAAAAAATGGTTTTATACCCTAGATATGAGTTTAATTCCAAAAGTTCCTTGGATACATAATTAGTAAGTAATTAATACATGGCAATCCTATAATTGATGATTTAGGTATTGAATACATTAAATTGTTTTTATTCTTATTGTTATGTGACATTGTTGAACATAATCGGGATCTAAGGTGATCATCATCTTAACGATGATAACTACGGTACCTAAAGTGAATAATCATGCATATGAGAATAGGGTTTAAAGATTCTAACTTGCTAAGTTGTCAATGAATTTAATGTGATCTAAGTAAATGATATGACGGATGTAACAATTAGGGTTTCATGTAATGTTTAATATGGATTGAAATAGGGTTTGTACCCTTATTACTTATCCTAAACCCAAGACAACCCTAAACTTTAGATTAGGTCAGAGTTGGGTATGATTTGAATAATATGATGATGACACTTTAGGAATTACATACATGCAAATTAAATGTTGATTTCTTGATTGGATAATATGCTTAAAGTATGACTGGAAGATTTGCATGGTTCTAAAAAAGGCATGTGATTACAATTATGACTATCCACAATATAGTTTTTTGATGTTCTTAAGGATTACTCAAGGATTGTTGAAATAACTGTTGAATGTTTATTTCTATTCTGTTCAACTATAATGCCACTATGAGCATAACATAAATAAAGATATCATACTCTAAACCCTAAGATGACATCCATTGATGGGTGAGACGCACGAGCCCTAGAGGGAGAGTGATCACACCTAACATGGCATATCAAGTGTGGGTTAGAATTTGTGAATTAAATGCCAGTTCTTATTTGTAAGTAATTGATTGATTATATGTTGTTATGTACTTGCATACTTTTACATGCACCCCCCACACAGTTTATTCGATATGTTGATCTGTGCTTTTGTTTCATGCTATTTTAGGTACATGCTAAATGTTAAGATACCAAGACATGATAAACCATATGAATTTACATGAAGGCATTTAAGATAAGTAAGGAGGATTAGATAGATACCCTTTATCATATGTACAGTTATGATGATAGAAATCCATGTAACTCCCTAGAGGAGAATCTTGTAGATAATATTTGAATTAATGGCAATTATTTATATTATTTGTTATTTGGTTAAATTTGGATCCTTGGGAATTATAGATAATGTCTCTCAACTCTCGGGTTTTTCTTTAATTGGGGGATAATAAAAATTGAGGTTGTGACATTTGGATCAGAGCCCCAAATATTTTCAAATAATATTTAATAGTTTATAATTTCTACTAATCCCTATAAATACAAGGAAACTTATTAAGGCATGATGTGATGGTAATGGTGCCTAAAAGGGGTCATGGCTTTGGGGGCTGGCAATATTTTCCTCCACACCAATAAGGTGTTTTACAAGGTCTCCCTTAGCTACAGTGATACCTGCCTGGCCAGAACTTAGGGCTTGTCTAAAGTAATGTTTCCTCTAAGTCTTCTCATCTCTAATTTCACCCACTTCTCATCCTCTTTCTTAATAAACCCTAATAGATACTTCCCACCTCATCATAGGTTTGGGTTTTTGAGAAGAAGTAGGTCTAAGGCATTCTCCAAAAATTAATGCATATATAATGTATAATTAATGATAAAATAAAGTAAAAGTTTTATGGGTTTTCCCTAAAAAAGATAAACCCTAGATGTAACTAGGGTTGGTCTAGGAGAACTCTTACTGTGTTAAGGGAATCATAAAATCCTAATATGTAGGGTGTAGGTTGTGTATTCCCTAAACTAATCCAAAACCTAATCTGAGGAAATGGGAGTAATGTGGGTGATATAGTAACCCTACCCAAATGAACCTTAATTAGGGTAAGAAAGGAATAAGAAAAGATATAAATGGCATTTACGTGATCTAAGATCCCATGCATGAATGTAGAGAAATTCATGCATGATGCATGCGAAAGGATTTCAATATACATCAAAAACATAAGTAACCAATGGTTATACATGAAAATGAAAATATGAGTATAACTTTTTCATCGCCCTAATGTTATCTCTGGAGAAATGGAGGAATAAAGAATACCGCATGTGAGTGGGAATTATACCCCTAGCGAGTGGGTAAGCTATTGAGACTACCCCCAGAGAGTGGGTATGTTATTGAACATACCCCTAGAAAGTTGGTATGCAATTGAAACTACCCCCACCGAGTGGGTATGTTATTGAAATTACCTCCATAGATTGAGTATGTACCCCAGTGAGTGGGTATTCTATTGAAATAAACCCCCCAGAGAGTGGGTATGCTACCCTCAACAAGTGTCTATTCCATTAAAATACTCTCAGTGAGTGAGTATAATATTATGGACACCCGCAGGAAGTGGGTGTGATTAGAGATTATCCCCAACAATTGGGTACATCATTGAAATACTTTTAGTGAGTGAGTATGAATACATTCTAGTGAGACGGTATACCACAAAGGTAGAGCAAGTATAGGTCAAGAAGTAATAATATAAAATGCATGTTGCATTATGGTTACATAAAAATGAAAATTCAACTTTTAGGGTTAGTGTCCCAACCTGGAGGGGTTCAACCCATGAGTGGGAAACAGACTTGTGGGGGGTGGGGGTAAAACCCTAAACCTGTGTGATCAGGTTGTGACTAGAGATCCTAACCTACTCCTGTGGTCCAATAAGGCACCCTAGGTTAGAACCTTCCCTAGAAGGGTGAGTTGACCAATCAATCTAAGAATTGAAGTAACCTTGAATATCACCTAAAGTGTGAAGGACTAAGGATATTATCATGATAACACATACATTCTTTGAACCCAAGTATGCCATCTATGAGGGACACAAGTGGTCAATCCCCCAGATTAGGAAGACCATATGGCACCAAGCCCCAAACAGGGAAGGTGGTATGAGTTCACAGTGGGGAGGATCAAGCTCCAAATACGGAAGGTCATGAAGTGGTCAAGCCCCATACTGGGAAGACTAGTAAGGCACCAAGCCCCAGATAGGGAAGGTGGCCCAAGTCCACTGTGTAAATGACTATGACCAATCCCCAGATAGGGAAGGTCACAAGGAGGTCAAGCCCCAGATAGGGAAGGCTGACATGGCACCAAGCCCCAGATAGAGAAGGTATCCCAATCCCAATGTTGGGACATAAAGTTAATGATGTGTACCCCAAGAGAGATGAAGGAAATCTAGGTTAAAGAATTACATGAGAGAATAATGTGCTCAGAAGTTGTAAGGATGTGATATCTCAATTAACCCTAGTCAGATTAGAGCCCTAAGTCAATCCTGAGGTCAAGTAGGGAAGATTAAAGATACATATGACTGATGACATTAGGAAATGATTGTTCCCTGAATGCATTGACCATAATATCAGGAGGTAGCATCCATGTTTTCCCGAGGCCCATGGATCAGGAGATTGATCACCTACATGAGTTCATGAGGCCCAAAGGGTAAATTTTAGAGGCACTCCCTAGGAGAATGAAGCCCACAAGTCCAGAATGAGATCACTCCAAAGGTACATGTACCCCTAGATGCCTTGAGGAAATTACTAAGCCTAATGAAACATGAAGTGTAAACATCAAAATTACAAGAAGTGATGTAATAATGAAATCTTAAGGGAATTCGTGCACAAACTCAAGAGTGAGAAAGGCACTTGACTTCATGAAATATAATAATATTGTGGAATAAAATATTTTTTAGAATCATGATGAGAATGATTCAACTTAAAACTTGAAATTTTAGCATGATGTGTGGATACACCATGCCT
Organism: Alisma plantago-aquatica; assembly: GCA_963693085.1. Classification (NCBI taxonomy): domain Eukaryota; kingdom Viridiplantae; phylum Streptophyta; class Magnoliopsida; order Alismatales; family Alismataceae; genus Alisma; species Alisma plantago-aquatica. The sequence goes on along the minus strand of OY856411.1, from coordinate 539,524,577 downwards.
ACTCATGTAATGGGATGAACTTTATATTTAGGATATAGTCAAATGCTTATTCCATCTAATTATGAGTGAGAGAGATTGGGGTCGATACATGTTATGTTTAAAATTGACATATGAGAATAAATACTGTTAGTGAGTTTAATGACATGATATAGGGTTTGAGGTGTTACCTCACCCTTAATAGGAAATAAATGATTAGCAAGTTGGAAACCTATGTAAAAAGGTAGTCACCAAGTGAAATTGAAATCACTAATGAAAATATAATCAACAAGAGATGGTATCATGTAAATAGTAAGGATGTGGACATGCCTTGAATTGAATTCAGGTACCAATATTAGAGATCATGTGAAAAAATTACACATCAATGAAATATGTGAAATATATATAAGTAGGGTTTATCACCCCAAGGTTTGAAGGTAAATTGAGTAACCTTTCACCTTCACTGTACTAGAGTTGAATTTTAGGGACAAAATTCCTTTTTAAGGAGGCGTGAATGTCATATTCTCAAATTTTAGTAAATTTGAATATATAAGACTTAATTTGATAAATAAATTCCAGAATTATTATTGATTAAATAATAAAATCATCTTTGTGATGAGGTGCAACCCATGGACCATATAAAGGCACATGAGACTATTTGCTTTGCAAATAGGTCCTTGGAGCACAAGATAAAGAAATAAGTTATTTTGTGCATAAATAAATAGCAATGACTTCATAAATTGTTGAGTCATAGAAATATGGGATAATATGCAAGTTTTCAAAATAAAATAAGATGTCTGAAGTTTCAGATAATTAAAAAGTAATTATCTAGCCAGATTGGTAACACATGTTTTGATACATCAATTAGTATTATTTTGAACTAACTTTTGGTATACTTGAAAATAATAAGAAAAAGAAGAGAATTCTTGAAATTGGGAGAAATTTGATATTCCATGAGACGATGGTATTGTTTTAAAATAATGTTTAAAAGGAGCACTTTTTGTATGGGAAAGATATTTGATTAGATCCCACACATTGAATATATAACCAGAAAGGTATTAATGATAGTCCTTGAAATAAGGATAATTAATTTGGAGGAATATATCAAAGAGGGAGGTAGAAGATTATTCGAGAATTCATGATAATATTATCCAATAAAGTGTCATGCATTTATAGGTTGTCCTTTATGGCTTTTGGGTGTGAATTAAGTGAAGAAAATACTAGAAGAAAAAGTGGTGAATATATATATGTGTGTGTTTCCAACATGGAAACCTCTTAAATGATTTTCCTTCTTGCGATGATGCATTCTCTTCATAACAGTAAGGGAAAGAAAGAGATTTATGGCAATAAGATAAAGACAATTTCTAAGGACATGTCATGCATATATATATGTATAACTAGCCACGAGATAAAAGAATCAGCAAGTGTTTATTGTCGGGAAAGGGAAACAAGCTCAAAGATGCAAATAACAATGGGAGGATTCCATGAGAAAAGTGTATATCAGTGTAACATACCCAAATTTGGGTATCTTACTCATCCCTCCTCTTTCCTTAGAACCATTTTATCAAAATAAAATAAATCACTGTTCTCAAAAATTATATTATGAGTTGAAAATTAGTTTCAACATGCTTCACAAATATACACCATATAAAGGGTTAAATGTAAAACAATCATAATAAAAACAAATAATGAAGTTTGATTATCTAGAATACTAGTAAGAATAAAGGATGAAGAAACCAAATTAATATAAGATATTGTGACACATTGGTGCTATTAAAGGTAATAGGTACATTAAATGAATACTTAGAATGCAAGTAATGAAATATTATAAAAGATGCTTTCAAAAAGTAAAATTTGATGCCAAAATCGAATTCATCATGCCCTAATAATCATAGACACATATTTTCATGTCAATTGGACTTCCAATACCCTCTTAATTAGCTAATTGAATGTAAAAACCCTAATATATATCATACCATCAAATAAAACTAAGCTGGCTTTAATTAGCTCCTTGTAACGCCTCATGTGCATTACTCCTCTCTATTTCACACACAATGTCAACATTCTCCTCCTTCCAAAACTGATGACGCCCCATTGGTAACTGACATCTTTCCCCTTGAACGACGGTCCTATACACCCTCTCCTCTTTCCCCTTCCTCTCTCCCCCAACTCTTGCACTTTGTATCATCCCTTCCTTCTTTGGCAACCCCAAACCATAGCTGCCCCTTTCTAGATTTCTCTACTGCACTAAGTGTCATGGTAATAGTGAGAGCCATCAATAGAACTTGCACCCTGACACCTCCTCTAGATCCATATTCGGGCCAGACGGTGTTCACAAAACCTACAACATCATGAATGGAACATCGACTATTGAGATGAGATTAAGAAGAACCCCACATCTTCTATTTCCTTGACACTACAACAACATGATGGTTTTTCCATGATGATAGTTACCAATATGGCAATATGTAACTACATCAGGGAGCATAAAACTTGATGCTTGAAAAATCTCCTCCACTATAGTTCAACAAATGATGATTTAAACCACCAAGAATTTGTACGAACCAAGACAATATGCAGATCAATAGAAGTCTGAAATTCATAATTGTGTTTCTTGTATATTTAATCTTGAGCATTTGACTAGGGAGTTACACATGAAATAATACATGAAGAGATGTTTGGTTCATTGGTTGCCATGAATCTCAAGCATAGGATGATCCAATGAAGATTCATAATGCATGTAGTGATTCGAAGGTTAGAACCTTGTTCCCTATAGTTTTATCTTAAAAAGATATCTGAGTGATACTAGTAACTATGCTAATGACTCAATACCTAGGGTGGGTATATAATCGTACCAATAATCTAAGATAAATAGTCAACTAATCGATATTAGAATATTAGGTATGCTGGTTTGTGGTGTTAACTATAACTTGTAAAGTGATGATTAATGAGGGATAATAAAGATGCTTCAAGAGATTAGTCATATTAGTATAATCACATCAAGCAAATCAGTAGTAATATACATTTGTGTATATGTTATATGCAATTATATGGAAATTGTAGAAAATGAGCTAACTTTTATAGTAGGTATTTGGAAGAATAATCAATATACCTATCTATGTTAAGAAATTATATATATATATATATATATATATATTCCATTTCATGCATATATATAAGAAATAACTATAAGAGTGCATTCATATACATGATTGGGATCTAAAAAATGGTATATTAATATTTCAATCATCAATTAATGTCTCTCGGTTAATACCTGACTAGCCACATCATATATAGAAGTATATTAGATTTAGACCCTAGAAACATGTAGTAAGAGTACTTTGTTCAATAGTATCCCATAAAACATCTTTAATTGACTCTGATTGGTAACTTGAGTTATATGCTATAACAGAGAATACAATTAGAAGACCAAAATAAGATGAATTTATATTATTAACCACACACACATATATATAACATGATTTACTTTAACTTATGACTAAAGATGAGTCTTAGAACTAAAATACCCATATGATGGATCAAATATTCACTCAATAAGATTAAAAACCCTATTATGACATTAAGTGACTAGGAATATAATAAGAACAATAAAAAAATAAATTATACAAATTTATACACATATTGGTGTTGACTACCTTACATAATGTGCTCCTAGGATGAATACTCAGATTTTTAGGACCAAGAATTCTATTGGGTTAACCATTAGACTTGAAGACCAAGTATGTACTCTTCTCTATTTATAATTGGGCATTATATGACTAAATTTCACATAATGAGGCAACTTTTGCAATACTTTCTCGTATTCCGTTCGTTGGAAAAACTATATACTCTCAATTGGACTAATTGTCATTCTTATGAAATTAGTATTATTGTGTTGAACTCGGTAAATGACCCCACCTGCTATTTTGTTTGGATTTGAAAATATGATTGCTGACTTTTACCATATCTTGCCACTCTATTTATGAATGTTGATAATTTATCTAGATATCTATTGTATGTTGCATGAGCACAACCATTAGGGCATGCTATTTCCGCCCAATGTTCACTATTTCCACCTCTATTTATATGGGGGCGCGCTACTTCCACCCAGGGTGTGCTATTTGATCCTTTTTTTAGACTAAAGATGCAGTGGTGTCTTGGTCGTACTTTACCTATTTAGTCTAAATATATCTGCATGTGAATAATTATGATTATTGTGATATTGTAGATGTTAATGGAAAGATGTGTTCTTTCAATTGTTTAATTATACTACCTTATCCTTTTGGAGATTCCTTCTTTTGGTACTTCTCATTGAAACTTACCTAGCTTTAATGGTCCCCTTTTTATGGGAACATCTTATTTTACTTTTATATCAATTAATTCCTAGTTAATTTTCTAATGTACATACTCGGCTTTTGTTGATAAATACCTTTTTTACCTATTTTTGTGGGTGTTCCCTCAACCCAGGTGTAGGTGTTGTATAGGACTGAGACACAGGATGATCGTGAGCTCATTAGTGAACATAAGGATAGCTTGAGATATCCTTATTACCTTCTGCATATGGGCTTATGTGTATATAGATTTAACCTTTTTATTTTATGTACCACCCTTGATGGTGAGAAGAAATGTACATGGAAATATTTTGTAACTTTATAAATAATATGTTTTCCACTGCTTAATTAATTTATGGCTCGTGTTTGTATCATTGAGTGGGCCCACTATCGGGTCCCACTCTTTACAGAATGGAATTAGAGCCAAAGTAGTTGGTGACTTTGTTGGTATATATGCCCATAGAGCCATCCCAAGCGATTGCATGGAGTCAGATATTAATTAATCAATTAATTTGATTATTTGGTTAATTAATGAATTCTAGAATATTCTAATTCATCCACGAACATTTTAATTAACGCAACGTTTCTATTTACCGATGGATTTAGGAAACCCTACTTCCCTTCATATCCTATTTAAAGGAGGATTGACAGTCGATATCTATATAAGTGATCGAGAGACGCTTTTAGTTTACGCTCGCGTACGTAAACCTAGTCGTCACCGTCCTTAGGAGCGAAAGGAGAGCAACGCGTCGCTAGCACGCCGCCGCACAGACACGACTCCTTCCCACCGGCTTAGGAAGCGTGACGTGGATTTCCAGTCCATCCGCGTGGACGAAGTAGAGACGCAGACGCTGAGACACCTGCGTTCGGAGGACATCGACGACCATCTGTGCGCGTTATGAGTGATGTGCATCATCGCATAGGAGCGCCGCTGGATCTTCTTGTGACAGCGAATGGGAGAGAAGTTCCGTCCGTGTAAGTCAGTAGTGTTGCACCGTCGTGCAGCGGGACATTGCCGGACTTGCTCCGCGATAAGGTATATCCTGCAAACACTCCTTCCAAATACATTGTTGTCGATGAGATCCTGTTACGGGTTGAGTAGAATTTTGTTGCTTCCGCCGCGCATATTTTATCCACAAAACCTAATAGTGGTATCATAGCAGCGTCGATCTACAGCGTATTTGGATTCGTTTCGATATAATTGAATTGATGTATACTGTTTTTATGTTGCATATGATGTGAATTAAACCTGCTAGGGATCCTCGCACAGGGGCGCTACCCCAGTGTACCCCGCATAGTTTGCGTGGGAGTCAAAATTATTTAATGGGGAATGTCCCGCATTAAAAGTACTACAATTTTAATATGTATATACGTATATGTAGATATACCTATGATAGCATACACGTCGCCTTTAAAATCTGTTTTATGTGGTGAATGCATGCACGGTTATGGCCTAGTATCCCCTTTTGTGAATGTTGTGAATGAATATGGATGTCGATCTTGTGGATATATTTGTTTTTGAATTCTATGGATGTATAATGGTTACATATGGATCCTTTGTATAAAGTATTCAGCTTGCATGTCGAGCCTCATCTCTTATTTCAAAGTGTAATTAATTCTTTCCTTTTATATTTGTACTCATATGATGTAATAGAGATAGGATTAGTTTTAGTTTTTGTAAACTTGATGTAAGGAGGCCACTTGAAGATCCAACTCCAAGGAGTGTACATGGAGAAGTGCCATGAAGATCTAATTCCAAGAAGCAACCTGAAGATCCAACTCCAAGGAGCGTCCATGGAGAAGCAACAAGAAGATCCAAAGAAGCAACTTGAAGTTCCAACCTCACGAAGCATCCATGAAGTTGTTCATTGTAATGTTGATCATTACATGCTTACAGGTTGATTCACAAGTATTGCATGAGATGCATAAGACCATAGGTGGACCGTAATCCTTTGTTGCTCCAAAGAATTATAATAGTATGGCCATAACTGATGTATTTGTGTTTATGATTGCATGTCTATCGTTTGTGGTTGTGGATATATTAGTATATGATACGTACTATAAGTATGTGGTGTTTGGATATGTATATGTATTAATAAAACCCCTCGATTAATAATATTAAGTTTTAGTTGCCTTCCATAAAGCAACACACATGAAAAGATTGATCGACTATGTGTGGGCACGCCTCCGCGTGGTACATTGTCTATCTCGTGGAAGTGTGATGGTGGGTGTGTGGGTCTGCCTCCGTAGGGTGCACACTCATCATGTTTGCTTATGGGTTGGACTTAACTAGGGAACCTTGATAGGATCAAGTACCTAGAGGCACACAGATACATCATGGCAAGGAGTTGTGCATGATCATCTATCCAAGAGTTGCATATGATGCAATTGGCAAAAGTTGCCTACCTTAGTATTTGGTCTTTGACGTCGGCATTGGCTGGGCATTGATCCAATTATTTTGGATCTTGGCTCACTAGAAGGTTGTGCGTTGAAATCTTCCGAGTTGATAGTGAGGGCTATCAATTTGAATAAAATAATGGGAGCGTAATTAATTAAAGGCCTAATTAATCTCGTTTATCAAATCTTTACAAGTCAAAATGTTTTGGACTAAATGCAAATTTTTTCTTTTGTAGCAATCAAATGGCAAACAACACTCACACTTTCTCGTTGTGATCGGTCCTTGAGAAGGACAAACTCACCAGAACCAACTTTCAAAACTGGTTTAGGATGCTAAGAATTATTCTCACACATGAGTGTAAGCTCTATGTCCTTGAAACACCAGAGCCAGCGGAACCCGCTGTAAATGCGCCCAAGGCTGAAAAGGATGCTTACAAGAAGCACCTTGATGATGCCGTGGATGTCAAGTGTCTGATGTTGTGCTCAATGAACTATGAGTTGCAAGAGCAGCATGAGAACATGAATGACATGGATATGGTAACACATCTCAAGAACATGTATCAACATCAAGCAAGACAGGAGAGATATGATGTGTCAAAGACTTTATTCAAAAGCAAGATGAAAGAGGGAGACTCAGTTGGCACCCATATACTCACCTTGATTGGGTACGTGGAAAGCCTATCCAAGCTGGGATTTCCCCTAGGTCAAGAGTTGGCCATTGATGTGATTCTACAATTGTTGCCTGAATCATATAGTCATTTTGTTATGAACTACAACATGAACAATTTTAACAAGCCGTTGTCAGAATTGTTGGGCATGTTGAGGACAGCTGAAGCACAGATGAAGAAAGACAAGCCCAAGTCTATGATGATGATCAACAAGACAAAGGGAAAGTCAAAAGGCAAAGGCAAGGCTAATAAAAAATTTTAAAGTCGGGAAGAAGCCAAAGTCATCCGCACTCAAAGCTAAAGGTGGGATCTCCAAAGAAGGTAGTTGTCACCATTGTCACCAGCCTGGACATTGGAAAAGAATCTATCCTCTCTACCTGGAGGAACTGAGGAAGAAGAAGCAGGGGATAGAGATCTCCACTTCAGGTATATACATTATTGAGATAAACTTAAATACTTCTTCATCATGGGTACTAGATACCGGATGTGGATCTCACATATGTTCTAATATGCAGAATCTGATAAGAAGTAAGCCTTTACGAAAGGGTCAAGTTGAGTTGTGGGTTGCTAATGGAGAAAGAGTTGCTGCCACCGTAGTTGGAGTTATTAGTTTATCTTTGCCTACGAGACTTGTAATAGAATTAGAGAATTGCTATTATGTACCTGCCATTAATAGAAATATTATTTCTGTATCTTGTATGGACAAGAGTGGATTTGAATTTCACATTAAGAATGGAATTATTTCTATATCTAAAGATGAGATCTTTTATGGCAATGCCCCTATGTCTTATGAAATCTACTTGTTAGAACTTGAGACTAGCGTGTACAACGTAAATACTAAAAGGTTAAAACTTGAAAACTCAAACAAAACATTCTTATGGCATTGTCGTCTTGGGCACATAAACGAGAAGTGCATATCTAGACTCCATAAGGATGGTTATCTAGACTCTTTTTATTTTGAATCATTAGAGACATGTGAGGCATGTTTATTAGGGAATATGACCAAGACTCCTTTCACTGGACATAGTGAGAGAGCTAGTGATCTGCTAGGGCTCATACATACTGATGTATGTGGACCTTTTAGATCAAATGCTAGAGGAGGCTATCAATACTTCATTACCTTCACTTATGACCTCAGTAGGTATGGCTATGTATATCTTATGAAACACAAGTCAAAAACTCTTGAAATGTTCAAGACTTTCATGAATGAAGTAGAGAAGTAACTTGGTAAGAGTATTAAAGCACTTCATTCAGATCGAGGTGGTGAATACTTAAGCCAAGAGTTTGAGGACCTTCTGAGAGACTGTGGTATTGTATCACAATGGACTCCACCTGGTACACCACAACATAATGGTGTGTTAGAAAGAAGGAATCGTACATTATTAGACACGGTACGATCAATGATGAGTTCAGCCGAACTTCCAATATCATTATGGGGATATGCTCTTGAAACTTCAGCGTTTACACTTAACCGTGTACCCTCCAAATCGGTTCAAAAGACACCATATGAGATATGGAATGGGAATCGTCCCAATTTGTCTATGTTAAAGATTTGGGGATGTGAAGCTTATGTTAGGAAACAATTTCCTGAAAAGCTTGGACCCAAATCATAAAAATGATATTTTGTTGGATACCCCAAGGAAACTCGGGGATACTACTTCTACACACCAACTAACAACAAAGTGTTTGTTGCTAGGACTGTTGTATTTCTTGAAAAGGAATTTATTTCCAAAGGAATTAGTGGGAGGAATGTAGAGATCGAAGAAGTTTGAGACCAACAAGAAAGCAGAGAACCTGAGGAGGTACATAAGGAACATGAAGACTCACAAATTGTTGTGGAATTTCAAGTTCTAAATGTAACACAGGAACCTCGTAGGTCTAGTAGGACACGACTTGAGCCTTAGAAATTTGGATTTCTCGTGACTCAAGACAGTGACAAATTCGGCATAGCAGATGAGCCAACTTCCTATCTAGAAGTTACTAAGGGACCAGAATCTGAGAAATGGCTCAAAGCCATGAGATCTGAGATGGAATCCATGTACACCAATAAGGTATGGACCTTGGTGGATCCACCCAAAGGGGTAAAACCCATAGGGTGCAAGTGGGTCTTCAAGAAGAAGACTGACATGGATGGAAATGTTCAAATATTTAAAGGTAGATTGGTTGTGAAAGGATTCCGTCAAATTCAAGGTGTTGATTATGACGAGACCTTCTCACCAGTTGCCATGGCTAAATCCATCAGGATCATGCTTGCCATTGCAGCTTATCATGACTATGAGATTTGGCAGATGGATGTTAAAACATCATTCCTTAATGGGAATTTACTCGAGGATGTGTACATGACACAACCTAAGGGTTTTATCGATCCAAAGGAAGCCAATAAAGTTTGTAAGCTACAAAGGTCAATCTATGGATTGAAGCAAGCATCTCGGAGTTGGAATCTACGTTTTGATGAAGTAGTCAAAAAGTTTGGCTTTAGTCAAAATGAAGATGAACTTTGTGTTTACAAAAGGGTTGGAGCACAATTGTATTTCTCATATTGTATGTGGATGACATACTATTGATGGGAAATGACATCCCTACTCTTCAGATAGTAAAAGGTTGGCTAGGGAAGACCTTCTCTATGAAGGATTTAGGCAAAGCATCCTATATACTAGGGATTAAGATCTATAGAGATAGATCTAGAAGGCTTCTAGGCCTAAGACAGAGCACATACATTGACAAGGTGCTAAAGAGGTTTAGCATGGAGGGTTCTAAGAGAGGTAACTTGCCCATGTCCCATGGGGTTACGATCTCTAAAGCCCAATGTCCTAGTTCATGTCATGAAAGGGCACGCATGAGTAAGATTCCATATGCATTAGCAATTGGATCTATCATGTACATGATGTTATGTACTCGTCCTGATGTGTCGTATGCTTTGAGCATGACGAGCCGGTATCAGTCAGATCCAGGTGAATGTCACTGGATAGCCGTAAAGAACATCTTAAAGTACTTGAGAAGGACTAAGGATCAATTCTTGGTATACGGCGGTGAGGAAGAGCTCGTGGTAAAGGGTTACACCGATGCTAGCTTCCAAACTGACAAAGATGACTACAGATCACAATCTGGATTTGTGTTTTGCCTGAACAATGGAGCTATGAGCTGGAAGAGTTCCAAGCAAGAGACGGTTGCAGATTCTACAATAGAGGTCGAATATATTGTCGCATCTAATGCTGCAAAGGAAGCTGTGTGGATCAAGAAGTTCATTTCTGAACTTGGAGTGGTTCCAAGCGCTGGTGATGTAATTGAGTTGTTTTGTGACAACAACGGAGAAATTGCACAGGCTAAAGAACTAATATCGCACCAACATTCCAAACATATTCTACGGCGGTTCCATCTCATACGAGAGATCGTACAATGATGAGATGTGAAGATTTGCAGAGTACCTACAGAAAGCAATGTGACTAACCCGCTCACAAAAGCAGTTTCACAGTAGAAACATGACGGACATGTTCGATCACTTGGATTGAGATTCATGAGTGATTGGGTATAAGTGCAAGTGGGAATCTGTTGGTATGTATGCCCATAGAGACTATCATTCGATGATTGTAATGGGATACTATGTAAATGATTTGTAATACTACATTGATCATATCAATAAAGGCAAGTTTCCAATCTATATGTTTGTGTTTTATATTGTGAGATGACCATAAAACTTATAGATGTGTATAGAATAATATACTCAATGACATATGTCTTCGGGTTGATGACCTGAATAATGAAATCATATGTATGCTAAGAGTATGTATTCTTGTTTTATCCCTAATCGGTTGTTATTGTGGAAATATCCATAGACATCAATAACACATAAGATTAGAATGTATGTTGGTTGATGGAAGAATCTCATTATCCATGATATGGATATATCAAACCAAATACATAGATACTTGTTAGAGAATAGTGTATCGGATAGACCCACCTTGAGAGTGACATATGGATACCATGATTGGTAGTTAGAGTCACATCTCATAATGATGGTGGTGATTGTGGTTCTTAGACCTGAAGTCACTACACTTATCACATGTCGTCCAGTGTACTTTGACATCATCCACCGTGGTCCTGAATAAGGATTACCATAAAGATGGTGCTTGGGTGCACTGTGACACATGGGGATGACTGTGAGTGATGTAGATGGAATTTGTCCTTCCTACGAGAGTTTGATATTCCGACCACTTGATAAGTGAGACTGAGAAATGCATGGCCATGCTGATGTGAGTCAATATGTGATATTGAGCTTACATATATCTCAGACAGTCTGCTCTAGTTCAAGGAACATGGATTGAACATTGAAAAGAATAACAATTCCATGACTCGAGTTCAATCTGGATATCAGTGACAAAGGAACTATACAATCACTGTAACACCAGTCATGAATGATAGGTTAAGTTGTTCTCCAACTTCTCCAAATACTTGGGTAGCAATGAAGTATTGCTAGATACCAATCATTGCTTGTGAAATCATAATATGATTATGGATATCACTGCCAACGTAATTTGGAGCCTACCGGGTCACACGCATAGGATGTGTTGGAATAGGAGTATAATTGTGGATTTGATTGGAATTGCTCCGAATCACATTGATTACTAAAATGTTTATGTAATGGATTATAATAATATTGGAGTGATTGGCTCTAAGTGCAAGTGGGAGTCTGTTGGTATATATGCCCATAGAGCCATCCCAAGCGATTGCATGGAGTCGGATATTAATTAATCAATTAATGTGATTATTTGGTTAATTAATGAATTCCAAAATATTCTAATTAATCTACGAGCATTTTAATTAATGCAACATTTCTATTTACCGATGGGTTTAGGAAACCCTACTTCCCTTCGTATCCTATTTAAAGGAGGATTGACAGTCGATATCTATATAAGAGATCGAGAGACGCTTTTAGTTTACGTTCACGTATGTAAACCTAGCTGTCACTTTCTTAGGAGTGAAAGGAGAGAAACGCACCGCTAGCACGCCGCCGCACAGACACGAATCCTTCCTGACGGCTTAGGAAGCGCGACGTGGAGTTCCAGTCCATTCGCGTGGATGAAGTAGAGATGCAGACGCTGAGACGCCTACATTCGGAGGACATCGATGACCATCCGTGCGCGTTACGAGCTACGCACATCGTCGCACAGGAGCACCGCCGGATCTTCCTATGACAGCGAATAGGAGAGAAGTTCCGTCTGTGTAAGTCAGCAGCATTGCACCGTCATGCAGCGGGACATTGCCGAACTTACTCCGTGATAAGGTATATCCCGCAAACACTCCTTCCAAATGTGTTGTTGTCGACGAGATCCTGTTACAGGTTGAGTGGAATTTTGTTGCTTCCGCTGTGCATGTTTTCTCCACAAAACCCAACATTGTTGACTATTTCAAGTTATCATAGATTGTTCCTAGTTGGTAAGTGACCCTTTAGATGTTGTTGCCATACCTAAACCTGAATCATGCTAACCAATTAGGGTTTCACCCCCTGTCCAATTTGGTGGTATATATCTATCCAAATAAAGTATGTAGATGACATAGTTTTGTTAAACTCTTATCAATCCTACCCTCTATTTATAGGTATAACTTTCTATATGTAAAGTTTGACTCTCCTAGGAAGTAACATCTACCTCCCACCTTAGGAGATAACAATTCATCTATTATGGAGAGTAGGTTGACTTGAACTCAGATAATTGTTCATAACCCCATTACAAGTCATTAAAAAAAATTCTTATGTTGTTTTCTAGCATGTCCATGATAGGCACATTATGTGGACTGAGCATGCATGGATACAAACTTAGAATATTGACATGAGTTTTAGATTTTGATGTGTCCTATGATAGTACATGATGATATGAACTAGATCCTTTAATATTAGGTTTGTCTTTCCTGCAACATGGAATTATCTTGACATAGTTTTTCTTGAGACTCACCATCCAAGGGCTGGATACTATGCTATCCAAACTTGTGATATCTCATAAATGGGGGTTTGTTGAAGGAAGAAATAGGTTTCAAGTAAATATCCTTGGGATTCCATCCCTCACATACCCATAAGGTAAGGATAATGCTCATCTCCCTTGTCCTATAAAGGAATGATCACATAGTTGAATCACATACTAAAACATTGTTCCATGGAATTTTCCCAGAGGACATATGGAGGCTTAGTCATCTTTCAAATCTATAGTGGGTACTCTCCTTCTTGAGACTTAGGAAGTACACTGACACTGAGGTTATGTGATGTAAGTACATCTAGGGTTGATCCTTAAAGAGTTGACCACTCCCTCTTCACCATTTTGTAATTAAATTTTTCGATGTGTGAGATGAGGAGTAGTTGAATGTCTAGTTCACCTAGACTTGTAATGATACCATGGAAGTAAATCAACTAGGGAAGTAGAGACCTAATATCTTTTTTTGTGGTTACGCAATCTTACAAATAAATGATGTTTTAGAATGTGATGGTCTAGTCTCGATTAAGGGAATGGTGGAATAATTGAGTTTGTGCTTAGTAGGACCTACTAGAAGTTTGATGCATGTTAGAAGAAACTTGTATCCCCTCCACATCTAGAATTTGGATATACTTGTTGTATTCCTTGATGATGTGTGTAGAGAAACCCCTTTTATGAAGATGTAGTCGTGTTAGGATGAAAGTATATTTTGTATGTGGTAAGAAGTGGTCGTCTTGGTTCTCAGATTGATTTTGGCATCAATTTGGATTCCGATTATAAGGTTTTCATCATCAAACTTATGTTCATTATTAAATTATATGTATAAATTTTTTTTTTATTTCATCGATGGTTTTGGAACCAAGTCACCACCACAAGGAAGTGGTAGTATTAGATAGGCTCGTTAGTGAAGAAATCATTGAGTTGCATGTTCAAATCCTCCGACCCTAGGCATAAGTACAATATAATTTTTAATAGGAAGAATAAATATGATAGATATAATCTAGTCAGCTACCCCTCTCAAATCTATGTATGGTTAGGAAGGTCCTTTTAAGTGGTGGAACCTTGTACACTTGGGTCATTAACTTAATTTATTGAATAGTAGAAGTCAATGGTTGTTAGAATAGGAATCTCTTGGGTAACTTGTAGTGATAATGTCAGACAATCATAGGCACCACCAAATTAGGATAGCAAGTAAACATTTCTAATTATGCCACCATAAATGTTACTTTGGTAAAAAACTTGATAATGACGACGATAGTAATCATGATGTGATATGTTGAGGTCCTTGTTCCCAATAAAGTTAGTTCATAGACTTGGTGGTTGTTATATGAATGACCCTAAAGGTAAATCTACTTATAGATACTAATCATGGAAGGGATATCGAACATCATAATAGTAGGATGGAGAGACCTTCTTAAAAATGTAGGTAACCATAACGAATTAAAATTGGTAATCCTCAATCTTAGTGTATTTTCCCTAGACCATAATGCAATATGAGAAGATAACAGAGACTTGATGAATGGATAAGATAAGTTCATGTTGGGTTTTTTATATAAGTGTGATACGGATGTGTTGTGCTAGGACTCACTACATTAACTCTATCTAGTGAAATAGAAACTTATACTTAGTTAGACATTATAGCTTAGTATATTGGGATATAGCTTAGTGGATTTTGGGGACGAAATCCTCTGTAAAGGATGGAGTGTTGTGACATACCCAACTCTGGGTATCTTACTCATCCCTCCTCTTTCCTTAGAACCATTTTATCAAAATAAAATAAATCATTATTCTCAAAAATTATATTATGAGTTGAAACTTAGTTTCAACATGCTTCACAAATATACACCACATAAAGGGATAAATGTAAAACAAGCATAATAAAAACAAATAATGAAGTTTCATCCTCTAGAATACTAGTAAAAGTAAAGGATGAAGAAACTAATTTAATATAAGATATTGTGACACATTGGTGTTATTAAAGGTAATAGGTACATTAAATGAATACTTAGCATGCAAGTAATGAAATATTATAGAAGACGCTTTCAAAAAGTAAAATTTGAGGGCAAAATCGAACTCCTCATGCCCTAATTACCATAGGAACTTCTTTTCAAGTCAATTGGACGTCTGTTACCCTCTTCATTAGTTGATTGAATAAACCCTAATATATATCATGCCACAAATTGTTTTGGTGTTGATTACCTTACATAATGTGTTCCTAGGATGAATACTCATACTTTGGGGACCAAGAATTCTATCGGGTTAACGATTAGACTTGAAGACCAGGTATGTACTCTTCTCTATTTATAAATGGGAATTATATGACAAAATTCTCACATAATTAGTCAGCTTTTACAATACTTTCTCTTATTCCATTTGATGGAAAAACTATATACTCTCAATTGGACTTATTGTTATTCTTCTAAAATTACTATTATTGTGTTGAATTGGGTCAATGACCCCTCCTTCTATTTTGTTTGGATTTGAAAATATGGTTGATGACTTATACCATATCTTGCCACTCTATTTATGTATGTTGATAATTTAGCTAGATATCTATTATATGGTGTATGAGAACAACCATTAGGGAACGCAATTTCTGCTCGGGGTGTGTTATTTCTACCTCTCTTTACACAAGGGCGCGCTACTTCCGCCCAGGGTGTGCTATTCCATCCATTTTTTTAGATTAAAGATCCATTGGTGTCTAGGTTTTACTTTAGCTATTTAGTCTAAATATATCTGCATGCGATTGATTATTACTACTGTGATACTATGGATGTTAATGGTAGATGTGTTCTCTAAAATTGTTTAATTATACTGCCTCATTCTATTGGAAGTTCCTTCTTTTGGTACTTCTCATTGAAACTTACCTAGCTTTAATGGTCCCCTTTTTTATGGGAACATATTATTTTACTTTTGTATCAATTAATTCCTAGTTAATTTTCTAATATGCATACTCATCTTTTGTTGATACATACCTTGTTTTTCCTATTTTTTTGGGTGTTCCCTCCACCCAGGTGTAGGTGTTGTATAGGGCTGAGACACGTGATGGTTATGAGCTCGTTGGTGAACATAAGAATAGCTTGATACAGTCTTGTTACCCTCTGCATATGGACTTATGTGTATATAGATTTAACCATTTTATTTAATGTTCCACCCCTTATGGTGAGAAAGAAATGTATATGGAAATATTTTGTGACTTTGTAAATAATTATGTTTTCCGTTGCTTACTTATTTCATGGCTCGTGTTTGTACCATTGAGTGGTCCCACTATTGGGTCCCACTTTTTACAATTAGTGTGGGATTCCATCCTTCTCGTAGGAACTCTCCCCCTCCAACATCATCTTCCTTCTTCATAACACAACGGTCACCACCGTCCTATTTTCTTCTCTTGAACTTGATGCTAACTGCAACAACTCTTGGAGGTAATCCCAAGCCACAATATGAAGGAACTATGTTGCCATGGTGGAGCGATTTCCTCCTGACAATGACCAAAATCTCTTCTTTGGTCTTCAGAACACATGGCGAGGTTCTGAAGCTACAAACACCTTCAAGTTCGTGTATATAGTATGACCAGATCCAGACCTGTATCTCACCATCCATGTTACCTTGGCTCACGTCCACACTTTGCAATCTCTGGCAAGGGTGCACAGAGGTGCCTAGACCCTACATCATCCTTGAAAAGTATGATGGTAGAGGAGCCATCGTGGTGCTAGCGCACCCAGGAGTGAGCCGCACCCTAGATACATCAACAGTGAAATCACCTCAAGCCTCTTCCACCCTCACACCTTCTAGCAAGACCAAGCACCCTAGGGAGCTCATCCTGGCAGCATGGATTCCCTACACTTTCTCCAAGTATGTAAGTAGCCTGGAGAGGGAAGGAAAGCCTTGAGAGGTCCCTTTAGACTGACAATCAGGCCGCTTCATGTGAAGAAGAAGGCTTGATGATTGAGTGATTCAAATTGACTAGTTGGATTAGATCAAACAATTAATGATAGTTGTGGTTACGCTTATTATCATTGCATTAAAACCCAGCTTTATTGTGTTGATGAACACTAGCTAATCGACTAAGTCCACATTCCATTCGACCAACCAGCATGCCAGACAACTAACTGGTTGTGCACAACCTTTTTCCAACCAAGAGACTTGAACCTTCATCTCCTAGCAATTTTGGAAACCCTATCCCATCAAATCCTATATATAGGGGTGATGTCCAAGGCTCTCAACACACTTCTCATTCATGTTGTAGTAACGTGAGAACCTATCCTTCGTAAAAGGGAGAGATAGAAAAAGACAAGAATGTTGACGCTAGCACATCGATGAACAAAGGGGATACTCCTCTTCTTTGTCTTAAGAAGCATGACGTAGAGTTCCTGATGGTCTGCGTGGACTATGTAGAGGTGTAAAAGTGTCATTGTTATACTAGGAGGACATTGTCAACCACCGCCCATGTGCTCCTCAAGAAAGAAGCACATCTATGTGTAAGGATAGTTGTATAACTTGCTCCAGGACAAGGTATATATTGCATTCTCTTTACTAATTCATCATCTGCTTGTTAGGAAATATGGATAGAATTTTTGGTTCTGCTACCTACTTCTGCCTCCATATTTCCCTACAAAAATGAGCATATATGGTTGAAGATGAAGTGTTACACTAGGATGGATAGAAATCTGACACCTTTTTTGTTCCTTTCTTGATGAAGGAGGTGAAAAGATCAAGATGTGTGTGTATAATTGAATATTGATATGGAATAATTTTTTGAGTAACGAAGAAAAAGTACATACACTACAAAAAAGGTGATTTAGCTACAATTATTATGCCTATATATATTTGATATATAGTTGAAAACAACTTTATCTACACATAATATCTTTTTTAAACAAATATGTATACTTATTTCCCATTTTACTTAAGTATTGTAGTTTCTTTTTTCCAATGAAACTTTTGTTTCACACCCTCTTGTCTTCCAAACCTTTTGTCAACTTCCATCTCCCTTGTATCTTCCAAAATTTCTATCCACACTTTCTTATAATGAATGCCTCCTCGCTCCCCCTTAGATACATGAGGTGCCCTCTATTTTCACACACAACACCCAAAAATAGAGTAGAGGTTTCTGAAACTCTCCAATCACCCAACTCTCCTTCCTTTTACCACAATTCCTCATCACAATCAACTGTTGGAATAGGGGTTTGATTCTTCCAAAGATATCCCAAGTAACTCTACATGTGTGGCTATTTCAAGTCTTGATTCAAGGGGAAAATCTGCATTCTGACAGTCGGCAGTTTATTTGAGGAAAAATTCCCTTGTTAGTAAACATAATTCATAAATGACACCTCCCTACGCAAGCTTACCATCAAGTTGTAGTTTAATATGTGTGTTCTTGAGATTGCAACCCATATCCCGCATGGCCTCCAATTGTGTCACAATATGTAAGGCCCTTGTTTGATTTTTTTCCTTTTCAATAATTACAAATGTTTTACAACTTATAACTGCACATAACCACCAAAAATTTTCTTCTTCTCTTTCTATCTAATGCCAAACTCCACATAGACAATTTTATCTTTTATCATACTGAAATTTAACTTGCATAAATTGTTTGCTTTACATATATTGAATCTTGCGAAAATATTTTATTATTAAGTAGTGAATTTACATTGGTATGGGATAATTTCATGGAGTGTCTTTTTCAATGCTATCAAATATTCATCATTTCCTATTATAATATGGTATGTTCCCATTTTGATTCTATAAAATGTTTTGGTATCTAATAGACTAACAATGTTTTGTCGAAAACTTTCACCTACTAACTTAAAGAGATCTAGATTTTTACCCATCTAATTTTACCACTTTTGCATTGAACTTGTAATCAAATGTTTAGAGGATCTATTATTGACCTTTGTATGTCTTTGGATGTAGTTTCCAAGGTAGTGACATTTGGTGACCTGAATCCTAATAATGCTATAATATTTATTCACTCACTGATCTTTCTTTTATATTTACTCTTTGTCTTGTTCTTGCTAGGTAGTGTAGTTGTTACTTTTCTTCTCATGCCAAAGTATCTCTAAAATGCATAATGTTTGGCATTTCTATCCATGTGGGTGATATGATAGGAAAATAAAAGTGTAACATTATCCTATATTATAAAATGCTAGAATTTATGCATTTAGCATTGCCAATGATGAATAATGATATCAAATTCTTAGATGTTTCTACCTAAAACATAAGATATTAAGCACAACCTTCTTTTTTTATTAGGGATACTACCTTTTTTGGATCATGAAATTGCTACAATTAAAGTGTTAGTGCTTTTGGTGATGTGACCTTGGTACTAGAAATAATTTAGAAGAAAATTTGTTATAGTACTCAAAATAATTCATATTCGAGTAGGAATTTCTATCGTTCTTCCATTTTTTTCATTAATGCCATCCTATGGAAATGGGCTGTGATGGGTTCTACATCTACAAGCAAGATTTTGGGTTCGTTGGTTGACCTAGCCAAGTCTTGCTTCATTATTGGGAAAACCCTTGAAAAAATATCTAAAGAAGATACAGGATGAGCTTCGGGTGAATGCAAGTGGGGCACATGTAGTACCACCAAGTTTTAGTTGTATTGGGATAGTTAAGAGAATCTTTGATGAATGATATCATGTACATCATTGCCTCAAGGATGGTGGGGTGGAATGGCAAGCTAATGTAGTTTAAGGTGGGACACCTTGTTATGGAGTGTTTATATTTTCAATTGTCATATTTATTTTGGAGTCTATATTCATTCATATGATTCTTCTCAAGTATCTTAAGTTATGTATAACTAGATGTCTATGGGAAGCTATATTTTTAAAAGATGACCTGAATCAATACCAATGGGCATCATGCTTCTTTACATTATTAAACAAGGTCTTATGATGAATGTAGTCACATCAATACTTATCAACAAGTACATTAGGTGCATTTTTGTAGGGCTAACTACTACTATCATGGTATTGGAGTAGGACATGCTTCACATTCAACACATCTTCATAAGGGGTCCCTTGCTTTGAGGTGACTTTGGAGATATTCTCCCATTGATTCCTCAATGTCATATGAAATTTTATTAAAAGGAGTCTTGACTCACTTGGAGTGTCATGTAGGAAAATAAGGGACAAAATAAGCACACAAGGTTGAAGATAAAGTGGTGCACTAGTTTGGATAGAAATAGGAGATTTTTTGTGTCCTTTCTTGATGAAGGAGGTGAAAAGGTCAAGATGTGTGTGTATAATTGAATATGATATGGAATAATTTTTTTGAGAGATGAAGAAAAAGTACATGCTAGTTTTTGTTGTTTAGGAGATAGATTATACATGAACCTCTCATGTTTCCCTTTCAAAGATTGGGTAAATAATATCACTTGGTACAGAAAATGGTAATATTTATGTTTTTTTGTTGGCAACCCTACTAGAAATAAGGAGATCACTTCACCATGCACCTATTCAATTATAGTTTCAAGAAAAATAAACACACTTATTGTGTACATCCATTCTTATAATCTGGGACACTTTTCTCTCCAAGATTAGGAATTCAGCTGTCACAATAAGAGAATTTCACACAATCTTATATTGGAGATGTGATGAAGAGCCCAATTACTTGTGAATCACCTACACCTACATGTTTATCTACAAGCCCATAGAATAATTGTCCGTCATCAAATTAGGTGTATTAAACCCATTGAAATCTTTGGAAGAAAAAGTCTAGTTGTGAGTATAGTATTTAAGAAATCAACAATATACATATATTCATATGTACAAACCATGTAACATTTTACACCCATCAGTCTGTGTGCTTCCATGAAATGGCTAGACTTTAGTCTATGATATAAATGTAGCAAAATAGCTTTTCTGATAGGATTAGGGATAATGAAAATGAAAGTGAGTGTCTCACGCGCCCAGGGGATCACACACATTTCAAGCACCTCTTGGGGTCAGTTTTGCAGGCACAGGGCCCAAGGTAGGGTGGTTTTGGGTGGGGCAGGTGGTTTTGGGGGGTGAGGTGGCATGTGGAGAGAGAATGAGAGGGAAAATGAAGAGAAACTTATATCGCGCATAATTTTCAATATGTAGTCTATTTTTTAATGAAATAAAAAGCAATATATTTTTTGCAAAATATACAATCCAACAAGACTAACATCAATATATTTTGATAAAAATAATATGGTACATAAAATTTATTTGTGTGTTATAAATTGAGTGCAATATATGTAAAACATGGTGCATTGCAAAAAAAAGGTGCATTGATACAACATTAACTGCGCACAATCACATCCAAACTGAGAGCATTCAAGTTGAAACTAGGCACATTGAAGTTCAAACTGGGCACAATCAAGTCTGAATACTAAATACATCGACACAACACTAAACTGGGTGCAATCATGCCCAAACTGGGTGCATTCAAACCAAAACTGGCCCATTCAAGTCCAAATTGGATGCAATCAAGTCTAAACTGGGCGTACAAGTCCAAACAAGACACAATCATGTTCAAACTAGGTGTATTTAAGTCGAAACTAGGCGCAATCAAGTCTGGACTAG
The DNA here is from genome assembly GCA_963693085.1 of Alisma plantago-aquatica. Classification (NCBI taxonomy): domain Eukaryota; kingdom Viridiplantae; phylum Streptophyta; class Magnoliopsida; order Alismatales; family Alismataceae; genus Alisma; species Alisma plantago-aquatica. The sequence goes on along the minus strand of OY856411.1, from coordinate 539,502,691 downwards.
GCGTTCAAGTCCAAATACGGCGCAACCAAATCTAATCTAGGCATAATCAAATCCAAATTGGGCATAATCAAATCCAAACTGATCAAATGAGTGCAATCAAGAAGAAGAAGAAGAAGAAGAAGATGATGATGATGATGATGATGATGATGATGATGATGATGATGATGATGATGATGATGATGATGATGATGATGATGATGATGATGATGATGATGATGATGATGATGATGATGATGATGATGATGATGATGATGATGATGATGATGATGATGATGATGATGATGATGATGACGACGATGACGATGAGGACGAGGACGACGAGGAAGACGGCGATGATGATGATGATGATGATGATGATGATGATGATGATGATGATGATGATGATGATGATGATGATGATGATGAAGATGAAGATGATGATGGTGGTGGTGCACTCACAATTAGGTGCATTACAACACTAACTAGGTGCAATCATGTCTGAATTGGGCGCATTGAAGTCTAAATTGTCGCTTTCAAGTTTGAATTAGGCCCAAGGCCGAACCGGGCACATTTGAAACCATACTAGGCTCATTGGGTTGATAGTGGGCGCAATACATGTCGTTTCATCTATTCTTATTATTTTTTCAAAATATGATAATATTAGTCTTGTTGAAAAGTAGTTTTTGTAAGAATTCTAATGGTTTTTATTTTGTGAAAAAAAATCATTACAGATTAAGAGTTATAAGAAAAATAAAAAATAAATATTAAAAAATAAAAATGGTTGTTTAAGGAGAGAGAATGAGTGGGGGAGAGGAAGGAGGGGGTGGGGACCACGGCTGGCAGGGGCGGTTTCACATGCGCGTGAAACGCGCTTAACACCCCCCCCCCCTCCCCCCCCCCCCACACACACGCGCATGGGGTAAGCATAACTCTAATAGGATTAAGCATAATGAAAAAATAGCTTTTCTTTAGTCTATGATCTAAATTTAGTAAAATAATTTTTCTAATAGGATTAGGGATAATGATAAGAACATTTTTCACTTCTTTCAAGAATCTAGGAACGAATTAATGCACCACGACAAACACAAACAAACGAGAAAGCATTCTCTTGTCCTTTTCCCATATAAATCATTAATGAACTAGTTGATACCACTAATCTTCTTGGTTTCATGGATGGGAAAGCCCAATATGAAGAGAGTAGGACCACTTCCTTATCTCTAGTGAATGGGATGATGTGCGTTCCTGTCATTTTGGTATTCTACTTGTCGCTTCTAACCATTTTGTGTTATCATGAATGCCTCCTACCCAATTTAATCTCCCGAACTTTTCATATGAAGTGTCTTAGATATATTTCCTTATGTGTAAAAACAATTGAGAACAATTGGAAAGATTATGCATTACCTTGGCTACACTCATAAAAAAACAGCAGGAGTCTAGACATATTTTCAACACACAGAGAAATAGAATATGTAGCATACATCAAACTACCATTCTTATAGAATCTTCGGTCAAAGAGACAATATTAATGTAAATAAAACATCCCACCTCCAGAAGTCAATCTACTGTTATCTCAATGTGACAACTCCTTACTCAACGTGAAACATATAGAAATCGTACTTGAAAATAACCTAACTTAAAGAAGAAAACGTATATACCATATTATTTTGTGGTGTAACTAGCATAAATGATCCAACCACATCTCTCGTCTTAGTATCATTGGAAAGCCCACTAGAAATAAGAATACCTCACTTCAGCATATTATGTAGCATTTCAAAAATAGGTTCAAGCAAAATAAAGACGCTAATTATCTACCATCCCTTGCTCTCGTATGTCACACTTATTTGTCCAAGATTAGGGATTTAGATGTCACAATAAAAGATCTTCACACAATCATATATTTCAAATGTGATGAAGAGCTCCCATTGCTTGTGAATCACCTAGTCCATCCTGCTTATCTACAGCCCCGTAGAATAATCGTTGGGAAGAATCAGGTGTACTAAAAGCTTTGGAAAAAAATTCAAGCTACGAGTATAATATTAAAACAGTTAGCAGTATACATATCATGTACAAACAACGAAAAATTTACACCCATCAGTGGGGATTGATGTGATGGAATCACGAAAGAAGATTTCTTCTGTCGCATGTGATATTCTTAGTAAAAAGAATGAACAAATCGGTGAAGAGATTTGGGGTAAGAGCGGTGAAGAAAACGGCCGCGTCTGGGCTGCTGCGTGCAAAGCCATGGTGTTCGGCTCTCTTCACCTACAATTTGTAGTAGTAATGGCAAGGCGTGCTGAACCAATCGCGTGCAGTGATAGGGTCGTCTCTCGGGCTTCCGGCGGCTTCACCATACCCGCAGCAGCTCCGAGAGACTTGCCTAAGTTTGCGCCCGGAAGCTCCGACACGTTGCCGGAGTCCCCACCAAACGACCCGCCGTGCCCTCCGGGCCTCACACATACCCTGGACGACAGCTCGGCGGGCGCGCTGCATCCAGCGCCGGATCTGGTGGGCAAACGTCGTGATTTTGTCCGTCTTCTTCTCGGCCTTTCCCCACCCACCGCCAGGACTTGCCCTTCCGAGGCGGTAGCTGCGCAGGAACGCCTGGCGCCTCTCGACGTAGCCGTGGTCATGGTGGCGGCTCCGACAGGGGAAGGGCGCCGGGGCGGACGCGATGGCCGGCTCTGGGGACATGGGCGGCGGAAGGCGGGCAGCTAGTTGCTCGTGGTCGAGAGAAAGAGAGGGATAGACTAGGCTGGGCTGCACAGATGGGAATGAGTACGCTACAAGGGGTCTTCTCCAGGTGCACTGCTTTGATAGTAGCTGCATCCAATTACGAGGGAAGAAATAAAGACCGACGTGCTGCTGTTGACTGTGGGGAGGCGGCGGGTTTGGTGTGGACTGAGTATGCTATGGTTGGATCGCAGCAGTTACTCAAGAGAGATGCCAGGCGAGAAACGGCAAAGTCAAATGCCTGGTCATCGCTGAACCACGTGGCAGTAATGAACTCACCTACGTTTTTCCGCCGTCATTATCCCATTGATTACTGTGAGACGTTTAGGGGTGTGCACGGAAGGGATTGACCATAACGGAATTTGGCAAATTTACCGTGAAGTGCACATTCACTTGGTCATGAAAATATTAGTTTCGTTGATAATTCAAAATAATGAACGATTCTCGTTGTCGAATGCACGAAGAGGATAATAAAAAGAAGCAATCCCTCATCCTCATATATACCTAAAGGAGAAACGAAGGCAGCACACAACCGAGCGAAGCTGGATCATTGTAAAAAAACAACAAACTGTGCGTCGACAACTAGAGGAACATGTTAGCAAAAATTACCTAACATTGTTTAAAGAATTTAGAAGTTTGAGCTACAAATTTGGCTGTCAATCTTTTTTGTATGACACTACATAGTGATATAAATACAAATCTGAAGATGTAGAAGATGGCAACATCACATTCATGTTATTAATATGTTATATGTGTTGTAAGAGAGAAATTGAGTCATTAGCAAGCAGACCAGAGGTATCAAAGGCAAAGAACATGAAAATGAAGATGGTTTGCGTCACACACCTTTCCATGCTTATGAATTTTATGCGAGACCACATCGGAGGCTGTTTGATCTACCTTGAAGTTATTTTAAATATTCTCAGTCAATAGAGAAACACCATTAAGATGAAAACAAGTGTGCTTTCGATAGGTCCAATCAAATGACAATATGTCAGCAAGACTCTGGGCGTGGAGACTATCATGATGTGTCCCTATAGAAAGACGACTGGATCACCTCTCAAGACTTTTATCTCAGCACGAGACATAATGTAAAAGAGGAAACCTCGAACAACCATGACAGAACTCGAGGGTAGATGCATCAGTGCATTGTATGCCCACCAAGAAAATCAAGAAGTGCACAATGACAAAGGGGGCAACGCTTGTTGCCAATATATAAAGGGATCATCGACTGATAACGTAGAATAACTCGATGCTCAACCGGTTTAATAGATAATCCAAGACCACTAATAGGAATAGCAAGAAGAAAGTCTTGTGTAGGGTCCGCTTGTAGGGAAGGCAGAACAACCACTTGTCGTTGAGACAATTCTAATATCTTGAAGCACTGGAAGACCATGTTGTAGTAGGCGTCTTCAAAATAGAATGTCTTGAGGGTGGAAGAAGTAGTACATTACAACTTTGACCAATAAAAATATGATAGAAGCTGACATATGGAAGCAAAAGCAATGTCGAAAGTTCCACCAACATGAATAGGACCAACCTCAGGTAGAATATGGCTTTGAAGCTTTATGGTGTGAACCCTAAAAGAAAGATATGACACAGATTCCCAGATCTTGAATAGTTTTACAATCCAACTCTCCAAGATATATAGGTAGGGTGACAAAACACCATTGTAGATTAGAAAAACCTTGACCATCGCCAAAAATAATGTGTGAAAGGCAACATAACAGTCCAAAATCAAAGTCTTCCAAGGATGAAGAAACAAAACCAAGTGGTGTTGTTTGAAGAGAAATTATCAACTTTGGCATTCCAACACGTGACCTAAGGAGGAGATGCTAGCTCCATAGAAATTTGTATGGGTCCTCTCGATATGTTCCTTTCCTAGTTCGCTATAGGAAATGCTTTCAATGGCAAGGAGGTTTGTAACATCCTTGACCTGGGTTATGGCCTAACCCTAGAAGTTTTGCTTAAGTAAGTTGTTTACAAAATTTTTTAATCTTTTGAAAATTAATTAAGACTCTTTTAGAGTTTAAATTTCAAGTTTGAGCTTATTTGCAAATTGTTTGTGCATTATATGATAGTTTGAGCATAAAGTGCAATTTACCCAAGATGAGGGGCTATATTGCAAAATGTCACATGTTGAATGTACCTCATAAGTTTTAGCATTATAATAGAGAGAATGATGTTAAAGGATGGCTTGTAGAAAGCCTAAATTACAAGTTGCAACTTGTTTGAATAATGTTAGTGCATTGTGCACCAATTTTGGTACAAATTGTAATTTACCCAAAATGTAGGGTTAATATGCAAATTACCACCTCTAGAGTGTCCCTACTCCCTCCTAGAATCATGTAGAGGAGAGATAAAGAAGGATACACCATGTTTTAATCAATTATGAATGATGGTAATCTTGGTGATTAAATGACCAAGAAAAGGGGTTGAATATGAAACCCTAACTTGAGTTGTATCAAGTTGAAAAGCTTATATATGAGTGCCTATCGGCCATGGAGCCAAAGGAGGAGCCTCATATCGTTTTGTGGCCTCTTGGAAAAGGTGATGTAGTGCAAAGCACCTCAAGGAGGTGAGGTGTGTTGGGTTACAACTTCCTTAGAAAAGTTGTATTGGGTTGTGGATAAAGTGGTGATTTAGTTGATATATTTTATTCAAAGGGATACGTAATGGACAAAAATTCATCCCTATCTTATCCTCAACTTTTTTTCATGTCAAGATAAATGTTTATGCATTCATGTACACGTGGAACCTACTAGCTCAAATTGATGACACCTCATTTTTTACAGTCCTTCATGAACAACAAGTATATATACCCCTAGTTTCACCCCTTAGAGAAAATTTTCAAATATTACCACCCTCATTCCCTAAGGTATCATGCATAGAGCTCTTGTATCATGCAAGAGTGCAAAGATATCATGCATAGGTCCTTGGATATCGCCCATAGCAAGAGCATATCGGCCAAGTAGGTGATACCGGCCATATAGGGTGATATCGGCCATAGAGTGAAGTGTTTGATCTCAAGTGAATGACATATCATGCAAGTGGGTGGAATATCATGCATGAGAGTGGTGGAATATCGTGCAAAATCATTAGGGTATCATGCAAGTTAAGGAGCAAGAAGGAGCTCATACTTAACCCTAAGGTGAGGACATGATCATCTTCAACCTTGGATTGAAGCATGATTTTAGGGTTTTGATCTTCGTTTCATTTCTTCTTCACCAATTGCTTATCCATGGTGATTATTTGCATATAGAGGAGTTGTGAAGTTCATCTTCAACCTTAGGAACGTGGGGATTTGGATCTTGGAGCTTTGAAGTTGTTCTACTTGCAATTTCGTCATACTTGTTGATCTACTTGCAATTTTGATTTCTCTTGAATAATTGATGATCTTTTGAGTTCTAAAAGCTTCATGGGACTATTGTCCATGACTTATAATAGTAAGAAAAAATGTCTAGAGGTTGATGGTGATGAAATCATCAAATGTAAAGTGATATCAGGTACAAGCACACAAGCAAGCACCTCATACCCAATATGGTGATGCACCTACTCCCTCAAATGATATGGATATGATTTTTATACCTTCTTGCTCAATATGGTGGTGTAGTATACACCTCTTGCACGATAGGAGGTCAACCATACCCCTAAAAAATGATAGGAGGTTAAGCACACACCTCAAATCCGATATGGTGATGCAACCCTATATGATAGGAAAACCGATATACCTTGTAACCCAACACCCTTATTGATTTGTATAATGGGTTGAAAAGGTTCAACCAGTTGTCTATCCTATCACTTAACCCATGGTGAAGGGTAGGTCGAAGCCATGAAGGTTTGATGAGGCATGAGCATAAGGGTTTTCCCGATATGGTGAGCAAGCACACACACATCTCTAAACCGATATGCTGTGGGAAGCGCACACACACCTCTAAACCGATATGGTTTGAGCAAACACACACACACCTCTAAACCGATATGGTGTGAGCAAGCACACACACACCTCCAAAGAGATATGGTGGGATCAAGCACACATACACCTCAAAATCGATATGGTGTGGAAGCACCTTAAATGCAATGTACTTGATGTAGTAACACATGGAGTGTTTTATATCAAGTCATACATTAAGAGGTATGGAGTATAATGAATAATGATTAAGTAGGCTAATGTACCTTGAAGGAAAGGTTGAGCCAACTTAATAAAGTATGGAGTAATCATCATCCTAGGGAGGATGAGAGAGAAACTTATACTCATGTAATAAACATGTAATGTGCATACATTAATGCTTCTAAAATGTGTAGGGTATGAATTAGAGTTTGATCGTCCTTGTTAAGGTGATCTTGAAACCTTAATTGATAAGAAAGGGAAACCCTAACCCTAATATAGGGTAATGGTATGTGAAACCCTAATTGATAAGAAAGGGAAACCCTAACCCTAATGAGGGAATAGTGGTATTACCGTTGTATTGTATGGTATTGATATGTATTTGATATGGTTGTTATCATGTATACTAACCATGCGGGTATTATGAGATGATGAGCATAGCCAGGTATGAGCTATGGTGTTTTATATGATAAAGATGCTTAATGGGCCTTGTAAGCCATGTGAATTATTTGTTGCCTAGTCAGAGGTAACAATATGTTTAATAGGCCTTGTGAGCCATGTGAGATGCTCGTGTAACAAGTATCATGTATACCTTGGTCCTCAGACCTAGAGGTAATAGTTACCTAAAAAGTGGTAACCGTGTTCAGTGATGAACTAAGGGTTGAATACCCAGAACTAGTAATCATGATGATGATAATTTTGAGGGATGAGAATTCCCAGTAATGAGATAAGGGAATGAGATCCTAAATGTTATCTGTGTTTTAAAAGATTTGAAAAGTACTTGATACATGTATTACACCTTTCTTTGTAGCATTTGTCATAATAATTCATGTTTGAAAACTTGACTGATACTAAAAGAATATGATAATGCACTTAATTAATCAAGTGGAATCTTATCATGTAGTGCCCTGGCCATAGATCCATCATCATCAGCAGCTGGTGATGGTGAAACAGGTTTTCCCACGGGATCTTCTGGAGAGCGCATATTTTTTAATATGCGGGGGTGATGGGTGTGAATATCCTTACGCCCTAATGTGGGATTGATGTGAGATAAACACGAGATCTCTCAATCCTTCATAATATGTGCCGGGATGGATGTATCAAGAATCTCCCGATGATGATTAATGTCGGGATTGATGGTAGATAAACACGAGATCTCTCAATCGTCAAAGGAGTGCAATCGCCGATGTAGCTCTATAGAGAAGTTGTCAGTATACCCTGGAAATCTATTGAAGCAGTTGACATAGTTGTACTTATGGTCTCGCACTGACCGATACGGTAAAGGTCATGGCAACCGACTCTTCCATTGACCTTGTATGGTACCGATTTTGACTTCGCAGTGGTCGGTTGGAGTATGAGCGGTATACCTCATCTCCTCAGGGCATAAGTGTGATTGTAAAATGTAACCAGTCGTGTAGCGTATTTGCTTAAGTTTGGAATACAGAAATCATTGGTTGATGTTACATTTCTTAATGTATCTTAAATGTATAGATGTTATACATGTTCTTCATATTCCTTATAAAATGAACAGATGATTTACTGCTTTATCATATATATAACTACAATGTTTCATAAGATGATATTGCTCTATTCTACTTAAATAGTGATTAAATCCTACTTATTAATATAAAAGAATCCTCTGCTCAGTTTTATTACTATTTATCTACAATGATAATATTGTTGGCAGAGAGTTATATCTCTCGCTAGGACATGAGTCTCACTCCGTTGGTCACCAACATTTTTAGGTGGACGTGGACGAGGAGGTAGGGACCATACAGTAGAGGGAGGACAACAACATCAGGGGTAGCAGTAGCATCTCAGGTTGAGTGTGATGTCTGTCGTGTCTTGTAGATATAAGTCCTATGTGTCGTCTCTATACTCTCAGGTCCTTGGAGTCAGTACTTAGTGGTTTTATGATCGATCTGAGATTTTGGCTTGTATACCTCGAGGTTTTATGTTGCTTATGTATAGTTTGGTAAATCAATTGTTATATGTTATCCTCAAGATGAGATGGTACATTGTATGTATAATGTGAATCACGATGTATGTAATACTTTGGTTCTTTTCTTAAGAGTTTCCTGAAAGTGGATCTCTTTGAAAATGGTTTTAATTTTTAGTGATTTTTGTTAATCCGCTGCTTATGGTTATTCTGCAATTATTTACTGGTGACGGTTTGATTTGTTGTCAGATCATCACAAAGTTTTTGTATCAGAGCCTAAGGTTTGATGAGTCTACAGAGACATAGGATTAAGGTCGTTGAGTCTGTTCTAGTGTCTTCTAGTTTATCTGATAGTGACTTCTGCTCATATAGGAGAAGAAGTAAAGCTTAAAGATGGCTGGATCACATGAAGAACATGCTGCTGAAAGCAGTGTTGCTGCACCAGGAGGAGGTGCAAGTGATCAGGCTAGAGAGGAACTAGTACCTGAGAATCCCCAACTTGACTATGATTTGATAGAAAACCCAGCTTTTCATGCTCTATTTGGACAGTTCATGAACACAATAACACATATGACAGATCGGATTCCAGCACCAGCACCTAGGGCACCAACTTCCAATTAGGGGCATGGATCTGGTAAGACCTTTGAGCGGTTACATCGGGTAGGATCCACCGAATATGCTGGTACAACTGACCCAGCAGATGTAGATTCATGGCTCACTGAGTTGGAGAAAGCCTTTAGAATCCTCAGCATTCTAGAAACTGAGAAAGTTAAGCATGTCGTGTACCTATTAAAAGGAAGTGCTAGCCACTGGTGGGCCATTGAGGAGGAGAAATGACCAGGTGTTGAGGTCGAATAGAGAGAGTTCCGATGTGAGTTTGTCAGTAGATACTTTCCCAAGACCTATTTAGATGAGAAAATCTCACAGTTTGAGCAGATTAGGCAGGGACCAAAGAACATTAGCGAGTATGAAGCTAAGTTTATGGAGCTTATACAGTTTTGCCCATACATGGCTACTACAGATGAGGATAGAATTTGGTATTTTAAGAAGGGTTTGAACGCTGATTTAACCACACCTACATCTGCTCTAGAGAATAGAAAGAGGTTTTCCACCTTTTTGGTGTCAGTTAGGCGGATAGAAAGGTCTGTGACTGAGAAACGTGAAGCCAATAGTAGGAAAGTGCATGCACAGTTCCAAGGATAGAGGTCTGAAAGTTTCAAGAAACTGAGGTTTTCTGCACCAATAGCACCACCGAGGTTTAGTGCTCAGACACACTGGACATCCAACAAGGGTAGAGGTTGTAGCTTACCGCCAAATAGAGCCCAAAGTTTAGCATCAATGTCAGTAACAGGACCATCTAGGCCAAAATGGGAAAACATAAGCTGTTATAAGTGTGGGAAGCCAGGACATCTGATGAGGGATTTTCCATTTGGTGATAGGAATGTAACCCAATCACTGAGGCAGAGTCAACAAGGCTCTTAGAAGCAACAATTTAGCAGTGGCACATAAGGACATGGACAGGCATCCCAAGCTGGTTCATCTGTACCCAACAGCAGGACGTGTGATCGGCAACCACCAATGGTGAGATTCTATGCTATGAATCAGCCGGAGGCAGTAGTCAACCCACGAGTCGTGACAGGTCAGATGGAATTATTTCATTCTGATATGTCTTCATCTTTCTTCGTATCTATTTTGATTGATCTGGGTGCTACACATTCCTTTATCACTCAAGAAGTGATTCATGACTGCAATATGACTGTCACTCGTAGAGTAGACAGTCTGTTATTAGAAACTTCATTAGTCGGATCTACAGTGTTTCGGGAGGTATGCTCTCCATGTGTTCTTTTCTTTTCATAACACAACATTCAAGTGGATCTTATACCACTTGAGAAGCATGGGTTTGACATAATTCTTGGGATGGACACCCTAGAAAAGTATAAGGTTGTCTTGGATTGTGGTTCCAAGCAAGCTATGTTCATAGACAATGGTGAGACATGGGTCTTTTAGGGGGACAGAAAGATTCTTCCAACCTGTCTAGTGTCATCTATGGTAGCAGAAAAGTTGATGAGACAAGGATGCTTCACATTCTTGGCACATGTGGTAGATACCCAAGCAGAGAGTTCTAGTCTTTTTAAAGTTCCTGTCATCATGGAATTTGAGGATGTGTTTCCTGAAGAACTTCCAGACATTCCTCCACCTTGAGAGATTGATTTTGAGATTAATCTAATTCTGAGTACGCAACCTATAGCTCAAACACCCTATAGGATGGCGCCAGCTGAGATGGCAGAGCTTAAGAAACAGTTATAAGAGTTTCTTGAGAAAGGTTTGATTCAACCGAGTACTTCCCCGTGGGGTGCTCCAGTTCTTTTTGTTAAAAAGAAGGATGGGTCTATGAGATTATGCATAGATTATAGACAGGTGAACCAGGTGACTATTAAGAACAAATATCCTCTGCCAAGGATAGATGATATGGTTGACCAGTTGTGTGGTGCAACCATATTCTCTAAGATAGATCTAAGGTCAGGATATCATCAGTTACGTATCAAGGAGAGTGATATACCTAAGTCAGCCTTTAGGACAAGGTATGGTCATTAAGAGTTTGTAGTTATGTCATTTGGACTAACTAATGCACCAGCTGCATTCATGGAGCTGATGAACAGAATCTTCCGGTCATTCCTTGATCAGTTTGTAGTGGTCTTCATAGACGACATCCTGATATACAATAGAGACAACATGAGCAACACCTTTGTCAAGCCTTGACATTGTTGAGACAACACAAGCTATATGCCAAGTTTAGCAAGTGTGAGTTTTGGTTGTCAGAAGTGTCTTTTCATGGACACGTTATATCTTCTTCAGGTATTCGTGTTGATCCACAGAAAGTGGAATCTGTGTTAGAGTGGGAACAACCCAAGACACCGACTGAGATTCACAGTTTCTTAGGCCTGGAAGGTTACTACAGGAGGTTTATTAAAGACTTCAGTTCTATAGCCTTAACCCTAACCAAGTTGACCAGGAAGGAAGTTCCTTTTGTTTGGAATGACAAGTGTCATCATTCTTTCCAGTTGTTGAAAGAAAGGTTGACCAGTGCACCTGTGTTAGCTTTACCTGAGCAGGGAAAGGGATACATTGTTTTTTGTGATTCCTCTAAGAATGGTCTAGGATGTGTGCTGATGCATAGTGATCATGTAGTTTCTTTTGCTTCCCAAAAACTTAAGAACTTGAGGAGAATTATCTGACGCATGATCTAGAATTAGCTGCAGTGGTTCACGCATTGAAAATCTGGAGACATTATCTCGATGGAGAAACATTTCAGATTTTCACAGACCATAAGAATTTAAAGTACATCTTCTCACAACATGAGTTGAATATGAGACAGCGCCGCTGGATGGAGTTAATCAAGGACTACGAAATAAAATCCAGGAAAGTCCAATGTAGTGGCAGATGCACTAAGTATAAAATCATCATCGCCACCCATAGATAAAGCACAATTGAACTATTTAGAGTGCTTTAAACGAGACATGCTTGTCTCTTTGAGGCAAAACAATGTATAGCTTAAAGTACCTTTGTTAGCCAGATTGTTAGCTGAAATGCATGTGAAACCTACTCTGAAACAGCAGATCAAAGAGGCACAACATGTTGATACTGTGATTCAGCAGATCAAGTCAGAATATGGTAGTGAGAAACGGGACGGTTTTCATGAGTCAGAGGATGAGGTAGTTTGTTACCATGGTAGGATGGTAGTATCTGATGCCAATGAATTAAGGAAGCTAGTCATGGAGGAAGCTCATTTGTCCATGTATGCAATGCATCTAGGGAGTACCAAAATGTATCATAACTTGAAAGATATGTATTGGTGGCCCGGTTTGAAGAAAGATGTAGCTGAGTTTGTTATGCAGTGTCCAATGTGTCAGAAAGTTAAAGTTGAACATCAGAAGCCTACAAGAACATTGCAACCTTTACCTATACCATAGTGGAAATGGGATCACGTGACCATGGACTTTGTGGTTGGTTTACCTTTAGCAGCCAAAAGTCATGATTCCATTTGGGTGATAGTTGATAGGTTGACTAAGTCAGCACATTTTCTTCCTGTCAAAACAACCTATACTGTTGAGAAACTTGCACAGATCTATATAGATGAGATAGTGCGATTACACGGGGTTCCAACTGTTGGCTTTTAGGGGAGGCAGAGAAGGCAGCGGAAACAAAAATTTCTCCCCCAAACCCAGAACAAGGAAACACGTCAACGTCTATATAATAGGAAAGGATGGTTTGTGGAATCATACCTTGTCCCAAGGCTTGCTCGGCGACAATACCTCACGGCTTGCGCAGTCTTTACCTCCGATCTTGGACGGTGTCTATGTAGCTCCTGGTCGCACCAGGACTGACGACTCCTCCTCCTACCGGACTGTCGGATGACAGTTGTCCTCCTGAGCGGCAGAAACCTCCCGCCTCTGTAGTAGTCCACACGGACCACCTGGAACTCCACACTCCTTGTCCCACAAAGAAGTGTAAGTAGTCGCACCCTCCTGTTGATGTACTAGTCGCCAACACACTCTCCTGCTGCCAGTTGCAACTACAGTTGTCCTTCCCTTGCTGCACCCCCCTTTGCGGGAAGCACTTGCTCGGGCTCTCTCTCAGTTACCAAAACCAGAGAGAACGACAACTTTGCAGAGCAACTGATTGCACTGAGTTGTACTTTGAGAAGCCCCCAATACCCCTATATATATGCGGGTCATGGGACAGGGTTCTCTGTCCCCGGCAATATGGGACTAAAAGCAGGAGTAGAAGGGTTCGAGATTTTCCAAAAAAGCAACCAAATCGCAACCTGAACCGATCGGTTCACAAGTGAACCGGTCGGTTGGGGACCTAAATCGGTTGGTTGACACCTCAACCGATCGGTTGGGACCCATGAGTCGATCGGTTCACTTCTGAACTGGTCGGTTCGTGGTCCTGATCAGTTCCCGATTGACTTTCCTTCTTTTGTTTCTAATTGGTATCGAATACCAATCCTTGTTCCAATCAAATTGGGCAAGTGAAACGCAAGGAAAATTCTCACCGACCTGACTTTCCCAACTTGCTCGGTTGCACCAGTTGAACCGATCGTTTCAACACTTGAATCGATCGTTTCACTCTGACCATGAGTCGATCGAGTCAACACTTGAGCCAATCGTTTCACCAAGCTCAGCCGACCGGTTCATCACATGAACTGATCAGTTGGGAGTGTAGATTGTGCAGAATTAGTCAATTGCGATTTCAATCAATCCGGTACTCCAATCAATGTGTCCAACACCTTGAACAATATGATATTGAACTATCAATTGATTGAGTGTTTAATTGAACTACTAAACTCCTTTAGTAATCAATCTAAACATTACTTGTGGACAAAACTCCTCTTCTAGGTTAAATCCTATGTGTGTGACCCTGCAGGTCCATTCAACATTGGCAATGAAAGTCCATAACACTTATGACTTCACAAGCAAAGAGCGGTGCCTAGTCACACATCAGTGCTACCCAAGTGAAAGTAGAAAGTTGGAGAACAACTTTCAATCCTACAATCCATGAATGGTGTTACAGCGAATGTATAATTCCTTTGTCACTGATATCCCGAATGAACTCAAGGCATGGAACAGTCATCCTGTCAACGTTCATTCACTTTCTTGATCTCAGAGCAGATTGAACGAGATATGTATGACATCAATATCACATACTGATTCACACATGTGTGCGCACGCCTATCGCAATCCTACTCATCAAGTGGCCTTGGATATCAAACTCCCTCAGGAGGGACAAATTCCATATCTATCACTCACCCCTCAAAAGCCCCATGTGTCAAAGCCACCCAATCATCACCTTTATAACAACCCATGTTTTAGGACTGTGTTTGATTATGTCAAAGTGTGCCCAACGACATGTGTTGAGTGCAGTGATTTCAGGTCTAAGAATCACACTCACCACCATCACTGTGAGTACTGACTGTGACTACCATGTCATGGTTCCATGTGTCAAACTCACGGTGGGTCTGTCCGGTACACTTGTTCTCTAACAAGTACCTATGTGTTTGGTTTGATATCTCTATATCATGACTAATGAGATTCTATCATCAACCAACACCACAATCTAGTCTTGTGTGTCATTGCTGTCTATCTACCTTCCACAATGACATCCGACTAGGGACATAATAAGAATGTACAAACTCTTAGCATCCGTATGATCTCATCGTTCAGGTCCTCAACCTGAAGGCATACGTCATTGAGTACTGGCATTCTCTAGACATTCAATATGTTCTATCACTATCTCATATGACTGAACCAGAAAGAATTGGAAGCTTGCTTTTGATGTTTATCAAATCAATCTTAATGTATCCCACCAATCATCCCATGATTGGCTCTCAGGGCATACATACCAACAGACTCCCACTTGCACTGCGAGCCAATCACCCTTGAATCATATTCATAGTGATTTTTCAAACATGTCCCACGTGTTACTGTGCTCTAGTGCCAACATAGTGAGTAATGGCAACACCTTGCCAAAGTCAGTTTAAATTGCATGTCTCTCATCTCTTCGTTGTACGTCACACGTATGAGATGGAGTTGCCGTAATATGCGATCTAGTATTCATTTGCTAACATTTAGCCAAATTGCATGATCAAGGATTCCATACTTGTCATCAATGAGCGGAATATAAGTTCATCTCATGAACTCCCAGATCCATATAGTATCCACTACTATTTTTCTTAACACATAGATACTCGGCATTTCCTTTTAAACGGATTTATTGGAACACTTCCAATCATCAACAAACTTTCACTTTTATATATCATGTATATATTTTGCGATTAATTTTCTGTCCTTTTGGAAGTTCGCATCAATGTAACTCTTTACATTGAACTCTTCCTTATCTCCATAGAACTAGTACTTCACAAGTACTTATCAAGTTCTCATGGTATTCCAGTAACCCTTACTGGAAGTAGACAGACATCCACTCGTAATGTCTCACATACGAGTTATCAGGATGAGCACATCATATTGCCATGTCATACATACAAGATGATGAATGCTGGGATGATCACATACATGATAGATCCATATCTATTCTTAGTGTTCTCATTCTTCATAAGAATTGAACACTTGGCTTTGGGATACTAACTCCATGTAACATGGAAAAGTTTTCTCCCACTGAATCTGTGCATACTGAACCCTTCAGTACAGATTGCCAATGTATGCTTTCTCTCTTCAGGTCAAGAGGTTTTCGAGAACTATATCTATAGATCTCTATTCCTATCACATAGGAAACATCTCTATCTTCCTTAAAGATAATTTCCACTTTTGAATTTCCATTCTAGAACATTTCCATTTCACTTCAAAATGTGGAATGTGAACACGCTCCCACTAAATCATAGATCCCTTCTTTATCTTTGACATATCAGTCAAACCCTTTGACTATATCATCAAAGTAAAGATCCAATTCTGAGTTTCTTATACTCAATAAATCACATTGATTAGTCCATTGTAACTTATAGACTTCATTTGCATTAGTGGATTCATAAACCTTATAGGTTGTGTCACGTACACATCCTCGTTTTATTCCTCATAGGAATGCGGTTTTAGTATCCATATGCCAAATTCCTTAGTCATTAAGTTGCAATCAACAAGCATCATCCTTGTCAAAATGTTATCCATGTGTCTTAACACTTAAGACTCATTTGCACTTATGGATTTCATCCAATGGGTGCTACCATCAAGGTCATACCTTATGGTTCACATGGATATCATTTAGGATGTAATGGTCATAAACCATAATTCAGAATTTGATTCCTCATATTCATCTAGATAGTTGACTCATCACATGAACAACTTATCACATAGATAATTGAGGTGTATCTGTTAAAGATATAAGAACTCACAACCCTTGTGATTCTAAATTTCTTTTATTAGTGTGGGGTATTCTTTTATTAAGAAGAATTCAGTTATTTGATAATCATTCTCTAACTCCTTATAGTATGATTCCTTCTTGATTTAGACATCATCATGCCTTAATCATGAGTTCACTATGATATACTATCATAATCACTCATAAGGATCTCAAACATTTGGTCCAAGTATTTCATTCATTGATCTCATCAAGAATTAACACTTTACCAAATTTGCACTTCATTTATGATAATCTTGAACACTTCAAGATATTCATATTGGTATTTCTCTAAACACCGTTTGAAGTATTAGCATTCGCTTCAATAGGTATGTAAATACATCACATGTATTATACCTAATAGGATAATCATTCTCCCACTACCATTAGTGAAGATTGATTAATCATGTCCAAGATATTCATATCTCTTACTGGTTCTCTAACCAAAAGAATCTAGATTTATCCATAAAATGGAAACTAGAAATGAATTTCTCATGATTGATGCTAATTTGATTGTTTGAGTTATCAATAACTTTAGGTATCATTTTATCTTATGCATACCATGTATCACAAGATAAACAAGGCATTGCCACAAAGATCATATCTTTAAGATTGAAACATCAACTTTATTAATTACCATCATTGTCATACAATATGCAATAATAAATTGTTTCTATCTGTTGGCAATATATGAAATAGCAGTTCTCAACTCTATTTCGTGCCCTTTAGGCTGAAATAAACTGAAAGATACTCCTATCTATGGCAGCAACACTTGCTCCAATGATGGGTACTTATTTCTTGGTCCTTTCACAAAGGCCATCACTTCTTTGCGGATCTTGCATATCATATATGATAGATCCATATCTTGGTATCATATACCTCAGATAAAGAAGCGGTTCATTTCATGATACCTTAGGTGGAGATCTCCATCTCCTCCTTCATCTTCTTTTGTTCTTCCAGATATAGAGGGCAATTCCCTCATACACCCTTTCCCCCATGTGCCTTGAGGCTGAAGACGGCTTGGATTGCTGGCTAGCATCAGAACACTTCTTAGCTTTGCCCTTGCCCTTGCCCTTAAGACTTACCTTTTCTTTGATCACATCAAAGATTATGGTTTGTCTTTCTTTATCTTTGCCTCTACTATCCTCAACATGTCCAACAACTTTGTCAACGCTTTTCAAAGTCGTTCATGTTGTAGTTTATCATGAACTGTATGATTTTGCAACACTTGCAGTATCATACCAATAGCCAACTCTTGGCTCAGAGGGAATCCTGCTTAGTCAGGTTTTCCACATACCCAATCACATTGAGTGTGTGAATACCTTACTAGATCTCCTTCTGTCATGACATACTAGGACAGTATCTTGGAGACATCATATGTCTCATGTTGTCTCTGCAACTCATAGTTCAAAGAACACAACATCAAGCACTCCTCATCAATGTCTTCCTCGGTATGCTTCCATAAGCATACTTTCAATCATTGATGTGGTGGGATTGAGTTCATATGGTCTTGGTATAACTAGGACTTAGAGCTTTCGCTCTTTGATTGAGAACACTTCTCATTATCCTAACCAATCGTGGAATTATTCCCATTTAATTTGTTGGTCTCAAATGCTGATCGCAAATAAAGTGATTATTGATAATTAACCATTTATTGTACAAAAGGAAATATATGCAATTTCAGTCCAAAACTCTTTTTGACCTTTTTGATTGATTTGAAAAGTTGACGATAAAATTAGGCCTTTAATTAATTATCACTCCCACTATTTTAGTTCAAATTGATAGCCCTCACCATCAATTCGGAAGATTGCAGCGTACAATCTTCTAGTGGGCAAGATCCTAAAATCCTCTAAGCCATGAACCAGCTAGGGTTGTCACCCACGACATAGATTTCTCAGGTAGGCAACTTTTTCCAATTGCATCATATGCAACTCTTAATAAGATGTCATATGCAACTCCTTGCCATGATCATCTCCATGCCTCAAGGTGCTAGATCCTATCTAGGTCACCTTGTTAAGTCCGACCCAAAGCAAACACAATGAACATGCACCCTGCTAGGGCAGATCCACACATTCATCCTTCACGCTTCCACGAGATAGACGGTGCACCACGCTAGGGTGTGCCCACACTTGGTCGATCAAGCTTTTCACGTGTGTCACATTTGGAAGGCATCTAAAACTTAATATTTTAATGAGGGAGTTGGTTTTTATATACATATACATATCCAATCACCACAATACATAGTACGTATCATATACATGCTATATCCCATAGAAAACATGCACAAACGATAAAAGCGATGATTATGGCCATCCTAATGTGATTCCTAGAGCCAAGAGGAATCACGGTCATCTAGGTCTACATCACATGCAACCTGTACAAGATGAACTCTATGCCTTTCCATCTGAGTTGATCAACTCATCCTATGAATGATCTACTCTCTCTGGTCGGTCGTCTGGTGCCACCAGCCGATCGGTTGGCTCCTCCAACCGATCGGTTTGCATGGTCTTCGTGCATCTCTCCATGGCCGCCACCCGCTCATCTCACTCCTCAAACTGGTCATCAACCGATCGGTTCACTCCTTGAACCGATCGTCTCAAATTTCAACCGATCGGTTCACACCTTGAACCGATCGTCTCAGCTGTCGTCAGGATGTTCGCCATTCTTCGACATAACATGAAATGAAATCTATCCTAATTTTACATTGCTTATAAGGGAAACCCTGAGTTACATTCGGGGGGAGAAAAGGTAGGAAAGAATCTCGAATTATTTCGAGTTACATCAGGAATAGGAGATAGGGAAGATCGGTGCATAGACCGAGATGCAAGCAACCACAAAAAACCATACACAGATAGGGTTTATTGGCCATAACCACGCTATACATCCACCACAAAACTCGTTTAAGGGCAACGCGTATCGAGTGCATTAATAATACATATTATATATGTAATTGGGATTTGTGGATTTAGGATTGGACATGCATAAAGCCAATATTATTCGCATCGTATGCAATAAATAAAGGCGACAAACAAAAATCGATCATATTGATATTCCTAAAATATAGAGCAGTTGACGTGGCTCTGATACCACTGTTGGGTTTTAGGGGAGGCAGAGAAGGCAGCGGAAAAAAAAATTTCTCCCCCAAACCCGGAACAGGGAAACGCGTCAACATCTATATAACAGGAAAGGATGGTTTGTGGAATCATACCTTGTCCTGAGGCTTGCTCGGCAAAAATACCTCGCGGCTTGCGCGGTCTTCACCTCCGGTCTTGGACGGTGTCTGTGCAGCTCCTGGTCGCACAGGGACTGACGACTCCTCCTCCTACCGGACTGTCGAATGATAGTTGTCCTCCTGAGCGGTAGAAACCTCCCGCCTCTGTAGTAGTCCACACGGACCACCAGGAACTCCACACTCCTTCTCCTACAAGGAAGTGGAAGTAGTCGCACCCTCCTGTTGACGTACTAGTCACCAACACACTCTCCTGCTGCCAGTTGCAACTGCAGTTGTCCTTCCCTTGCTGCACCCCCCTTTGCGGGAAGCACTTGCTCGGGCTCTCTCTCGGTTACCAAAACCAGAGAGAACGACAACTTTGCAGAGCAACTGATTGCACTGAGTTGTACTTTGAGAAGCCCCCAATACCCCTATATATAGGCGGGTCATGGGACAGGGTTCTCTGTCCCCGGCAATATGGGACTAAAAGCAGGAGTATAAGGGTTCGAGATTTTCCACAAAAGCAACCAAATCGCAACCTGAACCGATCGGTTCACAAGTGAACCGGTCGGTTGGGGACCTGAACCGGTCGGTTGACACCTCAACCGATCGGTTGGGACCCATGAGCCGATCGGTTCACTTCTGAACCGGTCAGTTCATGGTCCTGATCAGTTCTCGATTGACTTTCCTTCTTTTGTTTCTAATTGGTATCGAATACCAATCCTTGTTCCAATCAAATTGGGTAAGTGAAACGCAAGGAAAATTCTCACCGACCTGACTTTCCCAACTTGCTCGGTTGCACCAGTTGAACCGATCGTTTCAACACTTGAACTGATCGTTTCACTTTGACCATGAGCTGATCGAGTCAACACTTGAGCCGATCATTTCACCAAGCTCAGCCGACCGGTTCATCACATGAACTGATCAGTTGGGAGTGTAGATTGTGCAGAATCAGTCAATTGTGATTTCAATCAATCCGATACTCCAATCAATGTGTCCAACACCTTGAACAATATGATATTGAGCTATCAGTTGATTGAGTGTTTAATTGAACTACTAAACTCCTTTAGTAATCAATCTAAACATTTCTTGTAGACAAAACTCCTCTTCTAGGTTAAATCCTATGTGTGTGACCCTATAGGTCCATTTCACGTTGGCAATGAAAGTCCATAACACTTATGACTTCACAAGCAAAGAGCGGTGCCTAGTCACACATCAGTGCTACCCAAGTGAAAGTAGAAAGTTGGAGAACAACTTTCAATCCTACAATCCGTGAATGGTGTTACAGCGAATGTATAATTCCTTTGTCACTGATATCCCAAATGAACTCAAGGCATGGAACAGTCATCCTGTCAACGTTCATTCACTTTCTTGATCTCAAGCAGATTGAACGAGATATGCATGACATCAATATCACATACTGATTCACACATGCGTGCGCACACCTATCTCAATCCTACTCATCAAGTGGCCTTGGATATCAAACTCCCTTAGGAGGGACAAATCCCATATCTATCACTCACCCCTCAAAAGCCCCATGTGTCAAAGCCACCCAATCATCACCTTTATAACAACCCATGTTTCAGGACTGTGTTTGATGATGTCAAAGTGTGCCCAACGACATGTGTTGAGTGCAGTGATTTCAGGTCTAAGAATCACACTCACCACCATCACTGTGATTACTGACTGTGACTACCATGTCATGGTTCCATGTGTCAAACTCACGGTGGGTCTGTCCGGTACACTTGTTCTCTAACAAGTACCTATGTGTTTGGTTTGATATCTCTATATCATGACTAATGAGATTCTGTCATCAACCAACACCACAATCTAGTCTTGTGTGTCATTGCTGTCTATCTACCTTCCACAATGACATCCGACTAGGGACATAACAAGAATGTACAAACTCTTAGCATCCGTATGATCTCATCGTTCAGGTCCTCAACCTGAAGGCATACGTCATTGAGTACTGTCATTCTCTAGACATTCAATATGTTCTATCACTATCTCATATGACTGAACCAGAAAGAATTGGAATCTTGCCTTTGATGTTTATCAAATCAATCTTAATGTATCCCACCAATCATCCCATGATTGGCTCTCAGGGCATACATACCAACACCAACTACAATTGTATCTGATAGAGGTCCCCAGTTTACAAATCGATTTTAGGAACGACTACATAAGATGGGAAATCTGAGAGAACAACTTTCCACCCACAGTTCTTCAATTTTTAGGAAGTTGGGTACTCAGTTGAAGTTTAGCACAACTTTACACCCACAGACAGATGGACAATCTGAGAGAACTATATAGACTTTGGAGGATTTTCTTAGAGCATGTGTTCTTCAGTTTTTAGGAATTTGGGACATACACTTGAGCTTAATAGAGTTTTCTTACAACAACAGTTACCAGACTAGTATTGATATGGCACCATATGAAGCCTTATATGGTAGACATTGTAGATCTCCGTTATGTTGGTATGAAATAGGAGAATACCAACTTATGGGCCCCGAGTTAGTGCAATAGACAACTGAGAAGATTAAAGTAATACAACAACAGTTGAAAGCTTCCCAGGATAGATAGAAATCTTATGCTGATAAGCGTCGTAGACCCTTAGAATTCCAAGTTGGAGATAGGGTGTATCTCAAAGTCTCTCCTTGGAAAGGTGTTCTCAGATTTGGGAAAAAGGGTAAGTTAGCTCCTAGATTTATGAGACCTTATCCAGTGACATCACGAATGGGAAAAGTAGCATATAGGTTGGCGTTTCCACCTGAGCTACATAGACTACATCCAGTGTTCCACGTATCTATGTTGATAAAATGTCATCCCGATACAGAGTTGGTGTTGCAACCTGTAGAGGTATAATTAAATGAGGATATATCATATGTGGAAGGTCCAATGATGATTCTTAACAAAAGAATCAAGAAGTTGAAAAAGAAAAGACATAGTTCTTGTGAAAGTTCTATAGCATCACTGTGGCATTAAAGAAGCCACATGGGAGCTAGAGGAATAGATGAGGAGGAAGTACCCTTTTATTTTCTCATGAGATTTTGGGGACAAAATCCTTGTTAGGGGTTGATAATTGTAACATCCCTGACCTGGGTTATGGCCTAACCCTAGAATTTTTGCTTAAGTAAGTTGTTTACAATTTTTTTTAATCTTTTGAAAAGTAATTAAGCCTCTTGTAGAGTTTAAATTTCAAGTTTGAGCTTATTTGCAATCTATTTGTGCATTATATGATAGTTTGAGCATAAAGTGCAATTTACCCAAGATGAGGGGCTATATTACAAAATGTCACATGTTGAATGTACCTCATTAGTTTTAGCATCATAATAGAGAGAATGATGTTAAAGGATGGCTTGTGGAAAGACTAAATTACAAGTTGCAACTTGTTTGAATATTGTTAGTGCATTGTGCACCAATTTTGGTACAAATTGTAATTTACCCAAAATGTAGGGTTAATATGTAAATTACCACCTCTAGAGTGTCCCTACTCCATCCTAGCATCATGTATAGGAGAGAGAAAGAAGTATACACCATGTTTCAATCAATTATGAATGATGGTAATCTTGGTGATGAAATGACCAAGAAAAGGGGTTGATTATGAAACCCTAACTTGAGTTGTATCAAGTTGAAAAGCTTATATATGAGTGCCTATCGGCCATGGAGCCAAAGGAGAAGCCTCATATCGTTTTATGGACTCTTGGCAAAGTCCATGTCGTGCAAAGCACCTCAAGGAGGTGAGATGTCTCAGGTTACAACTTCCTTAGAAAAGTTCTATCAAGTTGTGGATAAAGTGGTGATTTAGTTGATATATTTTATTCAAAGGGATAAGTAATGGACGAAAATTCATCCCTATCTTATCCTCAACTATTTTTCATGTCAAGATAAATGTTTATGCATGCATGTACACGTGTCATCCATGCATGGACACGTGGCACCTACTAGCTCCAATTGATGACACCTCATTTTTTACACTCCTTCATGAACAACAAGTATATATACCCCTAGTTTCACCCCTTAGTGAAAATTTTCAACTCTTACCACCCTCCTTCCCTACGGTATCATGCATAGATCTCTTGTATTGTGCAGGAGTGCAAATATATCGTTCATAGGTCCTTGGATATCGCCCATAGCAAGAGCATATCGGCCAAGTAGGTGATATCGGCCATATAGGGTGATATCGGCCATAGAGTGAAGTGTTTGATCCCAAGTGAGTGACATATCATTCAAGTGGGTAGCATATCATTCATGAGTGGTGGCATATCGTGCAAATGCACTAGGGTATCGTGCAAAGGTGTTAAGGAGCAAGAAGGAGCTCATACTTAACCCTAAGGTGAGGACATGATCATCTTCAACCTTGGATTGAAGCATGATTTTAGGGTTTTGATCTTCTTTTCTTTTCTTCATCACCAACTGCTTATCCATGGTGATTCTTTGCATATAGAGGATTTGTGAAGTTCATCTTCAACCTTAGGAACTTGGAGCTTTGGATCTTGGAGCTTTGAATTTGTTCTTAAGGCGGGTTATATAACTTAAACCCAATTATATTATTACGCACCTTCCATTTTGTCATACTTGTTGATCTACTTGCAATTTCGATTTCTCTTGAATAATTGATGATCTTTTGAGTTCTAAAAGTTTCATGGGACTTTTTTTAATGAATAATGATTAAGTAGGCTAATGTACCTTGAAGGAAAGGTTGATCCAACTTAATAAAGTATGGAGTAATCATCATCCTAGGGAGGATGAGAGAGAAACTCATACTTGTGTAATAAACATGTAATGTGAATACATTAATTCTTCTAATATGTGTAGGTTATGGATTAGAGTTTGATCCTTGATAAGGTGATCTTGAAACCCTAATCGATAAGAAAGGGAAACCCTAACCCTAATATAGGGTAATGGTGTGTGAAACCCTAATTGATAAGAAAGGGAAACCCTAACCCTAATGAGGGAATAGTAGTATTACCCTTGTATTTCATGGTATTGATATGTATTTGATATGGTTGTTATCATGTATACTTTTCATGCAGTTATTATGAGATGATGAGGATAGCCAGGTATGAGCTATGATGTTTTATATGATAAAGATGCTTTATGGGCCTTGTGAGCCATGTGAATTATTTGTTTCCTAGTGAGAGGTAGCAATATGTTTAATAGGCCTTGTGAGCCATGTGAGATTCTTGTGTAACAAGTATCATGTATACCTTGATCCTCAGACCTAGAGGTAATAGTTACCTGAAAAGTGGTAACAATTTTTAGTGATGAACTAAGGGTTGAATACCCAGAACTAGTAATCATGATAATGATAATGTTGAGGGTTGAGAATTTCCAGTAATGAGATAAGGGATTGAGATCCTAAATGTTATATGTGTTTTTAAAGATTTGAAAAGTACTTGATACATGTATTACACCTTTCTTTGTAGCATTTTTCATAATAATTTATGTTTGAAAACTTGACTGATACTAAAAGAATATGGTAATGTACTTAATTAATCAAGTGGAATCTTATCATGTAGTGCCCTAGCCATAGATCCATCATCGTCAGCAGCTGGTGATGGTGAAACAGGTTTTCCCACGGGATCTCCTGGAGAGTGCATATATTTTAATATGTAGGGGTGATGGGCGTGAATATCCTTATGCCCTAATGTGGGATTGACGTGAGATGAACATGAGATCTCTCAATCCTTCATTATATGTGTCGGGATGGATGTATCACAAATTTCCCGATGATGATTAATGCCAGGATTGATGGTAGATAAACACAAGATCTCTCAATCGTCGAAGGAGTGCAGCCGCCACTGTAGCTCTATAGTGAAGTTGCCAGTATACCCTTGAAAGCTATTGAAGCAGTTGACATAGTCCTGCTTGTGGTCTCGCACTGATTGAGATGGTAGAGGTCATGGCAGCCGGCTCTTCCATTGACCTTGTAAGGTACCGATTTTGACTTTGCAGTGGTCAGTTTGAGAATGAGCGGTATACCTCATCTCCTTAGGGCATAAGTGTGATTGTAAAATGTAACTAGTCGTGTAGCGTATTTGCTTATGGTTGGAATATAGAAATCATTGGTTGATGTTACATTTCTTAATGCATATTAAGTGTATAGATGTTATACATGTTCTTCATATTCCTTATAAAATGAATAGATGATTTATTGCCTCATCATATATATATAACTACAATGTTTCATAAGATGATATTTCTCTATTATGCTTAAACAGTGATTAAATCATGCTTATTAATATAAAAGAATCCTCTTCTCAATTTTATTACTATTTATCTACAATGATAATATTGTTGGTAGAGAGTTATATCTCTCGCTGGGACATGGGTCTCACTCCGTTGGTCACCAACATGTTTAGGTGGACGCGGACGAGGAGGTAGGGACCATACAACAGAGGGAGGACAACAACATCAGGGGAAGCAGTAGCATCTCAGGTTGAGTGTGTTGTCTATTGTGTCGTGTAGATATAAGTCCTATGTGTCGTCTATGTACTCTCAGGTCCTTGGAGTCAGTACTTAGTGGTTTTATGATCGATCTGAGATTTTGGCTTGTATGCCTCAAGGTTTTATGTTGCTTATGTATAGTTTGGTAAAGCAGTTGTTATATGTTATCCTCGAGATGAGATGGTACATGGTATGTACAATGTGAATCATGATGTATTGAATACTTTGGTTCTTTTCTTAAGAGTTTCCTAAAAGTGGATCTCTTTGCAAATGGTTTTAATTTTTAGTGATTTTTTTTAATCTACTACTTATGGTTATTCTGCAATTATTTACTGGTGACGGTTTGATTTTTTGTCGGATTGTCACAAGGTCCATCATAGATAGAGAATTTGGCAAATGCTTCCCCAATAAAAATAAAAGGATACAAAGATCAATGGAAAGTGGACAATCGAGAAGCTTCACACACAACATAGGTTCAGAATTTTAGAAGAAAATAAGCCATAACCTGGATCGCTTCTAGGGTTGTCAGAAGACCAAAATATTTTTGTTTTGTTTATATTAAGATGAAGTCTAAAACCTAGATCCATCATCTAGGTAGAAAGATAATAAGTCAAGATATCATGCATCCTTTAGTTGGAAAATCAAGGGGTGAAGAGAAGTGGTTAGGTCATCTTGGTGGACCCCGATGAAGAAAAAAATAGACTTATCTTGATCCAAGTATAGATGAGAAGAAAAGGAATAGCAAAATTCTACCCAAAGTGCAATCAATGGATGGTGGAGATGAACTTCATAGATATTGTTGTACTTCTCAATCATATTGAAGATGTCAGAGAAGTCCAAAAGAGCCAACATGTGTGTGTGAACATGTGTCTTATCATAGACGAGGCATGTTATAAAATTTAAAAGAGCTTCTGTAGGGAAATAAGGACGATGGGTAAGGCATCAGAAACAAAAAAAAATTGTCCTTATTCTTAACCCACAGATCGCAACAATGATATATCTAGGCAAGAAGGTTTGTGAGTCATATACCTAGTCCTAGAGTAAGTCTAGTGACAATCCTCATAGATTCATGCTTCTTCAAGCAACACACAAATTGTGTCGGCGAAGACCTCCTTGTGTAGCACCAAGGATGGTTGACGGTGTTCTCCTAATGTAGTGGCAACAACATCAACCCGTCTATGTAGTCCACTTAGACTATCATGAACTCTTTTCATTCTACTAGAATTGATGGGAAGGAATTGTCCCTCACGTTGTCAATGTGCTAGCGTCGACTTTCTTCCCTTTGTCTATCTCTCCCATTTATGGGTAAGATGCCTCTGGCTCTCACTTTACCATAATGTTTAGATTAGGAGACTTTTTCTGAGAGCCTTGGCCAACGTCTCTTTATATAGGAGTGGATGGATTAGGATTTCTACAAATTTGGGGATATGAGGAGACAAATTTCATTAATTTTCAGCTTCTATAAACCACGACTCAATCGACTGGACTCCCAGTTAGTGGACTGGCACCCTAGTTGGTCGACTAGAACATTCAATTGTTCTATTGAAGTGTTTTCTCAAACATATTGGCTTTCAATGCAACAAGAAATGCACAACATTACATCATCGTCAATCCTTGATCTAGTCTTACGAATTGTCCACACGGTCGAATGAACTCCCCAATCACTTGATTGACAATCCAATCAGCTGATTCATCACTCCAGTCACCCAATTGTAATCTAATGTTGTTTAAGTTGGTTACCTAAATAATTTATTAGTCAAATCAAACCTTATTCATGAGTAAACTCCTATTCCAGGTGCGTCCTATGTGTGTATCTAGCAACACATCTTTGCTACCCAACTAATTGAAAAGTTTGCAACAAATTCAACCTACAATCCGTGATCATTTCTATAGTGATCATATAGTTCCTATGTCACTGATATCTAAATTGAATGAGACACATGCATTTGTCATCCTCTTAATGCTCAATCCATGTTTTTTGAACCATATCAGATTGTTGAGATACACATGAGCTCAATATCACATATTGATTCACATGAGCATGGTCATGCATTTCTTAGTCTTTCTTATCAAGTAGCCATGATATCATATCCATTGGGAGGGACAAATCCCATCTACATTATTCACAGTCAATCCCCATGTGGCACAAGGTACACTAGCACCACCTTTATGGAAGCCCTTATTCAAGTCATGTTGGATGGTGTCAAAGTTTACCAAACGACATGTGATGAGTGTAGTGACTTCAGGTCTAAGAACCACAATCACCACTTTCACTTTAAGAGTTGATTCTAACTACCATTCAATGGTTAATGGTATCACTCTCAAGGTGGGTCTATCCGGTACACTATTCTCTAACAAGTACCTCTGTGTTTGTATTGATATCATATATCATGACTAGTGAGATTTTGTCATCAACTAACACACATTCTAGTCTTATGTATTATTGGCATCTATTTGCTTCTATAGTAATATTTGACTAGGTACTTAACAAAAATGTATATACTCTTCTCACATATATGATCTTGTTGTTCAGGTGCTCAACCTAAAGACATATTTCAGTGAGTAACATCAATGTTATATCATTATTTCAAAACTTAACAAAACAAAATAAACGGATTAGGATTTATTATTATAAAATCAAATATATTATTCCTCATTACAATTTTCATATTACTGGATCTCTAGTCATACATACCAACGAACTCCCACTTGCACTTAGGGCCAATAACATATGAATCTTATCCCAAGTGATCTAATATGTCCATCATGTTTCTTCAATGAAAGTGCTTTTGTCAGCGGGTCAGCAATATTGCTTTCAGTCGACACTCTACAAATCTTCACATCTCGTCGACGTATGATATCTCGTTTGAGATGGAAGCATCAAAGTATATGTTCAGAACACTTTTGCAATCTAGGTTCCCTTAGCTTGTGCAATGTCTTCATCGATGTCATGGTACAACTCTATTTCATTGCTAAGGTTTGGAACCACTCCAAGTTCATTGATGAACTTCATGATCCAAACAGTTTCCTTTGGTTCGCTTGAGGTAGCAATGTACTCGGCTTCCACTATAGAATCAATAATTTTTTTTTGGAAATTTTAAAACTCATAACTCCATTGTTAAGGCAAAACAAAATCTAGATTGTGGTCGATAATCAATCTTGTCAGTTTGGAAACTGGCATTGGTGTAACCCTTAACACCCAACTCTTCCTCGCCGCTATAAACTAGTAACTGGTCCTTAGTTCTTCTCAAGTACTTAGGGATGCTCTTTATAACAATTTAATGACTTCCATTAGGATCTAACTAATATCTTCTTGTCATACTCAAGGCATATGAGACATCAGGACAAGTGCATAATATAAAATACATGATAGATCCAATTGTGGATGCATATGGAAACTTTCTCATCTATTCCCGTTATTTACAAGAACTGGTACATAGGGCTTTATAGAGGATAATTCCATGGGACATGGGCAAACTCCATCTCTTTGAGTCCTGCATGTTGAACCTCTTAAACATTTAATCAATGCATGTACTTTGGCTTAGGTCTAGAAGGCTTCTAGATCTATCTATATATACCTTGATTCCTAAGATATAGGATGCTTCACTAAGTCTTTCATAGAGAAGGTACTCTCGAGACAGTTCTTTACCATTTATGGGGAAGGGATGTCATTCCCCCATTAATAGTATGTCATCAACATACAATATGAGGAATATAACTATGCTCCCACTAATCTTCTTGTATACACATGGTTCAACTTCATTTTGACCAAAGCCAAACTCATTGATTGCCTCATCAAATCAATAGATTCCAGCTTTGTATAATACAAATGTGACAAAGTAGGGCATAATAGTGATATCATGACATTGAATGTTGCTACAAAACATTAGCACACACTCTCCTTGTGCCATGGAGCAACAATTAGAGAAGAAGAGGGAGAGAGAGATTCCAAAACAAAGTAGAGGGCTCCTAAAGGAGCAATGAGGTTCTGGTTAACCTCGTGGCACCTTTCCAATGTGAGCAAGCCAAAGATGGAAATCCATGTCCAAAATTGGGAACCAGGGTGGATGCAAGTGGTTCCATGACCGATGAACGAGCCAGAGAAGGGTCTAGTGGTATACCTCAATCGATGGGGTACGAGGGGGGGTATAGAGGTCTCACTAGCTTCATCAGATCATGAGGAGTTGAGCGGTATCTTCAGGTCTTCCTAGTGGCACTCCATGGTGCTTGTCGGACTCAAAGCAGGTGGCACATGGGAGGTGCCCAGCTAGTGGAGTTGTCGAGGCCTCTGTTGCATACCATGATGGAAGGGGAGCATCCATGGGCTCCCTCTGATAATGTTGGAGGATGTGTTGTGTGGCAAGAGCATAATGCTCATAATGGGAGGTGGATATACATGGAGCAAAGAGGGGGTTTTGGCGATCTATTGACGGTTGGGCATTGCCTAAGGAGGCATGGAGGATATACTGAAGCCCTAAAATAGACGCCTCATGACCTAGGGTCGCATCAAGGGAGAATGATGACTTTTCATGGTTGTTCGAGATTTGGGCATTTTCAAAATACTGGTCTGTAGGGATATTTCCTAGAACCTTAGAATGAGTAGATGATTACAGATCTAAAGAACGATCCTTGATGCAGAAAGGATCAAAGAGGAGGGAGGTTCAAAGGTTTGAAATTAAGTATCATTGTTCTTATTCTCCTCTGCATCAACTGAGTAGAGGAGATGACTCCCTCACTTGCGCTTATCTAGACCCGAGTTGGTGGTCCCACTCCACGGATCCAACTAGACAAAAAAAGGGACTTTTGGGGGGCATTTTGAGGGTATTTCTTTAATAATTTATATCTTACGATTACACAATCCAAAAATTATGGAATTTTACACATTGCTTGGTAAAAGTCTTTTAAAGATGTGGAAAAGTTTGACATCCATATGATAATGTTTGATCCACAAATAAAATTAGTTGAGTAACAATATAGTTCAAGCTAATTTTGATGTCACAAGGTGCACATTTGGCTTCATAATTGGAATTTTTGGTGTAAAAATTGTTCAATGATCATGAGAGTGATGAAGTGAGTCCAATTGAAATATACTTGATAATTGGGGAGCATAATTTATAATTTGGTCATTAAATGTGGAAAATCCACTTCATCTTAGATAATTACATAATTCAAGGGTTTCATTTGATTTTTTCATATATTTCAAATGAGACTATTTATTTATGATGATCAAGATTATATATAGATTATTTTTTGTATATAGTGGATGTGTAGCATCTCTTGTCTGACAATTAGGTCCATATATGACTATTAGGTGTTGGTTGTCTAGACAAAATGACGACATAGATAAACATATATTATCAATTTCTAACTAAATATATGACACCACATATAATTATCCTGACTACAAAATGTAACCTCGATAAGACATTAGGTGTTAATCGTAAGAGTAAAACCTATGCCGTAAGCCAATTTGGGAGGAAATATATTTTGTAGGGTACATGGTGGGAACTTTTTGTCGTCAATTCTTTTAGGAAAAATTGATGGCACAAGGTTTTATAGGCAAAACTTTTAGCAGAGTACTTGATCTAGGACGTCAGTTTCAAATCTGAAAATCAATGACATAATCTTTTGGAGGCAAAATTTATTTCTCTGGAAGGGCTTTATCGTCAATTTTTTTACAACTGATGCAACATGCCTATATAAAATTTATATACTAAAAAAATGAATTTTAGGGCTATATTAAACATCAATTCTGTCACAAAACCATTCTTACCCTAATCCCAATCCTACTATCCAATTGTGTAGTGTTAAAGGGATTAGAGCGCACATCCCTGAGTGGTCCAAAAATCACACATAGATAATATGCAAAAAGTAAATAACATTCTTCTTTTATTGAAATAAACCAAAATATTTATTACATAAAGCATGTAGGCAACATGGAAACAAATGTTGATAAGAAAACTAGACAACAACTACATCCATTTTAAAAGTTAGCTCCCATGAAGAGTACCGATTTGACATAGCAGTCTTTATTTCAGCATATGATAAAAGGAGTAGATAGCATGTATATAGTGTCTAGTTCTTTGCATTACCTAAAATCAAGAAAATCATGACACAATCAATGCAATTGCATGGTAGGCTATCAAAACAAGTAAAATATTTTATAGTAAAAATAGTATACTTGGTAGGACTTTTGTTCAAATAAATAATCAAGAAATGATTTTTCAAAACCATATTTATTTGACAAGATTTTTATTACACATTTCCCATTATGTTGATATTAAGAAGCATGTTAATATATTCATGTGGCTCCATCACCCTAATGAGATGGGGGAGGTCACTAGGATCCTTCTCTCCATATGAGGTAGGAGGTCAAAATGACATGTACAAGGTCCACCCTCTGAATGAGGAGGTCACTAGCACCCAATATCAACATTATCATTATCATAATTTGGGCAGTCATAATGGGCATTTTCATTTATGTTTTCAAGTTATCTCAAAGTATAATATAGAAAATCAGAAGACTAATCAGTAGGGAACAATAGCTCAACCAAATACATAGCTAAGTACAAGTTCAAGAGGTACATACAAATATCTTCAATACTACTAGTCTGGTCAAGGAGTAGATATAATAATAGTATACCTTCTTGGTGAGTATTCAGCGTATGGAGTCCAAGTAATAGTAGATAAACCCCTTGAGTCAGATCCTAGATCAACAAGGTTGGATCAAGGGTCAAGATCATGATGTGTAAAAGATCATGTTTCAATATTCAAGATTAGGGTTACATTTTCCTATTTCAACCTTATGGTTAGGTCATCCACTTATAATCAACAATATTCCAAGATGTCCAACATTAATCAGGTGTCAAGAATGTTTCAAGTATGAATGACCCACTTAGGTATTTTAGGAGCATATGTTAACCCTAATCATTATCATTATTATTCAAGGAAATATCAAGTCTCTATATCATCATCATGTTGAATTACCATAATTGGAATTCAAGATTAGATCAAGTCTTGTTTGATAAAAAGTAGAGTCATGGGTCAGATATATGATCAAGGATTTCCCAAGATAAGATCAATCATCATAATATTAATATTAATCCTTTTTTCAAGGTTCATTATCCATATTCAAGGGTGGATGAGTCAAAAGGTTATATCTAAATTTTTATTTAGTCAAGCTTGGTTTTAGTGTCTCAAGATGATCATTAGAGTCAAATATTAGGGTTTCCCAAAGATTAAACACAAAATAGAGTCATTAGCTAAATTATATGAGCAAGAGATCAAAATATAGGTATATCAGTGAGATACATAACAAATTAGACTTCACAAGTATTTTTAATCAATTCTTTGGGTTTTTCTGATCGAAATTGACTATTTACTCAAAATTTTAGAGCTAGGATGCATTTTTTATTATTTAAAAAAGATCTAGCCATTTAATGGAATTTCCAAGCAGAGAGGAGAAATATTTACCAAGAAAATAGAGAAAGGAAAAATGGAGGTTGCTGGATCACTTGGTCAACTTTGACTGTCTTGGAGAATTGACGGATGAGGCTTATCGACCCTTCAAGCACATGCATTGGGAAGGCGGCTTGACTGGCTCAAAATTGTTAGATCTCGACTAGATCTTAACTGCTGACACGGATTGAGGGTTGAGATGTCGTCACCTCCAAGCGATGTCTCATGCAGGCTCGGCAGCGCTACGGTAGAGAAGTGATGGATCAAAAGGGAAAGAATGGTGAGGAGAGTGAGAGAGATAGAGATAGAGATAGAGATCTAGGGTTCTGGTTGAGGTCGTGGGAATAGGCTAAAGACATAGGTGGGGTTTTTATAGGGTTTTGATGTTAAATTTAGGTTAACTTTGGAGTCGTAGTACCCATGGTGGTGGCTAAAAGAAAGCTCTCATTTGATCTTTAAAATAGGTCAATTAGAAGGGGAAAAAGGGATAGACAAGTTCAGTTTGGCGAGATGAACATTTTAGCTCGCTTAGATTGTCAAATCAGGGTCAAAATGAGTAAATTGCAAACTCAATTGCATGGTCTCCTCTCCATTGATTGTAGGAGGTAGGGGACAACCTTGTCACTACTTGATCATGGCTCTAATCTGTGAGAGCCTGATCCAAGGGTTAGGATTCACTCCCAAGGTTGGCCGCAGATTGCTGACCTGGCAAAGGTCAACAAAAAGGCAAACAAAAGATGATTTTAGCATGCAACTTCAAAAATTTGTAGAAATTAATAGGAATGTCTATTTGGGTGAAATTTGGACCATAGCTTCACAAAAATGTGAAGAATCTTTAGAAAAAGTTTGATGACCAGAAGATAAATTTTGATGGGTAATTTTATTTCTTTGGGTAAAATGACACTTTAACCTAATTTGCAATGGCATAATGTGTAAACAAATCACATCGATCGTCATATTTCAAATTTGAGTATCAACATTGATTATGTAGCCAAGAAAAATAAATTGGGTTCATGATTGAATATAACGATGGAAAAATTAGAACTGAACAAAAGATAGAGGTAAAACTCACTTTATCACATCCTTCCCTCCTTAATAGGAATTTTGTCCTCAAAATCTAGACTTCCTTGAAGAGGTCAAGAAATCTTTCCTCCATGTCAAACTTCAGCTCTCAGGTATCATCACCACTATCATGGTGATTCCTCAACACTTTGACCATCTCAATCTTCTTATTTTTGAGCTCTTTGGTACAAGTATCAAGTATCTTGACTGGGACGTCCTGGTATACAAGGGTGTCCTTTAATTCAATAGGTTCATGATTGAGGACATGGCTAGGATCCATGACATACTGCTTTAGGCTTGACACATGAAAGACATTCCCAATACTGTCAAAATTTCAAATGGACCCACGTATTTGGGGCTAAGGTTCCATTTGTTCTTCATAATGGATTGAATTGGTTGAATCTTCAAGAAAACATAATCACCTACAAGAAGTTGAGTATCCATCTTGTGTGCATCAGCATAAGACTTCTGACAGTTCTATGTCCTTTTCAACCATTGCTTTATTAGGTTGACATTATCAGAATAAAGTAGTAATTGCTCAGATTTTAGAATCTTTCTTTTGCCTACTTCATCCCAATAAAGTTGAGACCTACACAGTCTTACATACAATGCTTCATAGGGAGGCATTCCTATACTGGACTGGTAGCTATTGTTGTAGGCAAACTCAATAAGAGGAAGGCAGTGGTCCCATGAACCACCTAATCAAGGACACATGATCTCAACAAGTCCTCTAGAACCTAAATTGTCCTTTCAGACTGTCTATCAGTTTGAGGATGGTATGCAATACTAAAGTTCAGGTGAGTCCCTAGTTCATCCTACACTTGTCTCCATAAGTGAGAAGTGAATTTTGCTTCGCGATTTGACACAGTGGATACAGAAATTCCATGCAGCCTGACTATCTCATGAATGTAAAGCTCCACTAACTCTAAGACTTTGGTTGTTGTCTTGATCAGGATAAAATGGGATAATTTAGTCTATCGATTGACTGCAACCCAAATGGCATCACTCCCTTTCCTGGTCTTGGGTAGACCCACCACAAAATCCATAGTGATGTTTTCCCATTTCCACTCAGGAATAGATAGGGGTTGTAGAAGACCTCCAAGATGTTGATGTTCAGCCTTGATATAGTGGTAGGTCAAACACCTAGAGATGACAGTGGTGATGTCGGTCTTCATATTCCTCCACCAGAAATGCCTCTACATATCTTTCTACATTTTAGTCAATCTAGATGCACTTTATATTTTGACCCGTGAGCTTCTCGTAACACACTTTCTGCCATATCCAAATCCTTTGGGTCCCATATGCATAGTTCATATTGGATTCCACCATCCATACTGATCGTCAGATGTGTTTGGGGTTTCTCTAGCAACTGAGTCATCTCCTCAAGACTCTTGCTATTCTTCTGGGCTAAAAAAATTTCAAACTGGAGGCCTGGTATCACATGGATGTTGGTCAATCTGAGAACATTGCCCATACGCCTTGTGGCCCAAGGTGACATGACTTCCATGTTCTTACATTCAGTGGTGAAAATGGCCGCACATTTAGCCTACTTCAGAGCGCATCGACCACTACACTTGCCTTACCAGGGTGGTAGGCAATGGTGAAGTCATAGTCTTTGAGATACTTCAGCCATTGTCTCTGTCTAAGATTGAGATCCTTCTATGTCAGGATGTACTTCAGACTCTTATGGTCGGTGAGGATGTCGAAGGTGGCACCATATAGATAGTGTCGCCATATCTTCAAAGCATATATGATGGCAGAAAGCTCAAGTTCATGGGTTGGGTAGTTGACCTTGTTTGTCTTCAATTGTTGAGAGACATAAGAAACTACCTTTCTTTCTTGCATGAGGACACAACCTAGACTGAACTTTGATGTGTCAGTGAAGGTGATGAACCCATCATTTCCCGAGGGAAGGGTCAAGACAGGTGCGGTTGTCATCTTTGTCTTTACCTCTTAAAAACTAGACTCACACTCCATTGTCTAGACAAATTGTTCTCCTTTCTTGGCGAGCTTCGTAAGGGGCAAGGCAGTCTTGCTAAAGTTCTGAATGAACCGTCGGTAATAACCAGCAAGACCCAGAAAACTTCTAATTTCAAAAACATTTTTGGGGGCTTTTAACTCGAGAACAGCTGAGACTTTGGCGGGGTCAACAAAATTTTCCCACCAGAAATCATGTGGCCCAAGAACATGATTTCAGAAATCCATAATTCACATTTTGACAACTTTGCATAGAATTTATGGGATTGGTGGATATCAAGAAATTTGTGAAGATGAGCATGATGTGACTTAGTGTCACCTAAATATGTCAAGATGTCATCAATGATGACCACTACAAACTCATCGAGGAAAGTTTGGAAGACACTGTTCATCAAGTTCATAAACACATCAGGGGCATTGGTAATCCCAAATAGAATGATTAGGAATTCATAATGCTCATACTGAGTTCAAAAGGCGGTTTTAGGGATGTATTCATCCTTAACCTTGAGTTGGTGGTAACCAGAATGGAGATCAATTTTTGAAAATATACAGGCCAAACAAAGTTGTTCAAAAAGGTCATCAATTTTGGGCAGCAGATACTTATTTTTCATAGTATCTTGATTGATCATATGGTAGGCAATGCATATGTGAAGGAATCCATCCTTTTTCTTGACAAATAGAACATGTGCTCCCCAAGGAGATGTACTAGGGAGGATGAAACCCTTATCTAGTAATTCCTACAATTGCTTTTTTAGTTCAATCAATTCCGTAGGAGCCATCTGATAGGGTTCAAGAAATGGGTGTGGCATTGGGTGCTAATTCGAAAGAAAATTCAACGTCACGATCAGGTGGTAGCCTAGGGAGCTCCTCAAGAAAAACACTCAGGCACTCATGCACTATATCAATGTTTTCTATGTCACTTGTATCATGATTAACTATGTTTATAGTTGTTGGGTATGCTTTACATCCTTTGGATATCAAGTTTTGATCTTTGATCAGAGAAATGGCAATGTTTCAATTTTGATCTTTTCTTCCAAGAATTACAAGAATGGGGAGGTTGGGTTTAGAAATAATGACTTTCTTGGCACGACAATCAATCATAGTATGATTTTTATGGAGCCAATCCATCCCCAAAATAAGGTCAAAGTCTTCCGTGTCTAAGATTATGAAGTCTGACTCAAGATTACGACCAACATAAGATAGAGGGACTTTTTCGACAATATAGAAGGAGACTTTCATTTTTCCACTTGGGGTAGTTACATAAAGTATGTACCCTAAGTCCCTCATTTCAAGATTGAGCATAGAGTCCAGACTCTTAGAATGAAGGTGTTTGTTGATCCAGAGTCAAATAGAGTAATGACAAAATGGTCATAGATTTGCATCATACCTACATATACATATATTTGGTCTAAGGAGTTTGTACAAGATAATAATGATACAACATTTGGGAAATAATTTTTGAATTAAATGGTACCTTCCATGAGTTTGTGTCCATTGGCATTTGCCTCACCTGCATCCACTGCAAAGACACGGGCATGTTGATGTTCATCATGCTTGGCCCATGCTGGAGGAGGGTGAGGTCAGTTTTCTCTGAAGTGTCCCTCCTATTTGTAGAAGTGGCAGACTGGGGATGAGTACTTGCACTAGCCAGAAAGGAGTTTACCGTAGTTGCGGCAACGAGGAACATTAGGATTCCATCCTTGACCTTTGTTTTGGCAAAGATTCTTATTTTGTGTAGGGCCGTGATTGTAGTTCTAGTTTTGGTCTTGATTGTAGTTCTAAGTAGGAGGATTTCTGTGATTCTTTTATCAGTTTCTATTCTTATTGCCACCATTATGGGGTTTCCCTTTCTACTCGGGCTTTGTGGGTACAACTTTAGTTAGCCCTACGTAGGTAAGGGTAGGTAGTGGCTTCCCGTGTCCCATTACTAGGGTTCTCTCCATGGAAAAAGCATGGTCATAGGCTTCATGGAAGGAGGTAGGTTTGGATGAGGACACAAAAGCTTTTAGGGTAAGGAAGAGCCATCAATGTAACAGTCAAGTTTATGCTCTTCTGTGAGGTTGGTGACATGTCTTTCCAGGAGATGGAACTGTCAGATGTACTCAGCCACTCTGTTGGTACCTTGGGGTAAGGGTGAGGAATTGTTTTTGTTTCTCTTTTCTCTCAGAGGTGGTCTGGAAATGGTTGGTGAAGATGGGTTTGAAGGCTTCCCAATTGATAGGGATGACCTTTTGTGACTGAACATAATTATCTCAGCACAACCTGGTCTCCCCCTTCAACTGGTAGGTGGCAAAATCAACTTTATGTTATTCAGGGAACCTCAAAACCCTAAAGGTGTTATCCATGGACACCTACCAAGTATCGACTTTATCCAGTTCATCATCCTTATCTTCCCCATAAAAGGCTTCTAGGATAAATTATAGGAAATCTTGGATGGTAATGGGTTTTGGGTGATGGTTGGGTACTAAGGATGTCGTCTGGACTGCAAGGTTATGAAGTGCATCTATAATGGCTTTATATTTCATTTCCCACTCCCCCATACTGGTGCTCTTATTAGCAGAACTGACATCCTCATCATAATTCATGTGAGGCTTCTTTCCCTTATCTTTGGCACCAAAGGTTCCTTCACCATCCCTATTGTTCCTGGTTTTTGGGGCCATCTGCAAGGTTTCAGTTGATATAAGTTTTCTCATTTATAATTTTCAAATCAAGGATATTCTAGATCATGTCATTATTGCAACCACTGTTCTCAAATTAT
Source organism: Alisma plantago-aquatica (assembly GCA_963693085.1). Lineage (NCBI taxonomy): Eukaryota > Viridiplantae > Streptophyta > Magnoliopsida > Alismatales > Alismataceae > Alisma > Alisma plantago-aquatica. The sequence continues at coordinate 539,463,114 of OY856411.1, read as the reverse complement.
TTTTAAATTTTAATTATTTCCCATCAGTATACTACCTCAAAATGGAGAGAGTATATAGATCAAGTCATGACACCTTAATGAGAGCGAGAAGATGAGAAGTCATCCTACTTTCTTCTAATAGGTGGCTTGGGTAGTCCTTAAAGAAGATATGAGAAGGTAGAAGACTCTCTAGGGTTATAGAAAGTCCTTACATTCATTTTTGGATCCGCTAAGACTAGGTGGAGTAGGGGGACCTCAGCCACCGTGAAGACAAATAGGAGGAATTATGCCAGAACCTCCTTTATGCTCTTTCTAGACACCTCAGTTTCACCATAGTGAACTTTAGGGATTCCTTGGTTCAGTGATTAAGAACGTCATTTCATTAATGCATATGAAGTGTGTTATGGCTATGATACCAATTGTCATAGAACCATTATTACCCTAATCTCTATCCCATTGTCCAAATGTGCAGTCTTAAAGGGATTAGAGCGCCCCTCCCTGAGTGGCCCGAAAATCAAACACAGATAATATGCAAAAAGGAAATAACATTCTTCTTTTATTGAAATGAACCAAAATGTTTATTATATAAGGGTCGTAAGCAACATGGAAAGAAAAGTAGATAAGAAAAATAGCCAACAACTACATCCCTTTTAAAATTTAGGTCCCATGAAGAGTCCAGATTCAATGTAATAGTCTTTATTTCAGCAGATGATCAAAGGAGTAGATAGCATGTGCATAGTCTCTAGTTCTTTGCATTACCTAAAATCAAGAAAATCGTGACACAAGTAAAACAAGTAAAATAGGTTATAGCAAAAATAGTATACTATGCATGACTTATGTTAAAATATAATCAACAAACAGTTTTTCAAAACCATATTTATTTGAAAAGACTTTTATTATGTATTACGCATTATGTTGATATCAAGAATCATGCTTATATAATCATGTGGCTCCATCACCCCAATAAGAGGGGGGAGGTCACCAGGCTCCTTCTCTCCATAAGAGGTAGGAGGTCAAAATGACTTGTACAAGGTCCATCCTCCAAATGAGGAGGTAACTTGCACTTAATATCAAAATTATCATCATTATCATTGGGACAGTCATAATGGGCATTTTGATTTATGTTTTCACGTTATCTCAAGTATAATATGGAAAATAAGAAGACTAATCAGTGGGGAACAATAGCTCAAACAAATACGTAGCCAAATACAAGTTTAAGAGGCACATACAAATATCTTCAACACTACTAGTTTGGCCAAGGAGGAGATATAATAATAGCGCACCTTCTTGATGAGTATTGAAAGTATGGATTCCAAGGAATAGTAGATCAACCCCTTGAGTCAGATCCAAGATCAACAAGATTGGATCAAGGGTCAAGATCATGATGTTTAAAAGATAATGTTTCAATATTAGAGATTAGGGTTACATTTTCCTATTTCAACCTTAGGGTTAGGTCATCCACTTATAATCAACAATATTCCAAGATATCCAACATTATTCAAGTTTCAAGAATGTTTCAAGTATGAATGACCCACTTAGATATTTTAGGAACATATGTTAACCCTAATCATTATCATTATCATTCAAGTCATTATCAAGTCTCTAGATCATCATCATCATGAATTAGCATAATTGATATTCAATATTAGATTAAGTCTTGTTTGATAAAAAGTAGAGTCATGGGCCAGATATATGATCAAGGATTTCACAAGATAAGATCAATCATCATAATATTAAGATTAATCCTTATTTCAAGGTGCGATTCATATTCTAGTGTAGATGAGTCAAAAGGTTAGAACTAAATTCCTATTTAGTCAATTTTGGTTTTAGTATCTCAATATGATCATTAGAGTCAAGTATTAGGGTTTCCCAAAGATAAAACACAAAATAGAGTTATTAGCTAAATTATATGAGCAAGAGATCAAAATATAGTGATATCAGTGAGATCCATAAAGAGTTATACTTCTCAAGTATTTTTAATCAATTTCTCGGGTTTTCTGATCAATATTGACTATTTACTCATAAATTTTGGAGCTAGGATGCATTTTTATGATTTAAACAAGATTTGCCCTTTTAATGGAATTTTTGGCAGAGAGAAGTATTTACCAAGAAAATAGGTAAAGGAAAATTGAGGCCACTGGATCACTTGGTCAACTTTGTCCATCTTGGAGAATCTACATATGAGGCTTGGCGACCCCTCAGGCACATACACTGGGGAGGCGGCCCGACTGGCTCAAAACTGTTGGATCTCGATCAGATCTTGATTGGTAAATCAGATCGAGGGATAAGATGTCTCGCCTCCAGGCAAGGTCTCATGTGGGCTTGACGGAGTTGCAAGGGAGCATAGATTGGAGAAAAAGGGGCAAATGGTGAGTTGAGTGTGAGACATAGAGATCTAGGGTGTCGATCGAGGTCGTGGGAGTAAGTCAAAGACATAGGTGGGGTTTTTATAGGGTTTTGAGGTTAGATTTAGGGTTAACTTTTGGGTCTCGGTACCCATGGTGGTGGATAAGAGCAAGCTCTCATTTGATCTTTAACACATGCGTATTAGAAGCGGGAAAAGGGATATATGAGTTTAGTTTGGTGAGGCGGACATTTTTTCTCGCATATATTTTCAAATTGGGGTCAAAATGAGTCAATTACAAACTTGGCCACATGGTCTCCTCTCTGTTAATTGCGGGAGGTAGGGGACAACCTCGTGACCGCTCAATCAGGCTCCAATCTATGGGAGCATGATCCAAGGGTCAGGGTTTGCTGCAAAAGCTGGCCGTGAATCACGACCTGGTCAAGGTTAAATAAAAGGCAAACAAAAGGGGGTTTTAGTATATAACTTCAAAATTCATAAAAATTAGTAGAAATGTCCATTTAGGGTGAAATTTAGATCATGGATTCACAAAAATATGAAGAATCTTTAGAAAAAGTTTGAGGACCAGAAGATAAAATTTAAGGGAAAATTTTATTTCTTTGCGTAAAGTGATACTTTAATCTAATTTTTAATGGCATAATGTGTATAAAAATCACATTGGTCATCATATTTCAAATTTGAGTATCAAAATTGATTATGTAGCCAAGAAAAATAATTTGGGGTCATGATTGAACATAACAATGGAAAATTGGAATTGAGAAAAAGATAGCAGTAAAACTCACATTATCACAATTTCTTCTCAAAGAAACAAATATTATAGTAAAAGAGATACCTACGTTTTTTATTAATCAGAAAGACTTGATCAGTAATTATGTTTATGTCATTCCAACTGATTCTATAGGCCTATAGTGTTGGTTTCCTGTAGAAGCTGACGTTAAGAAAAGTGACACCAAATGTCAAAAATGTACCAGTGGGTGAGTCATACCTCAAGTCTTGTCTAGATTAGGATGGCAAGTGCAATTGTGTAACTTTGTAAGGTGTAGTGGGGTCATGTTTCACCACATCCATCACACACTAATGGCTTGCTAGGATAGGGTTGTTTGCATGAGTTGATCTTAGGTAGGAACCCAAGAGGAAGACGTGGTAGAGAGGTTGACGACCAAAAGTTTCTAAATGTACTGAGGACATTCATATCTAGAATTAATGCATTTAACTAGGGTAATAGAAATCAAAGTGTCGATGGTGAGATGAAGACTGTAAGTCAGATCCATAAAGATGTGTTAATGTCATATTCATAATTTCTTAGTGGCCTTGGAATTAGAGTGTTCTACCAATTGTGTTGATCATGAGGGTGCCATCAGCTGTGAATATCATATAGTTAATAAAAAGGGTAGAACCAAATCATGACTCAAGCACAGAAGAAGCTCCGTCTAATAAAGTATATCCCTTTCAAAAAGAACGTTGAAAATGTGGAGCTATTGCGATATTTCCCATATGTGGTGAGTGAAAATAGGCACAAGCCAACCAACAAGTCTACTCCCAATGGGCGGGCAGAGACTAAGAACCCCCACCCATGGCCTCTAGTGATAGGTTTGTAATAGTCTAGCGAAACGGTGCATGGAAAACTAACAAGCAAATAATAATACCCAATCCCATTAGGGATTGTTTGGGTGAGTTAATAGAGGAAACATTATGTTTCCCTTTGGTATTGTAACTAATAAATTTCTGATTAAGCCTCTTGGATACTTTTAGGTGTTTTTATCCACTGTGATAGTTTAAATACACTATTTTCACACCATTCATTCAACAACCCTCCTGAAAGCTGCCAAAATTGGCAAGATTTTGAATCCCACAACCCCTCTCTTTTCTCACTCAATGAACGTTCCTCCCCCGAAAGCCTCGATTCTCTCCATATCCCTCTCTTCTCCTACCTCAACTGTCTCATCCCCTGACCATCTCCTCACCTGTCCTTCTTCCTTGGCTGCAACTCCTCCTCTGTGTCTATCTCTCCACCTTTCCGTGCCCCAACTCTCCTTGGGTTTTCTAGGGTTTTGCTTCATCATTCTTACTCTGCCATCAACACCATTTGTGTTAAAGACATTGTGAAATGAGTTCTTGATCATGATGGTGGTGGATGGTTTTAGAGGAGAAATAGTGCAAGGCAATAGTTGGGGGCCTTGGTGGTGGTGCTACAACTGCTAGGCGACGACTGTGGCGATCTAAAGTCTTGCACCATCACCGACTACATCCCATGGGGATGACGATTATGATCTACCACACTCAAGGATAGGGAGGAGAAACAGAGGTGATGAGGAAGAGAATAAGGGAGGAAGTTAGTCAATGTGGCTTCTTGAATAGGTAGAAGTGTCCTACAACCCTGAGTGGCGGCAGATGGAGAAAGAAGAAGAGGAAACTGGATCAGATCTACATGTGGCATCAGTTGGTGTTGTAGGTTGACAACATATTGCATAAGAGACAGATTAGATGACTTCTATTAAAGTGTCATAGATGGCACTAGCTAGTCTTTGTTTGGCACGAAGTGGAGGAGGGGCATCATTGGTGGCTGTGGACTTGGAGGAGGAGAAGGGAGAGTTTGACAACAACTTGTTGTGGCTACAAGGGTAGGCACCTGGAAGATACTAGTTGACTAGGATTTAGGGGATAATTTACATCTGGAGGGAAGGTTACATGAGGATAAATAGGGGAAGAGTGAAGAGTAGCGGTGGGGAAAGCATAGAGTTGAAATTTGTCAATAGCCTATTTAAACTTCACTTAATTAATTGAAAGGGAAAATAATAGTCAATAGACATGAAATTTTTTGATTAGGCTAATTAGGGCACATGAAAACATATTTTAACTTCTATTTTATATTTTATAAATATTGATTATATATTTCATTAATTGGGTGTGAAGGATAAGGAAATTAACACACTTCATTAATAAATTATGACACAATATTTTAGCATTATTCAATTCCTTTCATTTACTTCATAGGAGATTTTAGAGAGTCAAAAAATAGTTATAAATACTACTTGATGAATATGCACATTATACTTTTATATTTAATTTATCTATTTATTTCACTTTAATACTTCATGTGTAAAGGATATTTATAAGTATAATATGTAGTTTAATTGTAGCTAATCTTACATTCTAAATTAGGGAGAAATGGAACTAGTTTTTTTACTTTTGTTGAAAGGTGTAAGAATATGAGAGGGTTGTATAGAGTAATCTAGATTCGGGTATGTTACAAAATTTATGCATAGTATGTTTAAAAATAAAAACTAGGGTTTACAAGTGTCATGAATATCCTTAACAAAGCCTTATACAACCTGATGAAGTTAGTTAATAGTTCTTATGATGATTGAACTGAGACTGAATTCTTAAAATCCCTAAAAGTTCAATGTTGGGATGAGAATGAGAGACAAATCCCCAATTGTATAAATCTAGTGAATGTGAGGAGATGTTCAAATTAAGGTATCATTACTTTAATCCAAGGTTATATGTTTTGATGTAACAATCCATTCGTAATACGTCTATTCTATTATAATTTAAGGAATAATCAGTAAACTACACATGAATGTAAGTTTTTTCTGCAACTCACATAATTATTAACTGAGAAAATGAATAGAGATTAAAGACTAATGTGAATCAAGCCTAATATGTCATACTTCTAAAATGATTAACTTATAAGGAATGGAAAGATGTTTGTAATTGCTAAAATGTCATTAGAATTCAAATGACATGGCACATTTATCTCAATGCAAGAAAGGAAATGGCCAAGGGTGAATTGTATTGTGACGATGATAAGTTATGGATGGAACATTTATAAAATGATTATTATTAAGTCTTTAATTTATTTGTTTGAAATACATTTGGGCTAACCGAAATTGAAAGAACTTTACAAAAATTAGACTATGATAGACTTTAATGAGAGAGAAGCATTGTACATTTAGTGAATTAAGAATGATTGATTTCAATAATACAATGAGCATGAAACAAAGAAGTTAACAGTAATGAATCTAAAATGAAGAAAAATAAAGTAATTATCTTGGTGGATCTATGAATCTAGCTCTAACCCTAATATGATGAGATTTATGAGAATAATGAAAAATTCTCTCACATGAGGTAATGCAAAATGTAGATAAATATAATTTAAATCAATAAAAAGATAAATTTCAAGAGTGTGTATTTATTCATTAGAATATATTCTTGGATTGTAATTGTGTGCAAAAATATATGTTTTCTCAAGAAGGTCTATTTTGATGGTTTTCAAATGAGAAATTTTTGTGTTGGATAGAAACCATGTCTGAAATATGGTAAAAATCAAATGAGGAGTAATAAGTGTGCTATGCACATTTATGCATTCAGATTTATTTACATATATTCAAAATAGATGAAATAAGTATATGCTCAATAATTAACTCGTTTTGAGTATGTTGCATGACACAAGATTTTTATATGTTGATAGTGTTGTTGGTACTAATGTCTCTATGAATATTGATTGAAATGTAACAAATGAAGTGAACTGAGAATATATATGAGGGGATTGAATTTACATGTATTGGTTTGCAATTTAGAAACTCAGATTAGGTTAACTAATTAAGAATGTCATTAAATCTTTGGTTGATTGCCTAGTGATGATTATGAAATAATGTGAAAATGAGAAAGAAACATGTTTCTTGAAAATTGTACATTGTTGTGCTTCGTGTTATGGTGATTGTCTTTGTTGTTAAATTCAATGCTATTGAGTCAAACACAGTTAATAGAAGAAGAGGAAGGCGTAATTTAACATGGGATGCACTTATAAAGAGAGGTTTTTAATCTCTACATCTCGACTAGAATATGTCCCATGATAAAGCTGATTGGAAATGAAGAATCCACGTAGTCGACCCCAATATAGTTGGGATTGAGGTTTCCATGATGGTGATGATGATGATGATGATGATGATGATGATGATAGTTGTCTGATAATACACACATGATAAATGATGAATTAAAATTTCTTTAAGATAAGTAAGAGATTAAGTAACAAGTGAAGTGATGATTTCATCTAATTAGGTGTCATGAACACAATGCGTTTCCCCTAGGGTTCATACTAGGAAAATGAAATAGAATTCCTTCAAGGAATCAGAGGAGTGTGGATTTAAACTTTGAAGATTAGACCACAAGTATTTAGTAATGAGTCACATGGAATGTGTCCGAACTTGAACCCTCTATTGTGAAAGTTTATATTCACGAGGAATGACTATGATAAAGTGTAAAATGTGAAACATGAGAAATTTTTTATATGTGATGTTCAGTTTTATTTGCTCCTATCTTGTGTACCAATATGAGGGCATGAGCTTCTTTAGAAAACTCTACAGTGGACCAGGTCTGTTATATCTATCACTGGGCGGACAACTATACCCTAATATAATGATGTCGAGTCAATTGACATAAGAATTAGTCATACCAATTTTTACTTAGTGAGTTACAACCCAACTACTTTTAAGGAAAATTAATAAAAGATGACAAGTTGTGTACGATATGAGATGAATGTTTATTATATTTCTATACTAGTAGTTGGTAATATATTGTATTCTAACATGTACCTTATTTGTAGAAATCAATTATTCTACTATTATTGACAACATGTAATCTTATTCTTAACTAGGTAGAAGATGTTATTGATAGTATGTCATCTTATTATTAACTTGGAAGCATGCAATCTGATCTGGAATAGTGACATCTAGGCCATCATCTTTTCTTATTATGATTTGAATTAAATTGTGATTTGAATAGTGTGGCTTGGTAGGCATTTCTTGTGTGAACTTCAACTTCAAACCCGCAGGAAATGTTCTTACTCTGGTTAGTGGGTTGTCACAGTGATGATGATGTTATTATTGTTGGATCATAAATGTTCAGAAATTGACTTTATTACTTTGATAATATTATTGTAATTATGAAACAATTGGTACTTACTAATTTATTAATAGAAATGCTCTTCAACATGGTTGAGAAGTTAAGATTTGACTAAATCTTTATAATTAATTAGACTATTGTTAAAAATGGATGTAATAATATATAAAATAAAAAGTTAGTTGTGGATAATATTGAAAAAATGAAGGTAAAATGAAAGTATGGAAAGTTAAAAAGGAATTCTCCCCACACACACACAGAACCATCACTGCCATCGTGTGCTACTATGAAACAACTACTCTTTAATTTTAGGGTAAGGAAGAGCCCATCAATGTAACAGACAAGTTTTTGCTCTTCTGTGAGGTTGGTGACATGTCTTTCCGGGAGATGGAACTGTCGGTTGTACTCAACCATTGTTTTGGTACCTTGGGTAAGGGTGAGGAATTGTTTGTGGTTCTCTTTTCTCTCAGAGGTGGGCTGGAAATGGTTGGTGAAAATGGGTTTGAAGGCTTCCCAGTTGATAGGGATGACCTTTTGTGACCGAACATAATTCTCTCACCACAACCTGGTCTCCCCATTCAACTGGTAGGTGGCAAAACCAACTTTGTCTTATTCAGGGAACCTCAAAACCCTAAAGGTGTTCTCCATGGACACCTACCAAGTATCAGCTTTATCGAGTTCATCATCCTTATCTTCCCCATAAAAGGCTTCTAGGCTAAATTATAGGAAATCTTGGATGGTAATGGGTTTTGGGTGATGGTTGGGTACTAAAAATGTCGTCCAGACTGCAAGGTTATGAAGTGCATCTATAATGGATTTCTATTTCATTTCCCACTCACCCATACTGGTGCTCTTATTAGCAGCTGCGACATCCTCATCATAATTCATGTGAGGCTTCTTTCCCTTATCTTTGGCACCAGAGGTTCCTTCACCATCCCTATTGTTCCTGGTTTTTGGGGCCATCTGCAAGGTTTTAGTTGATATAAGTTTTCTCATTTATAATTTTCAAATTAAGGATATTCTAGATCATGTCATTATTGCAACCATTGTTCTCAAATTATTTTCAAATTTTAGTTCTTTCCCATCCTTATACTACCTCAAAATGGAGAGAGTATATAGATCAAGACATGACACCTTAATGAGAGCGAGGAGATGAGAAGTCATCCTACTTTCTTATAATAGGTGGCTTGGGTAGTCCTTAAAGAAGATATGAGAAGGTAGAAGACTCTCTAGGGTTATAGAAAGTCCTTCCATTCATTTTTGGATCCACTAAGGCTAGGTGGAGTAGGGGGACCTCAGCCACCGTGAAGACGAATAGGAGGAATTATGCCAGAACCTCCTTTATGCTCTTTCTAGACACCTGAGTTTCACCATAGTGAACTTTAGGGCTTCCTTGGTTCGGTGATTAAGAACACCATTTCATTAATGCATATGAAGTGTGTTATGGCTATGATACCAACTGTCATAGAACCATTCTTACCCTAATCCCAATCCCATTGTCCAAATGTGCAGTCTTAAAGGGATTAGAGCGCCCGTCCCTGAGTGGCCCAAAAATCAAACACAGATAATATGAAAAAAGAAAATAACATTCATCTTTTATTGAAATGAACCAAAATGTTTATTATATACGGCTCGTAGGAAATATGGTAAGAAAAGTAGATAAGAAAACTAGCCAACAACTACATCCCTTTTAAAAGTTAGGTCCCATGAAGAGTCCATATTTGATGTAGCAGTCTTTATTTCAGCAGATGATCAAAGGAGTAGATAGCATGTGCAAAGTATCTAGTTCTTTGCATTACCTAAAATCAAGAAAATCGTGATGCAATCGACGCAATTGCATTGTACACTATCAAAACAAGTAAAACGGGTTATAGGAAAAATAGTATACTAGGCAGGACTTATGTTAAAATATAATCAAGAAATAGTTTTTCAAAATCATATTTATTTGACAAGACTTTTATTACGTATTACCCATTATGTTGATATCAAGAAGCAAGCTTATATATTTATGTGGCTCCATCACCCCAATAAGATGGGGGAGGTCACCAGGCTCCTTCTCTCCATATGAGGTAGGAGGTCAAAATGACTTGTACAAGGTCCATCCTCCAAATGAGGAGGTAACTTGCACTTAATATCAAAATTATCATCATTATCGTTATCATAATTGGGACAGTCATAATGGGCATTTTTATTTATGTTTTCATGTTATCTCAAGTATAATATGGAAAATAAGAAGACTAATCAGTGGGGAATAATAGCTCAAACAAATGCATAGCCAAATACAAGTTCAAGAGGTACATACAAATATCTTCAACACTACTAGTCTGGCCAAGGAGGGGATATAATAATAGTGTACCTTCCTGGTGAGTATTGAAAGTATGGATTCCAAGGAATAGTAGATCAACCCCTTGAGTCAGATCCAAGATCAACAAGATTGGATCAAGGGTCAAGATCGTGATGTTTAAAAGATAATGTTTCAATATTAGAGATTAGGGTTACATTTTCTTATTTCAACCTTAGGGTTAGGTCATCCACTTATAATCAACAATATTCTAAGATATCCAACATTATTCAAGTTTCAAGAATGTTTCAAGTATGAATGACCCACTTAGGTATTTTAGGAACATATGTTAACCCTAATCATTATCATTATTATTAAAGTCATTATCAAGTCTCTAGATCATCATCATGATAAATTAGCATAATTAGTATTCAATATTAGATCAAGTCTTGTTTGATAAAAAGTAGAGTCATGGGTCAGATATATGATCAAGGATTCCACAAGATAAGATCAATCATCATAATATTAAGATTAATCCTTTTTTCAAGGTGCATGATTCATATTCTAGTGTAGATGAGTCAAAAGGTTAGAACTAAATTCCTATTTCGTCAATTTTGGTTTTAGTATCTCAATATGATCATTAGAGTCAAGTATTAGGGTTTCCCAAAGATTAAACACAAAATAGAGTTATTAGCTAAATTATATGAGCAAGAGATCAAAATATAGTGATATCAGTGAGATCCATAAAGAATTATACTTCACAAGTATTTTTAATCAATTTCTTGGGTTTTCTTATCAATATTGACTATTTACTCATTTTTTGGAGCTAGGATGCATTTTTTATGATTTAAACAAGATTTGCCCATTTAATGGAATTTTAGAGGAGAAATTTTACCAAGAAAATAGGTAAACGAAAACAAAGGCCACTGGATCACTTGGTCAACTTTGTACATCTTGGAGAATCTACAGATGAGGCTTGGCGACCCCTCAGGCACGTACATTGGGGAGGCGGCCCGACTGGCTCAAAACTATTGGATCTCGATCAGATCTTGATTGGTAACACAGATCGAGGGCTAAGATGTATCGCCTCCAGGCGATGTCTCACGCGGGCTCGACGGTGTTGCGACGGAGCATTGATTGGAGAAAATGGGATGAATGGTGAGGAGAGTGAGTGAGAGAGAGAGAGAGATAGATCTAGGGTACCGATCGAGGTCGTGGGAGTAGGCCGAAGACATAGGTGGGGTTTTTATATGATTTTGAGGTTAGATTTAGGATTAACTTTTGGGTCACAGTACCCATGGTGGTGGCTGAGAGCAAGCTCCTATTTGATCTTTAACACATGCCTATTAGAAGTGGGAAAAGGGCTAGATGAGTTCATTTTGGCGAGGCGGACATTTTTTCTCACTTAGATTTTTAAATTGGGGTCAAAATGAGCCAATTACAAACTTGGCCGCATGGTCTCCTCTCTGTTAATTGCGGGAGGTAGGGGATGAACTCATAACTGCTCGATCATGCTCCAATCTGTGGGAGCATGATCCAAGGGTCAGGGTTCGCTCCAAAGGCCGGCCGCAAATCATGACCTGGTAATGGTTAAATAAAAGGCAAACAAAAGGGGGTTTTAGTATATAACTTCAAAATTCATAAAATTAGTAGGAATGTCCATTTGGGGTTAAATTTAGATCATAGCTTCACAAAAATATGTAGAATCTTTAGAAAAAGTTTGAGGGCCAGAAGATAAAATTTAAGGTAAAATTTTATTTCTTTGGGTAAAGTGATACTTTAATCTAATTTGTAATGGCATAATGTGTATAAAAATCACATTGGTCATCATATTTCAAATTTGAGTATCAAAATTGATTATGTAGCCAAGAAAAATAATTTGGGGTCATGATTGAACATAACGATGGAAAAATTGGAATTGAAAAAAAGATAGCAGTAAAACTCACATTATCACAAGTTCTTCACAAAGAAACAAATATTATAGTAAACGAGATACCTATTTTTTTATTAATTAGAAAGACTTGATCAGTAATTATGTTTGTGTGATTACAACTGATTCTATAGGCCTATAGTGTTGTTGGTTTCCTGTAGAAACTGACGTTAAGAAAAGTGACACCAAATGTCAAAAATGTACCAGTGGGTGAGTCGTACCTCAAGTCTTGTCTAGATTAGGATGGCAACTGTAATTACGTAACTTTGTAAGGTGTAGAGGGGTCATGTTTCACCACATCCATCACACACTAATGGCTTGCTAGGGTAGGGTTGTTTGCATGAGTTGATCTTAGGTAGAAACCCAAGAGGAAGACGTTGTAGAGAGGTTGACAACCAAAAGTTTCTAAATGTACTGAGGACATTCATATCTAGAATGCATTTAACAAGGGTAATAGAAATCAGAGTGTCGATGGTGAGATTGTAACATACCAGATCTAGAACCCTACCCTAGAACTTTGACCTTTTGGTTTTGACCAAATAAGGTTAAGGTTAGGATGATCCTAACAATCTAATGCATGAATAATGTAATCTAATATGCCCCATAATTCATTTGGATGGTAATAAGATGATAAATAACTTAATTTCATGCATAATATGATGTTAATGGGCCTCTAATGGGCCAAATGATAAAACCCATGTAAGAAATTCTAAAAAGTGAAAATAAACTCCAAATTCGTAATCCATACATAAAAATAAGTTTACATGTCAATTTCCATTTAATTTGGACAACCTTGAAATAATATGGTAAATTAGGAGAGAGAAATTTCCTAAAAGGTGTAATTAATAAATAAAAATAATAAATGACTCCAAAAGAGGAAAATAATATTATATTCGTAATCTATATAATAAATATAGCCTTTGGGTGAATTTTCATCCAATTTGGAGAAAGTTTGCTTAAAAGGTGAAATCAGGAGAGAGAAAGTGTGTAGAACCTTCAAAATATTAAATAAATACTCAAATAACCTCAACATGTAAAATTTATTGCAAATTCATATTCAACACACTAAATATAACTTGTGGGTCAAGTTTCATAAAATTTGGATGATCCTAATGCCATTAATGAAGGAGGAATGAGAAAATATGCTTTGACTTATTTAACACATTAAATGTTCCTAAAAGGCAAATATAATTGGATAATCAAAATCTACATGCCTTTATTGGCCTCTATGCAAAATTTGTCTTAATTTTGATTATGTTTGACCCCTCAATTTAAGAAAAAGAAATAAGGAAATAATGCTTTCTAACTTTGGTTTAATCGGATTCGATTTTGTAATTCAATTTGTCACGTCTGGCATCTAGTTTCCTTTAATGCGAGATCTCTCCTTGACCGTTTGATTATGATCAGACCACTCTGGCTCATCTCCTACCTTGGGTAGGAGACTACCGCTGCGGCTCCTGAAAATTGGTTTCCTTGCGCCAAATCTTTCCCTCTTCTCTCGATTTTTCTTCCTGTTTTCCTTTCCTGAGGTTTCCTCACTCGATTCCATGATGATCGAACCCTATTTATAGGGGGTTTCATCGCCCCTACCTCTCGGTCGAAAGAGGGACTCTCCGCTCCCCTGTTTCGAACCTTTTGTCGGTTCCTTTCTTTCTCCTCGCTTTACCGGGCCATCAGACCCCCCTCCAGACCTTCCCTGTCGTTCGCCGCCTCACCGTGAGTTCACACTTGGCACTAGTTCAGAATCTCATGACTCGAAGCTCACCAACCTGCAAGACAACTCCTGCCGCTAACCTCAGGGCTCCGTTGCGGGTCAGCACCTGACGTCTGCCCTCAATCGAGCTTCTATCAACCCACCGAGATTCGTGGTGGTACTCTGAAGCCTTCCTTATCCTTGGTTCCATCTGATTCGAGTTATTCTAGGTTTTCCCTTTTTGGTCTCTTTGTTCTGATAGGAGATCGGGTCCCTCGCTGGCTTCTCGTGTTTGAAGCGAAGAAGATGGTTCAATGCCTTCTTACCTATATACCCTTCATTTCCTTTATGTTTTGTTTTCTCGCCAGGGGTACTTTTGTCATTTTGTATTCTTTTTCCTTGGCCTTGGACGAGTCAGAGAGGGCCATTGGATCGCTGACATGGTGGCCCTTGTTTGGACCAAGCTAACAGGACCCTGGCCCATTCTCCCTCCTCTCTCTCGCCTGAAACACCGACTTAGCTTTTTGCTAATTTTCTGATTAGCTGCTTTTGTAAAATTTGTAGAAATTAACTTACTGATCCGAAAAATACAAATAAATACTCATTGGGATCAGAAAAATAAGGCCTATCTAATGATACATGTTTTGATAACTAAATCCAAATAGTAATGACATGTGTTTTCAATGGATGTAATTAATGATGAATTAACTTATAAAATACATAACTAATTATACATAAGTTAGAAAAATATAATAACATATGTTTTGAACTTGGGAAAATATAACCTAAAATATGGCATGGTTTTAGAAACCTAATTCACATATAAATAAAAAGGTGTTTTTTTTAGGGTTTTGAATCATTAATGGAAACCTAACCCTAATTCCACATATATGCTTAATAGGTTCTTTGGATGCCTAGGCTTGGACCTAGATGTGACTTTGGATCATTTGACTCTGAAGTTGAGTTATGATTGCATCCCACATTAATTATGTATTGAGCAATTTCTTATTCATATATCTTGATGTATGTTGCATTTCTGATTATTCATATTGAGCAATTCTTCTCTCTTATGTATGTTGTATCCCCTATTCATCCATATTGAGCAATTCACCTATCTTATCTCTCTTTTGACTTTTGCCTACACAAAATGTCCTATCTCTTGTTATCATGGTTCGTGTGAACTATCTTTTTTTGTTATAGACTTGGATATTTTCTTAATATCTATCTTGTACCTTGGTACATGTTGGTCACTTATATTGATATGTGCCACTTTGAAGTGGATGGTATATGTTTATGTTGTCTATTGTGTGATGGCAACCTTTGTATCATCTTCTGACTAAACTATTTACTTGCCTCTATATTTACATGCAATGTGAATCAGTAGCACTAGAATAATGTAAATTACTTTGGTTTTTGGGTGTGTGCCCTTTTTTATGGGATGGTGCTGGTGGTGCCCCATACCTGAGTTTCAAGGATGTGAAGCCTTGGCTCAACTTTTATATATTTGGGAGCTTGACAGTGAGTCATTCTTTATCAGGTTTTCAAGGATGTGAAGCCTTGGCCGCCAATTGTGTTTATATTGTTCTAGGGCTATGTTTATCTCACATGCATGTAGGATATTGATTGTGGGGTGTGTGCCCTACTTGTGCTTTGTTTACCACCATGGTAGTGGATTTATTTATGGCACAATCCTTTTATATGTTATTTTATGGCAAGTATCCCTTTTATCATGTTACTTTTCGCTTGATACCCGTTTGGGTGGTACTTGTCTCTTGTATGGGAAGCCTTTTTATTTTGATGTCCCTTAATCTTGATAAATTGCTCAATTTTCTTTTTAGTATGCACATACTAGCCTTTGCTGATGTCTCCTTTTGTTTTTCTTTTTCTGGGGTATGCTTCCAACCCTAGGTGGAAGACTTTAATGCATGACATGGTGACCTGGACTTAGTTTGTGATGATGAAGCTTGGAGACAATCTTGAGGTGGTTTATATTTCCTCTACATGGATCCTTGTGATGTAAGTTTAAGTTGTAACCCTTTGTTTTATAATTGAATAGTCAAATATTTTCTTCCGCTGCTATACTTTGGTCTTTTGTTACCATTATACAAAGATTTGAAAATTTTACACCCACTCTAACATACCTTCTGAGTGTGTTTGGACTGGAGGTTTTATTGTTCAAATTTTTAGTAGAGAAGCTATTTCGCTTCTTTACAGAGATGAAGACCGTAAGTCAGATCCATAAAGATGTATCAATGTCATATTCATAATTTCGTAGTGGCCTTGGAATCAGAGTGTTCTACCAATTCTATTGATCGTGAGGGTGACATCATTTGTGAATATCATGTAGTTAAGAAAAAGGGTAGAACCAAATCATGACTCAAGCATAGAAGATGCTCCGTCTAATAGAGTCTATCCCTTTCAAAAAGAATTGTTGAAAATGTGTAGCTATTGTGATATTTCCCATATGTGGTGAGTGAAAATAGGCACAAGCCAACCAACAAGTCTACTCCCAACAGGCGGGCAGAGACTAAGAACCCTCACCCATGGCCTCTGTGATAGGGTTGTAATAGTCTAGCGAAATAGTGCACGGAAAACTAACAAGCAAATAATAATTCCCAATCCCATTAGGGGTTGTTTGGGTGAGTTAATAGAGGAAATATTATGTTTCCCTTTGGTATTCTAACTACTACATTTGTGATTAAGCGTCTTGGATACTTTTAGGTGTTTTTATCCACTGTGATAGTTTAAATACACTATTTTCACACCAGTCATTCAACAACCCTCCTGAAAGATGCCAACATTGGCAAGATTTAGAATCCCACAACCCCTCTCTTCTCTCGCTCGATGAACGTTCCTCCCCCGAAAGCCTCAATTCTCTCCCTATCCCTCTCTTCTCTTACCTCAACTATCTCATCCCCTAACCATCTCCTCACCTGTCCTCCTTCCTTGGCTGCCACTCCTCCTTTGTGTTTGTCTCTTCACCTTTCTGTGCCCCAACTCTCCTTGGGTTTTCTAGGGTTTTGCTTCATCATTCTTTCTCTACCATCAACACCATTTGTGTTAAAGACATTGTGAATTGAGTTCTTGATCATGATGGTGGTGGCTGGTTTTCGAGGAGAAATAGTGCAAGGCAACAGTTGGGGGCCTTGGTGGTGGTGCTACAACCGCTAGACGACGACTGTGGCGATCTAAAGTCCTGCACCATCACCAGCTACATCCCATGGGGATGACGATTACTATCTACCACACTCAAGGATGGGGAGGAGAAACATAGGTGATGAGCAAGAGAAGAAGGGAGGAAGTTAGTCAATGTGACTTCTTGAGCAGGTAGAAGTGTCCTACAACCCTAAGTGGCGGAAGATGGAGAAAGAAGAAGAGGAAATTGGATCGGATCTACAGGTGGCGTCGGTTGGTGTTGTAGGTTGACAACATATTGCATAAGAGACAGATTAGATGACTTCTATTAAAGTGTCATAGATGGCGGTGGATAGTTTTTGTTTGGTACGAAGTGGACGAGGGGCATCATTGGTGGCTGTGGACCTGGAGGTGGAGAAGGGAGAGGTTGACAACAACTTGTTGTGGCTACAAGGGTAGGCGCTCGAAAGATACTAGTTGACTAGGATTTAGGGGACAATTTACATCTGGATGGAAGGTTACATGAGGATAAATAGGGGAAGAGTGAAGAGTAGCGAAGGGGAAAGCAAAGAGTTGAAATTTGTCAATAGACTAGTTAGACTTCACTTAATTAATTAAAAGGGAAAATAATGGTCAATAGACATGAATTTTTTTGACTTGGCTAATTAGGGCACATGGAAACATATTTTAACTTCTATTTTATATTTTATAAATATTGATTATATATTTCATTAATTGGGTGTCAAGGATAAGGAAATTAACACACTTCATTGATAAATTGTGACTTAATATTTTAGCATTATTCAATTCCTTTCATTTACTTCATAGGAGATTTTAGAGAGTCAAAAAATAGTTATAAATACTAGTTGATGAATATGTACATTATACTTTTATATTGAATTTATCTATTTATTTCACTTTAATACTTCATGTGTAAAGGATATTTATAAGTATAATATGTAACTTAATTGTAGCTAATCTTAATACATTCCAAATTAGGGAGAAATGGAACTAGTTTTTTTACTTTTGTTGAAAGGTGAAAGAATATGAGAGGGTTGTATAGAGTAATCTAGATTCGGGTATGTTACAAAATTTATGCATAGTACGTTTAAAAATAAAAACTAGGGTTTACATGTGTTTTGAATATCCTTAACAAAGACTTATACAACCCGATGAAGTTAGTTAATATTGTTCTTATGATGATTGAACTGAGACTGAGTTCTTAAAATCCCTAAAAGTTCAATGTTGGGATGAGAATGAGAGACAAATCCCCAATTGTATAAATCTAGTGAACGTGAGGAGATGTTCAAATTAAGGTATCATTACTTTAATCCAAGGTTATAAGTTTTGATGTAACAATCCATTCGTAATACGTCTATTCTATTATAATATAAGGAATAATGAGTAAACTACACATGAATGTAAGTTTTTTCTGCAACTCACATAATTATTAACTGAGAAAATGAATAGAGATTAAAGAGTAATGTGAAGCAAGCCTAATATGTTATACTTCTAAAATGATTAACTTATAAGGAATGGAAAGATGTTTGTAATTGCTAAAATGTCATTAGAATTCAAATGACATGGCACATTTATCTCAATGCAAGAAAGGAAATGGCCAAGGGTGAATTGTATTGTGACGATGATAAGTTATGGATGGAACATTTATAAAATGATTATTATTAAGTCTTTAATTTATTTGTTTGAATTACATTTGGACTAACCGAAATTGAAAGAACTTTACCAAAATTAGACTATGATACACTTCAATGAGAGAGAAGCGTTGTACATTTAGTGAATTAAGAATGATTGATTTCAATAATACAATAAGCATGAAACAAAAAAGTTAACAGTAATGAATCTAAAATGAAGAAAAATAAATAATTATCTTGGTGGATCTAAGAATCTAGCTCTAACCTTAATATGATGAGATATATGAGAATAATGAAAAATTCTCTCACATGAGGTAATGCAGAATGTAGATAAATATAATTTAAATCAATAAAAAGATAAAGTTCAAGAGTGTGTATTGATTCATTAGACTGCATTCTTGGATTGTAATTGTGTGTAAAAATATATGTTTTCTCAGGAAGGTCTATTCTCATGGTTTTCAAATGAGAAATTTTTGTGGTGGATAGAAACCCTGTCTGAAATATGGTAAAAATCGAAAGAGGAGTAATAAGTGTGCTATGCACATTTATGCATTGAGATTTATTTACATATATTCAAAATAGATGAAATAAGTATATGCTCTATAATTAACTCATTTTGAGTATGTTGGATGACACAAGATTTTTATATGTTGATAGTGTTGTTGGTACTAATGTCTCTATGAATATTGATTGAAATGTTACAAATGAAGTGAATTGAGAATATATATGAGGGGATTGAATTAACATGTTTTGGTTTGCAATTTAGAAACTCAGATTTGGTTAACTACTTAAGAATGTCATTAAATCTTTGGTTGATTGCCTAGTGATGATTATGAAATAATGTGAAAATGAGAAAGAAACATGTTTCTTGAAAACTATACATTGTTGTGCTTCTTATTATGGTGATTGTCTTTGTTGTTAAATTCAATGCTATTGAGTCAAACACAGTTAATAGAAGAAGAGGAAGGTGTAATTTAACATGGGATGTGCTTATAAAGAGAGGTTTTGAATCTCTACATCTTGACTAGAATATGATAAGTAAGAGATTAAGTAACAAGTGAAGTGATGATTTCATCTAGTTAGGTGTCATGAACACAATGAGTTTCCCCTAGGGTTCATACTAGGAAAATGAAATAGAATTTCTTCAAGTAATTAGAGGAGTGTGGATTAAAACATTGAAGATTAGACCACACATATTTAGCAATGAGTCACATGACATGTGTCCGACCTTGAACCCTCTATTGTGAAAGTTTATATTCACGAGGAATGAACTATGATAAAGTGTAAAATGTGAAACATGAGAAGTTTTTTATATGTGTTGTTCTGTTTTATTTGCTCCTATCTTGTGTACCAAATGACGGCATGAGCTTCTTTAGAAAACTCTACAGTGGACCAGGTATGTTATATCTATCACTGGGTGGACAACTATACCCTAAGATAATGATGTTGAGTCAATTGACATAAGAATTAGTCATGTCAATTTTTACTTAGTGAGTTACAACCCAACTACTTTTAAGGAAAATTAATAAAAGATGACAAGTTCTGTACAATATGAGATGAATGTTTATTATATTTTCTATACTAGTAGTTGGTAATATATTGTATTCTAACATGTACCTTATTTGTAGAAATCAATTATTCTACTATTATTGATAGTATGTCGTCTTATTCTTAACTAGGTAGCAGATGTTATTGATAGTATGTTGTCTTATTCTTAACTAGGTAGCATGCAATCTGATCTTGAACAGTGACATCTAGGCCATCATCTTTTCTTATTATGATTTGAGTTAAATTGTGATTTGAATAGTGTGGCTTGGTAGGCATTTCTTATGTGAACTTCAACTTCAAACCCGCAGGAAATGTTCTTAGTCTGGTTAGTGGGTTGTCACAGTGATGATGATGTTATTGTTGTTGGATCATAAATATTCAGAAGTTGACTTTATTACTTTGATAATATTATTGTAATTATGAAACAATTGGTACTTACCGGTTTATTAATAGAAATGCTCTTCAACATGGTTGAGAAGTTAAGATTTGACTAAATCTTTATAATTAATTAGATTATTGTTAAAACTGGATGTAAAAATATATAAACTAAAAAGTTAGTTGTGGATAATATTGAAAAAAATTAAGGTAAAATGAAAGTATGGAAAGTTAAAAAGGAATTCCCCACACACTCACTCAGAACCAGCACTGCCATTGTGTGCTACTGTGAAACATCTACTCTATAATTTTGGAATGGTACCACAAAAGAAGATTTCTTGCAGTTTTTAGATCACACTTGATGATTTTAGTAAAAAGAATGAACAAATTGATGATGAGATTTGATCCCCAAGCTCATTGCGGTTACATGAGCTTTTTGAATATATAGTCAGAATGTACATCAGAAAGAAAAAAAAAAGAATGAACAAATTGATGATGAGGTTGGGAGAGAGGGAACTGGGGAAGGAATAACCGCCTCTGGGCTGGTGTTATACAAGCCACGATTTTCGGGTTTCTTCACCTACAGTTTGTAGTAGTAATGACAAGGCGTGCCGAACCAATCTCGTGCTGTGACAGGGTTGTCGCGCGGGCTTCTGGCGGCCCCGCCATATCCGCAGCAGCTCCCTGAGGCCTGCGTAAGTCTGCGTCCGGACGCTTTGGCCCGTCGTCGAAGCCCCCACCACATGACCCGCCGTGTCCTCCGAGCCTCGCACATACCTCGCACGAGAGTACGGCGAAGACGCTGCAGCCAGAGCCGAAACCCGTGGGCAAACGCCGTGTTTTTCCCCTTCTTGTTTTCCGTCTTTCCCCACCCACCACCAGGACTTGCCCCTCCTAGGCGGTAGCTGCGCAGGAACGCCTGACGCCTCTCAACGTACCCGTGGTCCCGGTGGTTGCTCCGGCGTGGGAAGGGCGCCGGGGCCGACGTGATCGGCGGTTCCGTGGACATGGGTGGCAGAAGGTCGGCAGCTAGCTGCTCGTGGCTGGGAGAACGAGAGCGATAGACTAGGCTGGGCAGGTTCACGGTGGGGAATGAGTACGATACAACGAGTTCTTCCCCAGATGCGCTGCTTAAATAGTAGTATCCAGTTATGGGGAAGAAATGAAGACCAATGTGATGATGTTTGACTGTGAGGAGGCCGCGGGTTTGGTGTGGACTGAGTTTGCTGTGGTTGGATGGATCGCAGCAGTTACTCACGTGCCTGGTCTCTGCAACGAGGCGAAAAACGGCAAAGTCAGATCTGTTATTATCCACCGCGTTAACCACGTGGCGGAAATTAAGCTCGTTCCTGCGTCATTATCTCCATTAATTACAATGAGGCATAGAGGTGTGCCCGGAAGGTATTGACCATAACGGAAATTGGCAAGTTGACCGTGATGTGCATATCTTTATTTATATTATTGATATATAATTACTGAGATCACAGCGGCGAAGTCAGTTACATACTAAGATTTTTTTTTTGATAGAAGCCGAGAGGATTTTTATTCACCCCACCCTCTCCTTGCAGGCTAAACAAAGAAGTTCATATAGAACCAGCCTAACAGACTGACTATTCTAGCAGACTTAGACCCTATTCTATCGAACTCCAAAAGGTCAGAAATTTCTTGAGGCGGGTAAGTAAGATGGTGCACTCCCAGATCTTTAACCAAAGCAATGTTAGCCATATGATCAGCAACCTGGTTGGCCTCCATGTAGACGTTCTTGAATCTGATCACCCAGTCCCTGCACATAAAGAATTTTACAAGAGACAAGCCGTTTACAATCATTAGCCAAATCATGTTCATTGTTCATAGCTTTCACAGCTAGCAAGGAATCAGACTCAATAATGATCTTTTTATAGTTCATCTTCCATGCTAATTTGATTCCCTCAATGATCGCCCAAAGCTCAGCTTTCATAATCGAACAAGATCCAATCTTACTACAAAAGCCTTGCATCCATTCCCCATCTTCATTTCTAGCCAACCTAACTGATGTAGCCATCCCACTAGCCTTATCAAGCGCACTATCAACATTCACTTTAATCCAATCTTCCGGTGGAGGTTCCCATCCCACCCATAGGGTGATTTTGGCTTTGGGGAGCATAGTTTTGGACAATATGTCATTCACTTCCATGATGTCCCTGGATCTACTTCTTATAGCTCTTAAGGCATTACTCAAATTTTGCTCCTCTTCTTCAAACACCCATTTGTTTCTGTCACCCCATATTCTCCAAATTGACACTCCAAAAGTGATTGTCCAGTTCTCCTTGTTGTCTTTAAGTTGAAAGCACCCAAGGGATCAGATCGAGATTAAAGAAAGTCTTAGTCTTTTCAGCAGCATATAAACCATCCCAAACTCTCTTCACCGCAGGGTAGTCCCTCAAAGCATGAAGGCAATCTTCCTCCTCCTGCCTACATATTGGGCACATTGAAGATCTAGATAAATGCCTCCTACTCCTCTCCTTGTTGGTGAGAATTTTTTGGTGCAACAACACCCAAAGAAAGGCTCTGATTCTCTCCGGTCCAGGCCATTTTCAAACTAAGTTCCAGGTGCTAGAAGATGAAACATGATCAGTTTTATGGAGGATTTCAGTGAAACAAGATTTAACAGTAAAGTTTCCAGATTTGCTCCAAGCCCAGTAAGGATAGTCAACCCCAAGAGTGTCATTGGGAGGATGTATACTAGTAATTTTCACAATCATGGATAAAGGCAAAATTGAATCAAATCTCTTCCATTCCCATTCACCTCTTTCGTTGACATAGTCACTAATAGTTTTGTCAAGGGGTAGAATGCTATAATCAGAACTTGTCCAATTCAGGAGGTTATTTCCTCTCTCCACCCATGAGTCCTGCCAGAAGAACACACATTTTCCATTTCCTAGATTCCACATAATTCCTTTTTTGATTTCCTCTCTTAAGTTATAGATAACATTCCAAAGTACTATCCCTCTTTTTTTTCTCAGCATTCAACCAAATTCTCTCTTTTTTAAAGTATTTACCTTTCATGACTCTAGCCCACAACGAGTCAGGTTCAAAGATTAATTTCCAACCAATCTTCATAATGAACGCATTATTCATACTTTCAGCATGTCTGAGTCCTAGACCACCTTTATCTTTGGGTAAGAAGATAGTGTCTCATCCAACTAAATGAATCTTCCTTTTTTCCACCGAACTTCCCCAGATTAACTTTCTTGTAGTCCTATCAATCAAATTACAGATGGAACTTGGGATTTTGGTTGTTTGCATCACATGGTAAGGAATAGAGCACAACACACTCTTCTCCATAGTAATTCTCCCACCCAAAGAGAGGCGCTTCGACTTCCACTTGTTGAGCTTCTTATTAAATTTGTCCATGAGGTAGAAATAGGTTTTCTTGCTCACTCTCGAATGGATAAGAGGCACCCCAAGGTACTTGCCCAAATCCTCAGTCACCTTGAGATCAACAACCTCACTGATATTCTACCTAATACTTGACTAACATTAGAGGGAAAAAAAGATTTGTGACTTGTCCTTGGACATAATCTATCCAGAGCTGTTACCAAAGCACGAGAGGCATTGGATGATATTATTCATCTGGATTGTAGTGGCTTCAGCAAATAGTAGCATGTCATCAACAAAAAAAAGGTGTGATAGCTCAGGGCCCCTTCTAGAGATTTTTATAGGACTCCATTTTCCTTGATCAATATACTTTCCAATCAATTGGGACAACCTCTCCAAACACAACAAAAAAATATAAGGAGTAAGGGGGTCACCTTGCCTCACCCCTATATTCAGTTGGATGTCCTCAGTGACATTATCATTCCATAAAATTTTACAGGAGCCCAACTCCAAAGTAGACATGATGAGGGAAATAATATTGCTAGGGAGCCCAATGTCAATAAGGGTGTATTCAATAAAATGTCAACTCAGATTAGCATACACCTTTTCAAGATCCACCTTAATAGCCATCCAACCTTTTCCAGTTTTCCTCTTCCACATGGAGTCATTAACCTCTTGGACAATGATAATGTCATCGATGATTTGTCTACCTATAATAAAGGCAGATTGAGTTTCTGAAACCAACTTGGGCATAAGGCCGATCAAATTATTAGCAATGACCTTAGTCAAAAATGTGTAAGCAATATTGCAAAGACTTATAGGTCTGAGTTGATGACAAGAGGAAGATCTGTCAACTTTAGGAATCAAAACAATCAAGGCATTCACAACCTCCCTGCTGATAGTAGCATTAGTGAAGGATTCTTTGACCAAATTGATGATGGACTTTCCAACCAGATTCCAATTAGATTGGTAAAAAAGTACAACCATACCATCAGGGCCAGAGGCCTTCAGACCACTCATCTCAAATAAGGCATCCTTAATTTATTCATCCGAAGGAATTTCAGCCAGCTCTTTAATTTCAAAACCTTACATCTTGTAGAACTCCCCTTGTACTTCAAAGCGAGAAGAGATTTGTAAATCACAAAAAATACTTTTAAAATGCTCAACAACCATGTTTCTAACTATCCCCTAATTAACAACCCATTCCCATTTATGTCTTTGAGTATCCTGATCTTCTCTTTAGATCTAAACTTGAACAGATTGTGGAAATAGCTAGTATTCTGATTTCCCAAAAGGATCCATTCATTCCTTGCCTTTTGAGCCCAGAACAACTCGTCTTGACTAAGAACATCCTCTAACTCCTGTTGAAGTTTGTCCTCTTCCTCATCATTCCAAGATTGAGGTTTATTGCTATAGTTAGCTTGAATCCACTCAATCCTCTTAGCAATATCTTTCTTCTTATTGAAAATATTGCCAAAAACATCTTTTTCCCAGGCAATGGCCTTTTCTTGGAACTCCCTTTGAGCTTCCTCAAAATCCAAATCCGTATTCCAGGCTTCAATCATGAAAATACCAAATCCAGCATGTTTGATCCATTCAGCTTGGAAAGTGAAATGAGAAGCGGGAATATACATCTCCTTCCTACCTTTAAGAAGAATCTGGTTATGATCAGAACCCAAACGAGTAAGATGTCTAATATGTCCCTCCGGTTTTTGAATATTCCATTCTGAGCTGCACAACCCTCTATCAAGTCTGGCCATCCGGTTTTTCCTTTTCCAAGTGCAATTACCTCCTTCATAGGGGATTTCCATAAGCCTGTTATTCTCCATCATCTCCATGAAGTGCCTGGAATCAACATTATAGAAATTGGTACATCCCTTTCTTTTATTGATACTCAGAACCGAATTGAAATCTCCATAAATCACCCACGGTTCATTCACTGTACCTCCAACTTATCCAAGCCTATTCCACAACAAATTTCTCACAGTAGGATGATTACTACCATAAACAATAGTTATCTTCCATCTTGTCCAGCTCAGAACAATCTCGAAATGGACAAATTGTCTATGGCTGAGAAGGATATTCACCTGGCATTCTACAGCATTCCAGAGTATCCAAATACCCCCTGACTTCCCAATGGCTTCCACTCTATGACTATTTGAATATCCAAGTTTTTTAATAATGTTATCAGCACGTTTCCCACTCACTTGTGGTTCAACAAGACCAACAATGAGAGGTTTGTTATCCTTAACCAAATCTCTAAAAATCCTTCTTCTATTCTTGTCAGCAATACCCTGACAGTTCTAGACCATAATATTAACTTCCACAAAATTTGAAAAACTTACTTGTGAGTAGCACATCCCTACTCAACCTCTCCCTCCACGAAATCAGCTTGAGGGTTCTCACTATTATCCTCCTCCATCCTTTGCTTTCTGTTTCCTTTTCCCCTGTCTACAATATACGCAAACCTTCTTTTTAAGTTTAGACTTACACTTGGGTCAGCAACAGAGAAGACAAAGTTTCTTGGTTTATTTGTCCAGGACTTCCACGTATCAACTTGTGCTTGGCTCCCTGTATGTTGTGAAAAACTTGATGACCACTCTTTTTCATAGTTCTTGTTGTTAAAGACTAGATCATCACCCGAAATTTCCACAACTGAGTGCTCCTCCCCACTTACCAGATTCTCTTTTCCTACTCCCTGACTCCTTTAATTTGTAATGGCCTCCTTATTTGTGTTTCTCTCCTTCAGTGGTTCTCTGTCATTCTCTTTGTTGGGCCCCTCTTTGTTTGAACTTTTGGTCCATACTTTTGAGGTTATGGATTGAGGCTGTTGTTCTATTCTGTTCTCAGCACCCTCCACTTGTATCACCTCCTCAACATTAAGAGCATCAAAAGGATTATTCCCCCTACTCTCTCCTTTTTCATTACTCTTTGTTCCCACTCTCATTCCCCTATTCCTTCTTAGAGGTACTAGCATCCAGTCTCCAAACCCATTATTCTTAAGATGATCACCTACTTGTGGTGCTTGTCCTTCAACATTATTGCAATCAATATGACCATCTTGTTTAGAAGACTTGTGTGGAAAATTTATAAAATCATGACTTATTCTCCCACATAGAGAGCAGACTTGTAAGGACCCTGACCTTCGTTTAGGGCTTACCCTGTTTTCTTTGCTTAACCCTGGTGCTTTGATGCCTGCTAATAACCTTTAATGGTGATTAGGGTTTGGTTGTGCTTTGTTGAGAGTTGAAGGTGCTACTTGCAAATAACCCAAGTCTAGGGTTTTGTGGGCAAGTTTGCCATCTTATGAGGTGTTCCTCTCTCTCTTTGCTTCCTCTACGGTTGAGAGGAAGGCTTGGGCTTGTTGCTTGAGTTCTTTGGGCCTTGGTTGAGCTTGTTTGGGCCTTGAGGTTCCTTGTTTGGACTTGGTCGAGCCTTGTAATGGCCTAGGAGTGCTTGTATCGGCCAAGTTGAGAGTGTGCCGCCCATGGAAATGGTGTGTGTCGCCCTTGAGAGCAACATGTTGTGTCGCCCATGATGCTTGCCCTAGCTTGACCTTGTTTAGTGGACACTTGGTGCACATCTTGGACATGTGGATGAGGCTTGCTAGAGTGGTGGCTCGAGCTCTAGGACAAGTGTCCCTAGGTGTACGACAGCTTGCCATGTTCCACCTTGTTTTCTCCTCCCTTCCCTTCTATATAGGCGGTTCCTTCCTTAGCTTAAGGTCCCTTTGGTTCCTCTTCATCTTGTGCACGACACTCCCTTCTTCCCTTGCTTGTGTTGGCCGATACACCCCTTGAAGGAGCAAGCTTGGTGGTCGATACACCTTGGAGAAGCTGGTGGTGGCCGATATCCCTTGGAGCTCTCCATCTTCCTTTCTTGGTGGTGCGTGGAGATTGGAGTTCTTCTTCTTCCTTGGAGCTTGGAGCTTAAGGCGGGTTGCATAACTTCTAACCCTAACTACATTACTCTCTTTCTCTATATGTTGCTATGTACATAATCTTGCTTATATGCATGTTAGTAGTTTGGTTCTTGCTTAGCTTGCATGTTGGTCAATCCTTGTGATCTAGGGTTTGTAGGTGAGCAACACTCCTTTCTCCCCTTGGTCTAGAAGAGTGAGTTTTGGTCCTAGTGCCATGAGCAACACCCCTCCTTCCTAGTCGATTGAGGTGAGCTTGTGACCTAGTGGCTTGAGCAAGACCCTCTTCTCACCATGGGCTAGAAGGTGAGCTCGGTTTGGTGGTGACCCTTCTCTAGGGTTTTGGGTGTTCATGTGTGAGGTAATAGATAACCCTTGTTGAGATGAACCTTGGACGTTTTGGGCAGGGAGAGGTGTTGCTCGACATCCCTCTTGACCTAGACCCCTTACACGACACGTTTATGAAACACCTTGCCCAGTATGCTCACTTTGATAGTCGTTGGGAGTTCTATTTTGTGTTGGGCGCGCGAGCCGATTCTTAGTTGCCCGATACCAACCCTTGCACGCCTTTGAGTTAACCTTGCCCGGCAGGCTGCACGCCCGTGAGCTGCTCGCCCGGCCAAGTTCCACGCCAGCTAAGTGTGTCACACCTTTACACGACGCACCCTATGTCGCCCGACCGTTCCGCCCGGCACTCCCCTGCACAACACAGGTGCCCGATACACCTTGCTTGCCCAGCATAAGCTGCTCGCCCGGCACACGTTGCTCGCCCGATATGGTTAGCTTGCCCGGCACGAGCTGCACGCTCCAGCGCGCGTCACGCGGCTAACGCTCAACTGCCCGATACCGTGTACACCCTTGCACGCGTCGATAGACCCTGCACGCTCACCCTTGACCCAGCACTGCACGCGGGCCATGTGAGTTGGTTTGCCCGATACAGTTGGGTGGGAGTCAGCCATGCCCGGTATGGTATTTAGTGAGGGTTTTGGGTACTTCTTGTGAGGGTCCTTGGTGTTCTAGTGAGGGTTACCCATATTGATTGTTATAGGTAACGATGGTGATGTTTGTGCACGCTTGATAAAGTTTGTTCATCAAATCTTCTTATGGTTATACACACGAGAGTCAGCACCTTATTTGTCTTATAATGCCAAGAGTAATAACAAGCATGCATTAGGGTTGCTTGATAATGTGCCCACAAATGTAACCATGAGATGAGGCATGATTAAGGAAAGGATGTAATTATTAATGTCATTTTGTGTTGACAATATGCTTAACCCTAAATGCCACTTTGTGTTGATAATGTAAGTCTCCTGATTATTCATGTTGATTATTGAATAATGCTAACCATACAGGTAATGCATAGCCCAATGAAAGGCTATGAGGAACAATTATTTGTGAATAATGAGATGATAGGTGTATTATGAATACTGTCCCATGGTGATGATGATGATGTAAGCCTTGAAAGGAATTGGCACTATGTGATGAGGGATGGAGATCCCATGGTATGTGATGATCCTTGAAATGGATCTGGATTGATTGGCAAGAGGCCAAGTGATGACATGGGATGTGGGATCCTTGTAATGGATCAGTATGATGTGAATTGTAGTAAAAGCAAATGTTGAATTTATGATTGTTTATTTCCTTGCATGTTATACAACTTGGTTGAATCTTGCAATCCATCTAAAAGATACTAATTAATTATAGTTAAACCTATCATGTAGTTTGCCCTGGCCATAGATCCATCATCGTCAGGACTTTGTGATGGTGAAACGGGTTCTCCTGCGGGTTAACCCGGAGTGCATATTTTTGAATATGCGAGGTTTCTCCTAGCCTCAAATAGAGAGGTGAAACGAGTGCAGCTGCGGTTGTAGACTCGGATATGTGATGAGCATGGTGAACAGGCTCATGGCTCCGGATATGTGATATGATGAGCATGAATGTGTTCATGGCTCAAGAGCATGGTGATTAGGCTTGTGGCTCAGTTTTACTAGCGTCGTGACCTATACCGAGGCGGGCTAGGCAGAGGGTAGCCTGAGGAGCTGACCCTGTGGCTAAAGGCCACTTGAGCATGAGACTGTGGTCCTACTATGTTTCTCGTGTACTGACCACGAGGGGTGAGGTCGTGGATTTCGGCTCTTCCATTGACCTTGTATGGCACCGGATATGGGCTTCACAGCCGAAGGTTGGAATTGAACGGTACGGTTCATTTCCTCAGGGCATAATAAAATGTAATCCATCCATTTAGTACTTACTACTTAAGACAAACACAAAACATTGGTTGAGGCCTTGTTTGTGTAGATACTCTCTTTATATGTTGCAGTTACTTATATGTTTTTCATATGGAGTAGAACTCAGATATCTTGTCTTGTTTATCATGTTTCACATGTAATACTTGGATATATCTGGTAAGCTTAGATAGCTTTATTTCATGGACGACTCTTGCTATATCTTTTATCAGTTAGCTGCTTAATGTATATGATCATATGAGGTTTTATAGTTTTGGTGGGGAGTTATGCCTCCCGCTGGGACAATGTTCAATTGTCTCACCCCGCTGGTTTACGCCCTTTTTAGGTGGTCAGGCTAGACGTGGTGGTGGTCGCGGAGTTGCGGCCGAGCAGCAAGAAGATCAGTAGAAGGCAAGCGTTGGATATGCTGCTTCTTTGGATGTTTTGTGATAGAGTCTAGAGTCATCCCTGTACTCTCAGGTCCTTGGTGGTGTTTTGACGTAGTTTCACGATGTACATCTATTGATGTTTTATATATCCTGCTGCTGGACGGATGTGGGCCTTATGTATGTATAAACAGGTGATGAACTCGTGAGACGACATGAAAGATGTTGTTCTAAGCTGTGGACATGTATCCAGGCTTGAATGGATATGTATATAACTTGTTTTCTTGCAGGATATGGACTCGAATGTGATTGTTTCTCAGTTTATCAGTTTTCTGCAATCGGTTTTAATTAACCCGTGTTTTATAATATGTGGTTATGGTGATTTCCGCACGTTTTCGCGTAACACCTCGTTGTCTGTGTGATAGTGGGATGTGTTGCCACAAGTTTTGGTATCAGAGCTCTAGGTTTGCTGAGTCTACAGGGATCTAGGACTAGGTTGTGTCTGTTCTTATGAGTTTTCCAGATTTTCTCACAATCATCTTCTGCCCTCAGCGGAAGAAAAGCCAAGATGTCTGGAAACCATGAAGAACACGCTGCTGAGCACAGCGATGCTGCATCGGTTGATGGAGCAGTAGGTCAGGCACATAAAGATCGGGTGCCTGAGGTCCCCCAACCTGACCCAGCCATTCTTGAACATCGTGCCTACCAACAACTTATGGGGCAGATGATGGCTACGATGAATCTCATGGTTGAGCGATTACCAGTGCTCCTCCGCGAGTACATGTTCCCCATGGTGAAACATCGGGTATTGGGAAGACCTTTGAGCGACTTCGCCGAGTCGGAGCTTCGGATTATGCTGGAACGGCTGATCCAGTGGATGCAGATCTGTGGCTGACAAGTCTTGAGAAGGCTTTCTGGATTCTCGACATCCCCAAAGCAGACAAAGTAAATCACGTTGTCTACCTTCTAAAAGGTAGTGCTGGTCACTGGTGGACCATCGAGGAAGAGAAGCGGCCCGGTGAGGTGATCTGTTGAGAAGTATTCCAATGTGAGTTCGTCAGCCGATACTTTCCCGAGACGTATCTGGATGAGAAGATCAATCAGTTTGAGAGTTTGTGGCAAGGAACGATGAACATCACCGAGTACGAAGCCAAGTTTATGGATCTGTTGAGGTTTTGTCCTCACATGGCGGCAATAGACGAGGAACGTATCAGACGTTTCGAGAAAGGTTTGAGTGCTGAGCTGACAACACCAGTTTATGCGTTGGAGAACCGGGAGCGGTTTGCGATGTTTGTGGAATCTGCCTGGAGAATCGAACAATCTGTAAGGGAGAAGAGGGAGTCTATGGCTAAGAAGAGACCTGCTCAGTTCCAGAGTCAGAGGTTTGGTGGCTTCAAGAAGCCCATGTTTTCAGCACCGGCAGCGATGAGAGGTTCTGGTAGACCGTCTCAGTGGCCTCTGAGTAGAGAAAGAGGTTATGTTTCTTCCCCACCTAAGGCACAAAGTTCAGCTTCCATGGCAGTGACGGGGCCATCCAGGCCACGAGTTGATGTTAGGACATGCTATGCTTGTGGTCAGATAGGGCATGTCAAGTCAAGTTGTCCCTACAAGGATGAAGAAGTGACACATCAGCCGAGGAAGAACCTTCAGGAGTCAGAGAGACCACAACCCAGTGGTAGCAGAGGATGAGGACGCGGTCAAGCGTTTCAAGCTGGATCGTCTGCTCAAGGAAACAGAGGTTGTGGACAGCAAGCGACGACTCGATTCTATGCCATGAGTCAGCCGGAGGCGATAGTCAACCCGCGAGTAGTGACAGGTCAGATGGAGTTATTTCATTCTGATATGTCTTCTTCTTGCCATATATCTGTTCTGGTTGACCCGGGTGCTACACACTCTTTTATCACCTATAGTATGCTTGAGAACTATCATTTACCTGTTAATCGTAAGAAGGATAGTTTGTTGTTAGAAACCCCTCTTGCTGGTTCCTCGTTGCTTCGAGAAGAGTGTCCATCTTGTGTCTTGTCTTTCTCGGGACACCGCATTCAAGTGGATCTTATACCACTTGATATGCATGGGTTTAATGTTATCCTTGGGATGGATACCTTAGAGAAGTATAAGGTTGTTCTGGACTGCGGCACCAAGCAGGTAGTGTTTGATGATGCTGGAGAGAAGTGGATCTTCCAAGGAGATAGGAAGATTCTTCCGACACGTCTAGTATCAGCTATCGTGGCAGATAGGTTGTTACGACAAGGATATGAGACGTTCTTAGCTCATGTGGTGGATACCGTTGTGGCTACCAAGGTGAAAGGTCGTAGTCTCGAGGAGGTGTCAGTTGTCCAGGAGTTTGCAGATGTGTTTCCTAAGGAGTTTCCTGGTGTTCCTCCACCCCGAGAGATTGACTTTGAAATCAATCTGGTACCAGGGACGCAGCCAGTTGCACAGACACCCTATAGAATGGCTCCAGTCGAGATGGCAGAGTTAAAGAAGCAGTTACAAGAGTTGTTGGACAAAGGTTTTATCCGACCAAGCACATCGCCCTGGGGTGCTCCCGTGTTGTTTGTCAAGAAGAAGGATGGTTCGATGCGGCTGTGTATAGACTACCGACAGTTGAACAAGGTCACAATCAAGAACAAGTACCCTTTGTCGAGGATAGATGATCTGTTTGATCAGTTGCGTGGTGCTACAATGTTTTCAAAGATCGATCTACGGTCCGGATATCATCAGTTGAGAATCAAGGCAGATGACATACCAAAGTCAGCTTTCAGGATAAGGTATGGTCACTATGAGTTTGTGGTTATGCCGTTTGGGTTGACCAATGCACCTGCTGCTTTCATGGACCTGATGAATAGAGTGTTCCATCCGTTCTTAGATCAGTTTGTCGTAGTCTTCATAGATGACATCCTGATCTATAGTCGGGACATGCTAGAGCATGAGAAACATCTTCGAAGAGCGTTGACTCTTCTTCGCCAACATCAGTTGTATGCTAAGTTCGGTAAGTGTGAGTTCTGGTTGGAAGAGGTGACTTTCTTAGGTCACGTAATATCTGCTGAAGGAGTCAAGGTAGATCCGAAAAAGGTGGAATCCGTTACAGAATGGGAACAGCCAAAGATGTCGATAGAAGTTCGTAGTTTCCTGGGTTTAGCGGGATACTACCAGAGGTTTATCAAGGACTTCAGTGCGATCACATTACCAATGACCAAGTTGACAAGAAAGGACGTGCCTTTTGTTTGGAATGATCAATGCCAGCAAGCTTTCCAGAGTTTGAAGGAGAAGTTGACCAGTGCTCCAGTGTTGATCTTGCCAGAGCCTGGGAAGGGCTATGTAGTTTTCTGTGATGCTTCCAAGAAAGGCTTAGGTTGTGTGCTGATGTAGGAAGATCATGTGGTTTCTTTTGCTTCGCGACAGCTCAAGAAAATGAGGAGAACTATCTGACTCATGATTTGGAGCTGGCGGTGGTAGTTCATGCGTTAAAGAATTGGAGACACTATCTGTATGGGGTAGTGTGTCAGATCTTTACGTATCATAAGAATCTGAAGTACATCTTTACACAACAAGAGTTGAACATGCGACAGCAGTGATGGATGGAGTTGATCAATGACTACGACTGCACTATCGAGTATCATCCTGGGAAGGCGAATGTGGTAGCTGATGCGCTTAGTCAAAAGTCTTCCTTTTCATCCAAGAAGGCGCAGCTAAGTTCTCTGGTATGCCATAAGAGAGATATGCTTGTCTCCTTGCGGAAGATGAACGTGCAGATGGAAGTGTCTTCGTTAGCTGGACTTTTAGCACAGATGCAAGTCAAGCCTATGTTGAGATAGCAGATCAAAGATGCACATCAGTCGGATGATGCAGTACGATTGATTAGATCAGAGTTTGGCAGCGAAAAGTGTGATGGGTTCCATGAGTCTGAGGATGGGCTAGTCTGCTATCGTAATAGGATGGTGGTTCCTGATGTTGATGAGCTGAGAAAGTTGGTGCTCGAGGAAGCACACACGTCGATGTATGCTATGCATCCAGGTGTCACCAAGATGTACCATAGTCTGAAGGACTTGTATTGGTGGCCCAACCTGAAGAAAGATGTAGCTGAGTTTGTGGCAAGATGTACAGTCTGTCAGCAAGTGAAGGCTGAACATCAAAAGCCGGCAGGTACATTGCAACCTTTGCCGATACCGCAGTAGAAATGGGATCACATAACCATGGATTTCGTAGTTGGTCTACCCAAGACAACTAGGAATCATGATTCCATATGGGTGGTTGTGGACAGATTGACGAAGTCTGCCCATTTCCTACCTGTGAAGACGACGTATACAACTGAGAGGCTCACTCGAGTATATGTAGATGAGATAGTCCATTTGCATGGTGTGCCAGCAACGATAATATCTGACAGGGGTCCTCAGTTCACGAGTCGTTTCTGGGAACAGTTGCACAGAGCGTTGGGAACATAGTTGAGGTTTAGTACCGCTTTCCACCCGCAGACAGATGGACAGTCTGAAAGGACTATTCAGATTCTGGAAGATCTCCTTCGAGCTTGTGTTTTACAGTTCCTAGGCAATTGGGATGTGCATCTGAGTTTGATAGAGTTTTCCTACAACAAAAGTTATCAGCGGAGCATTGACATGGCTCCTTATGAGGCTTTGTATGGGAGGAAGTGTAGATATCCTTTGTGTTGGTATGAGTCTTGTGAGTATCAGTTGTTGGGTCCTGAGCTGGTGCAGCAGACAACAGAAAAGATCAAGGTGATACAGCAACAGTTGAAAGTGGCACAGGACAGGCAGAAGTCTTATGCAGACAATCACCGATGACCTTTGGAGTTCTAGGTAGGAGACAAAGTATATCTTAAAGTCTCGCCGTGGAAATGTGTGTTGAGGTTTGGCCGGAAGGGTAAGTTGGCACCCAGGTATATGGGGCCTTACTCAGTCATAGCACGTGTTAGAAAGGTAGATTACGAGATAGAGTTACCTCCAGAGTTGCACAGGTTACATGCAGTATTCCATGTCAGTATGCTGAAGAAAAGCCATCCAGATTCAGGAACAGTGATACGTCCAGTTGAAGTTGAGCTTGATGAAGATGTGACCTACGAGGAAGGTCCTGTGGCAATCCTTGACAGAAGAGTCAAGAAGATGAAGAAGAAGGACCTGGTTCTTGTGAAGGTTCTTTGGCAGTGTCGTGGCGTTGAGGAAGCCACCTGGGAGCTTGAGGAAGAGATGAGGAGAAAGTATCCCTCACTTTTCTCTTCGGATTTCGGGGACGAAATCCCTTAAAGGGGGTTAGATTGTAAGGACCCTGACCTTCGTTTAGGGCTTACCCTATTTTCTTTGCTTAACCTTGGTGTTTTGATGCCTGCTAATCACCTTTAATGGTGATTAGGGTTTGGTTGTGCTTTTTTTAGAGTTGAAGGTGCTACTTGCAAATAACCCAAGTCTAGGGTTTTGTGGGCAAGTTTGCCATCTTATGAGGTGTTCCTCTCTCTCTTTGCTTCCTCTACGGTTGAGAGGAAGGCTTGGGCTTGTTACTTGAGTTCTTTGGGCCTTGGTTGAGCTTGTTTGGGCCTTGAGGTGCCTTGTTTGGGCTTGGTTGAGCCTTGTATCGGCCTAGGAGTGCTTGTGTTGGCCAAGTTGAAAGTGTGATGCCCATGGCAATGGTGTGTGTCGCCCTTGAGAGCAACATGTTGTGTCACCCATGATGCTTGCCCTAGCTTGACCTTGTTTAGTGGACACTTGGTGCACATCTTGGACATGTGGATGAGGCTTGCTAGAGTGGTGGCTTGAGCTCTAGGACAAGTGTCCCTAGGTGGACGACACCTTGCCATGTTCCACCTTGTTTTCTCCTCCCTTCCCTTCTATATAGGCAGTTCCTTCTTTAGCTTAAGGTCCCTTTGGTTCCTCTCCATCTTGTGCACGACACTCCCTTCTTCCCTTGCTTGTGTTGGCCGATACACCCCTTGAAGGAGAAAGCTTGGTGGTCGATACACCTTGGAGAAGCTGGTGGTGGCCGATATCCCTTGGAGCTCTCCATCTTCCTTGCTTGGTAGTGCGTGGAGATTGAAGTTCTTCTTCTTCCTTGGAGCTTGGAGCTTAAGGCGGGTTGCATAACTTCTAACCCTAACTACATTACTCTCTTTCTCTATATGTTTCTATGTACATAATCTTGCTTATATGCACGTTAGTAGTTTGTTTCTTTCTTAGCTTGCATGTTGTCCGATCCTTGTGATCTAGGGTTTGTAGGTGAGCAACACTCCTTTCTCCCCTTGGTCTAGAAGAGTGAGTTTGGGTCCTAGTGCCATGAGCAACACCCCTCCTTCCTAGTCGATTGAGGTGAGCTTGTGACCTAGTGGCTTGAGCAAGACCCTCTTCTCACCATGGGCTAGAAGGTGAGCTCAGTTTGGTGGTGACCCTTCTCTAGGGTTTCAGGTGTTCATGTGTGAGGTAATAGATAACCCTTGTTGAGATGAACCTTGGACGTTTTGGGCAGGGAGAGGTGCTGCCCGACAGCCCTCTTGACCTAGACCCCTTGCACGACACATTTATGAAACACCTTGCCCGGTATCCTCACTTTGATAGTCGTTGGGAGTTCTATTTTGTGTTGGGTGCGTGAGCCGATTCTTAGTTGCCCGGTACCAACCCTTGCACGCCTTTGAGTTAACCTTGCCCGACAGGCTGCACGCCCGTGAGTTACTGGCCCGGCCGAGTTGCACGCCAGCTGAGTGCGTCACACCTTTCCACGATGCACCCTGTGTCGCCCGACCGTGCCACCCGCCACTCCCCTGCACGACACAGGTGCTCGATACACCTTGCTCGCCCGGCATAAGCTGCTCGCCCGGCACACTTTGCTCGCCCGATATGGTTAGCTTGCCCGGCACGAGCTGCACGCTCAGCGCGCGTCACGCGGCTAACGCTCAGTTGCCCGATACCGTGTACACCCTTGCACGCGTCGATAGACCCTGCACGCTCACCCTTGACCCAACGCTGCACGCGGGCCATGTGATTTGGTTTGCCCGATACAGTTGGGTGAGAGTGAGCCCTTCCCGGTATGGTCTTTAGTGAGGGTTTTGGGTACTTCTTGTGAGGGTCCTTGGTGTTCTAGTGAGGGTTACCCATATTGATTGTTATAGGTAACGATGGTGATGTTTGTGCACGCTTGATAAAGTTTGTTCATCAAATCTTCTTATGGTTATACACACGAGAGTGAGCACCTTATTTCTCTTATAATGCCAAGAGTAATAATAAGCATGCATTAGAGTTGCTTGATAATGTGCCCACAAATGTAACCATGAGATGAGGCATGATTAAGGAAAGGATGTAATTATTAATGTCATTTTGTGTTGACAATATGCTTAACCCTAAATGCCACTTTGTGTTGATAATGTAAGTCTCCTGATTATTCATGTTGATTATTGAATAATGCTAACCATGAAAGTAATGCATAGCCCAATGAAAGGCTATGAGGAATGATTATATGTGAATAATGAGATGAAAGGTGTATTATGAATACTGTCCCATGGTGATGATGATGATGTAAGACTTGAAAGGCAGTGGCACTATGTGATGAGTGATGGAGATCCCATGGTATGTGATGATCCTTGAAATGGATCTGGATTGATTGGCAAGAGGCCAAGTGATGACATGGGATGTGGGATCCTTGTGATGCATCAGTATGATGTGAATTGTAGTAAAAGCAAATATTGAATGTATGATTGTTTATTTCCTTGCATGTTATACAACTTGGTAGAATCTTGCAATCCATCTAAAAGATACTAATTAATTACAGTTAAACCTATCATGTAGTTTTCCCTGGCCATAGATCCATCATCGTCAGGACTTGGTGATGGTGAAAC
This sequence comes from Alisma plantago-aquatica, assembly GCA_963693085.1. NCBI lineage: Eukaryota > Viridiplantae > Streptophyta > Magnoliopsida > Alismatales > Alismataceae > Alisma > Alisma plantago-aquatica. The sequence goes on along the minus strand of OY856411.1, from coordinate 539,424,534 downwards.
GGGTTCTCCTGCGGGTTAACCCGGAGCGCATATTTTTGAATATGCGAGGTTTCTCCTAGCCTCAAATAGAGAGGTGAAATGAGTGCAGCTGTGGTTACAGACTCAGATATGTGATGAGCATGGTGAACAGGCCCATGGCTCCGGATATGTGATATGATGAGCATGAATGCGTTCATGGCTCAAGAGCATGGTGATTAGGCCCGTGGCTCAGTTTTACTAGCGCCGTGACCTGTACCGAGGCGGGCTAGGCAGAGGGTAGCCTGAGGAGCTGACCCTGTGGCTAAAGGACACTTGAGCATGAGACTGCGGTCCTGCTATGTTTCTCGTGTACTGACCACGAGGGGTGAGGTCGTGGATTCCGGCTCTTCCATTGACCTTGTGTGGAACCGGCTATGGGCTTCACAGCCGAAGGTTGGATTTGAACGATACGGTTCATTTCCTCAGGGCATAATAAAACGTTATCCAGCCGTTTAGTACTTACTGCTTAAGACAAACACGAAACATTGGTTGAGGCCTTGTTTGTGTAGATACTCTCTTTATATGTTGCAGTTACTTATATGTGTTTCATATGGAGTAGAACTCAGATATCTTGTCTTGTTTATCATGTTTCACATGTAATACTTGGATATATCTGGTAAGCTTAGATAGCTTTATTTCATGGACTGCTCTTGCTATATCTTTTATCAGTTAACTGCTTAATATATATGATCATCTGAGGTTTTGTAGTTTTGGCGGGGAGTTATGCCTCCCGCTGGGACAATGTTTAATTGTCTCACCCCGCTGGTTTACGCCCTTTTTAGGTGGTCAAGCTAGACGTGGTGGTGGTCGCGGAGTTGCGGCCGAGCAGCAAGAAAATCAGTAGAAGGCAAGCGTTGGATGTGCTGCTGCTTTGGATGTTTTGTGATAGTCTAGAGTCATCCATGTACTCTCAGGTCCTTGGCGGTGTTTTGACGTAGTTTCACGATGTACATCTGTAGATGTTTTATATATCCTGCTGCTGGCCGGATGTGGGCCTTATGTATGTATAAATAGGTGATGAACTCGTGAGACGACATGACAGTTGTTGTTCTAAGCTGTGGACATGTATCTAGGCTTGAATGGATATGGATATAACTTGTTTTCTTGTAGGATATGGACTCGAATGTGATTGTTTCTCAGTTTATCAGTTTTCCGCAATTGGTTTTAATTAACCCGTGTTTTTCATAATCTGTGGTTATGGTGATTTTCACACGTTTTCGCATAACACCTCGCTGTCTGTGTGATAGTGGGATGTGTTGCCACAAGACTCTTGATAGATTTTCATACATTATGGCATAGTCCTTGCCTTCCACCTGGATTTTGGCATGTACAGGATTATTGAAGTTAATCTCCACCGCTATTCTAGCAAACTTTCCCCTTTGTTGCTCCTTCATATTTAGATCAATCCTCATGGTTTTCCCAAGGTAGTTCCCAATTCTGTGGAGAACTGTTTCATCATAAAGTTCAAGAGGAAGGTTGGGGATCCTCGACCAAACGACAGCAAAGTTATGACTCCCATCCAGAGGGTCAAAAACAGGTCTCCAGGGTCTCACTGACAAATAAGCACCAAAAATCATCTAGGGCCCCTCCGTCAACGCTGTATTATAATCCACCTAAGTGGTCATCTGGACAACATTAAATCCCCCTTCAAGATCTACCAAATTGAAGGGTCATGTCAGTCGCCACAGGGCTTTTATGTGGTTCCTTAACACAGAATATGAAATCTCCTTTCTGATGAGTTTAATGATCACTGCAAACTTCCATGGTCTGGCCAGAATTTTCTTTGCTCTATTGGTAATGGAGATATCAGTCATCTGACCTGAATTGTCGACGATGATGTCTTCACTCAGAATCTTCCGATCTTCTTCAACCACTGATCCTATCGCAAGGCCCATGGATTCTAACAAACTGTCTCGGAAGGACTTCCTCTTCCCCCAGATCATCTGCGGCATTCCCTCAGCAGTAGGATCGATCCGCTTAACTTCCTCATTTCTTCACGTCTCTGCCGCTGCATTTGCTTCCGCAGTAGTCTCTGCTATCAGATTTTGTCATGTGTCCATAGCTTCCGTTTCCTGATCGGCCTCCCCCATGGAGGCTACCGCCGCCGCCGCTCAGATCGTGAGTCGCTTCTCAGAACGCCTTCCAGATCGTCAGAGCACCTAAACATGTAAACGATTCCTTGTCGGGAACGTTAGTTAGTTACATACTAAGATAGATATACATGGTTGTTACAAAGTCCGGGATATTTTATGTGACGTACTGAGACATGAGAATTTTTTATAAGAAATGGATATATGTTAATTTTCAAGAGGGAAGGTCAAAGTTAAATCAGTTGATATCTTAATATTTGATAGATTTAAGGAAATTATGTATATGCGAATTTGATAGATGGTGCATTTACTCAAAGTAACTGATCAAGAAAAGGTGTGCAACGATGATCAACGTCTTTTTATACCTTTAGATTTGACATATTTGACTACTTACGGCACGTTTGGCATGAAGGATACTGAGTAGGATGGAAGTCTAACCGTAGTCCCTACCACTAGCCGGAATCACATGTTTGTTTGCTTGAACTCTGCACTTGGGATGGTATTCCAACGGTAGAGGACTCCCAAGCGAGTGGGACTGCCCCACACCCCACTACCCCCTGGTATTATCGCAGTATACGCCTGTTGCCTTCCGAACCCGATACCTCCGAATTTGACTGTCAATCGTCTTTCTGCTGCCAACCTTCCTTCATGTCTGTCTTCTATTTCTGCTCCATGTAGTTGTCTGCGTCTCTCTCTCCTGGCCATAGACTTCCTATAGGTCATGTTTCTCTGGTCGCCAACTCATAGGGGCTCCTATCATCTTTGAGACCTCCAACTCGGACCTCTCGTATATGATTCCCATAGGTCATGATTTTGACGCCATTGTTGTCATGCGAAGGTCTCTTCCCTCGCTATCCAAGCGCCAGCTACAACATGTAACTGGAAAGATTATCATCCTCACTTCTACAGATTCGGATGAGAGGAAACTATGGACTACGATACATCTTCCTTCAAATCTGAAATCAATTGTAACTTGTCACTGATACCAAAATGGTTAGAGAACTGCTGAAAAGGTGTTTTCTGTCAATGCAGCATTGAGGGTACGAGTTGCTACGCTCTGCCAGATCGTAATGGACAAATGAATTTCTATCTTCTGGTGAATATCAATATTAACAAATTCTCTGCAAATTCTTGAACCGTTCTACAGCGGATGAAAATAAATTGGGATGCGGAAAACCTTTCCCATCCTACGCTTTAACAAATATAGGAAACGATATCGTAATCCTTTGCTTCTAATATCTCATCCATTCCATTCCATCTTTAATTTGTAAGTCAATCTCATCCAACGTACCAAACATAGCCTTAGCACTGTAAGTTGTGGAACTTTTCAAGAAGGTTCTACACATTATATATTCTAACATCATGATCCAAATATATGGATATAGTATTCCTAAAGATTGATTTTTCTATTCAGAAAAGATTGACGGTGCAACTTTTTATCAATCTTCCTTTCGTCTCAATATGATAATGTTTACTCATAATTAAAGTTACGAGAAGTAATGATAGACATATTTAAGGGAGCACAGTTGTAAAAAAAGAAAGTAGAAAGTAATGTTAATACGACCAATATGTAAAGTAGCATATATAGATGAGAAATGAGAATACGAGGGAGGCAGACCTATAGCAAGCCTCAAACAAACTAAATAAGATGCTAGTCAAGCAGAAGCCTATGAAGTGCAATAATCTTTTTGCTATCATAAGTAAACCCACCACTCTCAAGGGCAACATTTCTTCAACAAAACACGGCTACATGTAGTATCATATCTAGCTACTCACCTATATTTTCTCGACACCATCACACATTGTAAGTGTTGGTAAGGTATGCCCATAGAACCAATCATATGATGATTGACATGGCATATAAAGGATTTAATTAATATAATATATATGAAAGGCATGCTTCTAATTGAGTCTATTTCACACAGTTATGAGATAATGAGGAGACATGGTGAATGTCTAAAGAATGACATTACTCAATGAAGTATATTTTCAAGTACGTGACTTGGAAGAATGAGATCGTACACATGTTAAGAGTAGGTGCATTCTTATTATGGCCCTAGTTGATTGTTATTGTTGAAGGAAGATAGATACCAGCAACACATAAGACTAGAGTGTGGGTTGGTTGATGATAGAATCTCATTAGTCATGATATGGTATATCAAATCAAGCACACAGATACATACTAGGGAACAATGTATTAGACGTACCTACCTTGATAGTGCCACATGATAATCATAATTGGTGGTCATAGTCACCTCTCATAGTGAAGGTGGTGATTGTGATTCTTAGACCTGAAATCATTGCACTCATCACATGTCATTGGGTATACTTTGACATCATCAAACATAATCTTGAAATACAAGTTGCCATAAAGGTGTTGATTGTGTAGCTTTGACACATGGGGAATGGCTATGAGTGATAGAAATGGAATTTTTTCCTTCAAGTGAATTTTGATATCCTAGACACTTGATAAGTGAGACTGAGAAACACATGTGTATGCACATGTAAATCAATATATATGATATTGAGGTCACATTATCTCAGACAATCTACTTTTGGTTCAAGGAGCATGTTTGAACATTGAGATGATTATGACATGCCTTGAGTTCACTCTGGATATATGAGACAAAGGAATTATACAATCACTACAACACCTTCCACAAATTGTAGGTTGAAGTTGTTCTCCAACTTTTCGTTCACTTGGGTAGCACTGATGTGTGACTATGTGTCACTCCTTGTTTGTGAAGTCATAAGCTAGTTATGGACATTCACTGCCAACGCAATATGGGACCTATAGGGTCATGTTGGTATATGTATGCCCGTAGAGCCATCCCAAGCGATTGCATGGAGTCGGATATTAATTAATCAATTAATGTGATTATTTGGTTAATTAATGAATTCTGAAATATTCTAATTAATCCACGAGCGTTTTAATTAACGCAACGTTTCTGTTTACCGATGGGTTTAGGAAACCCTACTTCTCTTCTTATCCTATTTAAAGGAGGATAGACGACCGATATCTATATAAGATATAGAGAGACGCTTTTAGGTTATTCTCACGTACAAAACCTAGCCGTCGTCGTCCTTAGGAGAGAAAGGAGAGCAACGCGGCGCTAGCACGCCGCCGCAGAGACACGCTCCTTCCCGCCGGCTTGAGAAGCGCGACGTGGAGTTCCGTCCATCCGCGTGGACGAAGTAGAGACGCAGACGCCTTGACGCCTGCGTTCGGAGGACGTCGACGACCACCTGTACGTGCTGCGAGCAACGTACATCACTGCCGCAGAGGAGCATTGCCGGATCAACCTACGACAGCGAACGGGAGAGAAGATCCGTCCGTGTTTGACAAGCAGTATTGCTCCGTCGTGCAGCGGGACATCGCCGGACTTGCTCCGCGATAAGGTATATCCCGCAAACCTATTTCTGAATACGCTGTTATCGACGAGATCCTGTTACGGGTTGCGTGGATTTATCGCTTCCGCCGCGCATGTTTTCTCCACAAAAACCCAACAGTGGTATCAGAGCAGCGTCAATCTACGGCGTATTTGGATTCGTTTCGATATGATCGAATCGTTGTATACTGTTTTATGTTGCATACGATGCGAATTAAACCTGTTAATGTGCAAATCTAAACCTAATTCCACATACGCCGCAGACTATTGTTTTTGACGTTTTGGACGGGGTCGACTATGGAAAATATTGTTTCTGACGTTTTGGACGGGATCCCCGCACAGGGGCGCTGCCCCTGTGTACCCCGCATTGTCTGCGTGGGAGTCAAAATTCATTTAATGGGGAATGTCCCGCATTAAAAGTACTACAATTTTAATATGTATATACGTATATGTAGATATACCTATGAAAGCATACACGTCGCCTTTAAAATCTGTTTTATGTGGTGAGTGCATGCACGGTTATGGCCTAGTATCCCCTTTTGTGAATGTTGTGAATGAATGTGGATGTCGATCTTGTGGATATGTTTGTTTGTGAATTCTATGGATGTATAATGATTACATATGGATCCTTTGTATAAAGTATTCGGCTTGCATGCCGAGCCTCATCTCTTATTTCAAAGTGTAATTAATTCTTTCCTTTTATGTTTGTACTCATATGATGTAATAGAGATAGGATTAGTTTTAGTCTTTGTAAACTTGATGTAAGGAGGCCAGTTGAAGATCCAACTCCAAGGAGTGTCCATGGAGAAGCACCATGAAGATCTAATTCCAAGAAGCAACATGAAGATCCAACTCCAAGGAGCGTCCAAGGAGAAGCAACAAGAAGATCCCATTCCAAGAAGCAACTTGAAGTTCCAACCTCATGAAACATCCATGAAGTTGTTCATTGTAATGTTGATCATTACGTGCTTACAGGTTGATTCACAGGTGTTGCATGAGATGCATAAGACCATAGGTGGACCGTAATCCTTTGTTGCTCCAAAGGATTACAATAGTATGGCCATAACCAATGTATTTGTGTTTGTGATTGCATGTCTATCGTTTGTGGTTGTGGATATAGTAGTATATGATATGTACTATAAGTATGTGGTGTTTGGATATGTATATGTATTAATAAAACCCCTCAATTAATAATATTAAGTTTCAGTTGCCTTCCATAAAGAAACACACATGAAAAGCTTGATCGACTATGTGTGGGCACACCTCCGCGTGGTACACTGTCTATCTCGTGGAAGTGTGAAGGTGGGTGTGTGGGTCTGCCTCCGCAGGGTGCACACTCATCGTGTTGGCTTATGGGTTGGACTTAACTAGGGAACCTTGATAGGATCAAGTACCTAGAGGCACACAGATGCATCATGGCAAGGAGTTGTGTATGATCATCTATCCAAGAGTTGCATATGATGCAATTGGCAAAAGTTGCCTACCTTAGTATTTGGTCTTTGACGCCGGCGTTGGCTGGGCATTGATCCAATTATTTTGGGTCTTGGCTCACTAGAAGGTTGTGCGTTGCAATCTTCCGAGTTGATAGTGAGGGCTATCAATTTGAATAAAATAGTGGGAGCGTAATTAATTAAAGGCCTAATTAATCTCGTTTATCAAATCTTTACAAGTCAAAATGTTTTGGACTAAATGCAAATTTTTTCTTTTGTAGCAATCAAATGGCAAACAACACTCACACGTTCTCGTTGCGATCGATCCTTGAGAAGGACAAACTTACCGGAACCAACTTTTAAAACTGGTTTAGGACATTGAGAATTGTTCTCACACATGAGCGTAAGCTCTATGTCCTTGAAACACCAGAGCCAGAGGAGCCCGCCGTAAATGCGCCCAAGGCTGAAAAGGATGCTTACAAGAAGCACCTTGATGATGCCGTGGATGTCAAGTGCCTAATGTTGTGCTCAATGAACTATGAGTTGCAAGAGCAACATGAGAACATGAATGTCATGGAGATGGTAACACATCTCAAGAACATGTATCAACATCAAGCAAGACAGGAGAGATATGATGTCTCAAAGGCATTGTTCAAAAGCAAGATGAAAGAGGGAGACTCAGTTGGCACCCATATACTCACCTTGATTGGGTACGTGGAAAGCCTATCCAAGCTGGGATTTCCCCTAGGTCAAGAGTTGGCCACTGATGTGATTCTACAATCGTTGCCTGAATCATATAATCATTTTGTCATGAACTACAACATGAACAATTTTGACAAGCTGTTGTCAGAATTGTTGGGCATGTTGAGGACAGCCGAAGCACAGATGAAGAAAGACAAGCCCAAGTCTGTGATGATGATCAGCAAGACAAAGGGAAAGTCAAAAGGCAAAGGCAAGGCTAAGAAAAGTTCTAAAGCCGGGCAGAAGCCAAAGTCATCCGCGCTCAAAGCTAAAGGTGGGATCTCCAAAGAAGGCAGTTGTCACCATTGTCACCAGCCTGGACATTGGAAAAGAAACTGTCCTCTCTACCTGGAGGAACTAAGGAAGAAGAAGCAGGGGATAGAGATCTCCACTTCAGGTATATACATTATTGAGATAAACTTAAATACTTCTTCATCATGGGTACTGGATACCGGATGTGGATCTCACATATGTTCTAATATGCAGGATCTGATAAGAAGTAAGCCTTTACGAAAGGGCCAAGTTGAGCTGCGGGTCGCTAATGGAGCAAGAGTTGCTGCCACCGCAGTTGGAGTTATTAGTTTATCTTTGCCTACGGGCCTTGTAATAGAATTAGAGAATTGCTATTATGTACCTGCCATTAATAGAAATATTATTTCTATATCTTGTATGGACAAGAGTGGATTTGAATTTCACATTAAGAATGGAATTATTTCTATTTCTAAAGATGAGATCTTTTATGGCAATGCCCCTATGTCTTATGACATCTACTTGTTAGAACTTGAGACTAGCATATATAATGTAAATACTAAAAGGCTAAAACTTGACAGCTCAAACAAAACATTCTTATGGCATTGTCGTCTTGGGCACATAAACGAGAAGCGCATATCTAGACTCCATAAGGATGGTTATCTAGACTCTTTTGATTTTGAATCATTAGAGACATGCGAGGCATGTTTATTAGGGAAGATGACCAAGACTCCTTTCACTAGACACAGTGAGAGAGCCAGTGATCTGCTAGGGCTCATACATACTGATGTATGTGGACCTTTTAGATCAAATGCTAGAGGAGGCTATCAATACTTCATTACCTTCACTGATGACCTCAGTAGGTATGGCTATGTATATCTTATGAAACACAAGTCAGAAACTCTTGAAATGTTCAAGACTTTCATGAATGAAGTGGAGAAACAACTTGGTAAGAGTATTAAAGCACTCCGTTCAGATCGAGGTGGTGAATACTTAAGCCAAGAGTTTGAGGACCTTCTGAGAGACCGTGGTATTGTATCACAATGGACTCCACCTGGTACACCACAACATAATGGTGTGTCAGAAAGAAGGAATCGTACATTATTAGACATGGTACGATCAATGATGAGTTCAGCCGAACTTCCAATATCGTTCTGGGGATATGCTCTTGAAACTGCAGCATTTACACTTAACCGTGTACCTTCCAAATCGGTTCAAAAGACACCATATGAGATATGGAATAGGAATCGTCCCAATTTGTATATGTTAAAGATTTGGGGATGTGAAGCTTATGTTAAGAAACAATTTCCTGAAAAGCTTGGACCCAAATCGGAAAAATGTTATTTTGTTGGATACCCCAAGGAAACTCGGGGATACTACTTCTACACACCAACTGACAACAAAGTGTTTGTTGCTAGGACTGCTGTATTTCTTGAAAAGGAATTTATTTCCAAAGGAATTAGTGGGAGGAATGTAGAGTTCGAAGAAGTTCGAGACCAACAAGAAAGCAGAGAACCTGAGGAGGTACATAAGGAACATGAGGACTCACAAGTTGTTGTGGAATTTCAAGTTCCAAATGTAACACAGGAACCTCGTAGGTCTAGTAGGACACGAATTGAGCCTGAGAGATTTGGATTTCTCGTAACTCAAGATAGTGACGAATTGGGCATAGAAGATGAGCCAACTTCCTATCTAGACGCTACTAAGGGACCAGAATCTGAGAAATGGCTCGAAGCCATGAGATCTGAGATGGAATCCATGTACACCAACAAGGTATGGACCTTGGTGGATCCACCCGAAGGGGTAAGACCCATAGGGTGCAAGTGGGTCTTTAAGAAGAAGACTGACATGGATGGAAATGTTCAAACCTATAAAGGTAGATTGGTTGCGAAAGGATTCCGTCAAATTCAAGGTGTTGATTATGACGAGACCTTCTCACCAGTTGCCATGGTTAAATCCATCAGGATCATGCTTGCCATTGCAGCTTATCATGACTATGAGATTTGGCAGATGGATGTTAAAACAGCATTCCTTAATGGGAATTTACTCAAGGATGTGTACATGACACAACCTGAGGGTTTTATCGATCCAAAGGAAGCCAATAAAGTCTGTAAGCTACAAAGGTTAATCTATGGATTGAAGCAAGCATCTCGGAGCTGGAATCTACGTTTTGATGAAGTAGTCAAAAAGTTTGGCTTTAGTCAAAATGAAGATGAACCTTGTGTTTACAAAAAGGTTAGTGGGAGCACAGTCGTATTTCTCATATTGTATGTGGATGACATACTATTGATGGGAAATGACATCCCTACTCTTCAGACAGTAAAAGGTTGGCTAGGGAAGACTTTCTCTATGAAGGATTTAGGTGAAGCATCCTATATACTAGGGATCAAGATCTATAGAGATAGATCTAGAAGGCTTCTAGGCCTAAGCCAGAGCACATACATTGACAAGGTGCTAAAGAGGTTTAGCATGGAGGGTTCTAAGAGAGGTAACTTGCCCATGTCCCATGGGGTTACAATCTCTAAATCCCAATGTCCTAGTTCATGTGATGAACGGGCACGCATGAGTAAGATTCCATATGCATCAGCAATTGGATCTATCATGTACGCGATGTTATGTACTCGTCCTGATGTATCGTATGCTTTGAGCATGACGAGCCGGTATCAGTCAGATCCAGGTGAATGTCACTGGACAGCCGTAAAGAACATCCTAAAGTACTTGAGAAGGACTAAGGATCAATTCTTGGTATACGGTGGTGAGGAAGAGCTCGTAGTAAAGGGTTACACTGATGCTAGCTTCCAAACTGACAAAGATGACTACAGATCGCAATCTGGATTTGTGTTTTGCCTGAACAACGGAGCTGTGAGCTGGAAGAGTTCCAAGCAAGAGACGGTTGCGGATTCTACAACAGAGGCCGAATATATTGCCGCATCTAATGCTGCAAAGGAAGCTGTGTGGATCAAGAAGTTCATTTCTGAACTTGGAGTGGTTCCAAGCACTGGTGATGCAATTGAGTTATTTTGTGACAACAATGGAGCAATTGCACAAGCTAAAGAACCAAGATCGCACCAACGTTCCAAACATATTCTACGGCGGTTCCATCTCATACAAGATATCGTACAACGAGGAGATGTGAAGATTTGCAGAGTACCTACAAAAAGCAATGTGGCTGACCCGCTCACAAAAGCACTTTCACAGCAGAAACATGAAGGGCATGTTCGATCACTTGGATTGAGATTCATGGGTGATTGGGTATAAGTGCAAGTGGGAATCTGTTGGAATGTATGCCCATAGAGACTATCATTCGATGATTGTAATGGGATACTATGTAAACGATTTGTAATACTATATTGATCATATCAATAAAGGCAAGTTTCCAATCTATATGTTTGTGTTTTATATTGTGAGATGACCATAAAACTTATAGATGTCTATAGAATAATATACTCAATGACATATGTCTTCGGGTTGATGACCTGAACAGTGAGATCATATGTATGCTAAGAGTATGTATTCTTGTTTTGTCCCTAATCGGTTGTTATTGTGGAAATATCCATAGACATCAATAACACATAAGATTAGAATGTATGTTGGTTGATGGAAGAATCTCATTATCCATGATATGGAGATATCAAACCAAATACATAGATACTTGTTAGAGAACAGTGTATCGGATAGACCCACCTTGAGAGTGACACATGGATACCATGATTGGTAGTTAGAGTCACATCTCATAATGATGGTGGTGATTGTGGTTCTTAGACCTGAAGTCACTACACTTATCACATGACGTTTGGTGTACTTTGACATCATCCATCGTGGTCCTGAATAAGGATTGCTATAAAGATGGTGCTTGGGTGCACTGTGACACATGGGGATGACTGTGAGTGATGTAGATGGAATTTGTCCTTCCTATGGGAGTTTGATATTCCGGCCACTTGATAAGTGAGACTGAGAAATGCATGGCCATGCTGATGTGAGTCAATATGTGATATTGAGCTTACATATATCTCAGACAGTCTGCTCTAGTTCAAGGAACATGGATTGAACATTGAAGAGGATAACAATTCCATGACTTGAGTTCAATCCGGATATCAGCGACAAAGGAACTATACAATCACTGTAACACCAGTCATGTATGATAGGTTAAGTTGTTCTCCAACTTCTCCAATTACTTGGGTAGCAATGAAGTCTTGCTAGATACCAATCATTGCTTGTGAAATCATAATATGATTATGGATATCACTGCCAACGTAATTTGGAGCCTACCGGGTCACACGCACAGGATGTGTTGGAATAGGAGTATAATTGTGGATTTGATTTAAATTGCTTCGAATCACATTGATTACTAAAATGTTTATGTAATCGATTAGAATAATATTGGAGTGACTGGCTCTAAGTGCAAGTGGGAGTCTGTTGGTATATGTATGCCCGTAGAGCCATCCCAAGCGATTGCATGGAGTCGGATATTAATTAATCAATTAATGCGGTTATTTGGTTAATTAATGAATTCCGAAATATTCTAATTAATCCACGAGCGTTTTAATTAACGCAACGTTTCTGTTTACCGATGGGTTTAGGAAACCCTACTTCTCTTCTTATCCTATTTAAAGGAGGATAGACGACCGATATCTATATAAGATATAGAGAGACGCTTTTAGGTTATTCTCACGTACAAAACCTAGCCGTCGTCGTCCTTAGGAGAGAAAGGAGAGCAACGCGGCGCTAGCACGCCGCCGCAGAGACACGCTCCTTCCCGCCGGCTTGAGAAGCGTGACGTGGAGTTCCGTCCATCCGCGTGGACGAAGTAGAGACGCAGACGCCTTGACGCCTGCGTTCGGAGGACGTCGACGACCACCTGTACGTGCTGCGAGCAACGTACATCACTGCCGCAGAGGAGCATTGCCGGATCAACCTGCGACAGTGAACGGGAGAGAAGATCCGTCCGTGTTTGACAAGTAGTATTGCACTGTCGTGCAGCGGGACATCGCCAGACTTGCTCCGCGATAAGGTATATCCCGCAAACCTATTTCCGAATACGCTGTTATCAACGAGATCCTGTTACGGGTTGCGTGGAATTATCGCTTCCGCCGCGCATGTTTTCTCCACAAAAACCCAACAGGTCACACACAAAGGAACTCATCTAGAAGAGGAGTTTGATCTTGAATAATAACTGGATTGATTACTAAAGTGTTTAGGTATTCAATTCACACAACCGATCAACTAAATATACATCCAGCTAATCATCTTAGAGGGTGAGATGATTGTTTGGAGTGCCAAATGATCGGCTCAATTGTTGAGACGGGCGTTTGGGTCGTCAAGCTGATTGGAATTGATTTGGCTAAAATTATATACATGTAAGGCTCCAACGGATCGCCTCACTGGGTGAACAGATATGCTCAGGTGGAGCGAGATGACCGGTTCACCTAGTGAACCGATCGGCTCGGTTGGGGCCAAACAAAGGTTCTAGTAGCTTTCCCAAATTCGTGAGGAAGTTTCATTACTTCGATTGATCAGTTCTATGGAAATAAGGAATTTATGGTTAGCATTATTGGAAACAAATTGTCAAATTCATATGCATTGGCAAACTACGAAATGACTGTCTCACAGAGTGAGACAACCAGTTCGCACACCAGACGACCATCTGTGTTACTAGACAACCATTTTGTGTGTCGCATGTTGTGAAAATTTGAGATCCTAAGATCTCTTCCACTCTCGCACAGACTGAGAACCCAGACCCAAACCCCTCATATAAATAGAGGGGTACTGGGGGCTTCCCAAAACACAACACAGATAATTGAGATTCAATTTCTCTAACAATTGTTGTTCTCTATGGTTGTGGTAACTAAGAGAGTCCAAGAAAGTCCTACCTGACTAGTGAGGGATAGAGAAGGGAGGGAATAATTGAGGATCATTATTGTGAGAGAGCAAGTTGGTGACTAGTACGTCAATGGGAGGGTCAACTCCTTCATATCTGTTCTAGTTGGCCGACAGGAGTTCTAATTAGTCTGTATGGACTAATCTAGAGGCAGGAGTCCTTTGGCTATTGCTAGGAGGGAAAAGTCAGCATACAGTCTATGGCGAGACCGCAAGAGTCGCTGCAGAAGTTGTCATGTCCATTGTTCATGGTGAAGACTAGGAGTTGCACAACGACTATGTTTCCTATTTCATAGTAGTTGACATGATCTTGTTTTTATGGAGAAAACAAATAGATAAAAATTATGTTTTCACTACAATACTTTTTGCCTGTATTTCCCAATAGTGGTATCAGAGCCACATTAATTTATTATGATTTGGGGTAATCGGTATGATCAAATTTTTTGTTTTAAGATTTATTTATTACATACGATGTAAATATTTAAATTGTCTCATATACACATCCGATCAAACACCACATAATCCCATTATGCAATTTACACATTCTGTCCTAAAAGTTGTTTTGATGGTAGATGTGTAGCATGGTTATGGCCAATAACCCAATATCTATGGTAGTTGGATGGTTTGGTTTTATTCCTATTTATCTTAGCATGTGTACTGAGCCCCTACCTCCTTCCCATTGTAAAGTTAATTATTAACTACCTTTGCTCCCTTTAAATGTAACTCGTGGTTTCTCTAACATGTAGTAATTAAATATCAATAGATAGTTTTATTTTCTTACAATGACAAAAAAGATGATCATCCCCAGATGAGACAACCAGTTTGTGAGACAAGTCGACCGTCTGGAGGACCATGGAGGATAGAACTATGGAGACAGATGACAGTCTGGTGAACCCAACCGACCATTTGGAAGGAGTCCAAACATAGGTTGGATTGATGGCCAGACGACTGTTTGAGACAACCAACTGATAGATTAAGAGGTGAGATGACCGATTTAAGGGTTTAACTGATCTAGCCAGATTGGAAATCAAGATCTATACCAATAGAAAGTTCATACATATGATGTGATGATTGAACTAGGTGTTAGTAATATTGTTATGTATGCCCAGAGAGCCAATCATATGATGATATGGCATTATATACCTGATTTGATAATAATAAAGGTAAGCTTCCAATTTATTTTGTATATTTAGTTATGAGATAATGAATTACATAATAAATGTCTAGAGCATGATATTACTCAATGATGTATGTCTTCAAGTACATGACTTGGAAGAATGAGATCATATGGATGTTACGAATATATACATTATCATTATGTCCCTGATCAGTTGTTATTGTCAAAGGAAGATAAACAACAATAACACATAAGATCAGAGTGTGAGTTGGTTGATGAGTAAATCTCATTAGTCACGAAATGGCAATATCAAATGAAGCACATGGATACATGTTAGGGAACGGTGTATCAGATAGACCCACTGTGAGACTGTCACATTGAGGCCATCTTCATGGAAGTCATAATCAGCTCTCACAATGATGGTGGTGGTTGTGGTTCTTAGACCTAAAATCACTGCACTCATCACATGTTGTTGTGTACACTTTGACATCATCAAACACAGTCCTAAAACATGGATTGTTATAACGGTGATGATTGGGTGACTTTGACACATGGGGATTAATTGTGAGTGTTATATATGGAATTTGTCCCTCCTATATGGAGTACGATATCCTAGGCCTCTTGATTCGAGAGACTGAGAAAAGTATGGCCATATGCATGTGAGTCAATATGTTGAGCTCACATATATCTCATGCAGTCTGCTCTAGTTCAAGAAATAAGATTGAATAATAATGAGGATGACTGCTCCATGCCTTTAGTTCAATTTGGATATCAGTGACAAAGGAACTATACAAACACTATAGCACCATACACAGATTGTAGGTTGAAGTTGCTCCCCAAATTTCTATTCACTTGGGTAGAAATGATGCACAACTTGGCACCGCTCATTGCTTGTGATGTCATAAGCTAGTTATAGACATTCACTGCCAACATGATATGGGACCTATAGGGTCACACACATAGGAACTCATCTAGAAGAGGAGTTTGATCTTGAATGACTGTAACACCCCTGACCTGGATTATGAGTTAACCCTAGGTGTTTTGCCTAATTATGAAATTATATGTTTGTAATTATCCTTTAGTATGTAATTAAAGCTTCTAGGGAACATATGTTTCCATTTCTGTCCCCTATGAACAATGTTGTAGTATTGTTTTGCATACAGGGACCTATGTGCAATTTACCCAATCTGAGGGGTTAACTTGCAAATTACATATTTTTTATGTTCTTTTAATGTTGAGGCAACCTAAGGATGAATATGATGAAGTATAATGGATTTCCCAAGCTTGGGTATCAAGATGCAGCTTATGGAATGATCCTTATGCTTAAAAACCCTAATTTGGAGTACAATGCAGTTTACCCAAATTATGGGGTGCAACTTGTAAAATACACTTTCTAGAATATCTTTTATGACTTTTTACATCATTTAAAGTTATTATAATGAAGGAGGCACTTCTTTTGAATAATCATATAATAAGGAGTACCTTTGTAATTAAATCACCAAGTTGTAAGTAAGGAGACCCTTATGTATATGTGCACCTTAGTGATAAGTTGACCTTCCTTGCCTTTAATTCTTGGTTTTAAAAGGAGTTTTACCTTAGAAATAAGAAGGAGGGACGTGCTTAAAATAAAGGAGGGACCTAGTAGAGAAAAGGAGAAACTAGTTGTCCTTATGTTGGAAATGACCCCAAGATATATACATACACCCTTCCTTTGTTTGCAAAGGAACGTTTCCTTCACTTCCTTTCTTATTCCCTTGCTTGGACCGACTTAGAACAGATCTCTAGAGAAGGAAGATGACCAAGGAGAAGCTAGGTAAGCTTGGACCATCTTCTAGCTCGAATTCATGGAGGAATTCTTCTTAAAAGATTGGTTCTATGGTTAACTCACTTAGGTTTCTTGTTCTAGCCGATCTTCCCCATCTCTTCCTTGAAGAAACAATCTTGGATGACCTTTGGAACTCAAGACGCCATTAAAGGCTTGAAGCTTGGAAGCTTGGAGCTCTAGGAACCACGTTTGAGGCGGGTTTTATAATTCTAAACTCCTAGCTTTATTATGCATATCCTTGTTCTTGTTTTTTTTAGCTTAGTTCTTCTTCCCCATCATTCTTTGCACTCTTGCAAGCTTTTTCGTGAAGAACAGACCCTGGTTCAAGGTTGAAGACGGAGGGCGTTAATACCTATGTTGGTCCTTATCCAACTTTATCAAACGATCTCATGATTCCCCCCCCCCTTCTTGACCAACCGTTTGAAGGGCAAACGGGTTCAATAGGTCGGTTTGGCCAAACGAGTTCCAATCCATTTGAGGGCATTGACCAAGCATTGACCGTTTGGGATTCCTGTTCACAATTATGTAGACTAATGACCCACCTAATTTGAGGGGTTAATTCAAAAGGAATCGTAGGTTGAAGGCCAATCAATTAGGCAATCGAATTAAATTAAGTGCTGATTTTCCAAACTAATCAAATTGAACCTTTTGGGCAAACGGGTTCCAACCCGTTTGAATGAGTTGACCAAGCATTGACCATTTGGGATTCCTGTTCATAATATATTGAATTTCATTTCTACAAAGAATCATAATCTAATTCATAACCAATTAAGAGTTGAAGGCAGTTCAACACCCTAACCCTAATCGGGTTAAAATTGCTGATTTTCAATATAGATCTTGTTGAGTGTTGGGTTGAAGGACCCAAATGGGTTCATTGGGGGTTCATCCAAACGATCTCACACTCGTTTAGTGACACCCCAAGACTGTTTGGAGGTCTAGTGTTAAAGAAATTTGATGGTTTGAGGGTCCAATCACAAGATGTTGATAAATTGATGAAAAGTGCTGATTTGTAATCTAATTAGGACTCAACCCTTATCAAATCAACTTAATTTTTAGTCAAACTTTGGGCAAATGGTCTCAAGACCATTTGAAGATCATCCAAACGATCTCAAGACCGTTTGGGCCAAGTTTGGGCCCAATTGGAGTTCAATTGATAGGCTCAACCTTGTTTCGATTCAAATTGATGAAAATTGATGAGTAGCCGATTGGAAACCTTAATTGAGTTAGACTTAACCCTAATTGGCTTTCAATTGAAGGTCAAATTGGTGTCCAATTGATTTAGGCTCATCCTATTTGACTCAATTTGTAAGTGGTTAACATGGCTTGGGCCAATTGAAGGCTTCAACATAGGAAATCCTATTTAATCATAACCTTTGTATCACCTTTCATATCCATGCGGTTTGGACCCAAACGAGTCCACACTCGTTTAGACCCAAACGAGTCCACACTCATTTAGATCCAAATGAGTTCAAACCGTTTCAATCCAAACAAGTTCAACCCGTTTCAATCCAAACGAGTTCAACCTGTTTCATCTCAAATGAGTTCACACCCGTTTCATCTTAAATGGGTTCACACCCGTTTCAACTCAGTGAGTCCACACTCGTTTGAGGGTTCAAATGGGTTGAAGGTTGAAGGTTAAACCCTAACCTAATTGGATATTTTCATGGTTGTTTATACTTAACCACTTAAAGGTATAATTGGTTCAATGATGATCTAATCTAAATCATAATGGTAACTTAAAATACTAAGGGACTAAGTGACTAATGAATCGACCCATGATGATGATCAATGGGTAATTTTACCAAATGCCCCTGAGAGGTTCAATTCAGTGATACCTTGTTCTAATCAAACCCTAATCACTTGATAGTGGTGATTTGGTTTATGAAGATCAAAGGGGACTTAACCCAACCTAATATAGAGTGGTGTAATCACCATCTACTAGTGAGAGGAGAGAGAAAGTACCATTTATGGTGGAAACTCAAGTAAAATACCTTCAATATACATGAATGTGCATGAATAGGGTATGATCCACTATGTGAAATCATGGAAACCCTAATTATGATAATTGATGAATCTTAATCTTATCTGAGGTCTTTAATGATGATGTTTCTCGTACATGGTGATGTTATGAGATCTATTCACCATGTATGATGAATAGTAAACCCTAATTCTAGGGTGATGACATGTATTGTGAATAGTAAACCCTAAATTGATGAAAATCAGGGAAACCTAGCTCTCGTATGAGTAGGGAGATATAACTTCTTTAAATGAGTTATTTAGTGTTATCAGTTGAATTGACCGTGCAGGTTCCTATATGAGGATGATCATATCCAGGTATGGATAATGATGCTATATTCATTAAAAGCATGTTGTTAGCTTTATAAATAGTGATATATCATGGTGCCTTGTTAGTGGCATCTTATGAGATTGATGGGCTGTGAGAGCCATGAGTACCATCAAGGTCATGCTTAACAGATGACTTGTGATGAGAGAATTGAGAAATGGTAATTGGTGTAAGTTAGACTTGTTACATTTAGTATCTTTCTTTCTTAGCTGTTATGCTAATGTTTAATATTCAAGAACATGTATGTTATCTGATAAGTGATAACTTATGAGTTTGATAGGTTGAATGAGTCATGAGTAATATGCACTGATGATCATCAAAGGTCATATTATTTAGATGACCAGATAAAATAATATGTTATTGGTAATAAATGTGATAATTAGTCCAGGGGTTTGGACTCTCACTTTCCGGATTCTTAGTGATAAGATGTTTAGGGATTGATATCCCTATGTTAAATTATGAAATGTGATCCTAATATAGAGTGTTACTATGTGAAATTCTATTACAAGATAATCCTATGAAAGGCTTAACTGCAGACTTATGGGTGATGAATGTAAATAACCCTTGTGTCACTTGAGTATGGTTAAGTATGATTTCATGTGTACTAATCATACAGTTATGTTGTGGATTTGGAATCCTAACACCTTGTAGGAAAGGGTATGGCTACAGGCCATGATATCCCTTATTATAATGCCAGGTGATGGATATATGATCTAAGCCTGAAGAGAGCCAGTGTGGTAATGATGGATTTATAATAAATAGATGTTATACATGTCCTTTTATTTCTAAAAGAAAAGAGATATGCGGGTTGTCTTAGAGATGCTTTGCTTCTAGTAGGAGGAATAGATTACAATCTGTGAAACATTGTTCTAACTACTCCTAAAATATATATGACTTCTTTGTGTACTGTTATTCTCTTATTCTATAATAATCATGTTTCTGGCGAAGAGTTATAACTCCCGCTGGGACAATTATTTAAAATTGTCTCACCCCGTAGATTTCAACTTTTTAGGTGGTCGCCAAGGACGAAGGGACCAATCTCCAGGTGACCAGTATTAGAAGCAGCAGTACCCGGAGCAGCAGTAAATATCAGGTGGAGATTCAGACTGCTGAGTTATATAGATAGATAGTCAGTCCTATGCGTCCTCTATACTCTCAGGTCCTTGGAGTCATGGTCTGAGTTTTGATTCGTCTCTTGAGATTTTGTAGCATGCTGTGTATAATTACTCAAGAAGTAATTAACAAAGATGTAAGTAGTTTATCTTGAATCTATGAAAGGAGTTTTTATGTTTTCAATGTCTTATCTCAAAAAGTTTTAATTTCCGCTGATTTTTGGTATTCCCCTGCTAAACGAACCGCTTCCGCTATGTTTACTTCGAAGTTCATGTGTTCATCTCGGACTTTGGAGATCAAAGCCCACAATGACAATTGAATTGATTAGTAAAGTGTTTAGGTATTTCAATTCACGCAATGGATCAACTGATTAGACTGCCAAATGATCAGTTCAAGAGTTGAGACTGTTGTTTGGAGTGTCAGGCTGATTGTATTGTACATTAGTTGGAATTCTGCGTGACCTGGGCTGCAAGTCGCCCATCTTGTTTGTGCGAAACGGTCGTTTGGCTTTGTGTAAGATGCCCGACTCAGTTGCACCTAACGGTCATTTGGTTTGGTGCAAGACGCTCGTCTCAGTTGCACCAAATGCCTCATTTGGGGGGGGGGACGTCAAGTTGAGTACTAATTGGAATTGAATTGCCAACATATGTGCATAATTGGAAGGTGTGAAATGTCCATTTTTCTTAATGAAATGACCATCTTGTGCGTGAGATGACCGTTTCATAGCACGCAGGTTGTGAGACTTCCAAAAAAGTTGCAAAAATTCAAGATCTACTTGTCCTTTCCACTCCCGCTTTAGTCCCACATTGTCCTGGGACTGGGAACCCTGACCCTAATCCCTCCAATATATAGAGAGGTACTGGGGGCTTTCCAGAATACAACTACTACACAGACAATTGAGAATGATTTGCTCTGACAATTTTTGTCCTCTTTGGTTGTGGTAACCATGAGAGCCCAGGCAAGTCCTACCAGATAAGGGAGGGATAGCCACATGCGAGAAACAACTGAGGATCATTGTTGCGGGAGAGCATGTTGATGACTAGTACACCAATGGGAGGGGAAAATCCTTCATGTTCGTTCCTACAGGACGACATGAGTTCTAGTTGGTCAATGTGGACTACTCTTGAGGCAAGAGTCTATTGGCCGCTGCTAAGAGGGCAATGTCAACTCGCAGTTTGTGGTGAGATCTGAGGAGCCGTTGCAATAGTTGTCTGAGTCTGATGTCCATGGAGGAGCAGTCAGATGAGTCCGAATGTGACTAGGAGTTGTGCAACCACCGTCGAAGATAGAGTGCACATCTACATTGACGAGGATTGTCACTGGACTTGCTCTAAGACCAGGTATATCTTCGTGAAACTATCCTTTCCATTACATAGTTATTGACGTGATTTGCTGGTTAATGGTAAATATGTCAGTAAATTTTTTGTTTCCACTGCCTACCTGATGCCATATTTCTCTAGAGTGGTATCAGAGCCACGTCAATCAATTATGTTTTGGGATAATTGATATGATCGGATTTTGATTTTACTGAGTTTATTTATTGCAATTGATGTGAATATTTAAACTGGTTGATGTGCATGTCTGTCTAAATCACCACATAAGAACCTAAATATATATATATATATATATATATATATATATATATATATATATATTACACGTTTCGTCACAAAATTGATTTTGATGGTGGATGTAAAACATAGTTATGGCTAAAACCCCAGATCTGTGTGCATTGTTGTGGTCATTATTCATGTTGTTAATCAGTCCACGTACCGAGCCTCTCTCTACCTTTCACATGTAAATTAATGTTATTCTTCCTATTTCCCCTCAAATATAACTCGAGGTTTTCCCATATACAATGTAATAAGAAACAGGATAGTTTTAATTTATGTTACAATGTGAGATGACAATCCGCATAAGATAAAATGACCAGCTCATGAGACAACCCGATCAACGGAGGACCAAGGAGGCCAGATGACATTAGGACGAACCGATCGACTAGTGGCTCAACCGACCAACTGGAGGTGTCTAGACGCTGCTTGGACCTGAGAAATAGACGGTCATTTTAGAAGAGCCCAATCGAGAGACCAGGAGGTGAGCCGACCGATTCAAGAGTTGAATCAATTAACTTGGATTGGTTTGAGGACAGATCATCACCAACAATAGGTTGCATATGATGTAGATCATAGATAGTAGTAATTCCTTGTGACTCTAAGGAATTACATTACTATGGCCATAACCATCACTTGTGTGTGTTATTTATTGCATGTTCTCATTTGTGGTTATAGCATGTATATGATACGTACTATATATGTGGTGATTTGATAAAGTCTATATATATACAAACAAACTCCCTCAAATTAAATATTAAGTCTTAGATGCCTTCCATTAGCAATACACATCAAAAACTTGATCGACCAAGTGTAGATTTGCACAAAGCATGATGTGTCGTCTATCTCATGAAAGTGTGATGGTAGATAAGTAGATTTGCACAAAGCATGGTGCATATCTATTTTATTGGCTACTAGATCAGGATTAACTGGTGACTAGGAGAGCCCAAGCCCAGAGGCATGTAGATGATCATGGCAAAAAGTTGCACATATCATCTATTGAAGAGTTACATGTGATGTAATTAACATGATGGCCTACCTAAATAGTCAGGTTGTGAGTGATCGGTAAAAGCTGACTCATGACTTGGTGAAATATGGATCTTGGCCCACTAGAATATTATACACTACAATATTCCGAATTGATACTGAGAGCTATCAATTTGAATAAAATAGTGGGAGTGGTAGTTAATTAATGACCTAATTAATATCATCAAATTATCAAATAAAACCAAATAAAAAATGTTTTGAAAAGTTGTAATACTTCTTTATAGAATCAAATGTCAAGCACAAACGCATTCAAATTGCGACCAGTCCTTGAAAAAGGACAAAAATGGGATAAAGTTCCACTATTGGTTAAGGACTTTGAAAAATGTTCTCATCAATGAGCAAAAGCTCTATGTCCTTGATAGATCAATGCCAAAGGAACCCACTCCAAAAGCGCATAAGGATGAATTGATGCTTATTGGAAGCATGCCAATGAAGCCAAAGACATTTGAATACCCAATGCTCTGTTGTATGAACTATGAGTTGCATGAACAACATGAATACATGGACATTCTTGAGATGGTAACACAACTTAAGAATCATGTAAAGCAAAGAAGGTATGAAGTCTCCAAAGTGCTAATTGGGTGCAAATTGACAAAAGGGAGGTCCAATAGAACCCCATGTGCTCAATGTGATTGGACATGATGAATGATTGGGATTTTTCTTAGGTCAAGAGTTGACCATGAATATGATTATGCAAGTGTTGCATGAATCATATAGTCAGTTTATCACATGCTTGGCATGTTGATGCCAAAGCAAGGAAGAACAAGGACAAATCCGTGATGGTGATCAGAGGAAGTGAGTCCTAGGTCAAAATCAAGGCTAAAAGTGTTTTGAGGCTAAGCTGAAGTCCAAGTATTCTACACTCAATATATGGAGAAGGGTAAGTATAAAAGGAATTTGTCCTTTTCACTTAAATGATAAAGAAAAGAAAGTGCCACCATTGTCACTTGTTTGGACATTCGAAAGGAATTATCATCTTCATAGAGGATCTCAGGAAGAAGATAGAGATAGCGATCTCTACTTCAGGACCTGAGAAGAAGTAAGCTAGAACTATATGGAGCAAGGGTTTCTGCCACTATAGTTAAAGATTGTCATTCATGGGCACATAATATAATTAGTGAATTGCTATTGTGTACTTGCCAAACATCATATGTTTTGTATGACAAGAACATTATGATCTTGTATGGTGATGCCCTATGTCTCATAAACTATACTTTATAGTTGCAAAGACAAATGTGTATGACATATATATTGAATGACTTGATAACTCCAACAATGAATACTTATAGCATTGTCATCTAGAGTGCATAAATGAGAAATGCATATCTAGAATCCATATGATGGTTATCTAGACTCTTTTGGTTGTTGAACCATTAGAGACATGCATGTCTTATTTGTTGTGCAATATTTTTGAAGGTAAACATCATAGCATATATTTAAAAAACAAAGCAAGCAAACACATTCTTTGGCGAGTCAAACAGGATGTGAATACAAAAGAAAATGTTCTGCTGGGTGAAGAAAATGAGTGATGTTTAAATGGTTTAGGGGGGAGCACCCCTTAACAAGCCTCTTGTAGCACTACTCCATAAATTTTCTGAGAAAAGTCCAGCTACTGGGCAGAATAGAATCACTGATGTTGTTTTAGCAAACTGACTCCCGTTTCATCGTCCACCATGGCCTTCAGGTCGCTGAGAAAACGGGCTTCAGATTCACCTTCTTCGAAGTCCTCCTTCCCATCTAGGACCTATTTACCTACACATTGTGAGCAAGTGAAGGTCTGTATCTATTTGTGAGATAATATTTTGCCTCATTTTTGGAGTGTTGTTGAAGATTTTGTTGTTTCTCTCAAGCCAAAGTTTCCAGCTGATGACGATGAAGATGCCGTTTCCCCTGAAGGAGTTGTAGTGTCTGTTTGGTGTAATCTGAAGGGGAAAGGTAGCTGATTTGAGTTCTAACTAGTGATTTCGTGTGAAGTGTGAGATGGTGTTTAGTGAGGAGTTACACTTGAAGAAGATGTGTTCTACCGAATCAGAGTCCGATTTTCATAGAGGGCATCTGGAAGGACCAATGAAGCCCTTCTTGGAAAGGGTTTCTCCAGTAAGCAGCTTGTTGTGAAGGAGCAGCCAAAGAAAGGTTTTATGTTTTTGTTGCCATTTTTGTTTCCATATTTTTGTGGTATGTGGGGAAAAACCTCTGAAAGATAGATGAGTGTAAGCTTTCTTAACAGAGTAGGAGTTGCCCCATCGCCAAGTGATATTGTTTGATGAATTGTGTTCAAGTGTCTGCTTTAAGGCACAGAGGTCGTCAGGTTTGAGATGCATGAGGATGCATCTTTTGAGAGAGTTTGTTCTGTTGTTGGTTAGAAGGCGGAGGGCCTTCACAATGTTGATCTTGAGGAGATTGTTTGGGATGGTCCAATTTGTGTGCATGTTTAGAACATAATTTTTTTCAAACCAGGGATCGTTCCAGAAGGAGATTTTTAGGTGGGAGTGTGGAGGAGTGTTGATGAGTTGGGTTATAATTTGGATGTTTTTTTTATGTATTTCCAAAGGGGTGAGGCTGATTTTTTTGTAACTTTATGCCAGGGAGGGGATTTTTGATAGTATTTATAGTTGATAAGGCTCAACCATATTTTTGTTTTATTTTTAACCAGACTATTGATGATTTTCATTATGAGGTAGAAGGCATGGGTTTAAATGTTTAGTATACCCCAGCCACCTTGGTCTAAAGGGGCAACAATAGTTTTCCAATTTACAAGATGGTAATGTTTTCCGGAATTTGTGGATGGGTGATAGTTATTCCAGAGGAATTTCCTCCTCACTTTGTCAAGGAGTGTTTTAGTTTTAGATGGAAGGGGTATACAACTCAGGTAGTGTGTGGTGATAGGAGTGATGACACTGTTAAGAAGAGTAAGCCTTCTCGAGAGATTTAGAAAGTTATTTGTCCAATCAGAGAGTTTTTTGTTTATTTTCCCTATGATGGGAGACCAGATAGAATTTGTGATGTTGTGGGGGGTAATTGGGAGTCCTATGTATTGAATGGGGAAGTCATCAATCTTACATCTAAGGAGATCTTTGTACCTTTCCAGGATTGATTGTTCAAGGTGAACCCCAAAGATGGAAGATTTTTGGAGATTTATTTTAAGCCCCGAAATGTAGGAGAAAATGCCTAGGATTCTAAAGATATTGAGTAAAGAGGCATCCTATGGGCAGGAGAGGATTATGGTATCATCGGCAAATTGTATAAAGTTCTCTTTGCATTCCTCAGGTGAGTTTATGAGGCCACTAATTTTTCCAAGTTGTATCATACGAGAGAGGATGGATGTGATGATAATAAACAAGTAAGGGGAGAGGGGATCGCCTTGTCTGAGGCCATTTGAATTATGAAAGTAACCAAAGGGAACTCCATTTATGATAGTTGAAAAGTGGTTTGTGGATATGCAAGCATGTATCCATTTGACCCATTTGTGTCGAAATCCAAAGCCAGTGAGTGTTTTTGTTAAACAGTTCCAGTTAACAAAGTCAAAGGCTTTTTAAAAGTCCAATTTGATGGCTAGTAGTGGTGTTCTATTTTTGTAGCAGAGATGTATTGTTTCGTTAACCATCAGGTATGCATCTTGTATACTTCTACCTTTGAGAAAGGCATTTTGATTGAGGGGAATGATTTTGTTCACGAGTGGTTTTATTCTATTTGCTAGAGATTTTGCTAAGATTTTGTATGAAGTATTGATAAGGCTGATGGGTTTATACTGGGAGATAAGGTCAGGTTGATTGGTTTTTTTATTAGGATGATGAAAGTTTGGTTTAGGTGCTTGATGATGTTGTGGGGGTTTTCACTTTTGTAGAAAGTCTTAAGCAAAGTCAAGAAGTCAATTTTGTAGTGATTCCAATTTGCAAGATAGACTTCTACATTAAGACCGTCAGGTCCAGGTGATTTATTTAATCCTAGTGTAGATATGGCCAAGTCCAATTCCCCTGGGGTAAAAGGTTTTTAAGGTCTTGAGGATTTTCAATGTTTGTAGGGAAGATCATAGTCCAGTCCAAGTCATTTAGGCAGGAGGGATTGTGGTTGTTGTTGAAGATTTTTTTGAAATGGTCAGTGATGTGGTTTGTGATAGATTGTTTGTGGGTTATGATTCTTTCATTTATCAGAAGGTATGTGATGGAGTTTTTTTTATAATTTTTGTTGTAGATTTTATGAAAGAACTTTGTGTTTTTATCCCCTTCTTTTGCCCAGGTGATTTTAGTCCTTTGTCTCCACTTGGTGTCAATACACTTTTTTGTGAAGTCAAGGTCAGCTTTAATGGATAGGACAAGAGCAGGGTCAGTTGAAGGGTACTTGTCCACAAAGAGGAATTGTTCTTTTAGTTTTTTGTGTGTTTCGGATAGCTTGTTTGGGTTTGTGTGTTTCCAGTTTTTGATGTGTATTTTGATGTTTTTTGTGTTTTGGAGAATGTGGAGGCCTAGGCTTGTGGTTTGGGAGTCAGCTAATTTCCAATGCTCTACACAGATGGTGGTAAAGTTGTTTACGGAGAGCCAACAATTTTCAAATTTGAAAGGGCGCTTACCCCATGAAATGGTATTAGTATCTAGAACAAGAGGGAAATGATCGGATATGGCTCTGTGAGAGATGTGAGCTATGGAGAGTGAATGTTTGTCTTCCCATGGGGTGGAGCAGATGAAATGATCGAGTCTAATGAAAGTTTGATTTCTAGACCATGTAAAGGATGCATTTGATGGTTTTAAATCAATTAAAGCATGTTTTGTGAGTATATGGCTAAAAAGTTTGTCAGCGGCAGACATAGTTTGTGCGGAATTTGTGGGGTTGGATCTATCAGAGTTTTGAGTTATCAGATTGAAGTCTCCACTGATAACCTAGTGAGACAAATGGTAGTTTGTCATGAGCAATTTTAGTTCAGTCAAGAAGGTAGATTTATTTTGTCTAGGTTCACCATAAACCCCAGAAAAGTTCCAACAAAGACCATCAGATGTGTTTTTAAAGGCGATGGTTATGGAGTAGTCTAGAGTGGTGGTGTTTAGGGCGGAGAAGGTAAGATTGTTGTATCCAACTAAAAGACCTCCTTTAAAGCCAGTGGGGGGGATTTGGACCCAATCTGCGATTATGTTACCTCCTATGATTTTTAGAGCAAAAGGGGAAAGACTAGTTTTAGTTTCTTGGATAGTGATCAGGTCAATTTTATTTTTGTATATGTGTGAGTGGATTTCCTTACGTCTATTTAGTTTTGCAGCCCCACAGACGTTCCAAGAAGTAAGACGCATATTTGGTGGATATGTTAAGAAGGTCAGTTCTAAAAAGCAGGCTAGTCGATTTTGAGAAGTTCAAATTTTTTCTTGGTAGTTTCCAAAACTATTTTTTTTGTCCAACCCATAAAGAGTTTAATATCATCTAGAGTTTTATGTGCCTTGTCTTCATCTTCAAGATGTATTCCTATATTTTTAGCAAATTTTGTAAAACTATTGATGTTTGACCATGATGCAAGGTCCTCAATGTTGTCTATGTCACAGTTTATAGACTTTGTAAAAAGTGGGGAAGAGATATCAAGAAAAGAAGATTTTACACAGGATGAACTGAGAGAAGTGTTTGTGGATGTACCTAAATCCAGTATGTTGACGATGCTTTTTTTGTTTGCCTCTTTTGGACCTTGCATCATAACCTTCTGGGTATAGCTGTCTTCTTGCCTTTGTTTTGGGCACTTCTACTGAGGACTCTATGAAGAGCTGACATCCTTTAGCTGGGAAGTTTTTTGTTTTCTTAAGGAGATTTGGTTTGGGTTTTATGCGTGGTAGCTTTCCTTGGTAGAAGTTGGGGAAGGAAAAATGGTGGCAGATGGTGGAGAGGTGTTTCCATGAAGGGAGGGAGTGGAGGTTATGGTTCTTTTTCTATTTGTAAGGAGGTTTGTGTTATCGGAGGAGGTTTTGTTTGAGTTTTTTCTTTCCCAAACATGGTGTCTATCACCTGTAAATCGGGTAAGAGTAGGTCTCTTTCTATCTATATTTGGGCAAAACCATGAAGGTGGATGGCTTGAAAGATCAGACAAGGTCGTTCTATTTTTAGAAGGATGTTCGGCAGACATTTTAATGTTATAGATAGATTCTCCAATCCTAATATTGATGGAAGGTGGTAAGGAAATGGCTGCTTTGACTGTAAAGAGGCAAATGCTTTAATGTATTGGGTAGGATACAGGGTTTCCGGGCTGATGTATTGAAGAGTAGCCCTGATGGAGTGGGCTATGCCTATGAAAATCTCAACTTCCCAGAGGTGGGTGGGAGGTTGGTGATTGCAACCCAATCTGAGCCTCCAGCTGGAGCTGAGAAAGATCCAAGGTCAGCCATCCATTTTGACAATCTAGTTGTAATAAAACTGGATCCACATGGTATAGTGAGAATCTGGTTGAAGAGATGGTTGATTTTTGTACCTTCAGGAACAGTGTATATCAATTGGGTTGGCAAAAATATTTTTTTACAAAAGGATCTTTACTAGATGTAGTGAGAATTGACAATTCCATTATGACTAGTACATATTGATGTACATGGACCTTTTAGAATGAATGCTAAAGATGGTTAAAAGTACCTCATTACATGTACTGATGCGATCAATAGATATTTGTATTTAATGAAATACAAGTATGAATCTCTTGAATTATTCAAGGAGATCATAAATGAAGTATGTAACTAAACTGGTAAAAGTATTAAGATACCTCAATATGATCAATGTTGAAATATGTAAACCAAGAGTTTGTGGACCCTTTGGGAGATCATGATAGTTTATTGTAATGAACTCCACCTAAAACATAGTAATGTGTTAGAAAGAAGGTTTCACACCATGTTAATTCATGGTGTTATTACCAATTAAAATCTAGCTATCTTTGAATATTTCTTTTGGGCACATGCTAAACACTAAACACTGTACCACTTAAAATGGTTCAAAAGACACCATATGGGATATTACATGGGAAATGTCCCGACGAGTCTTTGGATTGAAGTCTTATATAAGAAAATGTTTCTTAAAAGTCTTTATCCACAAATCACATCAATGTTACCTTGTTGAATACTACTTATATTCCAGCCTGACAACAAAGTGTTTATTGTTAGGATGGCTGAATTCCTAAATGGAACTTCATTCCAAAGGAATCAATGGGGATGATGAGTGGATCCTAGCTATGCAAGAAGAGTTGGAGCAATTTTAAAAGAACAAAGTATGGACCCTAATGCCAAGACCAATTGATAGAAAGATCATTGGCACCAAATGGGTCTACCGCAATAAGCTTGATGAAAGCGGCAAAGTAGTAAGGAACAAAGCAAGGTTAGTGGTTGAAGGCTATAATCAACATGAAGGTATAGATTTTGATGAAACATATGCACCTATAGAAAGACTTGAGTCCATTCATATGTTACTTGCCTTTTATAGTTATAAAAACTTTCTTCTTTATCAAATGGATGTTAAAAGTGTGTTTTTGAATGGTACAATTGAGGAGGAAGTGTATGTTGCACAATCCCTAAGCTTTGAAACATGATAGTTTATGTAACCATGTTTATTTGTTGTAAAAAGCTCTCTATGAACTCAAACAATAACCTCAAGCTTGGTATGAGAAATTAAAGAACTTTTTGTTAGATCATGGGTATATCATGGGAAAATAGGATTCTACCTTATTTCTAAAGCACACTTCTAACAATTTTCTTATCATTCAAATATATGTTGATGATATGATTTTTGACAGAACTAACCTTGATCTTTGCTAAGAATTTAGTGATCTTATGCAGAGTGAATTTGATATGAGTATGATGGGTGAGCTCATGTTTTTCTTCGGCTTTCAAATCAAGCAAACAAAAGATAGGAACTTCATCAACCAAGGCAAGTACACATGTGAGTTACTCAAGCACTTTGGGATGGAGAACACCAAGCCGATGGACGCACCCATGTCAAACACTGCCAAACTTGACAAAGACAAAGAAGGTGAGAAGGTAGATGAGAAGCTCTATAGAGGTATGAGTGGAAGTTTACTTTACTTAACTGCCTCTAGACCTGAAATAATGTTTAGTGTTGGCTTGTGTGCTCACTTTCAATCATACCCTAAGAAATCACATCTTATAGTTGTTAAGAGGATTTTAAGGTACTTGGCCAAAAGCCAAAATTTTGGACTATGGTATCCCAAGTCAAGGGACTTTACTCTTACTGCTTGTAGTGATGTGGATTATGTAGGGTGCTTGATTGATAGAAAGTTCACAAGTGGCACTTGCTTTCACCTAGAACCATGCTTGGTGTCTTGTTTCTCCAAGAAACAGAGCGCAATGACATTATCAACCACTGAGGCTGAATACATTTCAGCTGGGAGTTGTTGTGCCCAGGTCCTATAGATGAAGTAAATGCTCCAAGACTTTAACATTAATTTTGATGCTTCTCCTATCTGTTGTGATAATACTAGTACAATTAACTTGTCATGAAATCCTATATTGCATAGTAGAACTAAGCATATAGAGGTTCGCCATCATTTTCTCCATGATAACATTGCCAAGAAGGATATTTATATCATGCTTGTAGACATAGAAAATTAGTTGGTGGACATTTTCACTAAACCTCTATCTAGAGAGAAATTTAACTTTATTAGATCTAAACTGCTCATAACTTCTTTGAATGAATCTAACATGCCTTCTAGCTAGTTGTCATCTATCCTATATGTTTTGTCTATGTTTTGATCACCATTGCTTGCTAATATACTAAAGATCTATTTTTCATGTTCATTTGCCTTGTTTTTCTCTTTTTTTGGGTATTTTTCAAAAATGCTTATTTTATCGCAAAATATTACCCAATGATGAGTGATATGTGCCTAAGTATGTTCAAAATACATAATGGAATTGAAAAATAAATTTAATTAGCACTCTAATGGCTAGGAATTTTGATTTCTAAATGTAGGTCAGGTTGACCATCGATCGAGTTGCCAACTCGACTGATAACAGGTCGAGAGCTCTTTTAAAGAGCTATCGGTCGAGTTTTCGAGTCACCGAACTCGACTGATGGTCGGGCTGGAGCAAACTTAAGATAGGTTCAGCTGACTATTCTCCCTCTCAACTAGAGAAAAGTCGACCGATCCGACCTCTAGCTCCCCTTAGCTCTCAACCCTAGCCCTGATCTTCCTCTCCCTAGCCCTAGTTCAACCTAGATCGACCTCCCTTGACCTATCCCCTTTCTAACCTAGGTTTGTTGATGAGTTTTGGCGGTGGTTCTTTAGCTTTTGATCTCTCCTTCCTCTCCTTTTTGTCTGCATGGCATCCAATAGGAGGAAGAGGGCAGCCCCTGCTAATGCACCTTCATCTTCGTCCAACTCCCGCTTGATTCTATTTAATGACACCTTCTTCGTCTCAAATGAGGCTCTAAATAGGTATAAGGAGATCCTTCCTAGGAACCCTTTTCCTTTTTGTGACCTATTTGAGCCTAGACCACAAAGACAAGAGGTCATAGATCAAGTAGCAGAGTTGCTTTATGATCACCATCTCTCAGCCTTGGGTGTTGAATACGCGTGGTATAACAATTCCATCACAAGCACCAAAGGCGTTCATGAATTCTATGTAGATTTGCATTGGAATTATGACACCCTTGTTCCCCTGCTTAATACTCAAGTAGTCCTCACATCTATGATAGCTGGGAAGAAATTTTAAGTCTCTGAAGATACCTTGAACATCTTCTTTTCTGGTACTGAAGTGACTGACACCCGGCGTAAGGACTACCCAGAGTACTTTTACCTAGTTGATCCTGAGGCCTTCTACAAGTAATATGATCTTACTCTCCATGATATTCATAAGTTCTTGAAGAAGCCTCAATTCCCATATAGGAAGAAGTGAGCCCTTCTCTCCTCTACCTTAGACCTCAAGAGACGCATCCTTGCCCAAGTCGTTAACTGCAATATTCACCCAAAGAAGAATCTGACTGAGATTGTAGAAAACACTACGATAATCATATATTGTATCTTGAAGAACACCAGAGTCAAGTGGGAGAGATATGTTCTCCATTACATGACCTACTTTGACTCAGGAATGAACACCTATGGCACCCACCCACCCTACCCAACCCTGATTTATGGTCTATTTCATCTTACCACTGGAAAATCTCTTTTCCATGACCTTCACTACAAACCTGCCTAAAAAGGAGTTTGCATCAGTGAGACCACTCTTCACAAGTATGTGTGTACCCTATCCTCTACCACACCTGGTGCCTCTACCTGAGCACCTCCACCTCCTCATCCTACTTGACCTGCCCGTGCCTCGTTCCATGTATGTCATGAAACCCTTAAGGGATACATGATGCATAAATAGGCATACAACATTTAGGTTCAAGAGCACCTCCATCGAAAACTATGTTCCATATTGTCCAACATGAACATGTCTTATGTACATCCCTACCCTGCCTACCAACCCTACCCAGGAGGTGACTATGCATCCTATACAAATGATTACTTTTACCCTGCCCCTCCACCTACATCTTTTGTTTCTACACACTCTACTGCTGGTGGATCCACCCCTGGTCTGCTACCTTTGACAATTGGCCCCGTTGCCACTTTGCTTGCTATCCTCGGTAATTCTTCTCCTTCCTTCCCATAGGCCAATGAGATCCATGTTCTTGGTATGTCTTGGGATGAACAGAATGCACATTGGCCCGATTGAGGTTTTCGTTCTCTTATTGATGAGGAGATGCCAAACCAGGCTGATGAGGAGGTTGTTGCTGATGAGGAGGCTGATGAGGATGATGGTGATGCTTCTGATGATGGCTTTGATGGCTTTGTTGGTGCCTCCGGTGATGAAGGTGATGTTGTTCTCTCTGCTACACATTCAGAGGGAGATGATGACTACGAGCCAGTTGCTTCTGATGGTGATGATGATGATGTTGTGGATATAGATAGCTTAGATGTTTAGTTGTTCTAGTTTTTGGTCTAGTTCTTGATCATATATATCTTTATAGGCTATTTTTTTATTAAAAATATTTGGGCACATGTTTTGAGATGTACTATTTTATCATCTAGCTTTCATCATCTTGGCTTGTAGTTGTTTTCTGAGATCTTTCTTTTGGGTTTGTAATCTTAGTCCTTTGTACACTTACTCTTTGATTTACTAAATCTCATGAGTTGGTGTCATGTTTTACCATATTTTGATTATGACTTAGATTGTTTGTTTCTATCGTCTCTATTTGATGTATGCTTTGCGCTTGCATGTTGTGCATATATTCTTGGTTGTGCTTGGAGAAGACCTATTTCTGTGCTCTTCTACCCCCCTTCCTTTTTGATAATGTCAAAAGGGGGAGAGAAGTTCAATGTTTTGAAGCTCAACCATATTGTTTTTATTGCCTATGTGATCCTTTTCTTGTTCATTATATGCTTTATCATGTGACTTGCTAAAGGACAATATAGTATATATGTCATGTTGCTTTGTGTAGATAGACTAACTATGTAGGTAAGAGTAAGAATAGATTGAGGGCATGCAATTCACATTGGTCAAATCTTGAATCCCTTTGCAATTCACAAGGCAAAGGTATAACTTCAATATCCTTTTTAATATGATTAAGGAATGGTTTGTCATTGTCAAAAAGGGGGAGAATGTTGACTTGAGAGTTATACATTGCCCATATTTTGATAATGACTTAACCATTCCATTCCTATGTATCTAATATGTTTGTTCAAGATTGATTTCAGGCTTTAGGTACATGAAAAGGATCCAATTACACAAGCCCTAGCTTGTTCAAGTTCAAGTAAACAACAATGCAAGTGCGCATTTTGCGAAATCACTCCAAATGACCTTAGATGATTTTTTTAATCACTTGTATTGATGATATGACTTGTAACTAAGATGAGAAAAAATAAGGGACACATAATTCCAAGGTTTAATCACTCAAATGTCAATTTAGAAAATTTATCGTAGGTTGTTTATCGGTCAAATTGGAAACTCGACCGATCCAGTGATGGATTTTTTGAAGATGGTCCATCGGTCGAGTTACACACTCACAAAACCCGACTGATCGACTCACTGAGCAAAACTGATTTTGGCTCATTGGTCAAGTTTTCCAGAACAAACTCGACCAATAGTTTGAATATTCTCGACCAATAGTTTGAAAATTGGCTTTGTCATTTAGTGGATCGGTCGAGTTATCTTTATTGAAACTCAACTGAATGTACTGTAAGGAAAATGCAAAAAAGTGATTATAACCATTGGTGAGTTGTTTTGGGTGAGAATAGATCTGTTGCAACTTGAAAAATGGATACATTTTGACCTTAAGTGATCCCACACTCAAGGGAACACCCCCAACTATAAATAGGACCCCTTGGAGTTTATTCCAAGTTTGTTCATTCATTCTATTCTAAGTCCTTGCTATAGTTGAGTGTATTACAACTCCTTAAGCCCCTTTCTCTCTCTAGTTTACACTTCATTTCGTGATTATGAATGAGATAGGCCAGTTGTAAGAGAGCTACTTCCTTGTACTTGTAAATCTCTCATTCCATTCCATCTTCCCTACCCCTTTCCTCCATGAATCAAAGGTGAAGCAAGCTACTATGAGTAAAGGTGGAGTTGTTGATGTTATTCTTCAAGGTTGAAGAAGAGGTGAAGATCTTCTCCAGGTGAAGGAGAAGGCAAAGGCTAAAAATCCAAGAAGAGTGGGTAAACCCTTGTAGGATGAAGACTTGTGCAAGATTAGGTAAGATCTTGGAAGAAGGCTAAAGACTCTTGGCAAAGTGGCTAAGTCCTTCGTAAGGTGGAAGACTATTTGTGCTTGGATGGGTAAGTCCTTTGGTGGTCTTGTATTGTAACTCTTATTGGTGAAGATATAGAGAAAAGCACTTGCAAAGTCCTAGAGGTTGACCTCTCTAGCTAGTAGACTGATTCTCTCCTAGTTTGGAGAGTGGAACCACTCTAAACAACCTTGTCAAGTGCTTACTTTCATTCTCTCTAATCCTTGCTATGCTTGTTAGTTAGGACTTCAAATTGCACTTAAGATGTAGGTTCTAATTGATTTAATTTGAAGGTCAAATCTATCTTGTGAGAAATTTTGAAGCTCTATTCACCCATCCTCTAGAGCCCTAGATCCAACACAATTGAGAATCAGTTTCTTTGAAAATTATTATCCTCTCTGGTTGTGGTAACCACGAGAGCCCAAGAAAGTCCTACCCGACAAGGGAGATATAGACATGGGAGAGAAACAACTGAGGATCATTATTGTGGGAGAGAATGTTGGTGACTAGTACACCAGCGGGAGGGACAACTCCTTCCTATCCAGGACGATATGAGTTCTAATTGGTCCATGTGGACTACTCTAGAGGCAAGAGTCTGTTGACTGCTACTAGGAGGGCAATGTCAACTCACAATTTGTGGCGAGATCTGATGAGCCGCTGCAACAGTTGTCTGAGTCTAATGTCCATAGAGGAGCAGTCAGACGAGTCTGAGTGTGACTAGGAGTTGCACAACTACCATCCGAGATAGAGTGTACATCTACATAGACGAGGATTGTCTTGGACTTGCTCTAGGACTAGGTATATCTTCATGAAACCATCCTTCCAATTGCATAATTATTGATGTGATATGTTAGTTAATGGGAAATATGTCAGTAAAATTTTTGTTTCCGCTGCCTACCTGATGCCATATTTCCCTACAAGTAGTTCTTGTGGCTCTAAGGAATTATAATAGACATGGCCAAAACCAGCATTTTTTGTTTTATATTGCATGTTCATATTATGGGATATAGCATGTATAAGATACGTACTATATATGTGGTGATTGGATACAATATATGTGTATATATTTAAATATATATAAATCCCTCAATCAAACATATTAAGTCTAAGATTCTTTGCATTAGAAACACACATGAAAAGCATGTTCGACTAAGAGTAGGTTACACCTTCGCGTGGTATCACTACTACAGAAGTGCCTTTTAGTGTCGGTTGTTTAACCCCCTTTGGCGTCGGTTTATGAACGACGCCTATGTGGGCGCCGCTAAAAGGTTGGACACTTCAGCGTCGGTTAAAAAACCGACGCCTATTTAACATAAAGGCTTCGGTTTATTATAAAACACCGACGCCAAAAGGGTTCGCACCACAGAAAACGGCGTCATCTAGGACGCTTTCTGCGTCGGTTATATACTAAAAAACCGACGCAGAAAAGTGTCCTAGATGACTCCCATTTCCTGTAGCGCGAACACTTTTGGCGTCGGTGTTCAACAAAAAACCGACGCTGTAAGTCTGTGCTGACGGTTATCGGTAAATAACCGACGCCTATATATATATATATTTTTTATAAATATGTTTGCAGGCCTGTTGTGGCTGGTCAGCAGGATGAGAACCAGTTTTCTGAACTGCAGGTTTACGACATCCATTGATATCAGTCTACAAACAGGCCACAAACCTGCAAAATTAACATAAAAAGATTCACACAAGTAGATACATTCAGACATCAATTCAATTGTCACGTTCACACATATAGAATCATTCAAATACATGTTTTAACATTCAAAAACATTCATTTACAAAGTATCATTCATCATCACTATCAACATCCCAATTATATCTTACAGTTGCCACTGTTTGTACAACTATTGCCCATTCTTCTCTTACTTCATCTAATGCTTCCCTCGTATATGGAGCATGTACATTTTTTAAGTGTTTTCCTATAGTGTGGTCAGTTTTAAACACCTGCAAAGAGAATGATGTATATAAGTAATAATATAAAAATAAGATTGATATATTTTATACTAACTAATGAGACTATATATAATACCTCATGTATGGTATCGATGTCTTTCTTCGCCTGTGTATGGTATAGAACTCTCCTCCAGTATCTCCCTCACAGACTCCTGTGCGGAGAGGGACATTCCAACTCGAGATATCATCTTCCGTTGCCTCCTCCGCAGCAATATCCTTATCTCTGAACGTTTCTTGTAGGATTCTGAACCCCTCCTTCCCTCTACTACATCGAAGCCATGCCACAGTTGAACCCTTTCACCGAGCCCTACCCGGCCAAACAGACGTCGCCTGAAGTACCACCGTCGTCGTCGTCTCCACCTCCATCGCAACTTGCTGTGCTAGTCCTGGCAGTTTATCACCCCACATGCTTTCCTCACCAGTTCCTGCCGCTAGACGACCACACAATGGAATCCAAAAGGATATGCAGGCGTTCGCCACAGACTATAGGATGAGTATACTCAGCTTATAGTCTTTGGCGAACTCCTGCATATCCTCTTGGATCCATTGTGTGGTCTTCTAGCGGCAGGAACTGGGGAGGAAGGCATGTGGGGTGATAAACTGCCAGGACTAGCATAGCAAGTTGCGATGGAGGTGGAGACGACGACGACAGTGGTGCTTCAGGCGACGCCTACTTGGCCGGGTAGGGCTCGGCGAAAGGGTTCAACTGCAGCATGGCTTCGATGCAGTAGAGGGAAGGAAGGGGTTCAGAATCCTACGAGAAACGTTTAGAGATGAGGATATTACTGCGGAGGAGGAGGAAACGGTAGACGATATCTTGAGTTGGAATGTCCCTCTCCGCACATCAAGTTGCTCCAGTGCTTCAGTGGGTACATGTGCATCATCAACCTAAAATTTGACAAAAATAAACACACTAAATTAGCATTTGTATTAAAAAAGCAAACATTACTCTAAACGTTTGTATTTTACCATTTTTGCAGCCGCCTCCGCGCATCTGAAAATGTCATTAAAAAGGCAAACATTTAGCATTTGTATTAACTAGAAAAAGGAAAACATTTAGCATTTGTATAAACTAGAAAAAGGAAAACATTTACCATTTGTATAAACATACATGTCTCTAAAATTGTGATCTTTTATCAATTAACAATCCTTCATTGTGATCTCCGCGCACATATAAGTCATCATTAGCTTCAATATTTTGTGGAGTTGGCAACCCAACTGAGAATGGACTGGAGTCATCATACTTATCATAGTACTCTTCTTCATCTATAGGATCTTCAATGAACTGTCTTTTACCATGAAGAACAACCGACCATTTATCATTTGCAGGATCATCGATATAGAATATTTGTTTTGCCTGTGATGCCAATATGAATGGTTCAGCCTTCTCGCCAATCATTTCAAAGTTCACCAAAGTGAAACCCAATTCATCCACTATAACTCCTTTGGTGTTATCAACCCAATTACATTTAAAGAGCGGAATATTGAAATCTATGTAGTCAAACTCCCAAATGTCTTCAATGACACCGTAATATGACATTTTAGCTTCACGTGGACTCTTATCCTTTGCACTTGCAAAGTACATAGTTGACGCTTGAAGAGTGACCCCACTATTTTGGACGACACTCTTATCATCTTGGCGCTTTGTGTAATATGTGAATCCATTAATGTCAAACCCTTCATAAGACATAACATTCGGTTTTGGTTTAAAGGCGAGACATTTGATAGTTTATGTAATATCATTTGGTGTTTGAGATAGTTGATGTAAGACTTTATCTTCAAACCACTTAGTAAAAGTCTTATTATGCTCTCTAGCAAGCCACATTGAACTTGCTCGAGGATGTTGTCTCTTTATGAAATTGGTATGTTCCTCGATATAAACACTCACTTTGTCCATATTATGTAAAATATACAAGTGAGCTTGTTCCAACTGCTCACGGCTGATTACTTTCACCCGTGATCCCAAAATTCCTTTGCCCTCCTCAATATTCGTGTCATTATCAGGAGTGTCATTACCACTGAGAAAGTCATTGCAGAAATCCATAACCTCTCTCGCCACATAACCTTCAATAATACTCCCTTCAGGACGATAACGGTTTCGAACATCACCTTTAAAAACGCTCATGTATCGTTCAAAGGGATACATCCAATGCAAGAAAACCGGTCCCAAGATTTTCACTTCCCTAGTCAAGTGGACAACAAGATGTACCATGATATCAAAGAACGAAGGAGGGAAATACATCTCAAGCTGACATAGGGTAACAACCACTTCTCTTTGCAAATTATCGAGAGTATCAGGGTCAATAACTTTGCTGCATAGACTGTTGAAAAAGAAACAAAGTCTGGTAATTGCAAACCTTACATGCTTCGGCAATATAGATCGAATTGCCACGGGCAATATTTGTTGCATTAGAGTG
The DNA here is from genome assembly GCA_963693085.1 of Alisma plantago-aquatica. Lineage (NCBI taxonomy): Eukaryota > Viridiplantae > Streptophyta > Magnoliopsida > Alismatales > Alismataceae > Alisma > Alisma plantago-aquatica. The sequence continues at coordinate 539,384,572 of OY856411.1, read as the reverse complement.
TGACAATCATGAGATTTAAGACCTATCAACTTCAGATCTTTCATTGATACCAATCTACGGATGTTGGATGAGTAACCATGTGGCACCTTAACATTTACCAAGCATTCACAAAAAGTTTTCTTCTCCTTTCTAGACAACATGTAACAAGCGGGAGGTAAGTATGTTCTTTTATTACCCATTTCACGTAATTCTGTTAATTCTGACCTTATTCCCATTTCACGTAGGTCCAGTCTGGATTTTATCCCATCTTTAGTCTTACTTGGTATATTTAATAGAGTACCAATGATGCTATCACAGACATTTTTCTCAACGTGCATTACATCGATACAATGCCTGACTGACAAAGAACTCCAATAAGGAAGATCCCAAAATATTGACTTCTTTTTGAATGAAGAATTGTCACTCCGTGTGGCCATACTACATTGTGATTTCTTACCAAATTCATTGACAATGTCTTTTACTCTTTCATAAACAACATCCCCTGGTATAGGTTTAGGTGCACTCCGTTCATCATTCCATCCATTGAATGCTTTGCGCTTCCTACGATACGGATGGAATTTTGAAAGAAACCTTCGATGACCAAGATATACAGTCTTGCCGCCATATTTTAGTCTTATTGAATCAGTGTTTTCTTCACATATAGGACACGCTTTAGCTCCTTTGACACTATATCCAGACAAATTCCCATATGCCGGAAAGTCATTAATAGTGCAAAACAACATAGCATGCAAACGAAATGTCTCTCTTGCAGAAGCATCATAGGTCATCACACCTTCAGCCCAAAGTTTCTTTAAGTCATCAATCAAAGGTTCAAGATAAACATCGATATCATTTCCGGGTTGTTTAGGGCCCGATATCAACAATGACAACATAACGTACTTATTTTTCATACACAGCCAGGGAGGAAGATTGTATATAACAAGCATGACTGGCCAAGTGCTATGTTGGCTGCTCAATGTCCCGTACAGATTCATCCTGTCTGTACAAAGCCCAAGTCTTAGATTCCTGACTTCTTCACCAAATTCAGGGAACAATACATCAATCTTCTTCCACTGTGGGGAATCAGACGCATGTCGTAGGATCCCATCATTATTTTTCTTAACATCTGCATGCCACCTCAAATTCTTCGCATCTTTCGGATTTGCAAACAAGCGTTGAAACCGTGATGTTATAGGTAGATACCACAACACCTTGGCAGGAGAACCAATTTTGGACTCCCCCGAAGTCGTCAATTTATATCGTGACGCACCACATTTTGGACAATCTTTCAAATCTACATAGTCCTTTTGAAATAATACACAATCATTCGGGCATGCGTGTATCTTTTTGGCCTCCATTCCCATTGGGCACAACATTTTCTTTACCTGGTATGTTGAGATTGGCAGCTCGTTTCCTTCAGGAAGAATTTCTTTCAACAAAGTCAACAATTCAGTGAAGCTTTTGTCGCTCCATCTATTGTTAGCTTTCAACTTATACAATCTCAGCACAGTGCTAAGCTTCGTAAACTTAGCACAGCCTGTGTATAACGGTATCTCAGCATCATGCACAATGTTTGTAAAGATAGGAGGTGGATCGGTGTGCTCTACCCTACAACTATCCAGCATCGCATCAACAATGTCTGCTGGAACTGGTTCGTTCACATTTACGTCATCGGAGGCAATTTCTTCTTCCACCCAAGCACTGCTATTGACATCTACTGGATTCGATTTTGAAATCTCTCCATGCCAGTGCCATTCTGTATAGCCTTGTACAATCCCGTTTCACATGACATGACTTTTGATTTCCTCACCAGTGTTGAGTTTCAAGTTGTTACCGCAATGCCTACATGGACAGTAGAACCTATCTGTAGGTTTTTTCCTATGTTCCTCGGCAAATCTAATAAACTGATCAAGACCAGATATAAACTCTGGGGTGCAACGATTACGAATGGACATCCATGATCTATCCATTCTATGATCAGAGAAAGCAAGTATATATTAGGAAAGCAAGTATATATTAGGAAATAAGTATATAAGCAAGTATGTCGTATTACAGTTCATCATTAAGAAAGATATAAGCAAGTATGTCGTATTAAAATAGACTAAACAATAAAAGAATTTTTTTTGAGGCAAGACAATATGAGAAAATAGTAGTGTAATCATGTAAATGGGAACATTCATGGGAACACACACTTCAGTTATAAGCATTCATGTAGCAACTTACAGTTCCATTCATGGGAACACACACTTTAGTTATAACAATAACTAAACAAAGGGGTTGGTGTACCCCTAAACATGCGCATAATTAAAAAAACTATTACTACAGACAAGTCTAGATAGATAGACAACTAAATACTACACCAACATGGTCCCGCATGCATCAGTAACTTCTTTTTGATGATGAAGCTGTGTCACGAAGCTCCTCACTGTATTTAGACGAATCTGAACTGATAGGGGCCTCAGATTCAGATTTGTCTGAGCTGATATGCGACGCCGTGCGCTCATACCGCAGAAGATGATCGGGGGTCTCGCAGTTGTTGTTGGTTATCCAAACTTTGATGGAATTATCGCCAACTGGACGGAGAAAAAGCCTATTCCAACGGACCACATGCAGCTCTCCAATCCAATCACGCCAACCGGATATTGATACAAGATTTCCCGCCAAATCATACTCAACCTCGATTACATGTGAATAATTTCCAAAAGTTAGGGTCACTTTACCAGGCATGTAGTGTCTTCCTTTTAGAAAACGCCAATGTTTGGGTATGACCAATTGGTTTAAGGAACGATCATCTAGGATGATGTCCAATTGTTCTTCAATAGGGAACGTTAACATTGACATAGAGGCCCAATTCATAGTCATTGTTATGGGAAGACAGAGACTGCACAATATTAGTATTAACAAAGTGTAAGTACATATAACGATGTTATATATTTTCAGAAAAAGTTGTATAACATCAGTTAACCTTTTAAACAAGTATATATTAGGAAACAAGTATATATTAGTCAATCTTGGACGGGTTTCTAGGCCAACAAACACATTTGATGTCAATCTTATATATAATAAATGTGTACCACCTATCCCATCCTTGAACACCTAATCTCACTTAGGATGTAAGTGTATAATGTGTATTTGGTTTTCAAGAAAATTTCGGCAGCATTTCCCCGTTGTTCTCTAAGTACATATGTACTTAGAGAACAAACGGGGAAATGCTGCCGAAATTTTCTCAAAAACCCAATACACATTATACACTTACATCCTAAGTGAGATTAGGTGTTCAAGAACAGTCCCAAACTGGGGACTATCCAAGATTTACTCCTATTGAGTAAATCTTGGACGGGTTTCTAGGCCAACAAATACATGTGTTGTCATTCTTATATAAACCCTATAATTCATGAAATCATTCTAATTCAATTTAATATGTTGGGATCACATAATTATATAATGACATCAGAATATATAGAAGAATCATAATTAAAATGATTAACAACATGCTCATCAAACTAGGGTTTTCTTGAATATCATCTAATAAATCAAGAATTTCATAGTTTCAAACATGCAATAATTCACAATGCAATGTTATAAACTATAGGCAACATGGATAGATGAAATAAATAAACATCCAGCATCTATCACTTATTCAATCTTCAAGAAACCTTGACAAACATCCAACATCTATCACTTATATAATTTGCATGTATATACACCCTAAAGTGCCACAAATCATATAACAAAACTATCATGTTATGATATTAGGACCACTTAAAGTAGATTAGGCACATTAAGCAAGCAGAGTAGGGAGCCAATTTCGTGCAAACAGATTAGGCAACAGATTAGGTCAGCACATAAAGAACCAATTTCGCGCCTGGGTAGGTCTGCAGGTACCTGGGCAAGAAGAGTAGGGTGAGGTCGAGCTGGTTGAGTACGTGGGTGGCGGCCGACGAGCTCCAGAACCAGCGGTAGTGACTCCGACGAGCAGGAGCGTCAGCCGCAGCAGGCAGGCAGGCGGCCAGGTGGCGGCAGGCAGGCAGCGGCCAGGCGGAGGAGAAGGAGAAGGGGGTACGGCGGCGCCGGTTCTCAGGCGTGGCAGGCAGGTGGGCACCAGGCGTTGCAGCGGCGCCGGTTGTCAGGCGTGGCGGCGGCGCAGGCGGTTGGAGCAGGGGCGCCGGTTGTCAGGCGTGGCGGCGGCGCAGGGGTGCCAGAGAAGAAATGCGTCGGAGAGGGGCGCCGGAGAGGGGACGCCGGAGATGGGGCACCGGAGAGAAGCGCCGGAGAAAAACTAGTACCAGCAGCAGAGAAATCGCCGGAGAAATCGCCGCAATAGGGAAATAGGGTAGCAATGAGGGGAAGAGTCGGGCAATCGAAGGTTATGAAGTTCCCCAATAGCGTCGGTTGTTTACAACAACCGACGCCTAAACATATTTACCGTCGGTCGTTCGCAACATCCGACGTCCATTTGGACGATATTTTCGTGAAAATGTTTGGCGGGAACCACATTCAGCGTCGGTTATTAAAGGACGACCGACGCGGAAAAGGACACTTTTCGCGCAAATTTCCATCGCACATAAGCGTCGGTGTTTTAACTACAGACTCGACGCCGAAAGTGACATTATTTTTTTCGCTCGAAAATTGGATGAAATAATGCGTCGGTTTTGTATAAACAACCGACGCTGTATACAAAGCGGTACCCGTGTTTGGCTGGTCTTTGAATATAGACGTCGGTTCTTCTAAATAACCGACGCCTTTAATATAAGGCGTCCGTGTTCCTTAAAAACCGACGCCCAGAAAAGCGACACTGAATGCTATTTCTGTAGTAGTGTATGTTATGTACCTTGTGGAAGTGTGATGGTAGATATGTAGTATCTGCCTTCACAGGGTGCATATCTATCGTGTTGGCTATTGGTTTAGGCTTAAGTGATGATTCTTAGAGTGTCTAAGCCTAGAAGCATATAGATGATTATGGGAAATTCTATCAAGAATTGCATATGATGCAATTGACAAAAGTTGTCTACCTTGGTGATTAACTGTGTATTGTAGCATTGGTCGGATCATAGTTGAATTAACTTGGATCTTACTCATAGAAAATTGATTTGTTGCAATTTTCCGAATTGATCAAAATAATGAGAACGATAATTAATTAAAGACTTAATTATTATCGCTCAAATTTTAATCAATTAAAATAAAAATTGATTTTTAACATAATTGCAAATTCTTTTGTAGAACCAAATGGAAACAAACAACAATCACTTTATCCTACGATCAGTCCTTGAGAAGGACAAGCTAAATGGGAACAACTTCCACAATTGGTTCAGGATGTTGAGAATTGTTTTCACACAGGAGCATAAGATATACGTCCTGAAGACACCAGAACCAGAAGAACCACTTCCAAATGCACCAACAGCTGATAGGGATGCTTGCAAGAAGCATACTAAAGATGTCATGGATGTCAAGTTTCTGATGCTATGTTCCATGAACTATGAGTTGTAGAGGTAGCATGAGAGCATAAATGTGATTGAGATGGTCACATATCTCAAGAACATGTTCCAAGATCAGGCAAGACAAGAGAGATATGATGTCTCCAAGGCATTGTTCAAGTGCAACATGGCAAAAGGAGATCCATTAGGTCCTAATGTACTCAAGCTTATTAGGTATGTGGAGAACCTATCTAGACTAGGATTTCCCTTGGGTAAAGAGTTGACCACTATGTGATTCTATAGTTCCTGCCAGAGTCATATAGTCAATTTGTCATAAACTACAACATGAACGACTTTGACAAGCCATTGACAGAGTTGTTGGGCATGTCAAGAACAATTGAGATACAAATGAAGAAAGATAAGCCCAAGTCTATGATGATGATCAGCTAAACAAAGGAGAAGTCTAAAGGCAAAGGAAAAGGAAAAGGCAAAGCCAAGACGATCTCTAAAGCTAGCCAAAAACCTAATTCTTCATATCTCAAGGCAAAGGGAGGAGTGAAGAAAAGAGGTGATTGACACCATTGTCAATAGCCCACACATTGGAAAAGATATTGCCCACTTTGGTTAGAGGTACAAAGAAGAAGAAGGAAGGCACTGAGTCCTCCACTTCAGGTATATATATTATAAGATAAATTTGATTCCTTTTCCATCTTAATATATGATACCAGATAGATATTTGACATACTTGATGTGCAAGATCTGACAAGAAGTAAAACCTTTATGGAAGGACAACGATGGACAAGATGGAGCAAGAGTTGTTGGATCTTTTTAAGAATTGTCTTAGCCCAACGGGCATGTAATAGAGTTAGTAGAATTGCTATTCATTATGCAAATGAATAGAAATATTTATTGACTGTCAATAAAGAGTTATTAACGCTTCTATTTCAAAGATATGACCTTATATGACAATATCCAAACCATCTATTAATCTTTTATGAAATAATATCAAGATGAATTTTTATACCAAAAGGACTACATATGATAACTCGAACAAACTATAGCATTGTCATATATAGCACACATGTGAGAAATGCATTTCTAAGAACATGTTGATGTTCATCTAGACTCTTTCAATTTTTGAACCAACAAGAGATATGCAAGTTTTATAAATGATTAAGATGACATACCACTTCTCGCTAAGTGTAGTGGAGAACAAGTATTATATTAGAACTAACATATATGATGCATGATGATCTTCTAGAATAAGTGGGAAAAGCTATTGCAAGTGCTTGAGTGTGTTTACTAATGATATGATGATATGCATGCAGTAAAATACAAATCTCTTGAAATGTTCAAGAAAATTACAATGTATGAAGTACATAACCTCCTTAAAGGTATTAAAATACTTTGATATGATGAAATGTTTAAATACTTCACATGAGTAAGTTTGAGGAGTTTCTGGATAGACTATGATAGTATATCACAGTCAGTTCTACTTGAAACATAACGATGTGTCAGAAAGAAGGACTCACAACACGATGGGTCATGATGTGATTATCATTTAATATAATCTTCTAATTCCTTAAAGATAAAATTTTAAGCACTAAATTTCCATTTAAATAGTTTAATAAGACAAAATATATAATATGGCATGGGAATGTCCCGATGTGTCTTAAGGATTGAAACTTATGAAAGTTTATTGTAAAGTTTTAATCACATAAAAGTTAATTTGTTGAACACTACTTATCTCAATCCAATACCAAAGTATTTGTTGAATGGATACCTGAATTCCAAAAGAATCTGTGGGAGTAAAGTAGAATTTGAAAAGCTCAAGATCAACAAGAAACATTTGAACCATAAGAGGTATTAATGAAACTATGGAGAATCACAATTGGTGTGGAATCTCAAGTTCATTATGTAACACATGACTCATGGTTCTAGTAGAACGTATCTGAAATTAGAAGATTATGGATCTTGTAACTCAGATAGGTTATGAATTGATCATATGATGAGTCATCTATCAACTAAGAACTATTGAGGAACCACAGTATCAGTAATGGCTTAAGGCTATGATATCCAAAATGGATCCATAAGACCAATAAGATGAAATATTGGTGGAACAACCTAAAGGTGTAAAACCCATAAGGTGCAATTGGATTTCAGAAAGAAAACCAGCATGGATAACATGAAGGACAAATTGGATATAGAGGTTTCAAATCCAGTTCAAATGTTGAACATGATGAAATCCCTTCAATAATAGACTTGCTTCTTATTGTAACTTGTTAAGACTTGATGATTTGGCACATGGAGATTAAAACTACATTCCTCAATAGGAACAAATGACAAGATGTGTATGTGACACAACTTGAAGGTTTTGATAATTCCATTAATGCAAATAAAGTATGTAAGCTACGAAATGCTAAAGCAAGTACATTGGACATGGAATCTTTGATTTGACAAGAAAAGTCAAAGAATTTGACTTGAGTCAAAGAAAAAAAATGAAATCTATGATTGCAAAAGATTTAGTGAGAGCATATATATTTCACATGTTGATGAGAAACAACATCCCAATACTTAAAGTAATGAGATCTAGAATGGAAACCACCTTCAGCAAAGAAGGATTAGGTGAAACATCCTAAATGTTAGGTATCAAGATCTATAGAAATAGTTCTTGAAAGTTTCATAACTTAAAAGGAATACATATTGGCTAATGTTGAAAGAGTTCAACATGAAGGATTTAGTGGGAGAAAATCTATCCATAGAGATGGGATTAGTTTTTCAAAATCCAGTGTTTTGATTCTTATGAAGAATGAAAAGAAAATGAACAAGATGCCATATGCACCAATAATTGGATCTGTCATGTATGCCATATAATGTAAGCATCCCATAATCTTGTATGTACTAGACATGACAAGATATATTAAATTCCAATAAAGGTCATTGAAAATGTCATGAAAATATCCATTAGTACTTGTGAAGTACTTAAGGATATGTTGTTAATTGATAACAACAAGGAAGATTTGATTGTAAAGAGTTACACTAATGCAAGCTTCCTAAATGACATAAAATGATTACAATATAAAATATGCTTGAGAAAAGGGTTGTCAGTTGGAAAGAGTTCCAAACTATAAGCCATTAATTCTATAAAAGAAGTCGTATATCCTGGTGTTGTGAACATAGGAGTGGATAATGTATGAATCTAGAAGTTCATATGATGGACTTATAGATGATACAACCATTGATGACACATTATAAATACTATGGCAACAATGGAGATACTAGTTATGTAGGAATATTTGAGGTCATTCCATGAAAGTTTCATCTTGTACAAAATGTCGTACAACAAAGAGATAAGAAACATGTAATATATCGATTGATAGCATAATATTGTTAACCTACTAGATTAGCACTTGCACAGTAAAAACATGGTGGGCGTGTTTAGATCACTATAAATGAGATTCGTTGGTGATTGGCTCAAAATACAAGTGGGAGTCTATTGTAAGGTATGCCCATAGAGCCAATCATATATTGATTGACATGGCATATAAAGGATTTGATTAATATAATATATATATAAAAGTCAAGCTTCTGATTCAGTTTGTTTCACTCAGTTATGAGATAATGAGGAGATAGAGTGAATGTTTAAAGAATGACATTACTCAATGACGTATGTCTTCAAGTACTTGACTTGGAATGAAGAGATCATACAGATATTAAGAGTAGTTACATTCTTATTATGTCCCTAATTGGTTGTTACTGTGGAAGGCAGATAGACACCAGTAACACATAAGACTAGAGTGTGGGTTGGTTGATCATATAATCTCATTAGTCATGATATGGTATATCAAACCAAGAACACAGATACATGTTACAGAATAGAGTATTGGACAGACCCACCTTGAGACTGACACATGAAAACCATCATTGGTAGTCATAGTCACCTCTCATAGTAAAGGTGGTGATTGTGATTCTTAGACCTAAAATCACTGCACTCATCACATGTCGTTGAGTATATTTTGGCATCATCAAACATAATCCTAAAATATTGGTTTCCATAAAGATGATGATTGGGTAGCTTTGACACATGGGGAATGGTTGTGAGTGATAGCAATGGGATTTGTTCCTCATACTGGAGTTTGATATCCTAGCCACTTGATAAGTGAGACTGAGAAACACATGCATATGCACATGTGAATCAATATATATGATATTGGGGTCACATTATCTCAGACACTCTGCTCTTGGTTCAAGGAACATGTTTGATTGTTGAGAGGATGATGATTCCATGCCTCGATTTCACTCTGGATATCAGAGACAAAGGCATTATACAATCGTTGCAATACCTTTCACAGATTGTAGGTTGAAATTGTTCTCCAACTTTCCATTCACTTGGGTAGCACTGATGTGCAACTAGGCATCACTCTTTGCTTGTGATGTCATAAGCTAGTTATAGACATTCACTGCCAATGTGATGTGAGACATGTAGGGTCACACACAAAGGAACTCATCCAGAAGAGGAGTTTGATCTTGAATAATTATTGGATTGATTACGAAAGTATTTATATACTCAATTCACACAACAGATCGGTAGAGTGCACATCTAGTTGATCATCTTAGAGGGTGAGACTACCATTTGGAGTGCCAAACAATAGACTCAAATTTTGAGACGGGAGTTTGGGTCATCAGGCTGATTGGAATTGATTTGACTAAAATTCAACATGAATAAGGCTCCAACCAATCGGCTCACTGGGTGAATAAGGTTCTAGTAGCTTTCCCAAATTTGTGAGAAAGTTTCATCATTTCGATTGATCAATTCTATTACAACAAGGAATTAATAGTTAATTGCAAACAAATTGCCAAATTCATATGCGATTGGGAAAATGTGAAACGACCATCTCATTGAGAGAGATGTTTGGTTCGCACATCAAACGACCATTTTGTGTCTTGTCGGTTGTAAAAGTTCGAATCTTCCAGTCTGTTCTATTTCTATACAGACCGAGAACCCAAACCCAAACCCCTCTTATAAATAGAGGGGTATTGGGGGCTTCCCAGAACACAACACAGACAATTGAGAATCATTTGCTCTGATAATTGTTATCCTCTTTGGTTGTGGTAACCAAGAGAGCCAAGTAATTCCTATCTGATTAGGGAGGGATACCAAAGGGAGAGAACAACTGGGGATCATTGTTTTGGGAGAGTAAGTTTGTGACTAGTACGCCAACGGGAGGAACAACTTCTTCCAGTCTGTTCTAGTTGAACACCAAGAGTTTTAGTTGGTCTGTGTGGACTACTCTAGAGGTAGGAATCATTTAGCTGTTGCTAGGAGGGAAAAGTTAGCCTGCAGGAGTCGTTGCAGAACTTGTCATGTCCTCTGTTCCTGGTGAAGAACAGGATCTGCATAGTCACCGTCCAAGAATAACCAGAAGACAGTTGCACGGAAACGAGTTGTTGTCGTTGAATTTGCTCCAACACCAGGTATAACTCGTTAAACCATCTTTTTTATTTCATAGTAGTTGACACAATCTTGTTGTAATAGGGAATACATATAGATAAAATTTGTTCTTCCGCTGCTATATTATGTGCCCGTATTTCCCAACAGTAAGTTATATTTGCATCCACATGCATGTGACGTTCTTAAGAAAACATTTTAAGTATTTAACGAGGTATTATTGATTATTAAGAAAATATTTTATCCATGTTGTCTAGAGCACACCTCCTCCAACGTTCTTCCTCCAACGTTCTTAGCATCCATATCATATTATTATATGAATATTAGGAACGTACAAAGGTGAAAGGGAGCATTTTGGTTGCGAGCACAGTGTGATTCCCTGGACGCTACAATTTCCTTGTAGTTGGAGATAAACAAAAATGTAAATAAATAGAGACATAATAAATGAAAGAAAAGAACTTTCACATAATGAGTTTGGGGAGCCAAACTTGGATAGGCACCCCCACACATGCATGCATATAGAGTGCTTTTCTTAATGGAAGCACATTATGATGTCAAAGGCATATAAGAACAACATGAGCAATTTTCATGAAGGAATGCATATATTTCGGTTGATAAGATCATATGTGGAAATTGTTGAGATTATGTATCTTACCATGTTATAAGAATAAGACATGTCATATATGATTGGAAAGTTTAAATATACTGACTCCAAAATATACTTTAGCCTATCTTCTCATTTAGTATTATCTAGTAGTTTGGATTTATCATATCGTTAAGACACTTTAATCTGAAAATTTTATTTAGCCTTGTCTTGTAGTTTGATTTTTTTCTACTTGTGTAGCCTTATCGTGTAGTTTGATCTTATTTTCTGAACTAAGCTTATCAAGTCTCGTTTGGGCTCTTCCAATAAGAATAAATGATCATATGATGTGCGACGTAGACAAATAAGAGAGAACACGACGCTGATGTTAGCAAATTCTATGTGAGAGGTCGAATTGTGAGATAGAATTTCTTTATAATCTTTTTGAAGGTGCTTTTAAGGATTTGCTGTGTTCTTCTCAAATAATATCTCTTGTGGAGTACCATTTGACCGGAACATTGTGTTCTTTTCGAATGATATCTCTTGTTGAGTACCACTATATGAGCTATTATATCATCTAAAGAAGCATCAAATTTAACTGTAACTTAGCGCGAAGGCTAGCAGATAGTTTACATAAGAGTGGTGCAAAGCCGTCACTGTAATATGTAAAATAAATTAATAGTGAACATACAACTTGCCATACAATATATGTCCGTGAGATCTGCACAGCGAAATTCGGTAGGAAGTTACAATGGGCGGCCGGCCGGCCGGCCGGACTGGAGGTGATGAGATACATCGGCAGAAGCAAGCAATGGAGCAAGGTGGAGAGGAGGAAGGGGGTGGGGGTTGTGGGCGGGCACTGATGTGTTACTCCAATGTTTCCTATCAACTTGGCAACTGCGGATAGCAGATCAAGAAGCTGAGAACAAGCTCTAGTCGATACGTACTCACTGGTTTTTAGTATATGCAATGGAACTCTGCAATCCGTTTTCTTAGCCTTTTCTGTTTTGAAATTTTCAAGTGGTTCCTAGTATATTAGTGGCGAGGAAGGGGAAAAACGAAACCAAAACCCTGTCTATATACACTGACGCAGAGCGCGCTGCCAAGTTACAACTGCTCGTCGGTTACAATTTGTAGTAGTGATGGCAAGGCGTGCCGAACCAGTCCCGTGCAGTGACAGGGTCGTGCGAGGGACTTCCTCCGCCGCCGCTGTTCTGGCCACATCCGCAGCACCGGGAGACCCGCCTGAGTGCACACCGGGTGCGTCCTGCCCGTCGTCGAAGGCCTTTCCATACGACCCGCCTTGTCTTGCGGGCCTCGCGCATTCCCTGGACTAAGGCACGGCGGGCGCGCTGCAGCCAGTCCCGGATCCGATGAGCAAAACTAGTGTTTTTTTCATTCTTCTTCATCCTCCCCCATCGGCCGCGAGAACTTGCTCCTCCGAGGCGGTAGCTGCGTAGGAACGCCTGGCGCCTCTCGATGTAGACGTGGCCGCGGTGGTGATTCCGGGACGGGAAGGGCGCCGGGGCGGAGGCGATGGCTGGCTCTGCAGACATCGGCGGCAGGAAGCTGGTGGCGGCCCTGGCCGTTGGGGTGGGGGGAGCGAAAGATTGATAACGCTGGGGTGGTACTATTATCCCTATTGCAGCGCTTCTTACATATAGTTAAGACTAATTTAGGGGAGAAATGAAGACCAGATATTGGTGGTGACTGAGAGTGCGGCGGGTTTGGTGTGGACTGGCAGTAGGGCTGTTGCAGACATTTTAGAGGCGTCGGCGAATAAAAAATAGGCCTTTTTATATTTTTATTTAACAAATTTAAATAAATACAAGTTTAGTCATAATTGTCAAAACTGTCATATAAAAAAACAATAGAACATGTTCTTATGAATCAAACTAAAAAGAACGTAAAAATTAAATATTGATATCTCATTATCAAACTTCACTCATCATATAAAACGACTTCTTCGAGTCTTTTTAGATGTAAAATCTTGAATAACAATGTCAACATCAATATTTCCCAACATATCCTTTTCAATGCATAACATTGCCAAACCGTTCAATCTTTCTTGAGACACTGATGATCTAAGGTAGTTTTTCAACAACATTTAGCTTGGAAAAACTCCTTTCTACAGATGCTACCGTCACTGGCATTATCAACAAAATACGATAAACAATTGAAATATGAGCGAAACAATGTGTATCTTTCACAAATTCAAGAACTTCAATAGCTAACTTTTGCTCTTCTGGAAAACTCATCTGCAATACTTTCAACTCGAAAAAAAGTCATCCAAGTTTATATCTGATGAACTTTCATGAGAAAAAGTAGCATGAAACTTAGTGCAACATGCATTTAGGGTAGTTTTAACCAATGATTTTTAAATCTCTGAGTTATATAGGAATCTAAAAGTATCTTCAAATATATTCACTTGCTCAAATCTCTCCTTCAAAGAAGAGATTGCCATATCCACAACTACTAAAAAGTAATTCACTCGATAATACTCTTTCTCTAATTGAATAATATCATCATCATCATCATCATCATCATTCCCATCAAAATTTCTTTTCCTAACAATGTGACGCTTAACTTGAAAAGTTGGCTCAACATTCAACTCAAAGGCAATCTTAATAACAACAACAATACAAGAAGCAAATCCTTCATCTCTGTATTTCTAAAAAAAAGACACATATCTTTCAATAACTTAATAGTAGCATCAATGCAAATAAATTTGGATTGCAACTTCTTACTTACTGTATTAACAATATATAAAATATCATGCCAAATAACAATACCAAACAGACACTCGAAACTCTCGATCGAGTAAACCAGACTATTTGCTTCACTTTGTGTCTTAGAATCATTACGAGACTTGGATAATACTAATAGAGCCAACCTGATTTGAGGAGCTTGAAATCTAATAGTTTGACACTTGTGATACGACTCTCCCAACGAGTATTGGACAGTGATTTAATAGTCAAACCTGAGACATTGTCAAGCAAACACTTCCACCTTTTTGGAGAACTTGCAAATAATGTATATATGTGTTGTATAATTCCAAAGAAAGAAACAGTCGGAACACAAGAATGAGCCATATCACTAATAATGAGATTAAGACTATGACAAGCACAAGGCATATGTAACGCTCTGGGATTTACCTCGAGTAACCACTTTTGCACACCTTGGTGTTTTTCCTTCATATTAGAATTGTTGTCATAACATTGACCTCTCACGTCCTCCACATTAAGATTAAGAGACTCAAAAGCATTTACAAGTTCATTAAAAAGCCCCAATCTAGTCATATCAACAACTTTCAGAAACTCTAAAAAGAACTCGTCTATTTTTATTTTCTGACCAGACATGTTCACGCATCGTACAATGAAAGTCATTTGTTCTTGGTGGCTCACATCAGGAGTACAATCAAGAATTATGGAGAACTATTTAGCCCATCTAATGATGTTCAATATAGAACTCTTAATATTGTGGGCTAAAAGAGATATCAGCTCATTTTGAATTGAATGTGCAAGATAATGATGGTGAATCTCATGATCCTGAATGTGTCGAACATGATCTTGTATTACCAAATCAAATTCTATAAACATTTCAATTATCCCCAAAAAGTTTCCATTGCTATCTTGGAAAAGTTTGTCATTTGATCCTCAAAAAGCCAAATTACATTTACAAGACACTTAACGACGAACACTATTCTTAATAAAACTTATCTCTAACGCTCTTTCTCCTTTGAAATTTCTTTCTACAATTCTTTATCAATAGTTTACTCATTGCTAAATCTTACTTTTAATTCATGCCAAGTACTCATATTAGTGAGATGTTTGATGCTATTCTCATACTCTTTGAGTCTCTCACTAACACATTTCCAATCTTTGAACCCATTATGAGCTAATGTACTTTTATTTTTCTCAGACTTGAACAACTTACAACAAAAATAATAAATTTTATCAACATGTTTTGAGTAAACTAGCCACTTCCTATCATGAGTCTCTCTATTGCTCAATTTTTGAGAATAATAAACATATGAGTGCCTCTTATTGTCATCTAAAGGAAACACAATATTCAATTCTCTTTTAGGGCCTTTTTCAACTAAAATATCCCTAACTTTGTTGTCAATATTATCCCAATTTAAGGGATCATAAATATCAAAAGGAGGAGAAGTTGTTCAACACTATCTAAGTTGCCAATATTTAAATCAGTGATGTCAATATCATCCTCAACCTCATCAGAATTTTTATTCCCAATTACATTTTCGACTTCTATAGTAACATGATCATCATCATTCACTTTTTCATTAGATTGATGAGGATTGTCAACATCTTTAGAAGTTCGTGGGATAATGGAAATAAATTTATCAAGCACACCTTTCTAAGTAGCTAGAAATTATTCATCTTCCTTCTTTTTTCTTCTTTTCTCACTTTCTGATAGAGATTTTTTCAGAGGCATGTTGAGTAAACCACATTGCCAAACATAGAAGATAAGCAAAGTAAAAGATTGGAGATGTATATGTTGTGTCATTTTAAAAATTCATGTAGTATCGTTGCAACATCATTGTTTAAAAAAGTAAACAGGTGACAAGAATAACAACTAAAATATACTTTTTTAGTTGGTTTGAACGTTTCTAAACACGAAATTGAAATACATTGAAGTGAATATGAGAATAAAATCTTTGTTTTCCAACAATAGAACGCTCCGATTAATTAATTTCAATACACACGACGGTAAGAGACGGACTAGTAGAATGTGATACTTAAGCCAAATCACAACCTAGTGACCGGAGTATGTTGCAATCATTAATCAATAATTTTATATATTGTGGCTCATATTGATTTGTTGTGACTAGAGTTTTTAAAGAAATTATTTTTCTGAAACTGAAGTCCAGTTTCTGGAAATTGAGTTCAAACGACCGGTTTAATAATTGAGTTTTAAACTGAAGTTGCTCTATTTGGTTCAATCTCCGTATTCTTGTTTCTTATATAAATTTCTATCTTATTTTCTAGAAGATACACATTCAATAGAACAAATATAGAGTACTATTTTGCCTCTAGATTTGTACAGTCATGTACAAATAGTATATTCAATGTTAGTAGATGTTCGATAATAGTCGTATTAATTTAATCCATCTAACAGCTACTCCATGTCACCTGGATGCATATGCGTTAGATTTTAGAACTGTGATTGAGTCTTTCTCAGTTATACATTCAAAAGAAGACTAGAAAAATAATTCTTATACAACGACAACAAGTTATGAAAGACAATAGCAATCTGCCGCCGAGTAAGAACGTATGTGAGTCGGCAACTAGGGTAAGAATGAGCGAAGCGATTTTCAGCCCACATACTGCGAACTAATGAGGGATTATCCAGCGAAGTCTGTAGTGCAAGACGTCAAGATCAAGCCAGAATTATATATAACACATGAACCTCTCCTGCCAATTATGTATTGTTCGGTATGGATGGTCTTTCAGGGGGAAGAGCATGGACCCTTCTTGATTCTCTCCCCGCGCATGTGGTTGCCTATGAAAAGTTTGACGACGGCTGTACCAGCATGGCAGCAAGAGGCGTCATGGTCCTCGTGGAGGCCTGTGGAGCAGGAGTAGCGAAGTTTGTGGACAAGGAGAATAGGAGACGCCGAACGT
Organism: Alisma plantago-aquatica; assembly: GCA_963693085.1. Taxonomy (NCBI): domain Eukaryota; kingdom Viridiplantae; phylum Streptophyta; class Magnoliopsida; order Alismatales; family Alismataceae; genus Alisma; species Alisma plantago-aquatica. The sequence continues at coordinate 539,367,502 of OY856411.1, read as the reverse complement.
GCACGACAACAAGAGACATCATGGATTTCTACGGAGGAGCAGCGTTGCCGCTGCAGCAGAATCCGCCGAACGTGAACAAGCAGAACAAACGAGAGCGAGCAGCATAACTGTCGAAGGGTTAGTAGAAATCACAAATGGCACAAATTGATATTTTAGAACAACAAGAGATGTTTAGAAAAATAAAATTATGCCCCCCCTTTTGTTGGGTCTCTGGCCGTCGTCTAAGTTGACCCCCCAATGAGCCGGCCCTGAATGGCAGCAAGATTACATCAGGTTACTCTAGCGCTGTTTGGCCGCCAGAACTCGGCGAGGAACGGTAAAGACAGATCTATTTTTGTTCATCGTAATAAATAACTTTGTTACTGTACACGTTTAACGTGTTTACAACAAGACCACGTGACAGCATTGCATTTACACAACGTACGTCCAGCGTCATTGATTACTCAGACTATGTAGCGTCTCCGTTTGTACTTCAAAGGCTAGTTAGCTGATTGACATAAAATAAATAAAAAATACAAAAAATCTTGTAGTTTTTTTTATTTTTCATTGGTCTAATTAGATGAAATTATTCTTTTTACGCTTTGTAAGTTTGATATCGAGTATAAAACAGCTTATCATTTACAATTCATTTAACAAACAAAGTTGGTTGGGAAGCATGTGTACCTTGAGTTCAGAGAAACTAAACACTGCGTTATGGTACGACGATTTGGGGTGATTTTAGACGCAAGAAAAGGTGTGGGAATGAATGGACTTGGTACCTAATGTAACCACACATTTAAAAGCTATAGAAATGTATAAATTAGTATTGTGGTTGGAATTGCAAAACTAAGCACAAATAGAACGCAAATACAAAGTATTGTGGTGGGAAGCTAGCGATGACAAATGTATCCGCGGAACGACCCATATCCTTCAATATTTACCCATATGAACTTTGGAGTATTCAATACTAGGGGTGTAACGGTGCATGTACGGTGCACGTTTGGCATATTCATATCTATATCCATTTAATTTATTGAGTCAAGTCCGGTTCTAGAGTCGCATTATAAAAATCTAGATCAGTACCATATCCGTATCCGTAATAATAGTGGATCTACGGTGCGGATATACGGGTAAATTATTCTATTAAATATCATATTATTTATATCAGAAAAATTATGACTATGTTCAATATATTCTAACACGAGAAGATATTGCTATTATATGTGATAGAAACATACAATAGTTATATTTAATAATATAATACTTTGTAGGTTGAAGATTAGTTGAGTTAATAGTTTAAATATTTATTGTCATTGTCATAGAGCTATGTAGTATATCATGCAACTATTTTGATTTTAAGTTTACATATATTGCTCATGATTGTAATTATAATAATTAATTCTTAAGTAGATGACTAGTCTAATCTTATTATAATTAGAGAAATTAATGTGTAACCTCAAGTACTATATTAATTAGATTAGTACAATATGATATAATAAGATATTATTTAAGTAGTCATTTATGTATAGCGGGTACGCGCGTTTGGGTCCAAGCATACACATTAGTGGACCCGTTTATATGTGGCTCCATGGTTATGCGGCTCCATAGTTCTACGAGTCCAAAATTTTAGACCCATGACAAGTTTCTAAAGGGTCTAGATTTATGGGTTTGCGAGTCTACCCATACCCATTTACACCCCTACTCAGAATCTTTTTCAATGGATATATATATATATATATATATATATATGTACCCCATATAGGTAAACGAGACCCAATATTACCTATTTTGACGAACTCTTACTGAGTCGCAAATAAATGTAAGAGTTAATATCATGTTCGGTAAATTATTAATTGTCGAAAGTTTACAACTTGCTTCACGGTAAATTACATTTTATTATATATTAATATCAAAAGACGTATCCCTAACAATCCATATCAAAACTCAAGTGATGTACTTCAAAAGAATCTCACCTACACCCTCACAGTACGTAAGTATACATCTGATTTTAAAGCCCATTATCACTATCATCATTTCTGGTTAAATTTTTAAAAACTCAATGGATTTGAAAGAATTATCTTTGTACCAAGTACTATGGATTAGTGAATGTGTAGTTGTGAGTCATCATCCACTCCATTCGCACCGTGAACATTGACATTAACTTGTTGATAGTTAAATTATGAAAATACTATCTTTGTACCCTATATGTATGGGCCAATTCCAGATTAATTAGTTATTTCAAAGGCTCTATTAGGTATTGGTTAGTAACCATATGTAAAAGATGATTTTTTTGCAAATGTTGGTATTAGGACATGCTTCCTGATGCATTTTACTATTGTTGAAACATAAATAAACAAAATTTAAGTGGTGTAACATCCTAAATAAAACCAACACTTATTTATTTTAAATTATTGTATCATCTTGAACTACCTACTTTCTAACTTACCAAGTTACTATGATTTGTAAACTATACGTGATTCATACCATAGCGTTAACACATCAATAAGAATTAACACATAATAATCTATTCTAGATATATATGTGTGTCATAGTATATAAATTACATTATTTATAATAATTCATTCTATACATCATATAAAACAAGAAGTATAAATCAAATTTGCAAAATTACCATATTGCCATAAATCATAATATTAAACACAAAAAATCAATCCCATTGACGGAGAAAGAAGAGTGGCAACCATGGTCGTCAAGGCGGCTGGGCGCCAAGCATTTTAAGGGGCGCCCAGGCATTTTCCAGGCGGTCATTTTCCCCCAATTTTGGTGAGTTTGATATGTTTTATTTAATATTTCATACACATTTTTAATTATATTTGCATGACAACATTTCATGTATTTTGTAGTAACTAAATATAAATTTTCTAGAATTATACTACTTAGAACCAAAATGTGTGCCATGCATATAAAATTTAATCACTTGATCAAAACATTGCACACTTTGCATGAACAATTTGTACGATGATATGCATGATAAAAAATTAACAAAGATGTGTCGATCTTTAATTAAAAATTATTGTAGTATCCAAAAAAAAAAAAGATAAGCATTGAAAAAATAACCTTTGATATTATGATCATAACTTAAAGTCCTAGGTGTCAGCTTCATCATTGGATTCGTGAATGTCGTTATGTTCATTTTCAGTACATGAATCATCTCCATCATCCTCATCAAAATCATTTTCATTATCAAATTCATCAACTTTTGCCCTCTCCCTTGCCTTTGTCCTTGCCCTTCTTTGATGACTCTACCATTGTAGATTTGGATGCATGAGTCTTTATCGCCTTTCTTTTGTGAGAACATGTGGCAAACTTTACTTGGATGTTTTCTTCAGCATTGGAGGGACCTACAATGCCTTATCTCTTGGGTCTTCCCTCTACTTCAACACAAATGATCTCATCTACAAGTCTCCATGTGAGGCCATTATGATAGGGAACTATGGCATAAAATAGAATGCCAGTCATGCACTCATTTCTCCAATTCAATTCCTCTAATGCGATTGGATGAAAATAATTGATGTCATCCATCATTTTCTCCCGATGTTCAGCAAGCTTATAGTTGTATTGTATGTACAAAAACTTATTCAATCTCTATTCAATAACCGGTTCCTCCTCTTCGTGAGAATCTACAAGCACATAAGACATAAATTTTAAGTCGATAATTAATTATCATATCAAACCAACACATCATAGATCATTGTCATTATCTTGTTGTACTACTTACAAATTCAAAAGTGCTCCAATTGCATTCTCAACTAGTGGAGGTCCAATAAAGATTTAGGATATGTAGGGATAGCCTTTTCAAATCTGGAGTCTCAACACCATATATCTCCTACCAAGTCACTACACAAGAATAGAACATCACATAATCAAATTTTGACTTGTCAAGTGAAACAGTAAGAATGCTATTTCACTTGTAACTTACATGTGTTCTTTTGTGATCATCTATGTCGAATAGTTGCATATTTACCAAATAGACCATAGAAATAGATGTACGTCTCCATCTCAGTAATAATCTTGTCAACCTAATATGCATCACTGGACATCTTCCGTAAGCAATCTAGGAATGCATGCTCTGGGTTATCACATTGAACTCGTAGGGGCTCGATCTCCCTACTATTGACAAAAGCATCATGCATTAGGAAAAATGTAGCATTGTGCAAATCTGATGACATCAACCCCTTGTAGCAACACATGTTTCATTTTGCAATCGTAAGTCCCACGACCATGTCGCCCTTGCATGGCTTCTCATCAAAATAAAAAACTCAAATTAGTTGCACTAGGGGTTGTGTAACTCTCAAGTAGGAATCAAAAGTTTGAAAGAATTTATGCAAAAAAGTGATTCAAACAATCCTCTCTCCTCCTACTTCCTAGGGACAACTACTACTTGTCCACAATTCAGAAATAATGAGTTGAGAAGCAACATTCCTTAAGTCATGATTACTCTGAAGTGTTAGAAAAGTAGTGGCAAACCATGTCACTGCACATTGTATTATCTCCTTCCCTTTTGAATGATGTATAAAACCATGGTGTAGTTGTGTGTGTGAGTATATGAATGATGTCATCTTTCTTGCCTTTGTAATAATATCATAATAATCATGCATCAATGAGATGTACTCCAGAATCAAGTCAATATAGTGAGATGCGTAGGGAGTCTAGAACATGTGTGGTCATTTATTTACCAGAATCTCTTGCCTGTCAATACAAAATTGGAAACATTGTCTACCACCACCTGACTCACATATGTAGGGCCAATCTTCTCAATAGTCTCAAACATGAGATCATGCAGTAACTTGCATGTGTGCTTAGTATTAGATAAGTCAACTGAGTATAGAAAAATGTACCAGTAGGAGAGTTTACAAGGAAGTTGACAAGACTTCTCCCTAGCCTATCAGGCCAGCCATCAGACATCAACAAGCAGCCATATTTTTTCCATGTTGATACATGCTCCCCCTACAACTCCTCTGTAGAAATACAATGATCATCTAATGACCTGATTCTTAGGAGACAATATTTCGATGACACATAACCTCTATTTTCTTGTGCAATAGCTTCAACTGTTACCTCATACTGGTTGTTGTTTGCAACATTAAACAAGATACCTGCTTGATTGAACCACCTTGTTATCTCCTTGTTAGACATAGCATCACCATATTTCTTGAAGTAACTTTTAATAGTTCCTTGTTCTCTTCCTGTCTTCCTAAGTTATACCACTTCACATGTCAATGGAGAAATGTGTGCATCCATGGGGCCTCTTCCAGTAACCCCTTGCTTCTTCATTGTTTGCCTTGTAGGCCAGGCCATAATTCTATATCCTAATCATGCACATCAGTCTTTGTGGCCTCAATGTTGATGTTGTCACTGCCACTAGAGAAAAAATGAAGATCTCCAATCCTATAGGGGTTACCCTCCTATTCTTGTCCATGTTCTCTAAAATCTCTTTCCAAATTGTAGTAGTGTTTGTGTTGCATTTAACAACATTTGACCCCTTCCCAATTAGGTGCTCTTTCAACCTCTTAATACATGTGTTCCTCATGTGGCCACACAACCTCACTTTACTTTATTCTTGTATGGAAGATAGAGCCATAACCCTTATTTCCAGTCAGGGTTAATGGACTTGGCCTTTCTTGTAGGATATTTAACCAAAACCATATAGTGTTCATTACTAATACCACTATTACTATTTTGGATATGGGATAGGACCAACACCTCCATTACCATCAAAAGAGTCCATCCTACTATACATATTAATAATTGTTCAATATATTATTGAGAGACCCCTGACATTGCTTAAAGTATTGAACATACATAACTATCATAATTTAATGTTTATAACCTTAATATAACATTTTGATATGTTTTGTAATCATACACCAAGCTTAAGTGTCAATTTTGGTCCAATTTGGACACTGTTTGTGCAAGTTATGCGATTTTATGCATATTTTGGACTTTTCTACAATTTACCCAATTGAGAGATTTTGTTTGCAATTTATCACTTGCATTATGTTCTTTGGATGTTCTCTCATCATTCTTGAGCTTGTTGAGCCATGGGGCTCCTAGTTGAACCTTGGTTTTGTAGTGTTTTCCTCAAGGGTATTTTAAGGTTTACCCCTTTATGGATGAGCCACCTTTAGGAGCTATCAACCAATGATTTATTTGCTTGGCTTGTAAATTTGACAAAGGAGGTATAAGCATGCCTCTATGGATGGTGGGGGATCTACTTGTTTTACTTCTTGTATATCCTTAATAGTTTAAGACCATGGATGTATGGAGATATTTTTAGACACCTCATGCTTCTTCTCTCCCTTATCCTAGAGCTTTATATATCTATTTTTGAGCTCCCAAAGGAAATTTTTAATTTCCACCACTTCTCTCCTACTAAGAACCTCGTTCCCTATCTTTTTATCTATGGAAGACCTATCCAAGGTAGAAGAAGAAGGCGTATTTCTTGGTGGATGCTCCTAGGGTTTTGTTTTGCTCTCTTTTAGGGTTTAAAAAGCTTCCTTCTAGTGATCTTGACCTACATGAGTATGAATTCCCTTCTTTCCTCCATTTATTTCTTTTTTATCCTTCCTCCTACTTTTCTCCAAGTCTTAATCTTGTTGTTCCATGGTAGAAGTTGCTCTAAAGCTCTAAAATCCTACCTTTCTTGCTCCTTATGCTTAGGGTTTGCTCATTTGATGAAGAAAGGTGCTAGATGGACGAGTTCACAACTTATGCTCGGATTCTCTACCCTACCTTCTCGTATTTTCTTCTATTTTGGATTTTATCTTCTCATTAGAGGCAAGTTTTATAACTTGATCCACGTTTATTGCTTACCATAAGCTTGCTAGCTCATGTTCTTGCTTTTAAATGATGATCCATTCACTAAAGAGCTATGCTTGACTTGGATTTCAATTTTTATAATGTTCCCTATTCTGATTTCAGCTCAAGATGAACCTGTTATGATGTGTACGTTATTCCTAAGGTATAATAAACTTGGATCAGGTTGTTTTGTCAACCGATGGTGCTAAATACCTATCAACCAATGGTCAATTTTAGGGTTTAAAGTTGATTTCTTCTATAAACACATGACCCGATGTTGTTACCATTGCAACAACCGATGGTGTTGTCTTCATGACAACTTATGATGGTTACCAAGGGTGTCAACTTATGTTCACCCATTTTGTCATGTTTTGTCTTAAATAGATACTTAATGATCAACAACTAAGTTCCCTAACGATGCTATCAATCAATGGTGACATTAGCTTGATATTCGATTGTGATTAATGAATATAGTGTTGATCTAACATCCTATGGTGACTTAATGGTCACTAGTGATGTAACGATAGTCACCAAACCGACAAAAAAATTGTTACTAATTAAGCGAAATAAACATAAACAATAGATTAACAAAAATCACTAAAATTTAAAACCATTTTGCAAGGAGATCCTTGTCCAGAAAACTTTTACTGAAAGATCCAAAATTCATACATATCATGATTTACATTATACAACATTGTTTCATATCATCTCAAGGACAACATATAATAGTTGCTCTATCAAAACACATACTGGAGCAACATAAAACCTCGAGGCATTCAAGCCAAAATCTCAGATCATTCATGAAACCAGTACAAACCAACTCCAAGGACCTGAGAGTATAGAGACGACACATAGGACTTCTATCTACAAGACACGACAGATAGTACACTCAACCTGAGTTGTCACTGCTGTCCCTACTGCTGTTGTTCTTTTCTCTATAGTACGGTCTCAATCCCCCTCGTGCATGTCCACCTAAAAAAATGTGGATCCCACGGGGTGAGACAATTGTCCCAGTGAGAGATATAACTCTCTACCAACAATGTTATTATCACAATTAAATAACATTAAACTGAGCAGAGGATAAGTAGTTTAGAACATTCTCATATTTTAAAGCATTGCAACTATCTATGATAGAGAAGTAAATCATCTATTCACTTTATAAGGAATATGAAGAACATGTATATCATTTACCCATCATACTATATCAACATCTCAAGCTTATCATGTGATGCTCATTATCATGGTATGTCATCCATGAATCATTCTCATTTCTATCTGTTGGCCTCAACCAATCTGCTAACTAGGTGTTGGATTGTACCAATCATGTGAATATACATCACCATATTCTGTCCAGGTATTAGACTATGCCAATCCTGTGCAACTATTCCAGGTATTGGACTATGCCAATCCTGTGCAACTATTCCATGTATTGGACTATGCCAATCATGTGCAACTATTCCAGGTATTGGACTATGCCAATCCTGTGCAATTATTCCAGGTATTGGGTTATGACCAATCCTGTAACATTATTCCAGGTATTCGATTATGCCAATCCTGTGAGTTTTGCATCCAGGCATTGGGTTATCCCAATCCTGTAGTTTTATTCCAGGTATTGGACGATGCCAATCCTGTGATATTATTCCAGATATTGAATTATGCCAATCCTGTGAGTTATGCATCCAGGCATCGGGTTATCCCAATCCTATAGTTTTATTCTAGGTATTGGACGATGCCAATCCTGTGACATTATTCCAGGTATTGGATTATGTCACTCATGTGAGTTTTGCATCCAGGCATCGGGTTATCCCAATCCTGTAGTTTTATTCCAGGTATTGGACTATGCCAATCCTATGACATTATACTAGGTATTGGATTATGCCAATCCTGTGAGTGTTGCATCCAGGCATCGGGTTATCCCAATCTTGTAGTTTTATTCCAGGTATTGGACTATGCCAATCCTGTGACATTATTCCAGGTATTAGATTATGCCAATCCTGTGCATCTATTCCAGGCATTGGACTTTGCCAATCTTGTGCATCTATTCCAGGCATTGAACTTTGCCAATCCTGTGCATCTATTCCAGGCATTGGACTATGCCAATCTTGTGCATCTATTCCAGGAATTTAACTTTTCCAATCTTGTGCATCTATTCCAGGCATTGGACTATGCCAATCCTGTGCAACTCATCACTGAATACCACATCACCTTTACTAGGCATTATACCTTGGCCAAGCCATCATACTTATTCACATCCTTTATATAATACAAGTATTTATCTTATCTCCATTGAGAATATTTGAAACACTAAAGCCCTTATTTGGCTATAAGCATAAAACATGTATGATCAAGATTTCATTATTATTATTGTATCCATTTATTATTATTATTATGTTACTAAGTTTCATTCCCTAGTTTATTTTGAACATTATCATTTCTTACATGAGAGTTTTATAAACATCTTGTTACCTCTCACTAGGCAACAACTATTCTCATGGCTCACAAGGCCCATTAAACATCTTGTTACCTCTCACTAGGCAACAACTAATCACATGGCTCACATGGCCCATAAAATTTTATTATATACAACATCATAGCTCACACTTATCTATGCTCATTATCTCATGCTACCAGTATGGTTTCAATATGGTTAAGGTTTCTCCTTTAATAAACAATTATAATTTCAACTCATATCATTACCCTTCATTAGGGTTAAGATTTCCCTTTTAAAACCATCTAGGGTTTTCAAGTACATTCATCAAGAATCAAACCCTAATTCAATCTCCACACATAATAGGAGTGTCAATGTATACTCATCACATGAGTATAGAACAAGTATAAGTTTTTCGCTCATCCTCACTAGGATATTGATTACTTCATACTTTATTAAGTTGGCTCAACCTTTCCTTCAAGGTACATTAGCCTACTTAATCAATATTCATTAAAATCCATACCTCTTAATGTATGACTTGATATAAGACACTTCATGTGTTACTTCATCAAGTACTATGCATCTAATGTGCTTTCCTTCATATGGGTTTTGAGGTGCTTCCACCATATCGGGTATGAAGTGTGTGCTTGCTACCCATATCACCTTAGAGGTGTATGTGTGCTTACCATATCTATTTTGAGGTGTATGTATGCTTACCATCTCGGGTTTGAGGTGTATGTGTGCTTCCATATCACTTTTGAGGTGTGTGTGTGCTTCACACCATATCCGGTACAGAGGTGTGTGTGCTTCACACCATATCGGGCAGAGAGGTGTGTGCTTAACCCAATATCATTTTTGAGATGTTTGCTTGACCTCATATCGTGCAAGATGTGTATACTACACCATCATATCATGCACGAAAGTATAAAATCATATCCATATCGTTTTAGTGAAGTAGGTGCATTGCCATATCGGGTTAGATGTGCTTGCTTGTGTGCTTGCACCTGATATCACTTTTATAAGGTGATACCATCATCTTCAAGCTCTAGAAATTTGTTCTAACTGTTATAGTTCATAGCAACAGGTCTAAGAAACTACTAGAACTCATAATATCATCAACTATTCTAGAAAATTTAGGAACTAAAAGTAGTTCAGTAAGTATAGCAATTTAGGTGAAGAATAATAACATGGTTGAGTTCAAGTTATATAACCCACCTTAAGAACATATTCAAAGCTCCAAGCTCTAAGCCTCCATGTTCCTATGGTTGAAGATGAACTTAAAAACTCCTCTATATGCAAATAATCACCATGGATAAGCAATTGGTGAAGAAGAAAAGAAAGGAAGATCATAACCCTAAAATCATGCTTCATTCCAAGGTTGAAGATGATCATGGTCTCACCTTAGGGTTACGTATGAGCTCCTTCTTGCTCCTTAGCACCCTTGCACGATACCCTACTACTATTACACGATATGCCACCACCCATGCACGATATTCCATTCACTTGCACGATATGCCACTCACTTATGATCAAAACACTTCACCATGGGTGATATCACCCTTCTTGGCCGATACGATCTTGTTATGGATGATATCCAAGGCCCTATGAACGATACCTTCGGGAAGGATGGTGGTAAGATTCTAAAAATTCCACTAAGGGTCAAAACTAGGGGTATATATACTTGTTGTTCATGAAGGAGTGTAAAAATGAGGTGTCATCAATTTGAGCTACTAGGTGCCACATGTCCATGCATGGGTGACACGTGTACATGCATGAATTAACATTTATCTTGACATGAAAAACTCTTGAGGATAATCTAGGGATGAATTTTCGTCCATTACTTATCCCTTTGAATAAAATATATCAACAAAATCACCACTTTATTCACAACCCGATACAACTTTTCTAAGGAAGTTGTAAATTGATACACTTCACCTCCTTGAGGTTCTTTGCACGTAATGGGATTTTCCAAGAGTCCACAAAACGATATGGGACTCCTCCTATGTCTCCTTGTCCGATAGGCACTCATATATAAGCTTTTCAACTTGATACAACTCAAGTTAGGGTTTCATATTCAACCCCTTTCTTGGTCATTTCATCACTAATAGTACAATCACTCATAATTGATTCAAAAATGGTGTCTCCTTCTTTCTATTTACTCTAAATGATACAAAGAGGAAGTATGAATACTCTAGAGGTGGTAATTTGCATATCAACCCTGTATTCTGGGTAAATTACAATTTGTACCAAAATTGGTGCACAATGCACTAGCATTATTCAAACAAGTTCAAACTTGGAATTTAGGCTTTCCACAAGCCACCACCTTGCATCATTCTCTCTATAATGATGCTAAAACACATTAGGCATGTTAAACATATGACATATTGCACTATAACCCCTTATCTTGGGTAAATTGCATTTTGGTCCAAAATAAAGGAACATTGCTCAAACAACATTCAATCAGGACCAAACTTGGAACATAAGTGTGTCACATGACAAAAAACTCCTTAGAGGATTATATTAAAGTTCTAAGAAACTTACTTAGCCAAAAAAATAGGGTTACCACATAACCCAGGTTAGGGTCCTTACAAGTTATAAACCCCTAACAAGGATTTCGTCCCCGAAATCCCAAGTAAAGGAAGACATATATTATTCATTCATCATATCATCAAGTCTCCACATAACATCTTAATGTCATGGAGATACCATAGAACTTTGATCAACACAAAGTTCTTACACATAGGGTTATCATAGAATTTGTCACACAAGGCACATACTCCACTGTCTTTTTTCATTATTGATTGTAGAGTCAAATCTGTGTCAGGTAACACTTTTCTTAGTCAGAGAAACATTATACATACCCTATTTAACTTAGGTGTCAAACCTCACTAATTTGTCACCTTTCTCAACTTACAACTTTATGTGACAAGATTCTTGATTCTGGGGAGTTTTTCCATACTCCTCTTTGTTTAGCATTTATCTTCCAAGGAAAGACTAGAGTTACGTTCTGTCACCCACTTGGGACTACAAGTCTTATCATACATCTACTATGCCATCTAATCTACTGACACAACACCAAACTTTCTTACTTCTTGTACCAACTATCTCATTAGTTGTACATTCTCTTGTCATAAGGGGAGGTTGCTTATTAAGAAGAACCATCTCAGAGGTATCTCTAGATGTTATGTATAACCTGCCTTAACAAATCTAGATAGAGATATTCTAAGAAATTATTTTTAGCTTGATCAACTTTTCCCAAAACAATTTTACAATTGTTCCTTCGACTCATACATCTTTGATGATGTCATGTTTATGCGGGGCATAAACCCCTAACATATGGTATCCATACTACAGTATGTAACTGGACAAATTTTAAAGGGCCTTCTAGGTAACCAAATATTACTTCTTATTAGGAGTCATGTTCCCATTTTCTCATATCATTGAAAGTTCTTGGATACTAGGATTCTTTACCTTGGTATCTATTATATGTGATAGAAACACATCACATCATCATCATGATTACTAGATATGGGTATTCAAACCCTCACTCCATCACTGAACATTGTTACCTCTCATCAGGTAACTGTTACCTCTAGGTCCTCAGACCAAGGTATACATTATACTAAACATCTTCTTTTGTTTATAAATTGATTTATGATTAACTTAGATCCCTTCATATATCAATTTGGATGTGGTAGAAATATCCATGCCACATCTCTTCCTTCATTATGCTCTTTAGATTGTCTCAAAATGACTACTTGATCAGAGTAATAAAAAAGATAACAATCTAAGAGTGTCATACTTACCTTACCTTCAATAGATGAATACCTGGCCATGGTATTCAAGAACTGAAATTAGGTAGTATGCATTTGTTTTATATTATGTTTCATACCTTCAACATCTCTTTAAATTTTACTACTTAGTATCTCATATTTTCTCTGGGTGTTTCTTTTACATCTCTTCCTTTTCTACATGAAGAGAGAAATTTCAAAACATATAAGAGAATATTAATCTAAATATAGGTTCTCATCCTTCTTATCTCTTCCTCATGTCCTCATAGGACTAATCGAAGGAAGCTCAACAACAAATACCTACTTATAATTATCAAATAAAATCTAGAGAAGACGTATCAGAATGAGAAAGCTCTATCTGACTGTCATCCCTCACAGTCATCCACCACTTCAGGTTGACTCAAACATAGAGTCTAGCTATTTCATGTTGTTTCTTTTGCCTTTATACACTATTAGGTTGTTTGGGTCATTTCCTCCCTTCTTTTTTAACAAAAGGGTTTAGTATGCTCAAGACGTCTATATCCATAACATGTCTTATCCTCGTACCATAGTCTTATCGATCTAATTACCGATATATTAGCTAAGTCAAGAGTTCTTACAGGGGGAAAGTTAGGACTTTTTCCCTCAAATAATGACTACTGCCCTGGTACACTAGGCATTTATTGCACTAGTGGTACCAAAAACTTTGTCTTTCTAAAACAACTAGGCAAATGTCTCTAGAATTGTAGAGACCTTTCCTTCATTCTCAGCTTAGTGCCCCTCCTTGGGCACTGCCATTACAGATGTACTATCTATCTATACTTATGGAAGAGTCTACTATCTTGCCATATTTCATTCCTTCCCACATTTTCCACTGTTCCAACATGACTATGTCATTCAGGAACCTTTTCAAAACTAAAAGTTTCTATATTGAGGACTGGTAACCTCAATTGTAATGTTAGTATCCAGTCTATTATATGCATCATTATTGTCCTAACTTGCCTCACAAGAGCATAAAAAGCAAGATTCTCTATCATGATTGGGTCAAGATGGGAATTCTTAGGCAATCGTTCTTCTCTTGTCTGATCCCATGCACCCTCTCCTGGTGCAACAACATTACTCTCAACAATGTGTTCCTCGTGTTCCCCAATCATTTATAAACTTTACCCTTTCTTCTGCATAAGCAGAAGTCACTATAGGGTATATTGGAGGACACTAACACAGACTCAACACCTTAGTCCTATGTCTCTGTAGACTCAGCAAACCTTAAGCTCTGATACCAAACTTGTAACGACAGTCGCCAAAATGACAAACAAATCATTACAAATTAAGTGTAATAAACATAAACAACGGATTAAAAAAATCACTAAAACTTAAAACCATTTTGCAAGGAGATCCTTGTCCAGAAAACTTTTACAAAAAGATCCAAAACTCATACATATCATGATTTACATTGTACAACATTGTTTCAATTCATCTCGAGTACAACATATAACAGTTGCTCTATCAAAACACATACTGGAGCAACATAAAACCTTGAGGCATTCAAGCCAAAATCTCAGATCATTCATGAAACCAGTATGAACCAACTCCAAGGACCTGAGAGTACAAAGATGACACATAGGACTTCATCTACAAGACACGACAGACAGTACACTCAACTTGAGTTGTCACTATTGTCCCTTTTGTTGCTGTTCTTTTCTCTATAGTACAGTCTCAATCCCCCTCATGCACGTCCACCTAAAAAAATGTGGATCCCACGGGGTGAGACAATTGTCCCAGAGAAAGATATAACTCTCCGCCAATAATGTTATTATCACAGTTAAATAGTATTAAAATGAAAATAGGATAAGAAGTTTAGAACATTCTCATATTTTAAAGCATTGCAACTATCTATGATAGAGCCATAAATCATCTATTCACTTTATAAGGAATATGAAGAACATGTATATCATTTACCCATCATACTATATCAACATCTCAATCTTATCATGTGATGCTCATTATCATGGTATGTCATCCATGAATAATTCTCATTTCTATCTATTGGCCTCATCCAATCTGCTAGCCAGGTGTTGGATTGTACCAATCATGTGAATATACATCACCACATTCTATCCAGGTATTGGACTATGTCAATCATGTGCAACTATACCAGGTATTAGACTATGCCAATCCTAGGCAACTATTCTAGGTATTGGACTATGCCATTCCTCTACAATTATTCCAGGTATTGGGTTATGACCAATCTTGTGACATTATTCCATGTATTAGATTATGCCAATCCTGTGAGTTTTGCATCCAGGCATCGGGTTATCCCAATCCTGTAGTTTTATTCTAGGTATTGGATGATGCCAATCCTATGGCATTATTCTAGGTATTGGATTATGCCAATCCTGTGAGTTTTGCATCCAAGCATCGGGTTATCCCAATCCTGTAATTTTATTCTAGGTATTGGACGATGCCAATCCTGTGACATTATTCTAGGTATTGGATTATGCCAATCCTGTGAGTTTTGCATCCAGGCATCGGGTTGTCCCAATCATGTAGTTTTATTCCAGGTATGGGACTATGCCAATCCTGTAACATTATTCCAGGTATTGGATTATGCCAATCCTGTGAGTGTTGCATCCAGGCATCGGGTTATCCCAATCCTGTAGTTTTATTCCAGGTATTGGACTATGCCAATCATGTGCATCAATTCCAGGCATTGGACTTTGCCAATCATGTGCATCTATTCTAGGCATTGGACTTTGCCAATCCTGTGCATCTATTCTAGGCATTGGACTATGCCAATCCTGTGCAACTCATCACTGAATACCACATCACCTTTACTAGGCATTATACCTTGGCCAAGCCATCATACTTATTCACATCCTTTATATAATACAAGTATTCCTCTTATCTTCTTTGAGAATATTTGAAACACTATAGCCCTTATTTGGCTAAAAGCATAAAACATGTATGATCAAGATTTCATTATTATTATTGTATCTATTTATTATTATTATTATGTTACTAAGTTTCTATTCCCTATTTTATTTTGAACATTATCATTTCTTACTTGAGACTTTTATAAACATCTTATTACCTCTCACTAGGCAACAACTATTCTCATCGCTCACAAGGCCCATTAAACATCTTGTTACCTCTCACTAGGCAACAACTAATCACATGGCTCACAAGTCCCATAAAATTGTATTATATACAACATTATAGCTCACACTTAGCTATGCTCATTATCTCATGCTACCAACATGGTTTCAATATGGTTAAGGTTTCCCCTTTATAAAAAAATTATAATTTCAACTCTTAACATTACCCTTCATTAGGGTTAAGATTTCCCTTTTAAAACCGTCAAAGGTTTTCAAGTACATTCATCAAGAATCAAACCCTAATTCAATCTCCACACATAATAGGAGTGTCAATGTATACTCATCACATGAGTATAAAACAAGTATAAGTTTCTCTCTCATCCTTATTAGGATATTGATTACTTAATACTTTATTAAGTTGGCTCAACCTTTCTTTCAAGGTACATTAGCCTACTTAATCAATATTCATTAAATTCCATACCTCTTAATGCATGACTTGATATAAGACACTTCATGTGTTACTTCACCAAGTACATTGCATCTAAGGTGCTTTCCTTCATATGGATTTTGATGTGCTTCCACCATATCGGGTATGAGGTGTGTGCTTGCTACCCATATCACCTTAGAGGTGTATGTGTGCTTACCATATAGAGTTTGAGGTGTATGTATGCTTACCATCTCGGGTTTGAGGTGTATGTGTGCTTCCATATCACTTTTGAGGTGTGTGTGTGTGCTTCACACCATATCGGGTAGAGAGGTGTGGTTGTGCTTCACACCATATCGGGCAGAGAGGTGTGTGCTTAACCGAATATCATTTTTGAGGTGTTTTATTGTTCTCATATCATGCAAGAGGTGTATACTACACCACCATATCATGCAAGAAAGTATAAAATCATATCCATATCGTTTTAGTGAAGTAGGAGCATCACCATATCGGGTTAGAGGTGCTTGCACCCGATATCACTTTTATAAGGTGATATCATCATCTTCAAGCTCTAGACCTTTGTTCTAACTGTTGTAGTTCATATAAACAGGTCTAAGAAACTACTAGAAATCATAATATCATCAACTATTTGAGAAAATTTTAGAATTAAAAATAGTTCATTAAGTATAGCAATTTAGGTGAAGAATAATAACATGGTTGAGTTCAAGTTATATAACCTACCTTAAGAAAAACTTCAAAGCTCCAAGATCCAAATCTCCACGTTCTTAAGGTTGAATATGAACTTCAAAACTTCTCTATATGCAAAGAATCACCATGGATAAGCAATTGGTGAAGAAGAAAAGAAAGGAAGATCATAACCCTAAAATCATGCTTCATTCCAAGGTTGAAGATGATCATGGTCTCACCTTAGGGTTAAGTATGAGCTCCTTCTTTCTCCTTATCACCCTTGCACGATACCCTACTACTCTTGCACGATATTCCACCACCCATTAATGATATTCCACTCACTTGCACGATATGCCACTCACTTATGATCAAAACACTTCACTATGGGTGATATCACCCTTCTTGGCCGATACCACATTACTTGGCCGATATGATCTTGCTATGGATGATATCTGTTACAACCCCACCTCCCGATAACCCCCAATTAAGGGAGACTGAGAGGTCGAAGCCGCACCCATGACTTCCGGATCAAAGGTTCGGCAATTAACCATGAATAATTATCAAATTTTAACATACTATACTGAAAGCTGTAAGAAAATATTTTTTTTTTTTTGCATACCTTTTGAAAACTTGGATCTCTAACTTCTATCCAAACAGATACTAATCTATCTAATCCTCCTTTGCACTTTAATTCTCAATTAGTACCACATGTGCCACTTTACTTTTTGTTCTTTTCATTGTACCTAAAACGCCGACAAACAAAATGTCGGTCAGCCGTAGCTGGTATGTGGGGGAAACAATAAACATGCAACTATGATAACAATGTAATCATTCAATTACTTATTTAACAACCAATATTATGTTTTAGATATAACTCTGTGATCCAAGAGTACCATATCCTCCGTGTTATCCCCATTAAACCCCTCATGATCCACCTATAAGTGAACCAGTTTATAGGGTTGAGTCACATGGCACTACTCGTAAGTAGACCACTCCTTAACTCAGAATTTGCTAAAGAGTCTCTAACTCACGGTAACCTAGACCTTGCTCTAGGATTACCCCTTTTTTATCCTTTTCAAAGTAACAGAGGTGGACCCGGATCTAGCCAGTTATATATGCACATTTATAGTGATAATCATAGTCACTTTAAATGTTGCATGTAATAAATAAACATCCAACAGTTTAGTTGCATTCAATGTGATTAAACATTCGGGAATCCACCGGGAAACTAAAGCGGTTATTCATAATCATAACCACATACCTTATGCCATTGCAGAAACCATGCAGAACATCATGTACTTTACGAGTGTATCCAAACATCCAAGCAACAAAGCATTTAATCTGAAATATACATACTACATATGTGTCACCATGTATTCATATTACATTATTCAGATCTAAATGTGCTCCTAAACTAGGGTTTAGGACTATCTTTTGTTTGGACTATAAGTTAGGGATTACAAACCCTAATATGATCATATTATGGTTTCTAAGATTTCCAAATACATTATGCATATTAGGTGAAACCCTAATCATCATGCCAAGCATATTAGGTTATTTGTGATACCTAGATCATATTATAAGCATTAGATCATAGCAATATGTTGACATTGATTATAACACCCTAAATCAACATATATAAGCTTACTAAAATGGAATCATCTATTATCCATAATTATCAGGGATTTCTTCATTATACATGTTTAGATCAGGCATAAATGAACCTATTAAGCATCAAATTAAGGCAAATCTAGGTTTCCCATTTATTCTAATCAAACCATGTACACTTTTAGAACCAGAAGCATATTCGGATTCTGAAACTATTTTAACTGGGTTCCTCTCATTTTCTTGATAAATTTTCATATATTATATGTTGCAATCCGAGTTACCCATTATTAGTTATTATTTTTGCAAGATTAGCATGTTTGGACCAATCACCAAGCGTCACGTAAGCAACTAACTCCCTTTTATCTATTTCCATGAATCAGGTTAGTTTATAATGAAAATACCTTTTTGTCCCTCTGGTTGTGACTCATGCTACTGCGTGTCAAGGGGCATTATTGTCCCATGGCTATTAGCCATCCCTAACCTCCCGTTGTGTTGGGCTGCCGCACGTGTAGCAGCACTGACAACGCCTCCAAGTTCCTGTGCGCGTAAGCCGCATCGCACGGACGTCGACGTAGACTGAAGTCCACCTTACTTGCAGGTTGGTTCCACCTCCCTTGGTCTTCCTTCATCATTCGTGCACAAGGGCACACTACAGACATCGAGGAGGAGCTTTGTCTCCCCCAGCCAAACCTCTGAAGAAAACCCGGCCGCTCTAGCCACTTTGTCTTGGCACGAATCCGGCCTAGTAAAACTGCCGCCCCTTCCTTGTTGCCGTTGCTCTGCGTGACCTCTTGTCAAAGCACCATCTTCGTCACCTTCATACATCGCCAACACCGGTCCTCCGTGTAGGTCACGACGCGCCATCAACAGTTGCCTTACCTGCCGCCCACGTCGGGTAGCCACACACAAGGTGTGGTCCTGCTACCTCGTCCATGTATACTCTCACCTCCGCCCTAGAGATGTGGTTGCAAGGGAAAACCTCCTTCGTGCTGGCAGGTCCAAGAGCGGGGTCGTAACCTTGCGCCTCTCCGGTTGGCTGGGATTGACCGTGGGTGCTAACAGCCTGGTCTCCCCTTCTCACATCAGCCTATTCTCTAGAGAGCAAGGCACCTCCGCCCAAGCCTACTCTGGCGAGGCTTCACATGCGGCTTCCTCCATCCCACTCGCCCTCTATTTCTGTCGGTGGTTTGGTGTAGCGGCTGCTTCTCAGCCATGGATCAGGTGAGTAGAACAGCAACGTCTTTTATATACTCCTGGAATGGTGGAGCACTACATCCCTTCGGGAAACCTCCATCTGACCTATGGTAGAGGCCATGAAAGACGATGGTGGAGGGTGCCATCTTGTAGACGAGGCCCCGAGTCCTTATATATATACTTTCTCTAATAATAACCCTAAGTGTCCCGATGAAGGGAGGATGAGGGTAATTGGGGAGAGCCAAGATCCTTCCTTAAACACTCACAGATGGGAGAGAGAAAAACTCCATGGTCTAGAAGAGGAAACCTTCCTTATATATTCTCGAAAGAAAACCAACGTGAGTCACCAACTATCCAAGATGGAAACGTATTTCCCTACATGATTGCCAAAGAATAAAAAGGCAAAAACTTAAATTATATCCCTCCTTCCTTTTCTTAGGATAAAAGGTGTCGATCCAAAGGTCACAAGAAGGTACATTCATATCGTAATTCCTTAATATAATTCTTACGCCAATTATCATCATTCTATGGAAGGTCATCAAAATCTTTCTCAAGTCATATTCATTTAATTGAGATGCCTTTTATATATATCAATCTTATTCCATTAATCATCTAATAAAAACAATTATATCATGGAATGTCCTTTAATTCTATCTTCTAGAATTATCTTTCTTATTACTATTTTCAAACATTCGAAGGTTAAGTTGAGATAATGTTATTTAGAGTGTCAAACATTCTGTTTCCAAGAATAACTAGATAATTATCCTTTTAATTATCTAACATATCATATCAAAAGTCATTATTTTGTATTTATGCATGAATTCCTTTTTATCTATTTATCTTTTTCCATTATTTGAACTTTTCCTCTTTTCTTTTCTTTTATATCCATTAATGGATTAATCTAATAATAGGAATCACGAAATTCCTATCCAAAGGGATATTTACAAAGAAATCCATCCTTTGAAGCAAAGCACATAACCTTTTCAATTAAGTCCAAATTCATAAAATCAATATATTTCAATTATGAAAACATAAGTAAAATTGAGGTTGTAACATCCTTCCCCTCTTACAAGAATTTTGTCCTCAAAATTTCATCAAATATGCAAACAATTCAGGATAAGACTTTTCCATATCCATCATTGGCCCCTATGTGGCTTTACCACACTCATGGTGTTTCCAAAGAACCTTTATCATAACATATTCTTTTCTCTGAGTTCTTTCATCCTGGCGTCTATAAACTGCACAGGTGGACTCAGACCATTTCAGCCTCCCTTGGGGCTCACTAGGTTCATTGCTCAGCACATGGTCGGGGTACCTCACATAGTGCTCTAAATTGGACACATGGAACTCATAACACATTACTTTATCCTGAGGGGTAAGGTCAAACTTAACCTTCTCCACCAAACCATGTCAAAAGAACCCATGCATCGGGGACTCAGCTCTCTTAGTTATAACTTAGAGGGGTCGGATTTTCATTTCACATATTCCCACAGTGAACTGCATGTCAGTCTACTTTGCATCTGCTCATGACTTTCGTCATCTCTAGGCTCCTTTCAGCCATTGCACGATCGAAGAGACTTCATCTACACGCATTGTGGCCCTTTTCTAACCATCATGTGGTCCTTTCACCAACATCACCTTACTGAAGTGGTGACCGACACAACCTCCCTTACAGAGCTTCTTATAAAACCCGTTACTGACTATGGTGGTTATCTTCACATCTTTCATAGGATAAAAATTGTCTCTAACTATCACCCCAAATCGAGCACATATTCCCTCATCAGACCCTTTAGTTTGGATCATACTAACCATAGTTAGGGGTGATAAACTATACCGACTTTGAGTTCTTCATGTACCTACTTCCACTTTATGGAAGTGAACCTCTAGGTCAAACTCAAGATCCTTTGAACTCACATCATGGTGTAGTTGGACCATCTCTCTCATGGATAGTTCAACCAGATTTGTCCCTTGACAGTACTCTTTCTTATGTCATCTAGGTAAGGCGATCTACCATAACCCATATTGCATCTCGACCTTCCTTGGTCTAGGGGAGACCCATCACAACATCCATAGTGATGAACTCCCATTCCCTCTCAGGGACTCTTTTGTCCTCTATGTCGATACACTGGGTTACTGGGGTTCGTCCTTTACCTCCTGGCTTGCATGGCCATAAACCACATGCAACTTCATCTTAAGAATACAAAGTGCTATTGCCATTTACCACGGTGTATGGTGATCTTCAATCATGATTTCCTGTATGTCATGATTCCTTAAGATCAATTCCTCAGAAACCCTAAACCATTCTAGTCGGGGTTTCATCACCTTCTTTTCCAAAGAAGTGCATCTGAGGTTCTACCACCATCCTTTCATTGCATCAAGGACTAGACTTGGCTGACCAAACAACCCTTAACCTTTCAAAGTATCTTGTCTCATCTGAGTGTTATCTAAACACCTCTCCTTTTCAAACTTAGGGTTAGCCAAACAACCTCTTTTAGTTTCAAGTCAAACAAGTTAGAATATCTCAACCAGAGCATCCATTACCACTTCACATCCTTAGGTATTAGGCAACATTGAAGACATACACTTCCATGTATTTCACTTATCATCTCACCTCAAATTCTATGTCTATCTTCATTGAGAACACTCTCTGATTTCATCATCATGGTGATCAAACTCAACCTGGTATAACTTGTGAGTTCTACATAGCTCATGATAAAAACATCCTCATAAGGTGACTACCTCATTCCTCTTAGTGGTTGCAAACCATCCATGTATCATTCACCTTACCAGGGTAGGTTATCTTCTCTGTCCCCATTTCTCATGGCAACGTTCCAACCTACATCATCTCTTATCCTTGGTGTATGGCATGCGTAATGTTCTATCTCTCACCCCCATAACAAGAGGAAATAAGCATTTGGCTGCAGTCCAAATACTGAGTTCTTCCTGTTCCAAGAGTAGTGATGTTACATCCCACCTTGTCAATACACCTTTACATCTAAGTTGCAACGTGCCACATATGTCTCTACATCACAGACATCATGATATCAAAGTTACCTCCATGGAAAACTAGTCTTGAACCTATTGAGGTTTATATCCTTGGTCATCTCCTCTAGGTTTATAGGGTACCGGCTCTTTTGGGGTCATCCCTCTTCCCTCATGCATCAAGGGAGTGCCCTACTCATCTACCCTTTGGGTCCCATGAGTTCATGAAGGTGATCAATCTCCTAACCCATGGCCCTCAGACAATGATAGCTGTTACCTCCCGACCCTATGGTCATGTGCAACTAGGGAATTAGGCAACTCCTACTTTCATCGGTCTTATCCCTACACGACCCTAGGATAGACTTAGGATTCTCCATTATAGTACATGTTCACTTAGAACCTTACCCAAGTCTTCATCATCTCTCTTTTTGCATTCATGGGCTGGCTTTCATCCTTTCATAGGGATCATGGCAACCTGCCTACCTTGGTCAAGCCCCATACTGGTTACCTCCATGGTAACACATTCATATGCAATCAGAGATGGATATCTATGGGTCTACAAGTTCATTCTCATACCATGTACTTTTCACTTAGCTTCTCAAGATCCTATGAGACCTCTTTAGGTTACCTTAAACCAACAAAACTGATATACACCCTACCAAAGGGGTCCCTCTCCCAGGATGGGAGGAAAACTATCTCTTGACAATAAGGTCACAAAAGCTCTTAGGTCTAGGGTTTACATCCACATGAGCCTACTTAACCCTAGCAAGCTATTAAGGCACAAGCATATCACCTACTGAACCATGCTAGGTCATACTTGTCCTCTTTCCTCGATGCTGGATCAAGATCATACTTTCCTTCATCATCAACCTAGTTGTGAGGGGTTCATCAAACATATCTTAAACTTAAGGGGCTTCCCTTTTCCTTTATACATGAGGCGTACCATGCTCGAAACTATAGCAACTTAATTCTCATCATGAGCATTAGGTATACCACTTCCCCTCTTAGGCCTAGGACCCTAGGTTCACTTGTAGGTGTCCAACTGCATGCTCTATCTATTAACTACGAACCAAGCATGCAAAAGGCATGACATGCACTTCTTGTCATCCTTTAACTCGAGCAACACTTATGGTTGGGTCCTCCTTAAGGACAACCAACAAGGTACAAGGCCTCATAACCTGATACTAAACCTTTCTAGGTCTAAGGAACTCTTCTTCCTACCTCGGAAGGTGAACATCTATACCATAGGCACGTAGGCACCAGAAGCTTCATCTTTTATCAAGGATTTGGTCCCTCTAAAGGCCACCAAGGTATCATCAACTTTCAGGGATTGATCATGAGGCAACCACTATCATCCATTGTTCAGGGTTTTAGGCTTCCAACCTTCTTGCTGGGTTTCCTGCTCTCTCTAGAGCTAACCCTACATCCAACCTCACCATTAGAGGTCCTCTCTTCATGAAGGATCAACCTCCAAAGAATTCTCTACATGGGTGAAGCCTAGGTTCGCACTTATGGTTGCTCAAGATCATCCATAACCCTCTATGCTCCATCATAATTCCTTATCCAGGGTTTCATCCTACCGTCAACACTATGACGTGCCCTAGGTGTCGGCTATGCCCTACTGGTACAAGCCCATAGGCTTTCTATGGTCTTTCACTAACATCATAATCTAAGGAGCTATCCTTTACCGTAACATGCACGACCCTTCCCAGGGTTGGGTTGCCAAAGGTACTAGGTCACCCATGGATCATATGGCATCCCAAAGGCATGTTCTTTCAAACACCTGGTCTAACTCATCTCTCTCTAACTTTCACTTAGGGTTAGAGTTAGCATCATTCTCCGAGGATGTGCTAGGTCTCTACTTAAAATGGAGATCTCTATCTCCAAGACTAACTTATCCTCCTGACAAGAAGGTCTAGCCTCAGGCTTCTTCTGAGGACATGACAACTTATGTCATACAACCTAAGCATGTATCTATTCTTTAGTTTGCGCTTAATCTATTAAGCTTATGTCCATGACATCTTATTTACATGCCTTTCATTAATTTGGTGGAGGATTTCTTAAACCCTATTAACCTTACCCATACCTCAAGAGGGTGAGGAGAAGAAGGAAAACCCTAATCCTTTAGGTCCTTATCAGAATTTTATGATGAGAAGAGATGAATAAGATGAGAAGTCCTAAAGGTATATTATTTTGATTCATACCCTAAGACTTTGGCCAGACAGTCACACGGGTCCGGGAGTCCTCGTATTCCGACTAGCGGTGCAGTGGAAAATCTTGCCAGCCCCCGGTCGTGATCCCTTTCTAGACACCTCCATCTTTCAGATACTCCTCTAATAACTCCCTTGGGCTCTATGGAGTTTGTAAAATTTAATAATTATTAATAGTTAACTGAGGAACCTAAGCTCTGATACCAAATGTTACGACCCCACCTCCCGATAACCCCCAATTAAGGGAGACCGAGTGGTCGAAGCCGCACCCATGACTTCCGGATCAAAGGTTCGGCAATTAACCATGAATAATTATCAAATTTTAACATACTATACTGAAAGCGGTAAGAAAATAAATTTTTTTTTGCATACCTTTTGAAAACTTGGATCTCTAACTTCTATCCAAACATATACTAATCTATCTAATCCTCCTTTGCACTTTAATTCTCAATTAGTACCACATGTGCCACTTTACTGTTTGTTCTTTTCATTGTACCTAAAACGCCGACAAACAAAACGTCGGTCAGCCGTAGCTGGTATGTGGGGGAAACAATAAACATGCAACTATGATAACAATGTAATCATTCAATTACTTATTTAACAACCAATATTACGTTTTAGATATAACTCTGCGATCCAAGAGTACCATATCCTCTGTGTTATCCCCATTAAACCCCTCATGATCCACCTATAAGTGAACCAGTTTCTAGGGTTGAGTCACATGACACTACTCGTAAGTAGACCACTCCTTAACTCAGGATTTGCTAAAGAGTCTCTAACTCACGGTAACCTAGACCTTGCTCTAGGATTACCCCTTTTTTAGCCTTTTTCAAAGTAACAGAGGTGGACCCAGATCTAGCCAGTTATATATGCACACTTATAGTGATAATCATAGTCACTTTAAATGTTGCATGTAATAAATAAACATCCAACAGTTTAGTTGCATTCAATGCGATTAAACATTCGGGAATCCACCGAGAAACTAAAGCGGTTATTCATAATCGTAACCACATACCTTATGCCATTGCAGAAACCATGCAGAACATCATGTACTTTACGAGTGTATCCAAACATCCAAGCAACAAAGCATTTAATCTGAAATATACATACTACATATGTGTCACCATGTATTTATATTACATTATTCAGATCTAAATGCGCTCCTAAACTAGGGTTTAGGACTATCTTTTGTTTGGACTATAAGTTAGGGATTACAAACCCTAATATGATCATATTATGGTTTCTAAGATTTCCAAATACATTATTCATATTAGGTGAAACCCTAATCATCATGCCAAGCATATTAGGTTATTCGTGATACCTAGATCATATTATAAGCGTTAGATCATAGCAATATGTTGACATTGATTATAACACCCTAAATCAACATATATAAGCTTACTAAAATGGAATCATCTATTATCCATAATTATCAGGGATTTCTTCATTATACATGTTTAGATCAGGCATAAATGAACCTATTAAGCATCAAATTAAGGCAAATCTAGGTGTCCCATTTATTCTAATCAAACCATGTACACTTTTAGAACTAGAAGCATATTCGGATTCTGAAACTATTTTAATTGGGTTCCTCTCATTTTCTTGATAAATTTTCATATATTATATGTTGCAATCCGAATTACCCATTATTAGTTATTATTTTTGCAAGATTAGCATGTTTGGACCAATCACCAAGCGCCACGTAAGCAACTAATTCCCTTTTATCTATTTCCATGAATCAGGTTAGTTTATAATGAAAATACCTTTTTGTCCCTCTGGTGGTGACTCATGCTACTGCGTGTCAAGGGGCATTATTGTCCCATGGCTATTAGCCATCCCTAACCTCCCGTTGTGTTGGGCTGCCGCACGCGTAGCAGCGCTGACAACGCCTCCAAGTTCCTGTGCGCGTAAGCCGCATCGCACGGACGTCGACGCAGACTGAATTCCACCTTACTTGCAGGTTGGTTCCACCTCCCTTAGTCTTCCTTCATCAGTCGTGCACAAGGGCACACTACAGACGCCGAGGAGGAGCTTTGTCTCCCCCAGCCAAACCTCTGAAGAAAACCCGACCGCTCTAGCCACTGTGTCTTGGCACGAATCCGGCCTAGTAAAACTGTCGCCCCTTCCTTGTCGCCGCTGCTCTGCGTGACCTCTTGTCAAAGCACCATCTTCGTCACCTTCGTACATTGCCAACACCGGTCCTCCGCGTAGGTCACGACACGCCATCAACAGCTGCCTTACCTGCCACCCACGTCGGGTAGCCACACACAAGGTGTGGTCCTGCTACCTCGTCCATGTATACTCTCACCTCCTCCCTAGAGATGTGGTTGCAAGGGAAAACCTCCTTCGTGCTGGCAGGTCCAAGAGCGGGGTCGTAACCTTGCGCCTCTCCGGTTGGCTGGGATTGACTGTGGGTGCTAACAGCCTGGTCTCCCCTTCTCGCATCAGCCTATTCTCTAGAGAGCAAGGCACCTCCGCCCAAGCCTACTCTGGCGAGGCTTCACATGCGGCTTCCTCCATCCCACTCGCCCTCTGTTTCTGTCAGTGGTTTGGTGTAGCGGCTGCTTCTCAGCCATGGATCAGGTGAGTAGAATAGCAACGTCTTTTATATACTCCTGGCATGGTGGAGCACTACATCCCTTCGGGAAACCTCCATCTGACCTATGGTAGAGGCCATGAAAGACGATGGTGGAGGGTGACATCTTGTAGATGAGGCCCCGAGTCCTTATATATATACCTGCTCTAATAATAACCCTAAGTGTCCCGATGAAGGGAGGATGAGGGTAATTGGGGAGAGCCAAGATCCTTCCTTAAACACTCACAGATGGGAGAGAGAAAAACTCCATGGTCTAGAAGAGGAAACCTTCCTCATATATTCTCGAAAGAAAACCAACGTGAGTCACCAACTATCCAAGATGGAAACGTATTTCCCTACATGATTGCCAAAGAATAAAAAGGCAAAAACTTAAATTATATCCCTCCTTCCTTTTCTTAGGATAAAAGGTGTCAATCCAAAGGTCACAAGAAGGTACATCCATATCGTAATTCCTTAATAAAATTCTTACGCCAATTATCATCATTCTATGGCAGGTCATCAAAATCTTTCTCAAGTCATATTCATTTAATTGAGATGCCTTTTATATATATCAATCTTATTCCATTAATCATCTAATAAAAACAATTATATCATGGAATGTCCTTTAATTCTATCTTCTAGAATTATCTTTCTTATTACTATTTTCAAACATTCGAAGGTTAAGTCGAGATAATGTTATTTAGAGTGTCAAACATTCTGTTTCCAAGAATAACTAGATATTTATCCTTTTAATTATCTAACATATCATATCAAAAGTCATTATTTTGTATTTATGCATGAATTCCTTTTTATCTATTTATCTTTTTCCATTATTTGAACTTTTCCTCTTTTCTTTTCTTTTATATCCATTAATGGATTAATCTAATAATAGGAATCACGAAATTCCTATCCAAAGGGATATTTACAAATAAATCCATCCTTTTAAGCAAAACACATAACCTTTTCAATTAAGTCCAAATTCATAAAATCAATATATTTCAATTATGAAAACATAAGTAAAATTGAGGTTGTAACAATATCCAAGGCCCTATGTACGATAACACTTAACTCTTGCACAATAAAGGGACCCTATGCACAATACCTTAGGGAATTAGGGTGGTAAGATTCGAAAAATTCCACTAAGGGGTGAAACTAGGGGTATATATACTTGTTGTTCATGAAGGAGTGTAAAAATGAGGTGTCATCAATTTGAGCTACTAGGTTCCACATGTCCATGTATGGGTGACACATGTACATTCATGCATTAACATTTATCTTGACATGCAAAACTCTTGAGGATAATCTAGGGATGAATTTTCGTCCATTACGTATCCCTTTGAATAAAATATATCAACAAAATCACCACTTTATTCACAACCCAATACAACTTTTCTAAGGAAGTTGTAAACCGATACACTTCACCTCCTTGAGGTTCTTTGCACGTCATGGGCTTTTCCAAGAGTCCAAAAAATTATATGGGACTCCTCCTATGGCTCCTTGTACGATAGGCACTCATATATAAGCTTTCGAACTTGATACAACTCAAGTTAGGGTTTCATATTCAACCCCTTTCTTGGTCATTTCATCACCAAGAGTACCATCACTCATAATTGATTCAAACATGGTGTCTCCTTATTTATCTCTCCTCTAAATGATACATAGAGGAAGTAGGAATACTCTAGAGGTGGTTATTTTCATATCAACCCTATATTCTTGGTAAATTACAATTTGTACCAAAATTGGTGCACAATGCACTAGCATTATTCAAACAAGTTCAAACTTGGAATTTAGGCTTTCCACAAGCCACCACCTTGCATCATTCTCTCTATAATGATGATAAAACACACGAGGCATGTTAAACATATGGCATATTGCACTATAGCCCTTATCTCGGGTAAATTGCATTTTGGTCCAAAACAAAGGAACATTTCTCAAACAACATTCAATCAGGACCAAACTTGGAACATAAGTGTGTCACACGACAACAAAACTCCTTAGAGGATTATATTAAAGTTCTAAGAAACTTACTTAGAAAAAACAAATAGGGTTACCTCATAACCCAGGTCAGGGTCCTTACAAGTGATGGTAGATCAGGTCCCCACAATTATGATGAGTTAAGCATGTAGATGTAGCATCAATTAAGCCATAAACCAATGGTTTATTGGGTCATTTGATGAAATGGTCGGACCTATACTCCAATTGATGGTTTTATTATATGAACTTGACCTAATGGTTAACATTTCTTCATCCAATAATTTGGAATGATTCCTAAATGTAAAATATTGGTCCTAATAAAGTGATTTAAATGGTCTCGTTTATGAGATCAACTTAAGAAGCTCATTTATTGACGACTTATTTTAAATAAACAATCAGTTGTGGGTTTTACCCTACTCTCAATGGAACTTTTTATGTTGTTAATCAAGGGATGTCTAGGGTTAGATGGTGACTCTTTCTAGAGCACAAATCAATGACTTCATAGGTGGTTTGTTCAAAATGTTTACTTATGTAAACGACCAATGGCTTTACCTTTTTAACATTTAATGGTTAGAAGTTGATGCCTGAATATTCCCATTATTTTGGGTGAAGCGTGTAGTGTAACGTTATGATTCTGATGATGATAATTTGATGGTTCAATGCCTTAAACTTTTGTGTTACCCTTTCCCTCGTATGATCATGATTTATAATCACCATAATGAATTAATGGGTAACCCTAATGACGTATAGCTTGTTAAACCAACTTTAATATAACTAAATGATGGCAATTGGGTATGAATAGTCCTTGAATGATTAATACAATCATGGAGTACTCTCTTATTATTGTTGAAACCTTAGTATGCTATAACTCGATGGTTACACCTTGATTTATGTGTGGATTCATACTTGATAATAGTATGAAATGTGATGGTGATGGTTCACCTTATGCATCCATGATCCAATGGGGATGTCGTGAGTTAGGGTTTGGGTATGAGTACTGATTAGTAACATTAATATACTTTTTCTTGTTGAACCTAACTCTAATGCAAATAGATAAATATGAGTATCAATGTTTAACATTCTTATATGGCATGATGGTGAAATAACCTCCTTAATATGATCATAACCTTGATGTATTAATTGGTGGTTATCATAGCCACATGGTTCAAACTTTCTTATGCTAAACTTGTGCATTATGAATATGATGAGGGTTAATCATATATAGATTCCTTGCGTGTTGATGTGATAACGGAATGTTCTTAATGTTAATATAACCCTACTATGATTGTTTGTGAATATATCCCAGCTTATTAATGCAATATTGTGATGATACGGTGTATTATATGTATGATGTTGTTGAGCCTTGCTATAAGGCATGGAAAGATAATGATGATCTTATAGGGAATAGTATGATGGTCTTAATGACCTTTGGGCATGATTGAGCCCTGAATGAGGTGTAATCCTCTTTTATTAATAAGGGTTGATACCCTGTGATATTGTGAAAAGGATTTATATCTTGTGATAGTATAATGACTAGTATAGTCTCATGTATGGCAAGTGAATAGTACCATGTGATGATGAGATGAGAAATCATGTTTTACACATTTTATATATTTTGAAGTTGTGATATTTATATGCTTGCTAGATGTAAATTAGGGTTTGCATGTACATTTGTTTGATGCAGCCATAATTCACCCAATTGACATAACTAATCAAGTGGAACTCCAATCATGTAGTGCCATGTGCCATAGATCCATCTAAGTGTCAGAACTTTCTAGATGGTGAAATGAGTATTCCTAAGGGAAACGCGGAGCACATACTGATGAGTATGTGGGGTGCTTGTCATCCTGAATTCAAGTATTTAGGGAGGATGACTGCAGTCATACATAGCCCTCAGTTTGGGAACAGTTGCGGTCATGTCTCGATGATTATATATGTGACGAGATTGGAGGACAATTGTGGTTGTACCTCAGATGGTAGGGTATGCGTACCGACTCTTTTCACTAGTGTTGTGATCTGTACCACGGATGGACTAGGCTGTAGCAGCTTGACCTTATGTGCCGCTGTGGCAGACCCGTACTGACCGGGGGCAGAGAAGATCTTAGGAGTCTGGCTCTTCCTAGATCTTGTATGGCACTGATTGCGACCAAGCGGTGGTCAGTTGGAACTTGAGTGGTATCCTTAAATTCGTCAGTGCTTAACAAAATATGTAAGACAGTCGTGTAGCATGTCTATTTAGCATTATACACAGTGCTTCACATTGGATGATAATTTGTGTTTGTTCTCTTTACATAGAGATGATGATTAGTACATTAAGAAATAGTAGATATGCTTATGTTGTAGAAATACTCATGTTGTAGATGGATACATGCAATAGTCACTCTATGTTGATATGTATACAACTATGATTGGCTATGTTGATGATGAGTGTTATTACATGCAGTTAATCATGCTTATATTGCTAACTCTGCTTCCATAATTAGAGATGCCTATACTACAAATCATGCTTATGTAGATAGTTGTGCTTATATGGTTAGCACTACTTATGATGTTGATATGTTCAACTTGTTAAACATGCTGACGTTGTTAGTTATGCTTACGATACCAGAATTATTCATGATGTTAGAGATGCTCATTCTACTAGACTCCTTATATTGTTAATAGGGATATATGAATAGTCTGTCTAATGGTGATAGTTATTATCTGCTCCTTTATGTATTTTGTTAATCATCAGTGTTGTCGAGCTTATTTGTTATATATGATTAAATTGCTTTAACTTTTTAATTACTTTAAATGTTGTAATCAATAAGCATTGTTGGAGGTTATATCTCATGTTGAGACATGGGTCTCACCCATGTGGTTAGCCACATTTTCTTTTAGGTAATCTGCTGTAACGACAATAGACCTGTGGAAGCAAAGAGGAACTATAGTAGTAAAATCTTTGAAAAGGTTGATTGGATGTCTAGTGTGTCCTAGAGTCATCCTTGTACTCTCAGGTCTGGTAGGAAAATTGTGTATATGGTGTTTCAAACGAAATGGACTTTTGTTGGCATTTTAATGCTTGATTGTGCGGCATGTATGAATATTGTTCTCCTGTGTATATATGTTGTGGCTAAGACGATTAAACAATTTATATCAACTTCTTGGCATAGTATGGATACAAGAAATATGTTGGGCTCTTATGCAAATATTTTTGAGCGGGTGTTGATGTTGGAATCAGTTTTAATTTACTCATATTTGGGTGTGTGATTAATTAGTGATCGATTGTGTTTTATGTTTTGAGTAATCTCGTTTAGTGTAACGAGTTCTCACAAGTTGGTATCAGAGCTTTAGGTTCCCTGAGTCTATAGGGACACTAGGAATTAGGATTAGGATGATGTTTAAGTAAGGAATATGACATAAAAACATGGTGCATACTGCCTAATCTCAATACTTGGGTGCCATGGCCAGGTATTCAATTAATGAAGAAAAGGTAAGTATGGAACTATTAGATTGTTATCTTTTTTATTACTCTGATCAAGTACTCAATTTGAAACAATCTAAAGAGCATAATGAATCAGAAAGCATGGTGCAAATAACTCAATATTACCTCAAGAGAAAATGAGAATTACATCATTAACTATCAAAACTTGAATGTTTGATAATTATAAGAGAAGGATACAATAACATGAAATCTAAATCCGAATACAAATAAGCAAAAGAAGAGTTCTTGAAGATGTAATTCAAGAAGATAATAAAGTAAAAGACAGATAAGTCTGTTCTTATATAGTGATTCAAGGTATGAAATTCACATAAGATGGAGAGAATTCCTATGATAAGTATAAAATGAGAAGATGAGTGGGAACAATGACAAAGGAATAAAGTGGAACCTAAGTTAATCTCAGACCAACCTATGTATGTAATAAAATTTTAATGTAAAATCAATATGGCATGCAAAAGAAATTAAGGGAGATGATCCTTGTTTAGTGAAGAAAATTTGGAATATGATGATTTACCTATGGATAAGTGGTTGAAAAACATAATAAAATAAGAGAACATATCTAAGTGTGATAAATAGTCATCACGGAAGGAGTAATGAGATATGTTAATCATGATGATTCCTATGCTAATGGAAAGGAACCCAAAATGAAAAAGGTAAAATGATACATAAGAAGTTGTAACCTGCATAATGAAAATAGAATTGGTTACCTTTTTGCTAGTGACCCTTGAACAATTCTGCTATGATGTGGGAAGTGTGTTACCCTTTGTGTCTTTCCTTTCTAGGGAACAACTTTCAAGTGGATCATTTCCACTTGGTATGTGTGGATTCATTGTAAACATGAAGGTGGATAGCTTATTATAGCATAAGATTGCTTGGACTATGGTTCCAAGATCATAAAGTTTGTGATGAGTTTACTTTTGAGCCTTCCAATAATTAGGAAGACTCCTCTTATATGTCTTCAGATTTGTTATGCTGGTAAAATTAGATGAGATAAGGATGTGAGTTCCTTATAGTGCATGAGGTGGATACCAAGGTAATGAATAATAGTATCCAAGATGTATCAATAGTATGGAAGTATGTGAAGATTGGAGATGTTATTAAATGAGCATTCCAAGTATTCCTCTCCCTTAGAGAGAGAGAGAGAGTTGATGATGACCCTATAAATGGTGTTTGGAAGGAAAAACAAAAGTGATTCTATAATGTTGTGTATGGTTTAGTGATATCTGGGAAATACCACTATCAAGGATAGATGGTTTGTTGATCAATAGACATGTGATATCGTGTTCCTTTAAGATAAACCTAGGATCAAATATCAATGCATAAGAGTTAGAGTGGATGACATAAGCTGATCGTGATGAGTTTATGGTTATGTCCTTCAGACTAACCAATGTACCAATAGAATTTATGATAGGAGGAACATAGTGTTCAGGTCATGTCTTACAAGTTGTAGCAAGCTTTGAATGATGACATCTCAAGGTATTTTAGAGATGGTCAGTAACATGGTCAACATCTTTGCTAAACATTAAGAATGTTGAAGTAACTGTACTTATGTGTGACAAGTCTAGAAAGAGTGAGTTGGGGTTGACTAAAGTATCCTCTTGGAGTTATTATATCTCTATTAAGTGTGTTGTGGGAATCTCGATAAGATGAAGCCAGTGTTGTTGTTCTACTCCTAAAAAGGTCAATAAGGAAGTTATGTATGTTAATGGTTATAGACAAATGTATGATTCTTCAACCATATAGATGGTCAGTTCACCATTGAGATGATTACAGAATCCTCTAATATATATATATGCTTCATAGTTCTTGAAAATTAAGAGATGTGTATCTGGTTGATTGAGTTGTTAATTACAACAACCATTAAAGGGGTATAGAGATGAAACCTTGTAAAGTTACATATGAAAAGAGATATATGATGTTTTATGTTTGGTAAGATCCAGAGAGTATGGCCTTTGAGTGATGTGTAATACAACTGATATAATAGTTCAATATGGCAATCGAGTCCCAAAGTTGAAAGGTACTACCAGACCTATACATGTGGTACAACAGTTCCTATGATGAACCAAGGTTACACATGCAGAATTTGAGGGAGTAGAATATGACTTCTATGAGAATAATGTGACATCATCATGATATGAAAGTTACAATGTATAAGATTGGGTATGATTTGCATGAGAAGTATCCATCATTGTTTACCTTGGATTTCGGGGGCGAAATCCCTGTTTTGGGTGTATGGTTGAGAGACCCTTGACCTTGCTTAAAGTATTGAACATACTTAACTATCATTATTGAATGTTTAGAACTGAATATAACATTTCAATATGCTTTGTAATTATAAGATAAGATTAAGTTTCAAGTTTGGTCCAAGTTGGACATTGTTTGTGCAAGTTATGCAATTTTATGCACATTTTGGACTTTTGTGCAATTTACCCAATTGAGAGGTTTTCTTTGCAGTTTATCACTCACATTATGTTATTTGGATGTTATCTTATCATTCTTGAGCTTGTTGAACTATGGAGCACCTAGTTGAACCTTGGTTTGGTAGTGTTTTCTTCAAGGGTATTTTAGGGTTTACCCCTATATGGATGAGCTACCTTTAGAAGCTATCAACCAATGATTTATTTGATTGGATTGTAAATTCGAAAATGGAGAGATAAAAAGGTCCCTATGGATGGTGGAGGAGCTTCGTGTGTGGCTGCTTGTATATCCTTAATAGTTTAAGGCCATAAATGCATGGAGAGCTTTTTAGACACCTCATGCTTCTTCTCTCCCTTATCCTAGAGCTTTATGTATCTATTTTTAGCTCCCAAATGTAAGTTTTTCTTTCCACCACTTCTCACCTGCTAAGAACCTCGTTCCCTATCTATTTAGGTGTGGAGGACTTGTCCAAGGTAGAAGAAGAAGGTGAATTCCTTGGAGGAAGCTACTAGGGTTTTGTTTTGCTCTCTTTTAGGGTATAAAAGATTCCTTCTAATGACCTTGACCTAAATGAGTAAGAATCCCCTTCTTTCCTCCATTTATTTCTTTTCTATCCTTCCTTCTATCTTTCTCCAGGTTGGAACCTTGCTCTTCCATGGTATAAATTGCTCTAATGCTCTAAAACCCTACCTTTCTTGCTCCTTATGCTTAGGGTTTGCTCATTTGATGAAGAAAGGTGCTAGATGGACGAGTTCACAACTCATTCTTAGATTTTCTACCCTACATGCTCATGTTTTCTTCTGTTTGGGAGTTTATATTCTCATTAGAGGCAAGTTTTATAACTTGCTCCACATTTATTGCTTACCATAAGCTTGCTAGCTCATGGTCTTGCTTTTTAAATGATGATCAATGCACTAAAGAGCTATGCTCACTACTACAGAAAAGGCCTTTGACGTTGGTTATTTAGAGCCTTTAGTGTCAATTTCCAAGTGACACCCAAGTGGGCGCCGCTAAAGGGCGACACCTTCAGTGTCGGTTTCTAACCGACGACGTAACCCTTCCCGCCACTGAAAATGCGCCAAGGGAACTATAAGTGTCAGTTCTTATCAAAAATCGACACTATATCATGATCAAAGACGTTGGTTACTAAATCAACACCGATACCATAACCCTTCCTACCACTGAAAATGCGCCAGAAGGGAACTATAAGCATCGGTTAGTAAAGTAAACTGACACTATATCATGGTTAAACACGTTGGTTATTAAACAATAATTGACGCCATATCCCTGCCAGCACGACCGTGGTACCTGGCCACTATAGGCATTGGTTCTTATAGATAACCGACGCCAGCCATGGAAGAGACGTCAGTTTTTTGCTAATAACTGACAATGTATGTCTTTGTTGTTGGTTCTATACAAATAATCGATGCCTTTGTTCTGATTTTTTTTCTTATCAGTTTGCAGGCCTCCTGTATGGCTGGTCAGTAGGATGCAGAACCTACAGTTCAGTTCTGAACTATAGGTTTACAACATCCATTGATATCAGCCAACAACAGGACACAAACCTATAAAGTCATTCACATTCAGACACATGTATTGATCAGATACATTTAGAAACCTGCAAAGTCATTTACATTCACATTCAGTTCCATTCATTTTATCTCTTTTCACATTCAGACATTCATGTATTGATAAGAAAAAGTCATTCACATTCACACAAAAATAATTATGAGAACAAAGTTTAGAAATATCATTCTTTATTCATCATCGTCATCATTGTCATTAGAACCCTAATTATATTAAAAAAATTCCCACTACTTGTAGGGCTTTTGGCCATTCTTCTCTTACAACATCTAATTCCGCCCTCGTATAGGGAGTATGTACATCTAATAACTTTCCACCTGTACTGAAGTCAGTTTTAAATACCTGCAAAGAGAATGACGTATATATATAATTAATAATA
Organism: Alisma plantago-aquatica; assembly: GCA_963693085.1. Taxonomy (NCBI): domain Eukaryota; kingdom Viridiplantae; phylum Streptophyta; class Magnoliopsida; order Alismatales; family Alismataceae; genus Alisma; species Alisma plantago-aquatica. Next base: position 539,329,895 of record OY856411.1, on the reverse strand, counting down.
TATAATAAGATTGATATATCTCATATTATCTAATGAGACTATATATAATACCTTCTATATAGTATCGATTTCCATAGCAGCATGTTTGATGATTAGGTCCATAAATCGCATTACATAGTAGGCACATGCCCAACCATTTTCTTGTGTAGCACACTATAAATTGAAACATATAAAATATTCAAAAATACAAATAAGCACAGTTCACATAAATAATATATACATTGGAGTCGGGAAATTACTTTCACATTCTCCCAAATTAGTGATCGATTCTTTCTCCTGGGGACCTTTCCTCTAGCCTTTTTGAACTCTTGTAAAGCCCTACATGTTAATGTAACACATTAAATTCAATAATTAAATAGTAATGTAATAACAGATGTTAATGGATATAAAAATATGAAATAATTCTCACGAGAATAATGGACTTTTCATTACGTGTCCATATAAAGTATTCAATTCATTCCTCACAGGATCTAGATAATAGACAGTGAACGTCTTGGGGACAATAACTAGTAACTCCCAATGCCTACCACTACCGGTAAGCAAGTTAAAAATTAATAACTCAAAATCGACAAAAAAATGTAATTTTCTTAAGTCCAAATTATAAGCAAAGTAAACTTACTCGACATTGAATGGAGCTATTATCACCGTCTTCTTATTTTTACCAAAATATTCAAAAGCATCACAACAGTATGAAGTAACTGAATAAGGGTTTGTATCTACAAGACTAATCAAAGATGGAACCAAAAATCCCACATGAGAAAATGCAAAATCTGTACATATTGTGTGTAAGTGGCTGCAAAACATGCATTACATATGCATTAATATATAAGAAGCCATATCACCGTATATAAAGTAAGGTATACAGATGCATAAACAAGATCTCACCATATCCACATTTCTATCATAGATGTGTTCAGCCAATCATAACGAAACAACTCCAAAATATCTTGCATAAATAGCTTGTTTTTGTATGATTGACCTGCATTAATATGTATGCAAAACTTGTATAAATAGATTGTTATTGTATGATTGACCTGCAGCATCCTCCGGAATTGTAACATTTATAGGACAATTTTGATCATGTTCGCCGATCCATACTGTCATACCCCTTCAATTAGGACCTAACGAGGCGTGTAGGTCCCTTGGAAACCAACTTGGTAGTTGAGGAGGTGGACGTAGAGGCCGAGATGTAGTGGGTGTCATGTTTTTGACCTGTATATATAATTTTAGATCAATTGACTCATATATATACACTAACAAATTAATGTAACGTAAATTTACCATACAATATTAGTATAGATGACATCCTCTTTGGGCCACATTATCCCTCCGCCTTCTATCTCACCAAGCGTTTTAGATGATGGGTGGGCATATGGTAGTTGAACATCCCTCCAATCAGGGAGTCTATGTATCAGGCTCACATGAACCACACCAGCTGGTACTGGATCCCATGAAACATCTCTCCTGGAAGGGTTGGGTAAGCCTATGCCTTTGCAACGATATATTCTTGACTTTTTAGATGACATAGCTTCAACCCCTACAAATTTATGTAAAGAATATTATATACATATATACATAAACATATCATCTTGAAAATACTAGCTACTATGTCATAAAAATACTTACATAGGATGTACTAGGTGGTGGGTCTACAAGATTACTCCCAACCTCTGCAATCGGAGTAATAGAAGCGCAACACATCATAGGTATCGTCTGAGTGGCCGTCTGAGACGCTTGCCACTTCACCATTGCTTCTTAGACTTTCCTCTCAATTAATTCATCTACCTATACATGGATAAAAGAAACGTATCTATCAATTATTGAATTCCCTTTCACAATAATATTCTAAAAAAAGAATAGGTTACCTCAACTTGTGAAATTCCCGCTTTGGGACAGGTTTGCACTGGGATGGCCCAAAGAACGCTTTGATGCCCACACCATCGCTTGCACCCCTAACACATCCAGGATGCTCTGGGTTACCCAGAGCAACTATCAATTCATTCCTTGTGCCCTCAGGGATGAACTTACCTTCCTTTCTCTGCTCGTACAGCTCCCGCTAATCACCATCAATAGAAATTAGTAAGTAAACATAACAATAATCAATATCGATCGATTGCTCTAAGAGTTGAATTTTATCATTTTTGCAGCTACCTCAGCAGTTGCGGGCTTCGTTATATCTCCCTTCTTATTTTGCCTCCCAGCTATCCACATAGCATGGCGAGGGAGAGGTGTGGGACCAATAGTAGAGAACTCCTGAGTAGCAGCAGACTGAGCAGTAGACTCAGCCTATAGTCTTTGGCGAATGCCTACATAGCCTCTTGGACCCATTGTGTAGTCATGTACATTTAGTGCACGCCTTGCTCCTTGAGCATCGTTGATAGCCTTGTTAGTAAGCACATTGATTTGGTTAGTAACACTAAAGGTTAATCATGAATAGGTGAATACATAAGAATGTATATTAATTAAATTGGGAGTGGTGCTTAATACCTTGAATTCATCTATTTTTCTTTGGGTAACAAACTCCTCCCAGTCTTTGGTATCCAGGTAGTTCCATTGCTCAATGGCTGCCTTCTGCCTAAATTTATTTTTTAAAGACAATACAAATAAAAATTATTAGTGTAGAGTAAGTCAAAAAGGGATCAATGTCTAGAATTGGAAATCAATAAAGAACCTCTTCTCAGCATCGCGTATGTAATCCCAGGTGAGATTTGTCCTATAGTTCCTTAGGACCCTCCCATAGCGTTGCATCACGCATTTACGATGCAACTTTTCATCCAGATCAAATATACTCTGCAACATAGAATTTCTATTAACTAGTATCCTAAAAATTAGTAATCTGCAAAAATAGAATTGCAAATAATAGTAACTCACGCATAGTTCCTTCCATACTAAGTCTTTTTTCCCCTTAGGAACTTTATGCCAAGATTGAAAAATAGGACTATAATGGCTGCGAGTAATAACCCCAAGATATGAAATAAATGAGTTGTGGTTCACTCCAACTGGATTTCCTACATGATTGAAATCCACATCCAGTTTGGGTCCATTGCCCCTTTGCTGTAGTAACTTGTTCATCATTGTGATGCCCCTCACTTTCTCATTTTTTTTTATTGCTCATCAAGTGCCCCAATTTCTTCATGGGGTACATCACCAACCTAAAATTTGACAAAAAAGAACACACTTACAGGATATAACTATAAATGAACATATAGATAGAAACCTCAGGGATATATTTTTAAAACTTACATTGTGAGGTGGTGCATTGACATCCTCACCCTCATGGTAATCATCAACACAGTCATTAAGAGAGTGCTCAGGCATCTGAAAGTTCACATTCACATTGTAAAGTTCACATTGTAAAGTAATTCACATTGTAAAGTTCACATTCACATTGTAAAGTTCACATTCAAAAAAATAAAACATATAAAAACATAAACATGCATGCTTCTAATATTGCGATCTTTTATCAATTAACAATCCTTCATTGTGATCTCCGCGCACATACAAGTCATCATTAGCTTCAATATTTTATGGTGTTGGCAACCCAACTGAGAATGAACTGGAGTCATCGTACTCATCATAGTATTGTTCTTCATCTATAGGATCTTCAATGAATTGTCTTTTACCATGAAGAAAAACATACCATTTATCATTTGAGGGATCATCGATATAAAATACTTGTTTCGCCTATGATGCCAATATGAATGGTTCACCCTTCTTGCCAATATTTTCAAAGTTCACTAATGTGAAACCCAATTCATCCACTATAACTCCTTTGGTGTCATCAACCCAATTACATTTAAAGAGAGGAATTCTGAAATCTACATAATCAAACTCCCATATGTCTTCAATGACACCATAATATGACATTTTAGCTTCGCGTGTACTCTTATCCTTTGCACTTGCAAAAAACAATGAAGACGCTTGAAGGGTGACCCCACTATTTTGGACAACACTCTTATCATCTTGACGCTTTGTGTAATATGAGAATCCATTTATGTCAAGCCCTTCATAAGACATAACATTCAATTTTGGTTTAAAGGTGAGGTATTTGATAGTTTCAGTAAGATTATCTAGTGTTTAAGATAGTTGATGTAATAATTTATCTTCTAACCACTTAATAAATGTCTTGTTATGCTCTCTAGCAAGCCACATTGAATTGGCATGAGGATATTGTCTCTTAATGAAATTGGTATGTTCCTCGATATAAACACTCACTTCGTCGATGTTGTGTAAAATTATAGAAGTGACCTTGTTCCAACTTCTCAGGATGATTATTTTCATCTGTGATCCCAAAATTATTTTTCCAAAATGCTTCTTAATATTCTTGTCATTAACAGGAGCATCATTACCTCTCAGAAAGTCATTACAAAAATCCATAACCTCTCTCGCCACATAACCCTAAATAATGCTCCCTTCAGGCCAATAACAATTTCGAACATCACCTTTAAAAATGCTCATGTATCATTCAAAGGGATAGATCCAATGCAAGAAAACTGGTCCCAACATTTTCACTTCCCTAGTCAAGTGGACAACAAGATGTACCATGATATCAAAGAATGAAGGAGGAAAATACATCTCAAGCTGACATAGGGTACCAACCACTTCTCTTTGTAATTTATCGAGAGCATTAGGGTCAATAACTTTGCTGCACAGACTGTTAAAAAAGAAACAAAGTCTGGTGATTGCAGACCTTGTATGCTTCGGCAATATAGATCGAATTGCCACAGGCAATATTTGTTGCATTAGAGTGCGACAATCATGAGATTTAAGACCTATCAACTTCAGATCTTTCATTGATACCAATGTATGGATGTTGGATGAGTAACCCTATGGCACCTTAACATTTACCAAGCATTCACAAAAAGCTTTCTTCTCCATTCTCGACAACGTGTAACAAGTGGAAGGTAAGTATGTTCTCTGATCGCTACTAACTACTTCTATTAACTTTGTCCTTATTCTCATTTCATGTAAGTCCATTCTGGATTTTATCCCATCTTTAGTCTTACCTGGTATATTCAACAGAGTACCGATGACGCTATCATAGACATTTTTCTCAACGTGCATGACATCGATACAACGCCTAACTTCCAAAGAACTCCAATAAGGAAGATCCCAAAATATTGACTTCTTCTTGAATAAAGATTTGTCACTCTGTGTAGCCATCGTACATTGTGATCTCTTACCAAATTCATTGGCAAAGTCTTTTACTCTTTCATAAACATCCTCCCCTAGTATAGTATAGGTTTAGGTGCACTATGTTCCTCATTCCGTCCATTGAATGCTTTGTGCAACCTACCCGGAAATGCTATGGAAATTTTTTTGAAAACCCAATACACATTATATACTTACATCCTAAATGAGATTAGGTATTCAAGAACAGTCCCAAACTGGGGACTATCCAAGATTTACTCCTAATGAGTAAATCTTGGGCGGGTAACTAGGCCAACAAAATATAACACCAGTCCCTTGTTCACAACCCCATTCAACACACAATTTTCATATAAAAACACTTGTGGACAACCATAACAACATATCAATGCTTACTAAATTAATCATTGTATTATTTTATAACATAAATCACGGTGGGTATAACATAGCAAAAAACTCAACATGTCACAACAGAAACATGTCCATATTATAATGACTAGGTTTAGAATTCAAGTGATTTTGTAGTAAGAAGTACCATTACTATTTGATGAAATTATTCTTAGGTCTAGGTATACTACACAAATATCTACCATCTTACTATATACAAGTGTAAATTTAGTATCACATGAAACAATGTAAGCAATTGGATAATCTATTCTATATATCAATATGAAGAGTCTTATATGTAGAATGTTCTAATTATTATCAATATGTAAGTGACAACTAGATTATAATCAAGATTTTTACTAACACAAATATAGGAAGAGAATCAGTTATGATGTAAGGTATGTGTATAAACTTATTATTTCTTTAGTGTCTTGATCATTACATGATCAATTATAAGAATAGGAATTCATTAATACAACAAACAACATGAAATATTCAAACAAATTGACAAACAACACTACGTCACTACAGACGTCAGTTTGTGGTTCTATGTTATTATCCCCATCTTATCAGCTGGGCATGGGGTTGATCGAGTTGGCTTGGTGGTTATGGACGGAGAGATGAGGACATGTCATTTGTGGTCCTGAGAGATGCCCTTCGCAGTCATGGGGATACTAGAGGAAGAAGAGGAGGAACAAGGGTACCTTCGTAGAGCAGTGGCAGAGACCAGGAGTAGTGAGCAGGCGGCAGTGAGAAGAAGAAGGCAAGAAAGAGCAGTGAGCAGGAGGCGGTGAGTAGAGGAGCAGCAGGTGGCAGTAGAAGCAACGAACGGTGGCGGCCAGAACAACAAATGGTGGCGGCAAGCAAAGGAGTAGCAGGCGGCGACTGAAGCAATGAACAATGGTGGTTGGATCAATGAACGACAGCGGCGGCAACAAGCAGAGGAGCAGCGAGCAGCGACTGGAGTAGGGAATCGATCGCCAGACCTAAGAGGTGTCGACAATGAAATAGAGAAAGGGGAAGAGCCTGGCTCGCGCAGGTTCTATTAAGTTAACCATAGGCGTCGATTATTCAAAACAACCGACACTTAAAACAATCAGCGTCAGTTACCACAAAAAAAACTGACACCTACATTCAATGATAGTCGTCGGTTTCAACTAGAAAAATTGACGTCTATCTACATATGCCGACAAAAAAATGTTCTCAAATTTTGATCATGGTCGTTGGTTGTCGTAGAAAACCGACGCCAAAGGGGGGTGAAAATTTTTGTGGGGACAGCGCGTGAAAACACATAGGCGTCGGTTATTGCAAGAAAGTCGGCGATACAATTGGGCCCAATTTGCTGTCTCACAAAAAAACCTTTAGTCATCGGTTGGTTAGTTAATAACTGACGTCGTATGTTAAATTTTGGAGGTAATTTTTTTTCCACTGGAAAATTCGGATTTGGCAGTCGATTTTAGGCGTCGGTTTCTTATTGAGGACCAATGCTAAATAAAAAGTGATACCTGTGTCTGGCCGCTCTTCAAAGATAGATGTCAGTTTGTGTATTCAGCTGACGTTGTAGGTTTTAGGCATCGGTTTCTTGTATACAACCGATGCCTATAAATGTGATGTTATAAGCCATTTCTATACTACTGGCTTGACTTGGATTTAGATTTTTATAATGTTCCTATTCTAATTTTAGTTCTAGATGAACCTGTGATCATGTGTAACTTATTCCTACAATATAATATGACTTGGATCATGTTGGTTTGACAACCGATGGTGCTAAACACCTATCAACCAATGGTCAATTTTAGGGTTTAAAGTTGATTTCTTCTATAAACGTGTGACTCGATGGTGTTACCATTGCAACAACCGATGGTGTTGTCTTCATGACAACTGATGGTGGTTAGCAAGAGTTTCAACTTATGTTCACCCCTTTCATCACGTTTTGGGTTAAATAGAAGCTTAATGATCAACAACTAAGTACCCTAATGATGATATCAATCAATGGTGACATTAGCTTGATATTTGATGGTGATTAATGAATATAGTGTTGATCCAACAAGTTATGGTAACTTAATGGTCACTAGTGATGGTATATCAGGTCCCCACAACCTATGATGAGTTAATCATGTAGATTTAGCATCAATTAAGCCTTAAACAAATGGTTTCTTGGGTCATTTGATGAAATGGTCAAACCTATACTCCAATTGATGGTTTTAATATATGAACTTGACCTAATGGTAAACGTTTCTTCATCCAATAAATTGGAATTATTTTTAAATGTAAAATGTTGGTCCTTGTAAATTGATTTAAATGGTCTCCTTTATGATATCAACTTAATAAGCTCAGTTATTGTTGACTTGTTTTAAATAAACAATCGCTTGTAGGTTTTATCCTATTCTCAATGGAATATTTTATGTTGTTAATCAAGGGATGTCTAGGGTAGACGGTGACTCTTTCTGAGCACAAATCAATGACTTCATAGGTGGTTTTTTCAAGATGTTTACTTATGTAAACAACCAATGGATTTACCTTTTCAACATTTAATGTTTAGAAGTTGATACCTCAATATTCCCATTATTTTGGGTGAAGCGTGTAGTGTAATGTTATGATTCTGATGATGGGAATCTGATGGTTCAATTCCTTGAACTTTTTATCTTACCCTTTCCCTCATATGATTATGATTTATAATCACCATGATGAATTAATGGGTAACCCTAATGAGGTATAGCTTGTTATACCTAGCTTTAATATAACTAAATGATGGTAATTGGGTATGAATAGTCCTTGAATGATTAATACAATCATGGAGTACTCTCTTATTATTGTTAAAATCTTAGTATGCTATAACTTGATGGTTATAGCTTGATTTATGTGTGGATTCATACTTTATAATAGTATGCAATGTGATGGTGATGATTCACCTTATGCATCCATGATCCAATGGGGATGTCGTGAGTTAAGGTTTGGGTATGAGTGCTAATTAGTAACATTAATATACTTTATCTTGTTGAACCTAACTCCAATGCAAATAGATAAAGATGAGTATCCATGTTTAACCTTCTTATATGATGGCATGATAGTGAAATAACCTCCTTAATATGATCATAACCTTAATGTGTTAATTGGTCGTTATCATAGCCACATGGTTGATACTTTCTTATACTAAACATGTGCATTATGAATTTGGTGAGGGTTAATCATATATAGGTTCCTTGCATGTTGATGTGATTAAGGAATGTTATTAATGTTAATATAACACTACTATGATTGTTTATGAATATCTCCTAGCTTATTAATGCAATATTGTGTTGATATGGTGTATTATATGTAAGTGATGTTGTTGAGACTTGCTATAAGGCATGGAAAGATAATGATGATCTTGTATGGAATAGTATGATGGTCTTAATGACCTGTGGGCATGGTTGAGCCCTAAATGAGGTGTATTCCTCTTGTGTTGATAAGGGTTGATACCCTGTGATATTGTGAAAAGAATTTCTATCTTGTGATAGTATGATGACTAGTATAGTCTCATGAATGGAAAGTGAATATACCATGTGATGATGAGATGAGAAATTGTGTTTCACACATTTTATAACTTTTCAAGTTGTGATATTTATATGCTTGCTAGATGTGAATTAGGGTTTGTATGTCCATTTGTTTGATGCAACCTTAATTCACCTAATTTGCATAACTAATCAAGTGGAACTCTAATCATGTAGTGCCCTGTGCCATAGATCCATCTGAGTGTCAGATATTGCCAGATGGTGAAATGAGTATTTCTAAGGGAAACTCAGAGTGCATACTGATGAGTATGCAGGGTGCTTGTCATCCTGAATTCAAGTGTTTAGGGAGGATGATGGTGGTCATACCTAGCCCTCAGTTTGAGAATGGTTGTGGTCGTGTCTCGGTGATTATATATGTGACGAGATTGGTGGACAATTGTAGTTGTACATCGGATGGTAGGGTATGTGTACCCACCTCCTTTCACTAGTGTCGTGTCCTGTTCCTAGGGCAGACTAGGCTACAATAGCTGGACCTTATGTGTCACTGTGGCAGACTGGTATTGATCGGGGGAAGATAAGATCTTCAGAGTCTGGCTCTTCCTAGATCTTGTATGGAAATGATTGCGACCAAGTGGTGGTCAGTTGGAACTTGAGTGGTATCCTCAAATTCCTCAGGGCTTAATAAAAGATGTAAGACAACCGTGTAGCATATCTATTTAGCATTATACACATCACTTCACATTGGATGATCCTTTTTTGTTCTCTTTACATAGAGATGATGTTTAGTACATTAAGAAATAGTTAATATGCTTATGCTGTGGAAATAGTCATGTTGTAGATGGATACATACAATAGTCATTCTATGTTGATAGATATACTGCTATTGTTGGCTATGCTGATGATGGTTATTATCACATGCAGTCAATCATGCTTATTTTGCAATCTCTGCTTCTGTCATTAGAGATGCCTATACTGCTAATCATGCTTATGTAGATAGTTGTGATTATGTTGTTAGCTCGACTTATGATGTTGATATTTTCAACTTGTTAGACATGCTGACGTTGTTAGCTATGCTTATGATACCAGACTTATTCATGATGTTAGAGATGCTCATGCTACTAGACTCCTTATACTATTAATAGGGATATAAGAATAGTCTATCTAATGATGATAGTTGCTATCTGCTCATTTATGTATTTTGTTAATCATCAATGTTGCTAAACTTATTTGTTATATTTGATTAAATGGATTTAATTGTTTAATTACTTAAAATTTTGTAAGCAATAAGTGTTGTTGGAGGTCATATCTCTTGCTGGGACATGGGTCTCACCCATGTGGTTCGCCACATTTTTTAGGTAATCTGTAGTAACGAAAACAGACCCATGCAAGAAAAGAGGAACTACAGTAATAAAATCTTTGAAAAGGTTGATGAGAAGTCTAGTGTGTCCTAGAGTCATTTGTGTACTCTCAGGTCCGGGCATGAAACGTTTGTATATGGTGTTTCAAACAAATTGAACTTTTATTGACATTTTAATGCTTGATTGTGTGGCATATAGGAATATTGGTCTTCTATGTATATATGTTGTGGCTAAGGCAACTAAAAAATTTGTATCAAATTCTTGGCATAGTATGGATGCAAAAAATATGTTGGGATCTTATGCAAATATTTCTGAGCAGGTGTTGATGTTGAAATCGGTTTTAATTTACCCATATTTTTGGGTATGTGCTTAATTAGTGATCGATTGTGTTTTATGTTTTGAGTAATCTCATTTAATGTAACGGGTTCTCATAGTAACAGTATCAGCATATACAATACTTAAAGCTATAATATATATTAGCATACAAATCAATTACTTAACATTAATTTTATGATTTGGAAGCGATAGATGTAAGTGTTTATCATTAACATTTGAATTTATGACATCATGTTCAACAATAAAAGTTATAATACTTAAATTCGAAATATTCATTAATATCCATGAATCAATCAAATGTTTGGTCCATCAATCAGCTAATATCATACATTCACACTTAAAAACCATTAAAAATCAATTGGTTAACATTTAGTTTTATAGTTTGGAAGTTACAATAGTTGTAAGTGCTCATCGTTAACATTTAAATTTCTAATTTGGAAGCAGTACACATTGTGTACAACATTAAAGTTATGATACAATAGAATTGAATTCTATAATAGCATCCATCAATCAAACAAATGTTTAGTCCATGAATTAATTTACATCATACATTCTTACTTAGAAACCAAAACAAATAAATTAGTTAACATTTACTTTTCTGGTATATAAGTTACAATTTGATGTAAATGATCATTGTAAACATTTAGATCTCTAATTTAAAATTGATATACTTCATCTACAACTCTAAATTTACAATTCTTAAATCTGAAATATATAGTAACATCAATGAATCAAGAATTTTTTTGGTCCATTATATAAAAGCACATGTGGATAACAGTAACACTTATATAATCTGAAATATATAATTTGAACCATGGATTAGAGTGGATCAGATAATAATAAAGTTATGATAGATGTAAGTTTTTATTCTTAGCATTAAAGGGTTTGTCCAGTAATACAAAGTTTCAACTTGCAAATGTTTACTAAAAGCAAGAAAATGTTGTTGTGTGCTTCAATGAAGAATGGAGTAGCTGCTTGCATTAAAAAATGAAAGTATCAAATAGGTTATGTACAAGTATAAAAAAATCTAGAAGGTCATAAACCTATTTCTTAACCAAAGAACCTTGTTGCTATGCCTCTACATTTTGCATTAAAAGGTTCCAAGATGAAGATAGTAAGGAGAAGGGGTGGACACGAAGAAGGTAAAGATTAGAAGAGGATAAGAGGAAATTTAGAGTATGTGAAGGAAAGGAGAAGGAAAGAGGGGAGGTGATGAAGGGTAGGGAATGGTAGGGGAGGGAAGGGGAGGGGAGGAACTAAGCAAGAAGCATACCTAATGTCCACACTTGTCTGGGGGGGGACACAATAGTAGGATGTTGTCGGCATGAACTTCATTCCAAAGATTAAAAATATATATATATATAGATGAAGTCGACGAGGAGAGGAGAAGGGGAGAGGTGAGGGGAGGGGTGGATAGGGGAAGTTAGGAGGAAGAACCAAGAAAGGAAGAATATATGTGATCCATGATTGGTCGAAAGAAGACACAACAAAATGTTCTTATCAGTAGTGGCATTCTTCTAAAGACAAAAAAAAGAAAATAGATGAAGTCAGAGAGGAGAGGAGAGGAGAAAGGGAGAGTCAAGGAGAGGGGTGGAGGGGGGGATAAGAAATAAAGCGTACTTGTGGTCCATGGTTGGTCAAAGGAAGATGTAGTAGTAGCCTATTGGCATGCATGTGGAAATAGGGGTGGGGAGTTTGTATGGAAATATGGGCACAGAGTATGCAGTAGAAACAAAAATTAAATGTCCATATTCCCCAGAACAACAAGATTGTGTCAATAACTATATAATAGGAAGGATGGTTTAACAAGCTCATATATGATCCTAGAGCAAGTCTAATAACTATAACTTGTTGCAATAGTGTTTCACTCCTAGTTGCACTGGGATGACGTCTGCACTAGCTCTTGGTCTTCACCACTAACAACATCCTGACATTATCCTCCTAGTGGTAGACAACTGCCTCCTCACCTCTATAGTTGTCAACGTGGACCACCCGGAACTCATGTCGTTCTAGTAGAACAGACTAGAAGGAGTTGTCCCTCCTATTGATTTTCTAGTCACCCACTTGCTCTCTCACAATTGTTCTCCCTTGTTATCCCTTCTTTATCGAGTAGGACTTGATCGGGCTCTCTATTGGTTACCAAAACTAGAGAGGACGACAATTATTAGAGGAAATTGAGCTGTGTCTGAGAAGTCCCAAGTACCCCTCTATCTATAGGAGGGGTTAAGGTTTGGGTTCTCAGTCTATGTGGGAGTGGAAGGGACCATAATATCACAAAATTTGCAACCTGCAAGTAGCGAATTGGTTGGTTTGCCAAGTGAATCAGTTGGTTGGCATGCGAGCCAATTGGTTTGCCCAACGAAGCAATCGTTTTGGCATATTTCCCAATCACATATGAATTGGCAATTCTAATCTAGTTAATGTACAACATGATGTCAGTTCTAATCCTTGATTCAAATCAAATTGAACCAAAAACACGGTGTCTCGCCCTATGATCTGGTCATCTCACAAACCCAACTGATCAATTTACTAGGTGAAACGGTCAACTCGCACCACTAGTTCAGTAGAATTCAGCCAATTCAATCTCTAATCAACATGAGACTCCAACCGGTCAGTTCAACCCTTGAACCGGTCAATTGGGAGACCAATAAGTTGATTTATTGCTTAAATTGAATAATTGAACACTTTAGTAATCAATTCAATTATGATTCATGATTCAACTCCTCTTCTAGGTGAATTCCTATGTATGTGACCCTATAGGTCCCATATCACATTTGTAGTGAATGTCAATAATTAGTTTATGACATCACAAGAAAAGAGTGGTGCCTAGTCACACATCACTACTACCCAAGTGAATGGAAAGTTGGAGAACAACTTCAACCTACAATCTGTGTAAGGTATTATAGTGATTGCTACTTTGTCTTTGATAACCAAAATGAACTCAAGGCATGGAATCTTCATCCTCTCAATGTTCAATCCATGTTCCTTGAACATAGAGAAGACTGTCTGAGATATATATGACCTCAATATCATATATTGATTCACAAGTGCATGTGCTTGTTTTTCTCAGTCTTGCTTATCAAGTGGAATGGATATCAAACTCCAGTAGGAGGGACAAATCCCATCTACATCACTCACAGTCAATTCCCATGTGTCACAACTACCCAATTATCACCATTATGGCAATCCTTATTCAAGGTTACGTTGGATGATGTCAAAGTATATTGAATGACATGTGATGAGTGTAGTAACTTCAGGTCTAAGAATTACAATCACCACCTTCACTATGTGAGATTACTATGAGCACCATTATGGTTTACATATGTCACTCTCAAGGTGGTTCTATCTGATACATTGTTCCCCAACAAGTATATATGTGCTTGATTTAATATCACATACCATGATTGATGATATTGTTTTCATAAACCAACACACACTCTAGTCTTATGTGCTATTGTTGTCTATCAACCTTCCACAATGGCATACGACTAGGGACATAATAACAATGTACATACTCTTAACATATGTATGATCTCATTGTTCAAGTCATGTACTTGAATACACACGTCATTGAGTAATGTCATTCTTTAGACATTCATTAAGTTTCCACATTATCTCATAAGTGAGTGAAACAAAGTGAATCAGAAGCTTTCCTTGATTATTATTAATCAAATCTTTTATATGATATGAAATCACAATCATTAATATGATTGGCTCTCTGGGCATACATACCAACAGACTCCCACTTGCACTTAGAGCCAATCACCCACGAATCTTATTCTTAGTTATTTAAACATGTTAATCCAGTGGGTTAGAAACACTTTACTATAGTTTGTATATTGCATGTTCCTCATATTTTCATTGTACAATATTTTGTATGAGATGGAACTATCATAATATGTTATCTAATATTCCTTATCTAATCAGTAGCTACATTGCTGTCACGATATCTCTACTATCTCATCAATGGTTGGAACATCTTTAATTTCATCCTTACAAACTTCTAGATCCATATAGTAACCAGTCATGTGTTCATAACACTAGGATACTCAACTTCTATTGTAGAATTGAAATAATGGTCTATAGTTTGAAATTCTTCCAACTTACAACTCAATTCTTAAAATTAAGCACATTTTATATTGTGATCACCTCTTATCATTTCGGAAGATTTTATCGGTGTAACCCTTTACACCCAACTCTTCCTTATTTCTATAATATAGAAACTTATCCTTGAGTGCTTCTCAAGTACTAATGGGTGTCTTTTAATGACATTCAAATGACCCTCATTGGAAACCAATATCATCTTGTCATGTTCAGTACATATAAGACTATGGGATGAGTACATTTATATAGCATACATGATAGATCCATTATCGATTCACATGGAACCTTTCTCATGTCTTTTCATTCTTCACAAGAATAGGAACAAGGGTTCTTGAGAGTCGAATCCCATGAATCATGGTCAGATTATTTGTCACTGAATCCTTCATGCTGAAATCTTTCAACATCTAGCTATTGTTTGTTCTCATACTTACGTCATGAAACTTTCAAGAACTATCTATAAAGATATCCATCCCTATTACATAGGATGTTTCACCTAATCCTACATTGTTGAAGGTGTTTTCCATGCCAGGTCTCAATGTTTACAGCATTGAGATGTTATTCCTCGTCATTATGTGGAATATTCATATATGCTCCCACAGAATCTTTTGTAATCACATATTTCATCTTTTATATTGATTCAAGTCAAACTCTTTGACTATCTTGTTAAATCAAAAAGATCCTATTTTTGAGATTCTTATTTCAATCTCAAGATTGAACTTTGTAGCTTATAGACATTATTTGCATTCATAAAGTTATAAAACATTTAGGCTATCTCACATACACATCCTCTCAATGTTCCTTTTTAGGAATGTGGTTTTAAGCTTCATATGTCAAATCTCATAGTCTGTACTAGATGCAACAATAAGCATGACTGATGGTAAAGGGATTTCATCATGTTCAAGAATTTGAATTGGTTGAAAACTTTATAATCAATTTGTCCTTTTAGGTTATCCATGTCAGTCTTTCCAATGAAAACCCAACTATACCCTATGGGTTTTACCCCTTTAGGTGGTACTATAAAGGTCATACCTTGTTAGTGTACATGGATTCCATAATGGCCTTAAGCCACTTCTCAGATTCTAGTTCTCAATAGCTTCTAGTTGATTTGTTGACTCATCATCTTATGACCGACCTATCTGAGTTACTGGATTCACAATATTTCAATCCCAGATTTGTTCTACTAGAACTATATGGTTTTGTGTCACATAAGGAACTTGAGATTCCACAGTAATTTGTGATTCCCAAATGTTCTCATTGTACCTCTTTACCAACCTCAAACCTTTCAAGTTCTAATTTTACTCCCATATATTCTTTTGCAACTTAGTTATCCTAGAAACAAAACACTTTTGTTATTAGATCGAGATTAATATCATTATTCAACAACTATGGTTTGTAGATAAACCTTTTCAAGAAACTACTTTCTTTATGTAGGTTCCAATCCCTAAGACATATCGGGACATTCCCATATAATAACACACATGATGTCTTTTAAACCATTTTAGTAGGTAAATTGTTTTATTGCAAATTACATATCCATGAGGAAATTAGAAGATAAGATTAAACGATAATCACATCGTGATTCAACAGGATGTAATTCCTTCTTTCTGATACATCATCATGTTTCATGTGGATTTGACTTGTCATACACTATCACAATCTATCCAACATGTCCTCAAACCATTGACGTAAAGTATTTCAACATTTGATCATATCAAAGTTTCTTAATACTTTTATCAAATTACACTTCATTTATGATCTCTTTGAACACTTCTAGAGATTCATGTTTGCATTTCATCAAATACAAACCCAATGTCAACTGATCTAATTAGTGAATATAATGAAGTACAAACAACTATTTGTAGCATTTATTCTATATGATCTCCATGCATAAACATGTACAAGGACTAATAGAATGATTTCTCTCTCCACTACACCTAGTGAGAGGTGGTATGCAATGTTTCTCATCAATAAGACATGCATATCTCTTGTTGGTTCAATAACCAAAATATTCTAGATAAACATTAGTATGGATGATTTTCTCATATATGTTCTCTAGATGACAGTGATATAGACACTGACTATTTGAGTTATCAAATTATAATCTATTGGTATTTATGTTATTAACATTCATCTTTAGATCCTTTCATCTAAAGATCACTAATGTTGGGGCATTTCCATACAAGATCATATCTTTGAAAATAAAGGCATTAAAAACTATTTATTTATAATCATCCTTGTCCATACAAGATTCATAAAGTAAAATGTTCCTATTTATTGGCCCAATGAAATAGTAGTTTAACTAACTCTATTACATGCCTAATGGGATAAGATAAATTATAAATGCAGACTGGAGTTGAAGCAACTCTTGCTCATCACAATCCATCCTTTTTCCTTTCATAAAGGCTTTACTTCTTATCAGATCTTGCACATCAACATATGTCAGACCTACATCTAGTATCACATATCAAGATGAAGAAGTAATTAAATTTATCTTATAATGTTTATACCTGAACTAGAGGCCTCTACCTCTTCCTACTTATTCTTTCAGTTCTCTAGTAAGAGGACAATTCCTTTTTCAGTGTCCAGCTTGGTGACAGTGGTGGCATTTTCCTCCCTTCTTTACACCTCCTTTTTTTAGATTTGAAGACTCAGTCTTTGACCGGCTTTAGAAATCTTCTTAACTTTGACTTTTCCCTTATACTTTCCCTTTGCCTTGTTGATCATCATCATAGAGTTGGGCTTTCCTTTCTTCCTTTGTGCCTGAATTGTTCTCAACATGTCTAATAACTCTAGCAATGGATTATCGAAGTCATTCATGTTGTAGTTCATGACAAATTGACTATAGGATTCGGGTAGAGACTACAAATCACATCATTGGCCAACTTTTGACCCAAGGGGAATCCCAGTCTAGAAAGGTTCTCCACATACCCAATGAGCATGAGCACATGAGGACCTCGATCTCCTTCTTCCATGTAACATTTGAGCATCGCCTTAGAGACATCATATAGATCCTACCTTGCTTGGCCTTAGAATAGGTTCTTAATATGTGTGACCATCTCAATTACATCCACGTTCTCATGATGCCTTTGCAACTCGTAGTTCATGGAGAAGAACATCAGACACCTGACATCAATGACATCTTCAGTATGCTTCTTGTAAGCATCTCTATCACCCTTAGGTGCATTGAGAAGAGGTTCATCTGGCTCTGGTGTCTCAAGGACAAAGATCTTGCACTCCTGTACTAGAACAATTCTCATCATCCTCAACTAGTCACAGAAGCTATTCCCATTCAACTTGTCCTTCTCAAGGATTGATTGCAGCAAAAGTGTATTGTTGTGTGTTGCCATTTGTTTCTACAAAAGAATTTGCAATTTTGTCAAAAACTCAATTTTTTATTTGATTTTATTTTCTTTGTAAAATTTGATGATATTCAATTAGGTCTTCAATTAGTTATTGCTCCCACTATTTTATTTAAATTGATAGCCCTCAGATATCAATTCAAAAGATTGTAGCGTACAATATTCTAGTGAGCCTGGATCCAAAATAATTCAACTATAACCTGGCCAACACTAGTGTCCATAGTCAGTTATTAATATAGACACCATTTGTCAATTACATCTTATGAAATTCTTGGATAGATGATATGCACAACTCCTTATCATAGTCATCTTCATGCCTCTAGAGCTTAATCCCATTAAGTACACCAGTTAAGATTGACCTAAAAGTCATCAGTATAGATATGCACCCTGTTTGGGAAAAACCTACATATCTACCATCACACTTCCATGAGATGGAAGACGCACCATGCTTGGGCGTAACCTATGCTTGGTCAATCAGTATTTTCATGTGTGTTGATAACAAAAAGTATCTTAGACTTAATATATTATAGTGCAGAGTTTGTATTTAAAATACATTTACTTTATCCAATCACCACATATATATAGTATGTATCATACATGTGTTATATCCCCAAACATAAACATGCAATATAAAACATTAGTGATGGTTATGGCCATAATACTGTGTTTTCTTGGAGCCACAAGGAATTACTACCACCTAGGTCAACATCACATGCATGGACCTATTGTTGGTGTAGATCTGTGCTTGCCAATTTGGGTTGACCGGTTCAACCCTTAAACTCGTCAGCTCCCCTTTTTACCGTTCGGTTGGTTGTCTGAAGTGCTCTTCTAGCCTTCTGTCCAATTGATGTATGGACACCTCCAAATGGTCGTGGGTGCACCAGTTAGTTGGTTTTCACTCCTATGTTTTGTCCTCCTTGGTCCTCCAGTCAGTCAGCTCGTTATGTGAAACGGTCGGCTGGCCTAACGCTGATCATCACATTCATCGTTGCAAGAAAAGAAACTATCCTATTACTATTAAACTTATTATATGGTTATGAGAAATCTCGAGCTACATTTGGGGGGAGCAAAGGTAGGAGAGAATAATACTTTTACATTGGAAAGAAGAAGATAGATGCTTGGTATGTAAACTGAGATAAACATGCATAAATGAAACCATGCAACCACACATAGATATCAGGGTTTTAGCCATAATCATGCTACACATCCACCATCAAAACTCACTTTTAGGGTGACATGTGTAAATTGCATATATATCATATCATGTACATATACTAGTTTGGGATTATATGTGGTCTTTGATTGGTTATATACTTCACGCGGTTTAAGTATTTTCATCGTATGCAATAAATAAACACAGAAAACCAAAATCTAATCATATTGATTATGTCAAGACATCATAATTGATGTGGCTCTGATACCAATGTAAGGAAATATGGGCACAAAGTAGGCAAATGGAAAAAAAAATTATCTATACATATTCCACAGAACAATAAGATCATGTCAACAACTATATAATGGGAAAGATGGTTTAACAAGCTCATACCTGGTCCTAGAGAAAGTCCAATTACTATAACTCGTTGTAGTAGTGCAGTACTCCTAGTTTTAATAGGATGAAGTCTATAGCAGCTCATGACTTCACCATGGACAACATCCTAATGTTATCTTCTTAGTGGTAGACAATAACTTCCTTGCCTCTATAGTAGTCCACACAGACCACCTAGAAATCCTATCATTCTAGTATAATAGATAGGAAGGTGTTGTGCCTCCTGTTGGTGTACTAGTCACCAACTTGATCTCCCATAATTATTCTCAATATTCTCCCTATCATTCTAGTATAATAGATAGGAAGGTGTTGTGCCACCTGTTGCTATCCCTCCCTTTATCGGGTAGGACTAGTTCGGGCTCTCAATTGATTACCACAACTAGAGAGGACAATAATTATCAAAGGCATTTGAGTTGTGTCTGGAAGCCCCCAGTACCCCTCAATTTGTAGGAGGGGTTAGAGTCGGGGTCCCCAATTTGTGTGAGGGTGAAAGGGACCAGAATATCACAATATTTGCTACCTACACTAGTGCAGAAGTGATATATAACGTCACATTTGATGGCATCGACTACACATAAAAAACCGACGCCATAAACCAATGACATCAGCTAAATACTACAACCGTCACCAATATGTGAAGTCTGATCGATTTACAAAATACATGGGTACCGCTTTTATTGTAACGTCAGTTTATTTGCCAAAAAACTAACGTATAAAATTACCCACGAAATACAATTTTGTAGGAAATTTTGCCTCTAAAATTTTCAATATGGTGTCAATTGTACAGAAACCTTTGACAAAAGTTTCACGTCCTGGTCTTGTAAAATATTTTATCCCTTATTAGTTGTCGGTTCTTTTTCAGCAACCGATGACTAATCAACCTACACAAAATTAAATTTATTCCCTCATCAGTCGTCAGTTTTTCACAAAGAATCGACGACTAGGTGTTTTCATGTGTTGTCCCCGCAAAAATGGTTTCCCCTCAATATTCTTCTTTGGCGTCGATTTTTGTTAGGTAACCGACAACTATGGTAACATTTTTTTTGCAATTTGAGAATATATGTCTGTTTTATACATAAAAATTGACGACTAAAATCCTAACTAGATGCACATTTCTTTATTTAAAATTGCACTTAGTTTTCAGTTTTCCATGTGAGACCAATGCCTATTGGTATTGGGCATCGAATTTGGCAAACAACCGGCGAACAATGTTAACTTAATACCACCCGCATGAAATAGACTCTTCCTCTTCTCTCTTTATTGCGATTTAGCTAGGTCTCTAGCCATTTTCCACTCCATCCACTGTCGCTTCCTTGTCGGTTTCCGCTCTTCCTCCTACTATCGCCATCTCCTATGCTTGCTAGAGAGGATGCTGGAGTTGTCGTAGCTGTTGTCCGCCCTCCAGCTACTGAGTTGGTCGCCACTCTACCTCCTCCGCTGCAGCTGTTGTCCACCGGTTTGCCTCCACCACCTCCACCTGCTAAGTTGGTCGCCGCCGCCGCCATCGTCCAGCCTACCGACATCGCCACTCCAGCCTGTCGGCACAACACCTCCATCTCCACCTCCGTCCACTACCGTTGTGGCCGGATCCACCCCATCATTGCGGTGAGTGGTTAATCACAAGTAAATTTTGATTAATTAGGGTTAATGATGCACAAATGGACTTAATTAATTAGATTTGCATTTAGTTTCTCTATTGTTAGCGATTGATTTAATTTAGTTCAATAATTGCTCATCAAGAACGTGTAGTTGATTAATATTGATTAATTAGGGTTAATGATGCATGAATGAACTCAATTAATTATATTTGCACTTAGTTTCTCTATTGTTAGTGATTGATTTAATTAAGTTCAATAATTGCTCGTCAAGAATGTGTAGTTGATTAATATTGATTAATTAGGTTTACTGATGCATGAATGAATTTAATTAGTTAATATTGTTTTCTTTCTCTCTTGTTAGTGATTGATTTAACATAGTTCAATAATTTCTCTTCAAGATTGTGTAGTTGATTAATATTGATTAATTAGGGTTAATGATGCATGAAAGAACTATATTACCCAAATGGAAGAATGAATTGAATTAAATGATGTTACTTAAAACCTATCTATATGAATGATGAAACTATGATCATAGGTATAAGAATGAAAGAATATATACATGTATTTTGTTGGCCTAGAAACCAGTCTAAGATTTGCTCACTAGGAGTAAATCTTGGATAGTCCCCATTTTGGGATTGTTCTTGAACACTTAATCCCACTTTGGATGTAAGTGCATAATGTATATTCGGTTTTCATGATATTTCGTCAGCACTTTCCCATTTTTTCTCTAAGTACATGTGTTGGTGGGCATTTTCCGATGTACCTCGGTGTACTTGGAGAACTCTGGGGAAATACTACCAAAATTTTCTTGAAAACACACATTATACACTTAGTAGTGAGATTAGGGCTAAACAATGGGATAGGTGGTACACATTTTTTATATATAATCCCTAATATTTTAACCCTAAACCCTAATCTTTTAATGCTAAACCCTAATATATACTTGTTTTCTCTTTGATCATAGAATGGATAGATCATGGATGTCCATTCCAAATTTCTGCACCCTAGAGTTTATTGTTGGTCTTGGTTAGTTTATTAGATTTGTAGAGGATCATAGGAAACAACCTGGAGATAGGTTCTATTGTCCATGTAGGCATTGCAGTAACAACTTGAAAGTCAGCACATGTGACAAAATCAAAAGTCATGTTATGAACAACAGGATTGTACAAGGCTATACAAAATGGTATTGACATGGAGAGATTTCAAACATGAAATCAATAGATGTTGATAGCAATGCTTGTGTGGAAAAAAAATTGCCTTCGACGACATAGATGTGAATGAACTGGTTCCAATAGATATCTTTGATGAGATGTTGGATAGTTGTGGAGCAGAGGACACTGATCCACCTCCCATGTTTAGAAACATTGTGCATGATGCTGAGAGACCTCTATACATAGGTTGTACTAAGTTTATGAAGCTTAGCATTGTGTTGAGATTGTATAAGATGAAGGCTAACAATTGATGGAGCGACAAAAGCTTCACATCATTATTGGCTTTGCTGAAAGAAATTCTTCCTGAAGGAAATGAGCGTCCAATCTCAACATACAAGTTAAAGAAATTATTGTGCCCAATGGGAATGGAGGCTAAGAAGATATGTGCATGCCCAATGGATTGTGTATTATTTCAAAAGGACTATGAGGATTTGAAAGATTGTCCAAAATGTGGGGCGTCAAGGTATAAAATGATGACTTCGGGGAGGTCCAAAACTGGTTCTCCTAACAAGGTAATGTGGTATCTACCTATAATACCACAATTTCAATGCTTGTTTGCCAATCCGATAGATGCAAAGAATTTGAGGTGGCATGCAGAGGTTAAAAAAATAATGATGGGATCCTACGACATGCGTCTGATTCCCCACAGTGGAAGAAGTTTGATTTATTATACTCTGAATTTGGTAAAGAAGTCAGGAATCTAAGAGTTAGGCTTTTTACTGATGAGATTAATCCATACGGGACATTGATCAGCCAACATAACACTTGTCCTATTATGCATGTTATATACAATCTTCCTCCCTGGTTGTGTATGAAAAATAAGTATGTTATGTTGTCGTTGTTGATATCGGGCCCTAAACAACCTGGACATGATATCGACGTTTATCTTGAACCTCTGATTGAGGACTTAAAGAAAATTTGGGGTGAAGGTGTGATGACCTATGATTTGTTTTGCACTATTAATGACTTTCCAGCATATGGGAATTTGTCTGGATACACTGTAAAGGATCTAAAGTGTGTCCTATATGTGAAGAGAACACTAATTCAATATGACTGAAACATGATGGCAAGACTGTATATCTTGGTCATCGAAGGTTTCTTCCAAAATTCCATCTGTACCGAAGGTTGCACAAAGTGTTTTATGTATGGAATGAGGAAGGGAGTGCGCCTAAACCTATATTAGGGGAGGTTATTTATGATAGAGTAAAAGACTTTGTCAATGAATTTGGTAAGAGATCATAATGTACCATGCCCACACAAAGTGACAAATCCTTATTCAAGAAGAAGTCAATATTTTAGGGGTCTTCCTTATTGGAGTTCTTTGGTAGTTAGGCATTGTATCGATGCCATGCATGTTGAGAAAAATGCCTGTGATAGTGTCATTGGTACTCTGTTGAATATACCAGGTAAGACTAAAGATGGGATCAAATCCAGAATGGGTCAACGTGAAATGGGAATAAGGACAAAATTATCAGAAGTAGTTAGTACTGATCGGAGAACATATTTTCCTCTAGCTTGTTACACATTGTCTAGAAAGGAGAAGAATGCTTTTTGTGAGTGCTTGGTTATTGTTAAGGTACCACATGGTTACTCTCCCAACATTCATAGATTGGAATCAATGAAAGATCTAAATCTAATAGGTCTTAAATCTCATGATTTTCACACTCTAATGCAACAAATATTACCCGTGGCCATTCGATCTATACTGTCGAAGCATGTAAGGTTTGCAATCACCAGACTTTGTTTCTTCTTTAACAATCTATGCAACAAAGTTATTGATCTTGAAAATCTTGATAAGTTGCAAAGAGAAGTGGTTGTTACTCTATCTCATCTTGAGATGTATTTTCCTCCTTCATTCTTTGATATCATGGTACATGTTGTTGTCTACTTGACTAGGGAAGTGAAAATGTTGGGACCAATTCTCTTGCATTGGATGTATCCTTTTAAACAATATATGAGCATTTTAAAGGTGATGTTCAAAACTGTTATCGGCCTGAAGGGAGTATTATTGAGGGTTATGTGGTGAGAGAGGTTATGGATTTTTGCAATGACTTGTTGAGTGGTAATGACTCTCTTATAAATGACAAAAATATTGAGGAGTATTCTGGAAAAGGGATTTTAGGATCACAGATGAAAGTAATCAGCCATGAGCTATTGGAACAAGCTCACTTGTATATTTTACACAACATCGACAAAGTGAGTGTTTATATCATGGAATATACCAATTTCATCGAGAAACAATATCCTCGAACTGATTCAATGTGGCTTGCTAGAGAGCGTAACAAGACATTTACTAAGTGGTTTGAAGATAAAGTCTTACATCAACTATCTCAAACACCAAATAATATTACTAAAAATATCAAATGCCTCGCTTATAAACCAAAAATGAATGTTATGCCTCATGAAGGGTTTGACATAAATGGGTTATCATATTACACAAAGCATCAAGATGATTAGAGCGTCGTCCAAAATAGTGGGGTCACCCTTCAAGCATCTTCATTGTTTTTTTCTAATGCGAAAGATAAGAGTCCATGTGAAGTTAAAATGTCATATTATGGTGTCATTGAAGACATATGGGAGTTTGACTATGGGAGTTTGAATACGTAGATTTTAGAATTCCTCTCTTTAAGTGTAATTGGATTGATAACACCAAAGGAGTTATAGTGGATGAATTGGGTTTCACATTAGTGAATTTTAAAAAGATTGGCAAGAAGGGTGAACCATTGATATTGGCATCACAGGAAAAACAAGTATTTTATATCGATGATCCTGCAAATGAAAAATGTTGGGTTGTTCTTCATGGTAAAAGACAGTTCATTGAAGATCCTATAGATGAGGAAGACTACTATTATAAGTATTATGACTCGAGTCCATTCTCAGTTGGGTTGCCAACACCAAATGTTGAAGCTAACAATGACTTATATGTGCGTGGAGATCACACCAAAGGAATGTTAATTGATAAAAGATGTCAATATTAGAGGCATGTTTTTATTTTTTTTTAATGTTAAATGTTAAATATTTTTTGTATGTTAGATGTTAAATGTTTGATTGTTTTTTGGATGACACTTTCAGATGGCTGACCATGAGTTTGATGATTGTGATGATGATTACCATGAGGGTGAGGTGTCACCTCACAATGTAAGTTTTACAATATATCCTATATCTAGCTATATTTATGTCCATTTATAAGTTATATCCAATATGTGTTTTTTGTCAATTTTTAGGTTGATGATGTACCCCCTGAAAACCTTGTGGCACTTGATGAGCAGCAAAAAAATTGAAAAGATAAGGGGCATTACTATGATGAACAAGTTACTACAACAAAGGGGTAATGGACCAAAATTGGTTGTGGATTTTGATCATGCAAGCAATCCAGTTGGGGTCAACCACAGCTCATTTGTTTCATATCTTGGGGTTCTTATTCGCAGCCATTCTAGTGTAAATGCAGAATCTTGGCATACAAATTCTAAAGGGAAGAAAGACTTAGTATGGAAATAACTATGTGTCAGATATTATCATTTGCAATTCTATTTTTAAAGTTATTTACTATTCTATTTTTTAGAATACTCTATTAAATATATAAAAATTTGTAGAGTATATTTGTACTAGATGAAATCCTACATCGTAGAAAGGTTATGCAATGATGTGGGAGGGTCCTAAGGAACTATAAGACAACTCTAAACTGACAATACATACGAGATGTTGATAGGAGGAAGAAGTCATCCCTTGAGCAATGGAACTACCTGGACCTGTCTGAGTGGAACACATTTGTTGTCAGGAGAAATACTAATGAATTCAAGGTATTAAGTGTCATTCCCAATCTAACTAATATACATTCTTATGAATTCACCTATTCACGATTGACCTTGATTGTTACTAACCAATTCAATGTGATTACTAATAAGGCTATGAGTGATGCTCAAAGAGTAAGGTGTACAATGAATGTGCATGACCACATGATGGGTCTAGGTGGCTATGCAACTCCTCATAAAAAACTACAGACGTCTTCCATTCAACAGCCTATTGCTCCTAATATTGAGACTGGTGAGTCCTCTACTATTACTCCTGCACCTCTGCATCACCATGATATGTGGATATATGAGAGGCAAAACAAATAAGGAGATGACGCAATTTTACTGTGCGCTAAAAACGCAAGAGAACGCGTCGAAGTAATATAGGCCTTGTGAGGCCTGAGTCGAACACAGGGATACTGGGAATTGTTGGAGACTCCTACTAACTATTTTCGATCAGCTAGGCCGATTAACAAGTTGAGGGTTGTTGTTAAAATTAAAAGAAAATAAAAATAAAACAAAACAAACGATCGATTAAATATTGATTTAATCAATTCAAAAGAGTATCTTTAGGATTGCGGTTTCACCACGGATCTTCATTGTATTAGATTTTATATAATGCCTCAATTTTTATCTCTCTATCCGGGTAGTGACCTAAAAACAGAGTTGCCCACTGTCGTGGTGCAATTCACTACCTAAGTCTAGGTCAGTTTCACCGTCGTAGTACCTATACCCTAAACTAGGTGCATTATGAACGATCTCTCAGTATCCACCTTTAATTTTACACCACCTTGTTCAAGGGATTTGTCAATTAATGTGAATTCCGTCTCTTTTCAGCCGTTAATCCTTCTTTCAAAGTGATTAAGGGCATTAGGTTATTATTATGGTGATCAAGCATAACAATATATTGAGAAAATGAAATTATACCATGGATTTAAGAGATAAAATATGAATTACTATTATAAAATTGTCATACAATGAATTCCCGGGCTACTCCCGGTCCTAAAGACGAAGGGGATTAGCCCCGCATGTTCATCTCAAACAAGTACAAGGTAGATATAGGGGAAATCATGTGAAAAACGTGAACTGAGAGGTGTAACCCCTGAACGGAGAAGAACTGGTTGATCCTTGGTGTAGAACACGTGCTCTCCCGCCTTTCGGTGGTGGAATCTATCTTCTTCGGTGTCCGGATCAACTGGTATGAGCTTCTGGCCTCCGTTCTCCTCTCTACTGCTCCTCGGTACTCGTGCAATGGCTAATCCGATCCCCCTCTCGTCTGGGCGGCCGTCATTAGGTATATCTCCCTCATTAGGTCGTTAATTAACCACGGCCGTCCGATCAAGATCATTCCAAAGCAAACACATATCTTACGGTGTCGATACCATCGACCCGGGTCGATGGTATCGACCCAGTGTGGTAGCGGCAACCCTTCTTTCCTTTCGTCCGAGTGTCTGATGTAGTCTCGATACCATCGACGCGGGTCGATGGTATCGACGAACCTGTAGCGACGGTTTTGTCGTTTTGTGTCGCTGTAGCCTCTGTGCATCGATGGTATCGACTGCTTTCTCGCCAGCAACCTGATGGTAGCTCGATACCATCAACATCTTTGTCGATAGTATCGACTCTTTGCAGATACTCTGGGCTGGCAACCTGTGGTCCGGTCGATGGTATCGACGGAAGCAGATACTTGTTTTCCCTGAAATTCAAACACGAAACCACATAAATTCACACAAATAATAATATTTTGACAATTAATGCTCAAAACGATGAAATAAAGGGGATTTGACATAAAATAGTAGCAAAGACCAAAGTGGATGAATTATGCAACATTAACCATAAAAATGACTAATAAAAGCATAAAACACATATCAAACAGGTCTATAAATGCGACTCAAAATCATCGCATCAAACTCCCCTAAGCTTGAATGTTGCTCGCCCTTGAGCAACTAATCCTTAGAATAGAATTGCTAATGTCAACTGAAGAACAACATACCACAACCAACATCCCATATGACTCCCACCAGACATTCACATACCGGCCCTCTCTAACCACGGAACGGTAATTACCCTGAAGGCGACAGTAATCATCCATAAAAGAAATTGACCTCAAAACTGATGAACACTATCACATAAGGCAGTTAACATAATAAAACTCGACGGTTCAGACTTGGTGCATCTTGTGATCGCCTATACTACGTTGCTCGCCCTAACTACCATCTACATGGAAGCAGTTCTCCTGATATACCTTAGTGAGGAGAAATTCACGGTGGCCGACCAATCCGAGCAACGGGTGGATGAAGATGGGTTTCATGGAAGAAAGTGGAAGTATTGTACAGTTTCAACATGCATAATAAAAAAATGTCCTAAATGATGCAAATGCACATGAAAAATGCCCTAATGCCTAAAATTGGGTGGAATGATGCATGTACTAACCATCCATCTCAAAACGAGATGGACATCTAGTTAAGCTACATCATGTACTCAATTATCTTGAAATACAGGTGATATTACATTCCTTTCTCCTTCTTATTCTAATTGCTTCTAAATAACTCTTTTCTTTTTTTTCATTATGCAGATTTTTCAGATTTTTCTCTTTTTTTCATTTTTCTACCCTTATATCCATAATTGATAATGAATATTTTATTGGGCTTATTTTTCTTCATACTCAGAAATTTGCACTATTTAGAAGGTATAGAACAATTTAATTCACCATTGGAGAAAAATTGAGATACATGATATACTTTATGCATGAAAATGATGAATGCAACTACATGGCATGCACCTAAGGGTAATGTGCATGTATCACTATTCTAGTTTTTTCTTTCTTTTTATGCATAACATATGGAAATAGATTCAATGCAGGACCTATCTATATGAAATGCTGTCAAAGAAGTTAAAACTGTAAAGTACTTCCAATTCTTGTGGTGGATTATGAAAATAATGAGGTGGAAAGATCACAAGACTAGAGGACTGAACCTTAGAAAGATATTATGTGTCCCTCCTTACTGACCTGTGTAGTAGTTAAGAGGTCTCTCTCTCTTACATCCAATTAGAGTCTCATTACCATTTGGTCAGTTTAGGCTCAAACAACCATTTCTGTCCACTTTCATGAATCATTAGGAGTACAGTTGTGAAATTTTGTTTTAAAGTTGACAAAACCAATCATTTTCGTAGGATATGTGCCCAAGGTTAAACAAGACAAGCTTTCCAAACACACAAAAATTTTAAATTTCCCTTGATTTTCCCATGCACAATTAATGAGATGACACAAACTTTATGACATCCACGATTACACTAGATAGCATGTGGATCCTACAAAAGCTAAAATTGCAAGAAACAAATAACAAGAACAAAAACAATAAAGCTAAAAACTAAAACAATAAAAGATAAAGCTGTTCCAACTACCCCCTAAGCTTGAATTCGACTATGGCCTCATAGTCAAAAACAAACTTAAAGATTGGAACAGTGATACCGGATCACTCCTGTGGTGGAGGCAGGTACTGCGGCGCCGTGGGGTCCCAAGACGGGTACTGTCCCTGGAATGTCAGATCATACTGGGGCATCGGTGGAGGCTGTGGATACCCCCCCAAAATAATTCTGGCTCCAGTAATGATCGAAAAACGGCTGTTGTTGCACCTCCATCCTGTGCAACCTATCATGGATGTTCTGATGATTCTCGAAAAGAAGGCGCTCATTCTCAAAAATCACCTGCTGATTGACAAAGAGCCGGTTGGTAGTATCTTGAATACCGGCAAAGGTGGCTGTGTGGCTATGCTGGGTCTGATGGATGTCTTGCAACATTGCGTACATGCCCAGCATGGAATAGGCATCCTCGCTTGGCTACGAGGGTTGTGGTGGTGGCGGCGTAGGATGTGATGATGATGATGCACCCGGATGCATCCGAGGACGCTTTCGGGGTGCCACTCGTGCTCGAAGAGGTGTAAATGCCTCCTCTTCCTCCTCAGCCTCTTCGTCATGTCCGTCGTCGCTGCCGTCGTTGCCGCCTTCTTCATCGGAGTCGGTGATGGCTATGATTGGCCATCGAAAGTGTTGTGCCCCCTCGATGTTGAAGACTGGATCGGGCAGCGCGCACTCCTGGTAGGCATGGTTGACGTGGCAGTGCGCATATGCCACGCCATCTCGGAGAAGTAGGAGATTGGACCGGTGTAGATGCTACAAGTTCACCTTGCTTCTTGTAGAGAGAGGATTCAGCTGCTCGAGATTCAACCCCAGGTAGATGGCCAGCTTGATGATAAGCCCGCTAAAGTGAATCGGGGCTTTCCTCGTACTCCTCTTCACCGCCAATACTCGCTGTAAGAATAAGGCACCCCAGTTGCATTCTTATTTTTTCAAGAGTTTATACAAAAAGAATAGGTCCGACTCCTGAAATTTGCTGAGGGCCAGATCATCCCGAGCAAAAACTATGGAACTGAGCATCCGGTGTAGGATCTGGACGAACGGGTGCTCGAATTCGGCTACCGCGGCATTGTGGTAGCTCACTGAATTTCCTTGTGGCACCGTCACCAGCTCGGAGAAGATGGCGGCGTAGTCGGTTTGGTTGTCCGGCCTCCGGTATTCGTATTGCGAATGGTTCCAGTTGAAGATCCTGTTGAACTACTGGAGCATGAGGGTGTAATCATGGTTGTACAGCCGGAAAGATACCCAGCCCTTGATCCTCTCACGATCGGTAGCTATTATGTCGTTGGGCACGACACAGACGTCCAGTGACGCCATGAACTCTGCCACCAACTCTTTGTACGTCGGCCAGTCATTGAAGAACAGCTGACCATCAGCATGGAATTGCAACTCATCGGGCCTTCACCCCGTGTGACGGGCTTGCCCCTGCAGAACATAGGCCAAGTTGGCCTCAAATCCGAGATCTCAGATCATTTCCCAGTCCACATACCGGGTGGGCTCGATCTTCCTCTACATGATCTCCTCGTAGATCTTCCGGACCTCTGAGGAAGGATGGACAAGTCGGGGACGTGCGATTGATGATGGCGGTGGTGGCACGAATTCTGGGATGTCCATCGGATTTGCATGTGAGAAAGAAGCTCCGGCCACATGCACCATGTTTGCGACGAGAAATGGGGATCAGAAAAAGAGCTCAGTGAAGATTGGAGAGTTGAATCTCCGCTCGATGAAGACCTGCGCTCGGTGCTGCTTGTCGTCGGGCTTGGACGACTTGGGGGGTCGCTCCGCACAAGAGAAGGAGATTGCTCTGAAGGCGTGACGTCAACTGACGCAATCACTCCCCTTAAATAGATGTGGCCGGCGCCACTGGTGACCCGTCGATACCATCGACGCGAGTCGATGGTATCGACACTTGTCGATGCTATCCGCCCCCTCGCTGGTATCGACGGTCGTCGATGGCTTGATCTTGAAACCCGGATCACTGACGTGTTGATACCATCGACATGGGTCGATGGTATCGATGCTGCACCCGGATCGACTGTCTTGATGTCGCGATCGCCGTTGATTTGTTCGCGTGGATCGGTGACGTGGATGGTCGATACCATCGACGCGGGTCAATGGTATCGAATTTTCTTTGTTGCAACACCTCCGCTTTGCATCTCAACCTATAGCTGTGTCGATACCATCAATGAGGCCGTCAATGGTATCGACTTTCCTGAGTCAATTTTTCTGCAAATCTCCAGAGATCTCGATGGTATCGAATGGCTTGTCGATACCATCAAATTTTTCTTCGCGAATTTCCTGTAGGTAGGTCGATACCATTGACGAGGCCGTCGATGGTATCGACGCAGAGAAAAATCCGCAGTCGTCAACCTATACCATGGTTGATACCATCGACCAGTGTGTCGATGGTATCGACTCTGCCTCAGCCTGCACAAAGAACAAACCGATCATGGTATCTTTTTTTACACTAAAAATTAAACCAAAAACAAATCAATCTATGCATGTACATGAACTAAACTAAGGTACCGATGGTTGGGTTGCCTCCCAACAAGTGCCCTTATTTAACGTCTTAGGCTAGACGACTTTAGGGCACCTCATTCATCCGAAAGTGAAATGAGTTTGACCTCATTCACCTTCCTCTTGTAATTTTCACCAAAGTAGAGCTTCAATCTTTGTCCATTCACTAAAAACGTGGTCTGACCATCACGCACCAAGATCACGCCATGTGGTTTGACCTCTACTACCACGAACGGCCCACTCCATCGGGATTTGAGCTTCCCGGGATGCAACTTCAATCGTGAATTGAACAGCAATACACTATCTCCCTTCTTGAACGTGTGCAATTGGATGTGGCGATCGTGGATTAACTTGGTGCGCTCCTTGTATATCTGCGAGTTTTCGTATGCCGTCACCCGCAGCTCATCCAACTCATTCAATTCAAGCAATCTCTTCCTCCCCGCTCCATCGTAACTCAAGTTGAGCCTTCTAAGCGCCCAATGTGCTTTGTGCTCTAACTCTACCGGTAAGTGACAAGCCCGACCATACACTAACCTAAAAGGCGTGGTGCCTATAGGTGTTTTGTAAGCCGTCCTGTATGCCCACAATGCATCTAGTAGTAGGGAACTCCAATTCTTCCTCATGGACGCCACTGTACGCTCCAAAATCTTCTTAATTTCGCGATTGGAGACCTCCACCTGCCCATGAGTCTGCGGGTGATATGGGGTACCTATGTTGTGTTTTACTCCATATTTCTTCAACAATGCCGAGAACTTTTGATTCCTAAAATGCATACCCCCATCACTGATGATCAGTCGGGGCACTCCAAACCTGCAGAAAATGTTTTCTTTCATGAACCTGAACACTACATTAGAATCGTTAGTCCTTGTGGGTATTGCTTCTACCCACTTCGACACGTAATCAACTGCTAAAAGAATATATAAATTTGAATTTGAGGACACAAAGGGTCCCATGAAATCTATGCCCCACAGATCAAATACCTCCACTTCTTGGAACACATTTAGGGGCATCTCCTGTCTTTTTGAAATATTACCTGCTCGTTGGCAGGAATCACATTGCCTTACAAACTCGTAGGCGTCTCGGAACAAGGTTGGCCAATAAAGACCACTCTCCATAACTTTAGCTGTCGTACGAAAGCTCGCATGGTGTCCTCCCGTAGGTAGTGCGTGGCAATGACAGAGAACGCTCTCGTACTCCACCTCAGGCACACACCTACGTAGGATACCATCCCTGCATTGCTTAAGAAGAATCGGGTCATCCCAAAAATAATATCGTAAAGAATGGAAAATCTTTTCTTCTCTTGATATGACCAATCTTCCGGGATGATCCCGCAAGCCAAATAATTCACAATCTCAGCGAACCAAGGGTCTTTAGAATTAACTTTCAAAATCTGTTCATCCGGAAATGTCTCGGTTATGGGTATATGTAAATCTTTTTCATCCACCCTCTCTAACCTAGACAGATGATCCGCCACAACATTTTCAATCCCAACTTTATCCTTGATTTCGACGTCAAATTCTTGTAAGAGCAAAATCCACCTAATTAGTCTAGGATTTGCATCTTTTTTCTCCATTAAATATTTAATTGTGGCATGGTCAGTCCAAACAACTACTTTAGATCCAACTAGATATTGTCGAAATTTTTCAAAAGCAAAGACAACGGCGAGTAATTCTTTTTTAGTAGTTGTATAATTTAATTGGGCGTCATTCAAAGTCTTTGAAGCGTAGAAAATCACTACGGGTTTATTGTCCACCCGCTGCCCCCAACATGGCTCCTACCGCAAAATCAGAAGCATCACACATTAGTTCGAATGGTTTAGTCCAATCCTACGTTTGAACAACCGGCGCAGAAATCAGTTTCTCCTTCAACACCTCGAACGCATGTAGACATTTGTCATTGAAATCAAATACAGCGTCTTTCTCAAGCAGTTCGGATAGAGGTTTTGTGATTTTTGAAAAATCTTTTATAAACCGACGATAAAATCCGGCATGTCCCAAGAAACTCCTTACCCCTTTAACAGAATTTGGTGGGGGCAATTTGGAAATGACTTCAATTTTTACCGCATCCACCTCTAAACCTTTGCTAGACACCTTGTGTCCTAGCACTATCCCCTCAGTCACCATCATGTGACATTTTTCCCAGTTGAGGACCAAATGTGTGTCCTCGCAGCGCTGTAAAACTTTGTCCAGATTATAGAGACATTCGTCAAACGATGCACCATACACCGAAAAGTCATCCATAAATACCTCAAGATAGCGTTCTACCATGTCAGAAAAGATAGCGAGCATGCAACGCTGAAAAGTCGCAGGTGCATTGCATAAACCAAAAGGCATTCGACGATACGTGAAAGTCCCATAGGGACAAGTGAAAGTAGATTTCTCTTGGTCCAAAGGATCAATTGAAATATGGTTGTACCCCGAGTACCCATCAAGAAAATAGAAGTGCGATCGGCTGGCAAGACTCTCTAGAATTTGATCGATAAAAGGTAAAGGAAAGTGATCCTTTAGCGTAGCGGCATTCAGATGGCGGTAATCAATACAAACTCACCACCCGGTTATCAATCGAGTGGTGACAGGTTCATTTAAAATATTTTGGGTGACAGTAATTCCCCCCTTTTTAGGGACTACCTGTGTGGGACTCACCCATGTCGAGTCTGATATTGCGTAAATGATACCTACAGCAAGAAGTTTAATAACCTCCTTCTTCACAACCTCCATCATGCTTGGATTGAGACGTCGTTGAGGTTGGATCACGGGCTTGGCTCCCTCCTCGAGCCGAATCTTATGCTGACACAATGTAGGGGAAATCCCTTGATATCTGCAACGGACCACCCAAAAGCTCCCCGGTGGTTCTTCAGCACTATCAACAATTGTTCCTCCTCATCCACACTGAAATATGTAGAAATGATCATAGGTAACTTGTCTTCCTCAGCTAGAAAGACATATTTGAGATGTGGTGGCAGCGGCTTTTCTAACTCCGGCGGGCTGATCAGAGATGATTGAAGCGGCGGGGGAAGTTCACCTAAATCTTCATAATGCCTCGCATAGAAGCATGGAAGCATCTGAAGCATTTTAGCACACTCCTTGAGTGATTTTCTCCGCATCCAATCATGTGTAATATTTACCAAGCAAGCCTCCAATGGTAATTCAGGATATGCATCAAAAATAGAAATTGCAATAACATAATCTTCCGTAGAAGGCAGAATGTCCTCATCCTCATCATTAGTGTAACATCCCTAACCTGGGTTATGAGTTAACCCTAGATGTTTTGCCTAAATATGTAATTAAATCTTTGTGATTAACTCTGAGGATGTAATTAAGTTTCTCAGAAACATATATTTCAGTATTTGCTCCTTTTTATTTAAAGTTGTAGCATTGTTTTGATATACAGGGACCTATGTGCAATTTACCCAGTTAAAAGGGTTAGCTTGCAATTTGCACATGTTGAGATGTTCCTCTAATGTGGAGACATCATGAGAATCTTTTTGGTAAAGTTTGAGGGATTTCCCAAGCTAGGGCACCAAGGTGCAGCTGTGGAAGCAATCCTAGTGCTTGAAACCTTAAATTGGGGTAAAATGCAATTTACCCAAATTAAGGGATGTAAATTGTAAAATATGTCATCTAATGTATCTTTTTAAACTCTTGACATCATTTAGAGAAGAAATGATGAGGAAGTCACCTCAATTGAGTTATCAAGTTATGAGATATGCCTTGTGATTGAATAATCAGGGTATATGTGCAATATTTCTCTATGTATGTACCTCATTATTAGCTTGCTCTCCTTCTTTTCCTAAGACCTTAAGAGAAGGTTTGTCCTTAGAATGAAGAGGAAGGGACGATCAAGTAAAGAAAGAGGGACCTAGTTGGAATTATGAACAACTTATGAACTAATGTTGAAAACCCTACCCCATGTATATAAGCTCTCCTTCCCTTAGTTGCAAAGAAACTTACCCTTCGTTCCCTTACTGTTTCATTTCACCAAAGACGACCAAGGACTTCCTTGGAGCTAAGGAGGACGACCAAGGGGTGCAAGGTAGGTTTAAACCCCTCTTCTTGCCTAATTCCATGGTTAGAACTCGAATTCAAGGTCATCTTCATGGCTAACTCTTGAAACCCTACCTTTCTAGCCGTCTCTTTTCATCCTTTCTTGGAGTTTTCACCTTGGCCAACCTGTGGGAACTCAAGGACGCCATTAGAGCTTGGAGCTTGAAATCTTGGAGCTCAAGAAGCAAGCTTTAGGCGGGTTTTATAACTCTAAACCATGCTTTATTATGAACATCTTTTATATGCGGTTTAATGATAGCTCTCTATGTTTCCCTACTTTTCTCTCTACTATTTTGCAAGCAAAACCATGGGATATTCGTACTGTTCTTGAGCTAGAAGATGAAGGCGTGATTTCCAAGAAAACCCACCGCTTTTCACTTCCTTAAACGGTCTCACCGGTTTGCTCTCTCGGTCTCAAGACCGCGAGGTGAGCAAACGGTCTCTAGACCGTGATAGGGCAAACGGTCTCCAAGACCGTTTGGCCCCATTGACCGGGCATGGACCGTATAAGAAATCTGTTCCTAATTATATAAGCTTATTACCCTCAACATTTGGGAGGCTAACTCCAAGGGAATCGGGAGATATGACCTTTTTAGGTAACAACTTTATTTGAATTTATTCCTGATTTTCAAACGGTCTGAAATTGCCTTCTTGGGCAAACGGTCTCAAGACCGTGTAAGGTCGTTGACTAAGTGTTGACCGTATAAGATTACTGTTCAAAATAATGTTAATTAACAACTCACCAAGTTTGATGGTCTAATACCAAACGGGCTAAGAGTTGAAGGGTGAATACTAGGGCTAACCCTAGGTAAAATCAGTACTGAAATTATGGTGACCTAATTAGGGTTTTTAGGGTTGATTGACCTAAACGGTCTCAAGACCGTTTGGGGGTCACCAAACGGTCTCAAGACTGCGAGGGCAATCAACCAAGACCATTTGGAGGTCTGGGGTCAAGATTAGTTGACCAATTGAAGGTACAATTACACCAAATTACATTGCAATAAAATATTGACACGATCATCAACTCAATGGGTCAGACTTTGATAAATTTGCACTAGAATCCAAAATTGGATGGGCAAACGGTCTCAAGACCGTTTGGAACTCATCCAAATGGTCTCAAGACCGAGAGGACAATCACCCAAGACCGTTTGAAGGTCTAGGGTTGAGTAATTTGACCAATTGAGGACCCAATTACAAATAAGTTATCAATTTAATCAAAATTCTGTTTTATGGCTCAATCATGGTTCAACCCCTATCAAATCACCTTAGATTTTGATGAAACCTTGGGCAACGGTCTCAAGACCATGTGGGGTCCACCCACATGACCTCAAGACCGTTTGGGCCAAGTTTGGGCCCAATTGGAGCTCAATTGAAGGGTTCAACCTTGTGTTGAGTCACATTGTGGAGTGTTGATGGGTGAACATTGATAGACCCTAATTGAATCGATCTCAATCCTAACTGGTCAACAATTGAGGGTCAATTGAATGACCAATTGGTTAAGCATAACCTTAGTTGACCCAATCCATAGGTGATCAACATAACTTTGACCTTTTGAGGGCTTCAACATCGGTTAACATCATCGATTGTATCTTTGATTTTGTTGATGGACCAAGCGGCTGAGACCATGTGAGCCTCGCGGTCTCAAGACCGTGAGAGGGCTCGCGGTCTCAAGACCGTAAGAGGGCTCGCGGTCTAAAGACCGTGAGAGGGCTCGTGGTCTCAAGACCGTGAGGGGGCTCACGGTCTCAAGACCGAGAGGAGGCTCGCGGTCTCAAGACCGCGAAGGGCCTCGCGGTCCTGAGGTCAAACTAGCTAAACGGTCTTCATGACCCTCGCGGTCTTAACCTCAATTGGAGTCTTCGCGGTCTTGGATGTATGATGGCTCGCGGTCTTGAATGCATGATGGCTCGCGGTCTTGAAGCCTAAGGGGGCTCGCGGTCTTGGAGTTAGAAAGAGGCTCGCGGTCTTGGAAAGTCAAAGTGGGCAAACGGTCAACACTTTCAACAGATTTCAACTCAATTGATGATTAATGATTGAAATCAATCAATGTGATTCCAAGTTGACTTCTTTCAATCAATTCATAATATAAATGGTCCAATGTTGCCCAAATCAAACCCTAATGATAATCTAGAATAGTAAGGGGTTATTTGACTAAGGTTTTTGACCATGATGATGATCAATAGGGTGAATTACCAAAATACCCCTGAAGGGTCAATTAAGTTATACCTTGCTCAATTCAAACTCTAATTGCATGAGAATAATGTTTTTAGTCATAATGACTCTATCTAACCTGATCTAGTCTAAGGTTATCATCAACCATTAGTATGATGAAAGAGAGAGTACTCTAGAGAGAGAAAGTACTCTAGAAAGAGAAAGTAACTCTAATCACATAATGGTGATGCCTTTGGCTATGTTAGCCTATGATGACTCAATCTAACCTGTTTTAGAGTGATGTTGACATCACCTAACATTATGATGAGAGAGAAAGTACTTCTAGAGAGAGAAAGTACTTCTAGAGAGAGAAAGTACCCCTTTTTAAGTGGAAACTCAAGTAAAGCATCTCCAATGCACATAAGTGAGCATAATTAGGGTATGGTCCACCTGTGTGAGGTCATAGAAACCCTAATTATGATAAATGATGAACCTTTAACTAATCCAAGAGCATCAATGAAGATGTTACTCATACATGATGATGTTATGAGTTTAATTCACCTTAATGTGAATAGTAAACCCTAATTCAAGGGTAATGACATGCTTTTGAATATTAAACTCTATTTGATGAGAAGTAGAGATTTAAACTCTTATGACAAGAGTAGGGGAGATATTCCTTATTTTTGTACTACCTTTATCAGTTGTATTAACCATGCAGGTTCTGATATGAAGGTAATCATATCCAGGTATGGATGATGATGTTATATTCATTAAAGGCATGTTGTTAGCCTTATGAATAAGTAAAGTAACCGGATGTCTTGTCAGTGGCATCCTATACTAATAATGGGCTGTGAGAGCCATGAATACCATCAAGGTCATGCCTTAGAGATGACTTGTGATGAGGACAATGAGAAATGATGATTGATATGAGTTAGGCCTGTTACATTTAGTATTCTTCTTTTATAGCTGCTATGCTACTGTTATTGTTTGAAGAACAATGTATGCTGTTAAAGAATACTGAATGTACCTAACTAATCAAGTATAATGTAGAGCTCTGATCATAGATCCATCATTGTCAGAAATTAAGTGATGGTGAAACAGGTTTTCCTTAGGGAACTCCTGGAGCACATACTTTTGAGTATGTGGGGTACATGGATGTGTAGAACCTTACATCCTAGTGTAGGAAAGTGATGTAGATGTGTAATCCATCCATCCTTCACTATAATTCCATACCGTATCAGTGGTAGGTAAACATGAAACCTCCTGATGACGAAGAAAGCACAGATATCCGTATCAGTGGTAGGTAAATATGAAATCTCATGATGACGAAGAGAGTACAGAACGCCACTGTGACTCTAGAATAGCGAATGACCAGTTTACCCTGGTGAGCTATAGTAGTAGAGACACGAGATGTCCTACAAGTGATCCTCTTACTGACTGAGGAAGGTGAAGGTCATGAGAATCCGGCTCTCTTAATGACCTATGTATGATACTGATGTGACTTCTCAGCGATCAGTTGGAGTATGAGTGGTAAGCCTCATCTCCACAGGGCATAATGTTGTTTGTAAAACATAATCAACCATGTAGTATAACTTGTTAGAGATGACTCCAAGTTAGTTGATTGATGTTACATTGCAAAAATGTTGATATTCTCCATATCTCCTAAATTGTAGAGATCTTGTTATACCTGCAACTGTTATAGAATGCTTTGAAGGCTTTACTGTTTAAAATAATCTTTGATGTTATAATAAAGCTTCTGGCGAAGAGTTATAACTCTCGCTGGGATAATTATGTATAATTGTCTCACCCCGTAGGCTTCAACTTTTTAGGTGGACGTCGGAGACGAAGGAACCAGCCTACAGGTGACCAGTCTCAGCAGCAGCAGCACCAGGGGCAGCAGTAATCTCAGGTGGAGATTGTCCTGCCATATGGTGTAGTTAGAGTCAGTCCTATGTGTCCTCTGTACTCTCAGGTCTTGGAGTCTTTTGTATAGTGATCTTGAGATTTTGTATCTTGATGTATATAATTACTCGAGAAGTAATTATCCTGAGATGTAAACAGTTTATCTCTCTTTATGAAAGAAGTTTTATGGATCCAAGTTCTTATCTCGAAAAGTTTTAATTTCCCGTGATTTTTG
This sequence comes from Alisma plantago-aquatica, assembly GCA_963693085.1. NCBI lineage: Eukaryota > Viridiplantae > Streptophyta > Magnoliopsida > Alismatales > Alismataceae > Alisma > Alisma plantago-aquatica. Next base: position 539,289,298 of record OY856411.1, on the reverse strand, counting down.
TCTTCCGCTGATTACCGATTCGCTTCCGCTAAGTTTTATTCGTGTTTATGTCATGGTTTGGAGATCAGAGCCCACAACTAGTGGTATCAGAGCTCCAGGTTCAGTTGAGTCTACAAAGGCATAGGACTTAGGATGTCGAGTCTACCTTTAGTACTCCTTCCTCATCTAATAGAATCTTCTGCTCCTCAGGAGAAGAAGATACATAAGAATGTCAGAACATCGTGATGAGCACGTGGCAGAGAGTAGTGCTAGTGCACCTCGAGGCGGTGCAAGAGTTCCGAGAATAGAACAACCTGCACCTGAGTCGCCAAGAGAGCCACCCCAGTTCGACCCAGCTGACATGAGTGATCCAGCTGTACAGACGATGTTCGGGCAGTTCATGACTGCCATGACACATATAACCGATAGGATGCCCATTCCTGCACCTAGGGCACCTGCCCAGCCTGAAGCACAAGGTATCGGTAAGACATTCGAACGACTTCGTCGTGTCGGAGCTACCGAGTATTTCGGAATTGCCGACCCTGCAGATGCTGACTTATGGTTGACAGAGTTGGAGAAGGCTTTCAGGATTCTTATAATTCCGGAAGCTGAGAAGATTAGACATGCTGTCTATCTTCTCAAAGGCAGTGTTGGTCATTGGTGGAACATGGAAGAGCAGAAGAGACCTGGAGTAGAGTTCTCATGGGAAGAGTTTCGTCGGGAATTTATCAATAGATATTTTCCAAAGACCTTCCTAGATGAGAAGATCTCTCAGTTTGAGAAACTAAGGCAGGGTATGATGAACATTAGTGAGTATGAAGCCAAGTTCATGGAGTTGTTGCGGTTCTGTCCGCACATGGCTGCTACGGATGAGGAAAGAATCAGAAAATTCGAAAAGGGTTTGAATTCTGATATGTCAACCCCTGTGTCTGCCTTAGAAAACAGAGAGAGATTCTCTACCTTCGTTGAGTCAGTCTGAAGGATAGAGAGATTTGTGGTTGAGAAAAGACAAACCCATAAAAGATATCCACAGTTCCAGGGTTCTTCATCTAGGGATTCCAAGAAACCTAGATTCTCTGCACCTAACCCTCCACCACCCAATTCGAGTTTTCAAACTCAATGGAAACCAAGCAGAGGTAGAGGACGGAGTCAACCGCTTCAAGGGACGCACAGTTCTGCATCAGTGTCAGTTACTGGACCACCCAGACCACAGCAACAGGAGAAGAGTTGCTACAACTGTGGTAAGGTGGGACACTTGATGAAGGATTGCCGTTCTAGGCCTGTCGGTGTGACACAACAAACCCCGAGACAGAATCAACAGGGATCTCAGAATAGACAACATCAAGGAGCAGCTCGAGGACGTGGACAAGCGTCTCAAGCTGGATCATCAGCACCACCTCAACATCAGGCGACTGCGAGGTTCTATGCTATGAACCCACCTAAGGCAGTGGTCAATCCACGGGTAGTGGCAGGTCAGATGAAACTTTTATATGATGATATGTCTACATCCTGTGTTGTAGCTGTTCTGATTGATCCGGGTGCTACGCACTCTTTCATCACTCGTGAAGTGATTCGTAACTGCAATGTGACTGTTAGCCATAGAGCAGATAGTTTGTTGTTAGAGACTCCGTTGAGTGGGTCTGCCGTTTTGCAGGAGGTATGTTCTTCCTGCATCCTTTTCTTTTCTGACCATCGCATTCAAGTGGATCTTATACCACTTGATATGCAGGGATTTGATATAATCCTTGGGATGGATACCTTAGAAAGGTATAGAGTTGTCTTGGATTGTGAGTCCAAGTTGGCTGTGTTTGCTGATGAAAGCAACACATGGATCTTTCAAGGTGAAAGAAAGATTCTGCCCACCTGTCTTGTGTCAACTATGGTTACTGATAAGCTGTTGAGGCAAGGATGTTATGCATTCTTAGCCCATGTGGTAGATGTTACCAAGGAAAGTTCCAATCCTGCCGAAGTTCCTATAGTCAGGGAATTTGAAGATGTGTTTCCTGAAGAACTTCCTGGTATACCACCACCTCGGGAGATTGACTTTGAAATCAATCTGATTCCAGATACAAAACCCATAGCTCAAACTCCGTATAGGATGGCACCTGCCGAGATGGCAGAACTCAAGAAACAGCTTCAAGAGCTACTTGAGAGAGGTTTTATCCGACCGAGTACTTCACCTTGGGGTGCTCCGGTCTTGTTTGTTAAAAAGAAAGATGGGTCAATGCGGTTGTGCATTGACTACAGACAACTCAATAAAGTAACAATAAAGAATAAGTATCCTCTGCCGAGAATTGATGATCTCTTTGACCAATTGCGTGGTGCAACAGTCTTTTCAAAGATAGACTTGAGGTCTGGATATCATCAACTCCGTATTAAGGATAGTGACATATCCAAGTCTGCCTTTAGGACAAGATATGGTCACTATGAGTTCACGGTTATGTCGTTTGGACTAACTAATGCACCAGCTGCATTCATGGAACTCATGAATAGAGTTTTTCGACCTTTCCTTGATCAGTGTGTTGTCGTCTTCATAGATGACATTCTGATTTATAGTAAGAATGCTCAGCAACATGAGCAACATCTTCGCCAAGCTTTGACTTTGCTAAGAGAACATAAGCTGTACGCTAAGTTTAGCAAGTGTGAGTTCTAGCTGCCGGAGGTATCTTTTCTTGGTCATGTGATATCCGCCTCGGGAATTCGTGTTGACCCTACAAAGGTAGAATCTGTTCTACAATGGGAACAACCGAAGACACCGACGGAAATTCGAAGTTTCTTGGGGTTAGCTGGCTATTATCGAAGGTTCATAAAGAACTTTAGTTCTATAGCTTTACCTTTGACCAAGTTAACCCAGAAAGAGGTTCCTTTTTCTTGGAGTGATAAGTGTCAACAATCTTTTCAGCTGCTGAAAGAGAGGTTGGCAAGTGCACCTGTGCTAGTACTACCTGAACAAGGAAAAGGGTATATAGTTTTCTGTGATGCTTCCAAGAACGGACTAGGATGTGTGTTGATGCAGGATAAATAAGTGATTTCTTTTGCTTCCCGACAGCTTAAGAAACACGAGGAGAATTATCCAACACACGATCTAGAGTTAGCTGTTGTGGTTCATGCTTTGAAGATCTGGAGACATTATCTCTACGGAGAGACATTCCAGATTTTCACAGACCATAAAAACCTTAAGTATATCTTCTCTCAGCATGAGCTCAACATGAGGCAACGTCGCTGGATGGAATTAATCAAGGACTACGACTGTACAATTGATTACCATCCAGGCAAGGCCAATGTTGTTGCAGATGCCTTGAGTAGGAAATCAGCAACATCAACCATGAATAGAGCACAACTAAACTCTTTAGTGTGCTCTAGAAGAGATATGCTTATCTCTTTAAGGCAAGACAATGTACAGTTGAAGGTGTCATTGTTAACCGGTTTGTTAGCTGAGATGCATATTAAACCTACCCTAAGGGAGCAGATTAAAGAGGCATAGCTAGGTGATGCTGCAGTTCAGCATATAAGATCTAAGTATGGAAATGAGAAGCAAGATGGTTTTCAAGACTCAGAAGATCAAGTAGTTTGTTATAATGGAAGAATGGTAGTACCAGATGTGGACAACTTGAGAAAGTTAGTCCTGGAAGAAGCCCATTCTTCCATGTATGCTATGCATCCAGGGAGCACCAAGATGTATCGGAATTTGAAAGATCTGTATTGGTGGCCTGGGATGAAGAAGGACGTTGCAGAGTTTGTTCTGAGGTGCCCTGTGTGTCAGCAAGTTAAAGCTGAACACCAGAAGCCTGCAGGAACAATGCAACCTTTACCCATATCACAGTGGAAATGGGACCATGTGACCATGGACTTTGTTGTTGGCCTACCTAGGACAAACAAAGGACATGATTCCATTTGGGTAATTGTTGATAGGTTGACTAAGACAGCACATTTCTTACCTGTCAAAACAACCTATTCTGCTGAAAGGTTATCAGAGTTGTATGTTCAAGAGATAGTGCGTTTGCACGGAGTTCCTGTCACAATAGTTTCTGATAGAGGTCCTCAGTTTACAAGTCGTTTCTGGGAACAGTTGCACAGAGCCTTAGGCACCAAGCTAAGGTTTAGTACGGCCTTTCATCCACAGACTGATGGACAGTCGGAAAGGACCATACAAACCTTAGAAGACCTGTTGAGAGCATGTGTTCTCCAGTTCACCGGATGTTGGGATCTACACCTAAGCTTGATAGAGTTTTCCTATAACAATAGCTATCAGCATAGTATTGATATGGTACCTTATGAAGCCTTATATGGTAGACGGTGTAGATCACCCTTGTGTTGGTTTGAGACTGGTGAGCACCAGTTGTTAGGTCCTGACCTGGTGCAGCAAACCACAGAAAAGATTAAAGTAATACAACATAAGATTAAGACTGCTCAGGATAGGCAGAAATCTTATGCTGACAAACGTCGTAGACCCTTAGAGTTCCAAGTTGGAGACAGAGTGTATCTTAAGGTCTCACCTTGGAAAGGGGTCCTTCATTTTGGAAGGAAAGGGAAGTTAGCTCCTAGATATATGGGGCCTTATCCAATCATTGAACGGATTGGAAAGGTAGCATATAAACTAGAGCTTCCCCCAGAATTACAGAGGTTACATCCTGTGTTTCACATTTCTATGTTGAAGGAATGTCACCCAGACACCGAGTCAGTTCTACAACCTATGGAGGTAGAATTGAATGATGACATATCCTATGAGGAGGGACCAGTGTCAATCCTTGATAAAAGAATGAAAAAGTTAAAGAAGAAAGATATAAGTCTTGTGAAAGTCCTCTGGAACCATCGTGGTATTGAAGAAGCCACCTGGGAGTTAGAGGATGAGATGAGAAGGAAGTATCCTGCCCTTTTCTCTTAGTATGTTTTATCGATTTCGGGGACGAAATCCTTGTAAGGGGTGGATAATTTGTAACATCCCTAACCTGGGTTATGAGTTAACCCTAGGTGTTTTGCCTAAATATGTAATTAAATCTTTGTGATTAACTCTGAGGATGTAATTAAGTTTCTCAGAAACATATATTTCAGTATTTGCTCCTTTTTATTTAAAGTTGTAGCATTGTTTTGATATACAGGGACCTATGTGCAATTTACCCAGTTAAAAGGGTTAGCTTGCAATTTGCACATGTTGAGATGTTCCTCTGATGTGGAGACATCATGAGAATCTTTTTGGTAAAGTTTGAGGGATCTCCCAAGCTAGGGCACCAAGGTGCAGCTGTGGAAGCAATCCTAGTGCTTGAAACCTTAAATTGGGGTAAAATGCAATTTACCCAAATTAAGGGATGTAAATTGTAAAATATGTCATATAATGTATCTTTTTAAACTCTTGACATCATTTAGAGAAGAAATGATGAGGAAGTCACCTCAATTGAGTTATCAAGTTATGAGATATGCCTTGTGATTGAATAATCAGGGTATATGTGCAATATTTCTCTATGTATGTACCTCATTATTAGCTTGCTCTCCTTTACCTTCTTTTCCTAAGACCTTAAGAGAAGGTTTGTCCTTATAATGAAGAGGAAGGGATGATCAAGTAAAGAAAGAGGGACCTAGTTCGAATTATGAACAACTTATGAACTAATGTTGAAAACCCTACCCCATGTATATAAGCTCTCCTTCCCTTAGTTGCAAAGGAACTTACCCTTCATTCCCTTACTGTTTCATTTCACCAAAGACGACCAAGGACTGCCTTGGAGCTAAGGAGGACGACCAAGGGGTGCAAGGTAGGTTTAAACCCCTCTTCTTGCCTAATTCCATGGTTAGAACTCGAATTCAAGGTCATCTTCATGGCTAACTCTTGAAACCCTACCTTTCTAGCCGTCTCTTTTCATCCTTTCTTGGAGTTTTCACCTTGGCCAACCTGTGGGAACTCAAGGACGCTATTAGAGCTTGGAGCTTGAAAGCTTGGAGCTCAAGAAGCAAGCTTTAGGCGGGTTTTATAACTCTAAACCATGCTTTATTATGAACATCTTTTATATGTGGTTTAATGATAGCTCTCTATGTTTCCCTACTTTTCTCTCTACTATTTTGCAAGAAAAACCATGGGATATTCGTACTGTTCTTGAGCTAGAAGATGAAGGCGTGATTTCCAAGAAAACCCACCGCTTTTCACTTCCTTAAACGGTCTCACCGGTTTGCTCTCTCGGTCTCAAGACCGCGAGGTGAGCAAACGGTCTCGAGACCACGACAGGGCAAACGGTCTCCAAGACCGTTTGGCCCCGTTGCCCGGGCGTGGACCGTATAAGAAATCTGTTCCTAATTATATCGGCTTATTACCCTCAAAATTTGGGAGGCTAACTCCAAGGGAATCGCGAGATATGACCTTTTTAGGTAACAACTTTATTTGAATTTATTCCTGATTTTCAAACGGTCTGAAATTGCCTTCTTGGGCAAACGGTCTCAAGACCGTGTAAGGTCATTGACTAAGTGTTGACCGTATAATATTACTGTTCAAAATAATGTTAATTAACAACTCACCAAGTTTGATGGTCTAATACCAAACGGGCTAAGAGTTGAAGGGTGAATACTAGGGCTAACCCTAGGTAAAATCAGTACTAAAATTATGGTGACCTAATTAGGGTTTTTAGGGTTGATTGACCTAAACGGTCTCAAGACCGTTTGGGGGTCACCAAACGGTCTCAAGACCGCGAGGGCAATCAACCAAGACCGTTTGGAGGTCTGGGGTCAAGATTAGTTGACCAATTGAAGGTACAATTACACCAAATTACATTGCAATAAAATATTGACACGATCATCAACTCAATGGGTCAGACTTTGATAAATTTGCACTAGAATCCAAAATTGGATGGGCAAACGGTCTCAAGACCGTTTGGAACTCATCCAAACGGTCTCAAGACTGAGAGGACAATCACCCAAGACCGTTTGAAGATCTAGGGTTGAGTAATTTGACCAATTGAGGACCCAATTGCAAATAAGTTATCAATTTAATCAAAATTCTGTTTTATGGCTCAATCATGGTTCAACCCCTATCAAATCACCTTAGATTTTGATGAAACCTTGGGCAAACGGTCTCAAGACCATGTGGGGTCCACCCACATGACCTCAAGACCGTTTGGGCCAAGTTTGGGCCCAATTGGAGCTCAATTGAAGGGTTCAACCATGTGTTGAGTCACATTGTGGAGTGTTGATGGGTGAACATTGATAGACCCTAATTGAATCGATCTCAATCCTAACTGGTCAACAATTGAGGGTCAATTGAATGACCAATTGGTTAAGCATAACCTTAGTTGACCCAATACATAGGTGGTCAACATAACTTTGACCTTTTGAGGGCTTCAACATCGGTTAACATCATCGATTGTATCTTTGATTTTGTTGATGGACCAAGCGGCTGAGACCATGTGAGCCTCGCGGTCTCAAGACCGTGAGAGGGCTCGCGGTCTCAAGACCGTGAGAGGGCTCGCGGTCTCAAGACCATGAGGGGGCTCACGGTCTCAAGACCGAGAGGAGGCTCGTGGTCTCAAGACCGCGAAGGGCCTCGCGGTCCTGAGGTCAAACTAGCTAAACGATCTTCATGACCCTCGCGGTCTTAACCTCAATTGGAGTCTTCCCGGTCTTGGATGTATGATGGCTCGCGGTCTTGAATGCATGATGGCTCGCGGTCTTGAAGCCTAAGGGGGCTCGCAGTCTTGGAGTTAGAAAGAGGCTCGCGGTCTTGGAAAGTCAAAGTGGGCAAATGGTCAGCACTTTCAACCGATTTCAACTCAATTGATGATTAATGATTGAAATCAATCAATGTGATTCCAAGTTGACTTCTTTCAATCAATTCATAATATAAATGGTCCAATGTTGCCCAAATCAAACCCTAATGATAATCTAGAATAGTAAGGGGTTATTTGACTAAGGTTTTTGACCATGATGATGATCAATAGGGTGAATTACCAAAATACCCCTGAAGGGTCAATTAAGTTATACCTTGCTCAATTCAAACTCTAATTGCATGAGAATAATGTTTTTAGTCATAATGACTCTATCTAACCTGATCTAATCAAAGGTTATCATCAACCATTAGTATGATGAAAGAGAGAGTACTCTAGAGAGAGAATGTACTCTAGAAAGAGAAAGTAACTCTAATCACATAATGGTGATGCCTTTGGCTATGTTAGCCTATGATGACTCAATCTAACCTGTTTTAGAGTGATGTTGACATCACCTAACATTATGATGAGAGAGAAAGTACTTATAGAGAGAGAAAGTACTTCTAGAGAGAGAAAGTACCCCTTTTTAAGTGGAAACTCAAGTAAAGCATCTCCAATGCACATAAGTGAGCATAATTAGGGTATGGTCCACCTGTGTGAGGTCATAGAAACCCTAATTATGATAAATGATGAACCTTTAACTAATCCAAGAGCATCAATGAAGATGTTACTCATACATGATGATGTTATGAGTTTAATTCACCTTAATGTGAATAGTAAACCCTAATTCAAGGGTAATGACATGCTTTTGAATATTAAACTCTATTTGATGAGAAGTAGAGATTTAAACTCTTATGACAAGAGTAGGGGAGATATTCCTTATTTTTGTACTACCTTTATCAGTTGTATTAACCATGCAGGTTCTGATATGAAGGTAATCATATCCAGGTATGGATGATGATGTTATATTCATTAAAGGCATGTTGTTATCCTTATGAATAAGTAAAGTAACCGGATGTCTTGTCAGTGGCATCCTATACTGATAATGGGCTGTGAGAGCCATGAATACCATCAAGGTCATGCCTTAGAGATGACTTGTGATGAGGATAATGAGAAATGATGATTGATATGAGTTAGGCCTGTTACATTTAGTATTCTTCTTTTATAGCTTCTATGCTACTGTTATTGTTTGAAGAACAATGTATGTTGTTAAAGAATACTGAATGTACCTAACTAATCAAGTATAATGTAGAGCCCTGATCATAGATCCATCATTGTCAGAAATTAAGTGATGGTGAAACAGGTTTTCCTTAGGGAACTCCTGGAGCACATACTTTTGAGTATGTGGGGTACATGGATGTGTAGAACCTTACATCCTAGTGTAGGAAAGTGATGTAGATGTGTAATCCATCCATCCTTCACTATAATTCCATACCATATCAGTGGTAGGTAAACATGAAACCTCCTGATGACGAAGAAAGCACAGATATCCGCATTAGTGGTAGGTAAATATGAAACCTCCTAATGACGAAGAGAGTACAGAACGCCACTGTGACTCTAGAATAGCGAAGGACCAGTTTACCCTGGTGAGCTATAGTAGTAGAGACACGAGATGTCCTACAAGTGATCCTCTTACTGACTGAGGAAGGTGAAGGTCATGAGAATCCGGCTCCCTTAATGACCTATGTATGATACTGATGTGACTTCTCAGCGATCAGTTGGAGTATGAGTGGTAAGCCTCATCTCCACAGGGCATAATGTTGTTTGTAAAACATAATCAACCATGTAGTATAACTTGTTAGAGATGACTCCAAGTTAGTTGATTGATGTTACATTGCAAAAATGTTGATATTCTCCATATCTCCTAAATTGTAGATATCTTGTTATACCTGCAACTGTTATAGAATGCTTTGAAGGCTTTACTGTTTAAAATAATCTTTGATGTTATAATAAAGCTTCTGGTGAAGATTTATAACTCTCACTGGGACAATTATGTATAATTGTCTCACCCCGTAGGCTTCAACTTTTTAGGTGGACGTCGGAGACGAAGGAACCAGCCTACAGGTGACCAGTCTCAGCAGCAGCAGCACCAGGGGCAGCAGTAATCTCAGGTGGAGATTGTCCTGCCATATGGTGTAGTTAGAGTCAGTCCTATGTGTCCTCTGTACTCTCAGGTCTTAGAGTCTTTTGTATAGTGATCTTGAGATTTTGTATCTTGATGTATATAATTACTCGAGAAGTAATTATCCTGAGATGTAAACAGTTTATCTCTCTTTATGAAAGAAGTTTTATGGATCCAAGTTCTTATCTCGAAAAGATTTAATTTCCCATGATTTTTGTCTTCCGCTGATTACTGATTCTCTTCTGCTAAGTTTTATTCGTGTTTATGTCATGGTTTGGAGATCAGAGCCCACAATTAGGGAACCCCACAGCTTTACACAGAGATACTACCTTGGTTTGTTCCATGATGTCCACAGCCAAAGTTCCATTGTCCACTTTGCTCATTACATGAGCCATGTCCAGAAATGGCTTCCCAAGATAGAGTGAAATATTATTATCCAGATGTTTCACCACACGACATTGTTCCTTTGCTTTAGAAGAAATAGTACTAGAAGGCATGACCATCTCAAATCGGTCATCGTCTATACCCAAGGTCAAACGACCTCTCCCCGTCTCCAAAATCATGTCGGCTGTAGCATGGAAAGGACGTCCAAGTAATAGCTCGTTGCCATGTTCATCCTGCATCTCCATGACTACAAAATCTGTTGGAAAAACAAATCTGTCCACTTTCACTAACACATCTTCATAGATTCCATATGGCTTTACCACTGAGTTGTCTGCCAATTGAATAGTCATGTTGCTTGGCCGTGACTCCTTCAATCCCAGCTTTTTGAATGTAGAAAGGGGCATCAAGTTGATGCTTGCCCCTGAGTCACATAATGCTTCACCAAATTTGACTTTTCCAATATAACAAGAAATGTTAAAGCAGCCTGGATCTTGCCTCTTTGGCAGCAAAATGCCCATGATGAAGGCACTCACTTGCTCCTTGAGCACGAAAACCTCTATATCTGGAATTTTCCTCTTCTTCATAATGATGTCCTTTAGAAATTTCCCGTAAGACGGGATTTTCTCAATGGCTTCCAATAGAGGGATGTTGACTGAAAGCTTCCGGAAACTGTCTAAGAACTTCTTAAATTGCGCATCTACCTTCCTTGCCTTAGCACAGTTTGGATACGGGACTGGGACCGCTTGTGCCCTTTGATGAGGTGGCACATAAGGTGTCCTTTTCTGAGGTTCCTCCTCTACCACATGTTCTTCAGTATCATCCACGGTTGTGTCATCAACCTACCCTGTGACTGGTGCGGGCATCTCCTCATTGGCTTCACCTTCTACTTCAGCTTGTGGTGTGATTGTCTCCTCGGCCCTTGGATTTAACAATTTCTTACCGCTTCTTAGCAAGACGGCCTTTACCTGCTGGTTTCCCCCTGGAACATTGGTGTTTCTCGGAAAACCTGGATGTGCCGGTTTCTTCAAACTGGCTATCTCGGCTGCCATCTGTGCCATAGATGTCTCAATGGTCCTCATTTGCGCCCCATGGCTCTGCAGTGTTTGCCCAAACTGATTCATAAACTCCCCTTGCTGTTTAATTTGCTGGCCAAATGTAGTCATGAGTTCTTGATTTTGCTTTATCACCTGATTGAGTAGCTCTGTGCTCTTATCCTCTGCTACTGGCTGGGGTTTGGCATCCGGATCCTGTAGAAAATTGTTTGGATCCTTCCACGAGAACTTCTTGTCTTTTCTCCATGAATAATCGTTATTCCTGTACCCTTGCTGCTGTCTCATAAATTTAACTTGAGCCTCATCCTTGGACTCATTATCCTCCTTTGTGAGCAATTTCTTTGCGAGAAGATCCATCTTCTCATTCAGTTCTTTTATTGCCTTAGATTCTCCTACTGCTCGGACCTACTCCACGATGCCTCTTTCACCCCATGATTGTTTCCTAGCCATGTTCTTTAATATCTCCCAACACCTGGTGTCCGTGTTGTTCAAAAAGAATCCTGACCCAGCTGAATCAAGGTTGCTCCTATCGTGCTCGGAGAGAGAAAAATAGAAGATCTTTACTTGTGTTTCTTTATCCAGCCCGTGATGCGGGCACCGTCTCAGCATGACCTGGAACCTCTCCCAGGTCTCAGAATATGTCTCACTTGCCTGTTGGGTAAAGTTATGGATCTTCTTGATCATGTCGTTGGTCTTCTCAGGAGGAAAGAACCTCTCAAAGAAAACCTCCACCATATGGTCCCAGGACTCCACAAACTCATCATCTAAATTGTGTAGCCATTCTCGCACGGCTCCTGCCAATGAACTCAGGAAAAGCTTAAGATAAAGTGCATCCTGTGGAAACCTGTCGATTTTAACCATGTCACATTTCTCAACAAACTGACTGATGTGCGCGACGGGGTCCTCATTCTTGAGCCCATGAAAAGCATTGGACTTCACCAGGTTTATCAAGGTCGGATCAATCTTATATGTAGGTATGTTGATTGCTTATTTCTTTATAGGCCCTTTTAAAGCGGATGCGGAAGAAGCCTTTATCTTCTCCCATATAGTTTGTGGCTCGTCCATCTCTTCTTGTTTGTGTTCAGAATCGACTTCCTCTTGCTGCTCTTGCTCGTAGTAATTTTCATCGTCAGGTCCCGGCAGCGGAACCTTGGGTGCGGGATCCGCGTAGTCAGTACTACGCGTCTGCACCATGCAACATACCTGAAATGGGAAAATTTGAGTTCAGTATAGTGCTTTGACGAGTATAAAAATTGTCGAACAGTTTAAAAATATTTGAAGTTGTTTCACAATAAAAAAACATGTGGCCTAGAGTGGCCGCTTGTAGCACTCAAAGTGCCAACAATTCGCCGTATCCCCGGCAACGGCGCCAAAAACTTGACGCAATTTTACTGTGCGCTAAAAACGCAAGAGAACGCGTCGAAGTAATATAGGCCTTGTGAGGCCCAAGTCGAACATAGGGATACTGGGAATTGTTGGAGACTCCTACTAACTATTTGCGATCAGCTAGGCCGATTAACAATTTGAGGGTTATTGTTAAAATTAAAAGAAAATAAAAATAAAATAAAACAAATGATCGATTAAATATTGATTTAATCAATTCAAAAGAGTATCTTTAGGATTGCAGTTTCACTGCGGGTCTTCATTGTATTAGATTTTATATAATGCCTCAATTTTTATCTCTCTATCCGGGTAGTGGCCTGAAAATAGAATTGCCCACTATCGTGGTGCAATTCACTACCTAAGTCTAGGTCGGTTCCACCGTCGTAGTAACTTGTACCCTAAACTAGGTGCATTATGAATGATCTCTCAGTATCCACCATTAATTTTACACCACCTTGTTCAAGGGATTTGTCAATTAATGTGAATTCTGTCTCTTTTCAGCTGTTAATCCTTCTTTCAAAGTGATTAAGGGCATTAGGTTATTATTATGGTGATCAAGCATAACAATATATTGAGAAAACGAAATTATACCATGGATTTAAGAGATAACATATGAATTACTATTATAAAATTGTCATACAATGAATTCCCGGGCTACTCCCGGTCCTAAAGACGAAGGGGATTAGCCCCGCATGTTCATCTCAAACAAGTACAAGGTAGAGATAGGGGAAATCATGTGAAAAACGTGAATTGAGAGGTGAAACCCCTGAACGGAGAAGAATCGGTTGATCCTTGGTGTAGAACATGTGCTCTCCCGCCTTTCGGTGGTGGAATCCGTCTTCTTCGGTGTCCGGATCAACTGGTATGAGCTTCTGGCCTCCGTTCTCCTCTCTACTACTCCTCGGTACTCGTGCAATGGCTAATCCGATCCCCCTCTCGTCTGGGCGGCCGTCATTAGGTATATCTCCCTCATTAGGTCGCTAATTAACCACGGCCGTCCGATCAAGATCATTCCAAAGCAAACGCATATCTTACGGTGTCGATACCATCGACGCGGGTCGACGGTATCAACCCAGTGTGGTAGCGGCAACCCTTCTTTCCTTTCGTCTGAGTGCCTGATGTAGTCTCGATACAATCGACGCGGGTCGATGGTATCGACGAACCTGTAGCGACAGTTTTGTCATTTTGTGTCGTTGTAGCCTCCGTGCGTCGATGGTATCGACTTGGTGTCGATACTATCGACTTCTTTCTCGCCAACAACCTGATGGTAGCTCGATACCATCGACATCTCTGTCGATAGTATCAACTCTTTGCAGATACTCGCGGCTGGCAACCTGTGGTCCGGTCGATGGTATTGACTTCCGTCGATGGTATCGATGAAAGCAGATACTTGTTTTCCCTGAAATTAAAATACGAAACCACATAAATTCACACAAATAATAATATTTTGACAATTAATGCTCAAAACGATGAAATAAAGGGGATTTGACATAAAATAGTAGCAAAGATCAAAGTGGATGAATTATGCAACATTAACCATAAAAATGACTAATAAAAGCATAAAACACATATCAAACAGGTCTATAAATGCGACTCAAAATCATCGCATCAGGAGACATAACCAACCCCGCAACTTCTAAGGTGGGTGCAAAAATGGTAAAATTCAACTCTCAAAGCAATTAGTATTGATGATTGTTATGTTGACTTACCAATTTCTTTTAATGATTGTTAGTGGGAGCTTCACAAGCAGAGGAAAAAAGGCTCGTTCATCCCTGGTGTCACAAGAGATGAATTGGCATTTGCTTTCGGTAACCCAGAGCATCCTGGACGTGTTAAGTCTACAGGGGCTGGAGTGGGCCTAAGAGTGTTCTTTGGGCCATTACATTGCAAACATGTCCAAAAAGGGGGAATTTCAAAAGCTGAGGTAACCTATTCTTTTTTTAGAATGTTATTGGAAAGGGAATTCATTAATCAAAAAGAGTTTTTCGTGGCCACGTATAGGTATATGAGATAGTTGATAAGAGTCCAGGAAGCATTGAGCAAGTGGCAGGCATCTCAGTCTGCCACTTCAATAGTACATGTGGTGTGCTGCTCTTCCCCTACAATAGAGGTGGTTGGGAGTGATCATGTAGAGGTGGTTGGGAGTGATCATGTAGAGGTGGTTGGGAGTAATCCTATAGACCCACTACCTAGCACATCCTCTATAAGTATTTTAGTGACATAGTAGCTAGTCTTTTCAAGATGATATGTTTGTTTATGTATATAACATTCTCTATATAAATTTGTAGGGGTTGAAGCTATGATGTCTAAAATTGAAAGAATTCATAGTTGCAGAGGGCGAGGCTTACCCACGCTTTCCAGGACACACGATTCATGGAACACTTGTACCCGATGGTGCAGTTCGTGTGAGCCTAAGGCTTTGTTTGCTACTTGGAGGCAGTATACATTGCCATATGCCCACCCAGATGTTGACACACTTGGTGAAGTAGAAGGTGGAGTGATCTTGTGGTCTGAAATAGATGTCATCTATACTGATCATGTATGGTAAATTTACATCACTTTAAGAAAGTATATATGTATATACATGACAATTGATATGAAATTATATATACAGAGCAAAAAAAAGAAACTCGCTATTGTTCATCCTCCTCCACCTCCACCTCTTCCTGAAGTACCTGGTTGGCTTGCAAAGGACCTATATGACTCGTTAGGTCCTCAATGCAGGGGTGTGGCAATATGGATAGGAGAGCATCCTAAAAATTATCCTATGATTGTTTCTATTAAGGAGGAGGTTGTAGGCCAAGCATACGATAATAATATATTTATACAAGATATTTTGGAGTTATTTACTTATGCTTGGATGAATACATCTACGATAGAACTATGGATATGGTGAGATCTTGTTTATATATCTTTATACCTTGTTTTATATACGGTGATATGTTTTATTATATATTAATGCATACGTAATTTATGTTTTGTAGCCACTTAAGGTCTATATAGAATTTTCATTTACCCATGTGGGATTTTTAATTCCATCCTTGATCAGTCATGTATATAAAGACCCTTCATCAGTTACCTTATATTGCTCTATCGCTTTTAAATATTTTAGTAAAGAAAAGAAGAGTGTGATAATAGCTTCATTCAATGTTGAGTAAGTTTACTTTACTTATATTTGGACTTAAGAAAATTACATTTTATTGTGGATTTTGGTTACATATTTTTAACTTCTTTATCTCTAGTGGTAAGCATTGGGAGTTACTAGTTGTTGTCCTCGAGACGTTGAGTGTTTATTATCTAGACCTTGAGGGGAAGGAATTAGACAATGTGGGACACACAATGAGAAGGCCATTATTCACGTGAGAATTTTTTATATTTATATCCATTAACATCTATTATAACATCTATTTAGTAATGAAATTTAATGTGTTACATTAACATGTAGGGCTTTAAAAGATTTTTAAAAAGCTGGAGGAGACATGGGAAAGCAAAAGAAATCGTTAGTCTGGGAGAATGTCAAAGTAGTTTCCCGACTCCAATTCATATATTATTTATGTGAACTATGCTTATTTTTATTTTTTTACATTTTATATGATGAAATTTATAGTGTGTTGTACAACATAACGGATGGGGATGTGCATACTCTGTGATGCGGTATATGGACCTAATCTTCAGATGTGCTACAGAAGAAATAAAAAACATACAACATGTATTATATATTCTTGATCATCATATATAAGTATAATCTCACTAAATAATATGAAAATATCAAACTTATTAATTATATATATATATGTCATTCTTTTGTAGGTATTTAAAACTAGTTACTTCACTACAGAGGAAAAGTTATTAGATGTACGTGATCTCTATATGATGGAACAATTAGATGACATAAGAGAACAATGGGCAAAAGCCTTTGAAAGGGAGGCAATTTTTTATTATAATTGGAGTAGTGATGATGATAACGAATGACATTTCTAAACTTTGATATCATAATTATTTAAGTATTTTATGACATTTCTAAACTTTGAAAGAAAAACTTATATGTACATGTGTGAATGACTTTTTTATTTATTTTATTATTGCAATTTGATCTATATACATGTGTGTGAATGTGAAGATGAATGAATAAATGTGCTTCTACATGTGTGTGAATGTGAAAATAGTTGAATGAATGGAATTACAGATTTGTACATGTGTGTGAATGTGAAAATGGTTGAATGAATGCAACTGTAGGTTTCTACATGTGTATGAATCATGTGAATGAATTAATTGTGTTTCTACATGTGTGTGAATTACATGATGTATATATAATATTGATCATCTTGTATTATTGTAGTTTTGTGGCCTGTTGTTTAGCTGAAATTAAAGGATGATGTAAATCTACAATTCAGAACTGAACTTCAGGTTCTGCATCCTACTGACTCCTGCTGACCAGCCGGACAGTAGGCTTGCAAGATGATAAAAAACAATACATAGTCGTTAGTTATTTAAAAAAATCATCACCCAATGTCAAAAACATCGGTTGAGTTTAGGAAACTGATAGGTGTGCTCTAACCTGGGCCAATTTTTTTGTTCGAACATAGAGACAAGCATCGGTTACATATTAAAAAACTAACGACTATACCAGATTTTTTTTGTGATATGGTGATCGGAGTAGGTTTCCTAAGACATAACGGATGCCTAAGGTCCTAATGGTGTCATTTTGTTTGGTTGCAATCGGGGTCAGATCTATGTCATCAGTTCTTAAACCGACATTGTAACATCCCTGACCTGGGTTATAAGTTAACCCTAGGTGTTTTTACTTAAATCATGTAATTAAGATACTTGTGATTAACTTTTGGCATGTAATTAAGTTCTTGAGGAACATACAATTTCATTTCTGTCCTTTTAAAACAATGAATGTAGTATTGTTTTGTTATGCAGGGACCTATGTGCAAATTACCCAATTAAGAAGGGTTAACTTGCAATATTAACATGATATGATGTACCTTTGATGATGAGACATCATATGAATGAATATGATGAGGTATGATGGATTTTCCAAGCTTGGGCACCAAGAAGCAGCTTGTGGAGTGATCCTTGTGCTTAAAAATCCTGATTTTGGTGTAAAGTGCAATTTACCCAAAATATGGAGTGCAACCTGTAAAATATACCTTCTAGTATATCTTTTATGACTCTTTACATCATTTAGAGAAGAAATGATGCGAGGGGCGCTTCAATTAAATAATTGGATAAGAAGGATGACCTTTGTAGTGAAAACACCTAGTAAGAGTAAGGAGACCCTTCATATATGTACCTTAGTATGCATGCTGGTTTTCTCTACCCTTAGATCTTGAGTTTTGATGAGCTTTGCATAAGATTATCATGCTTGGACGTGCCTTAGAAATAAGAAGGGACTTAGATGAGAAATCTATGTTTTAGAGGTCCTTATGGTAGAAAACAACCTAAGGTATATAAGCCTAGTTCCTTATAAAACAACCAAACGTATTCCCTTCACTTCCTCACTTCTCATCTTTCTCAACCAACCAAGGCAAAGCTCTGGAGCTCAGGGAAACTACCAACCTGTTATAAGGTAAGAGAGCACCATCTTCTAGCTTGGATTCATGGAGTAAATCCTTGTATAAGGTTGGTTTCATGGTTAATTCTCTTAGGTTTCTTGTTCTAGCCGATCATCTCCATCTTTTCCTTGGAGAATCACCTTTGGCCAACCTGTGGAGCTCAAGACGCCATTAAAGGCTTGAAGATTGGAAGCTTGGAGCTCTAGGAACAACGTTTGAGGCGGGTTTTATAAGTCTAAACCTTGCTTTGTTATGCATACTTTGATTCTTGCAAATAATAGTTAGTTCTTCTTCTTCCCCATCTTTCTTTGCACTCTTACAAGATTTTTCGTAAAGAACATACCTTGGTTTCAAGGTTGAAAACGAAGGGCGTTAATACCTATGTTGGTCCTTATCCAACTTTATTAAACGATCTTGGACCAATAGGTCTAAATGGTTTGCAACCGTTTGAAATCAAGTGGGTTCACACTCGTTTAAGCTCAAGTGGGTTCACACTCGTTTAAGCTCAAGTGGGTTCACACTCGTTTAAGCTCAAGTGGGTTCACACTCATTTAAGCTCAAGTGGGTTCACACTCGTTTAAGCTCAAACGGGTTCACACTCGTTTAAGCTCAAATGGGTTCACACTCATTTAAGCTCAAATGGGTTCACACCCGTTTAAGCTCAAATGGGTTCACACTCGTTTAAGCTCAAATGGGTTCACTCTCGTTTAAAGCTTAAATGGGTTCAATTAAAGGATACCTTGTTTTATTCAAATCCTAATGACATGACAGTGGTGATTTGGTTTATGTTAATCAATGAGGACTTAAACCAACCCTATCTAGAGTGATATAATCACCATCTATTAGTAAGGAGAGAGAGAAAGTACCATTTATGGTTAAAACTCAAATAAAGTACCTTCAATGTATATGAATATGTAGGATTAGGGCATGATCCACTTATGAGAGATCATGAAAACCCTAATTAAGATGATTGACGAGTCTTAACCTAATTTGAAAGCATCAATGATGATGTTTCTCATTCATGATGATACTATGAGCTCATTTCGCTATGATGTGAATAGTAAACCCTAGTTTTAGGGTAATCATGAGTAATGTGAATAGTAAACCCTAGTTTTAGGGTAATCATGAGTAATGTGAATAGTAAACCCTAGTTTTAAGGGTAATCATGAGTAATGTGAATAGTAAACCCTAGTTTTAGGGTAATCATGAGTAATGTGAATAGTAAACCCTAGTTTTAGGGTAATCATGAGTAATGTGAATAGTAAACCCTAGTTCATGGTAATATGTTGAAATGAACAATAAACTCTAAACTCATGATTTTCCTTTAAGCATGAATTTTATGATCAAAATATGAGATGAGGAATTATTATTCCTAATCATAATGAAAGGGTTGAATAACCCTAAATGATATAAACAAGGGAATCTTACCCTTTGTAAGGACATAAAAGTATAACCTTGAATTGAAAGGTTAATTCTGTCTTATTGACTACTAATCTGACTATGAATTGTTGATTATTATCAATTGATTTAATCATGCAGATTCTTATAAGAGAATAATCATATCCAGGTAAGGATCATGACATCATATCCATTGAAAGTATGTCAATAGCTTATGAACCGAAATAACTATGTTGCATAGATGCAAGTGGCATCATATGAAACTGATATTCCTTGAGGGCCATGAATGACATCAAGGTCATGCTAATATATGACTTGATGCTGACATGTCACTTGATAGCAAGTGTTATGATGATATAAGGGTGTAAGTAACCATGTTCCTGAATCATAGTAACAAGATGATTAAGAATTGATATCCATCTGATAACTGATATGAGTAATACCTGTTACATTTAGTATTCTTCTGTTATAGCCATGTTTAGTACTTGAATGTTTGGAAACATGTATAATGCTAAAAGAATACTGAAATGTACCTAATAACCAAGTATAATCATATCATGTAGAGCCCTGATCATAGATCCATCATTGTCAGGAGTTAAATGATGGTGAAACATGTTTTCTTAAGGGAACTCTTGGATCACATACTTTTGAGTATGTGGGGAATATGGATGTGAATACCCTTACATCCTAGTATAGAAGTTGATGTGGATATATCTTAATCCAGCAACCCATCACTATGTGTTTATGCCGGGGTGATGTAACACTATTCTCCCAAGGAAATCTTTTATACCGCATCGATGAGAGATAAACATGAAATCTTTCGATAGCTAAGAGAGTGCAGAATGCCACTGTGATTCTAATAGTGAAGTACCAGAATACCCTGGTGAGCTATAATAGCAGAGACACTAGATGTCCTGCATGTTTATCCTCATTCTGACTGAGGTAGTTGAAGGTCATGAGAATCCGGCTCTTTCGATGTCCTAGTATGATACTGATGCGACTTACTAGTGATCGGTTGGAGCATGAGCGGTATACCTCATCTCCGCAGGGCATAATGATGTTTGTAAAACATAATCAACCGCGTAGCATAACTGCTTAGGTTGAACTATGAAGAACATTGATTGTTATTACATCACTTGCATTTAATATCATGTTCAAGTATTAGTATACATGTTCTTCATATTCCTTAATAAAGGTGAGTAATTGTTATCAAGCCTGCTATGAGTAATCTAAGTTACCTGCTCATGATATTCCTTTGATAGCTTTTAACAAAGTTTCTAGCGGAGAGTTATAACTCTCGCTGGGACAATTATTTGAAATTGTCTCACCCCGTAGATTTCTACCTTTAGGTGGACGTCAAGGTCGAAGGAATCGATCTGCAGGTGGACAGCAGCAGCAGCACAACTAGGAGTAGCAGTGATTTCAGGTGTAAACACTGTGCTGTCTAGTCTTATAGTTAGAATAGTCTTATGTCGTCTTTGTACACTCAGGTCCTAGGAGTTTGTTGATCTGAGAATTTTGAAGTCTTGAGATTTTGTATCCTGATATATATAATCACTCGAGAAGTGATTTATCAGAGATGTAAATAGTTCATCTTACTTTTATAAAAGGAGTTTCAGGTTTTTGAGATCTCATTTTCGAAAAGTTTTAATTTCTCGTGATTTTTCGTATTCCGCTGTTAATCGAATCGCTTCCACTATGTTTATCTTGTGTTTTGGAGATCAGAGCCCACAATTAGTGGTATCAGAGCTCTAGGTTCGCTGAGTCTATAGAGACATAGGACTTAGAGTGTCGAGTCTATCCTTAGTACTTCTTTCTTATCTAATAGAGTCTTCTGCTCCTCAGGAGAAGAAGATAATTAAGGATGTCTGGACCACAGGAGGAATACGAGGCAGAAAGTAGTGTTGCTACACCTCGAGAAGGTGCAAGGAACCTAGAAATAGAGCAACCTGTACCTGAGCTACCTATGGAGCCACCTCAGTTTGATCCAGCTGACATGGGAAACCCAACTGTTCAAACTATGTTCGGGCAGTTTATGACTGCCATGACACACATCACCGATAGGATGCCCATGCCTGTACCTAGGGCACCTGTCCAGTCTGAGGGTCAAGGTATCAGTAAGACGTTCGAGCGACTTCGTCGGGTCGGAGCAACTGAATACTTTGGTACAGTTGACCCTGCTGATGCTGATCTGTGGTTAACTGAGTTGGAGAAAGCTTTCAGAATCCTCAACATCCCCGAAGGTGAGAAGGTTAGACATGCTGTCTATCTTCTCAAAGGTAGTGCTAGTCACTGGTGGACCATGGAAGAGCAGAAGAGGCATGGAGTGGAGGTCTCGTGGGAAGATTTTCATCGGGGATTTGTCAACAGATACTTTCCAAAGACATTCCTGGATGAGAAGATCTCTCAATTTGAGAGATTGAGACAAAGCATGATGAACATTAGCGAGTACGAAGCTAAGTTCATGGAGCAGCAGTGATTTCAGGTGTAAACACTGTGCTGTCTAGTCTTGTAGTTAGAATAGTCTTATGTCATCTCTGTACACTCAGGTCCTAGGAGTTTGTTGATCTGAGAATTTTGAAGTCTTGAGATTTTGTATCCTGATGTATATAATCACTCGAGAAGTGATTTATCAGAGATGTAAACAGTTCATCTTACTTTTATAAAAGGAGTTTCAGGTTTTTGAGATCTCATTTTTGAAAAGTTTTAATTTCTCATGATTTTTCATATTCCGCTGTTAATCGAATCGCTTCCGCTATGTTTATCTTGTGTTTTGGAGATCAGAGCCCACATACATTGTATGATTCTACCTTTAGTGTCACCCACTTGGGTGTCGCTTGAAAACCAATGTTAAAAGCCCATTTTAATCGACATTAAAGGTGGTATCTATACTAGTGTTATGAGCGGTGAACTGGTCTGTTGGCATGAGAGCTGATCTGTTCACTTAAAGAATTGGTCATTTTTCCATGTTTCCCAATTACATATGAATTAGCAATTCTAATCCAATTAATGGACATGATATCAACACTAATCCTTGATTCAATAGAGATGAACCACAAATAGGGTGTCTTACCCTATGAGTGGACCATCTCGCAACCCCTACCAATTGGTTCACTAGGTGAACCGGTTAGCTCGCACCCCTAGTTCACCAGAATTCAGCCAATTCAATTTCTAATCAACTTGACACTCTAATCGGTCAGTTCAACTATTGGACTGATCAGTTGGGATACCAATCAATGGAATTGTTGCTTGAGTTGAATACGTAAACACTTTAATAATCAATTCAGTTATCATTCATGAATAAGCTCCTCTTCTTGGTGAATTCCTATGTGTGTGACCCTATAGGTCCCCATATCACATTAGTAGTGAATGTCCATGACTAGCTTATGACATTACAAGCAAAGAGTAATTCCTAGTCACACATCAATGCTACCCAAGTGAATGGAAAGCCGAAGAACAACTTCAATCTACAATTTTTATAAGTTGTTATAGTGATTGCGTAGTTCCTTTGTCTCAAATATCCAGAATGAAATCGAGGCATGGAATCATCATCCTCTCAGTATTCAATCTTTTATCCTTGAACCTATAGCAGACTGCCTGAGATATATGTGACCTCAATATCATGCACATGCTTTTCTCAGTCTCTGTTATCAAGTGTCTAGGATACCAAACTCCAATAGGAGGGACAAATCCCATCTACATCACTCACAATCAATCCCCATGTGTCACAGCTACCCAATCATCACTGTTATAACAATCCTTATTCAGGATTATGTTGGATGATGTCAATGTATAGAGAACGACATGTGATGAGGGTAGTGACTTCATGTCTAACAAGCATAATCACCACCTTCACTATGAGAGATGACTTTGACCACCATTATGGTTTCCATGTGTCACCTCAAGGTGGTCTGTCTGATACATTGTTCCCCAACAAGTATCTATGTGCTTGATTTAATATCACATATCATGACTAATAAGATTATGTCATCAACCAACACACACTTTTGTCTTATGAGCTATGGTTGTCTATCAACATTCCACAGTGACATCCAAATAGGGACATAATAAGAATGTGCATATTCTTAACATATGTATGATCTCATTGTTCAAGTCACGTACTTAAAGACATACATCATTGAGTAATGTCATTCTTTAGACATTCATTATGTTTCCTCATTATCTCATAGTTGAATGAAATAGAGTCAATCATAAGATTGCATTTATTGTTAGTAATCAAACCTTTTATATGAAATGCCATCACAATCACCATATGATTAGATCTATGGGCATACATACCAACATAATCCTGGCGCAATGGAACCAAGAAATGAATTGAAACTTGACCTGTTTAGACTTTAATTTTACTTTTATCATTGGGATTGCAACCTTTTCTTGAACAAAAATTTAATTAAGCCTTAATGGGCCTAGTTTCTAGATGGAGCGTCTAGGCAACCTAGGTGGACACCTGGCTGCCTCGACCGCCTATGCCACCTATAATATATGTACATACTTTGGGGGCCTAGGCTTGGGGCCGCCTAGCTTGCCTAGGCGCACCTATAACTAATGTGGAAACTCAATGATGTTAGATCATCTCCACCACAGATTGATGCATATCATCTACTTACAAAAGAGGGTTTAACTTGGTTGGTTAGGGTATGTGGACCATTTCTTGTATAATCTTCTTAGAAATGGCATGCTCACTTCAACCTAAATCCTATATGAACTTTGTCCTGTACAAAGTTGGGGAGATGTATCCATGTCATAGCCTTTCCATGAATCTCATCTATGTCTAGCAGATTCAACATGACTATAATTGCATTGGCTCATTTCATAGTGGGAGAGCATTATGAAACTAAATTGTTCTTTTCATTGAATTCATAGACAAATCTCAAAAACATGCATGTGGGTTTGCAAAAGTGGAAAATGCAGTGAAAAACTATCATTAGATCCCTTGAGCAAGATCCTTCTAATGAAACAAAATCAAATAAGGGTTTACATGTTTATACATTACTGTGGATGAAGTTAGAGCAATTCAACCTGATTGGAACTTCCAATCTCCTTCACGTTCTAATATCTCCAGATTCAAAATCAAAACATTTGGCATCTTTGACACTTTGAAAGTCATGTTGTGATGCATGTAGAAAAATGTTTTTTCCATGGAAGAATAATAGATTCAATTTTTGGTTGTTAATGGAAGAAATTATCTTTCCATAAAGAGAGGAACAAATCCCAAGTTGAGAAAGTTGACGCTATTGACTGTGGATATGATCTCGGAGTCACTTTTGGTGAGATATACTATTCTACAAATGATTCCATGTGTGGTACACTCCTTTTTGCAATGGAGACCTTCATAGCCTCTCATTGAAAATGAATTCATTCTATGATTTCGTTTGCATGACATCCACACAAGCACTTAAAGATGAAGGTATGGAGCCTCTAGTCTCTTCCCTCCCCCCTCTTTTAATTACTCTTAGGGTTTTTCAATCCCTGGAGGAGACAATGGGACAATCAGTGGTATCTGGAAAATGTACTCTCATGTCATATTAGGAGTGGAGAGGGAAGAGTTTCCTAAATCATAATATGATCACCTATGGACTCTCTTGAGGAACGAGGGTTTTTTCCATGCACTAGGTCCCACCAAATGCATCATTTTTTCCACGTACTAGTCTTATGTGCAATATTGTTGTCTAATCTTCAATAATATTTGACTAGAGAAGTATTATAATATTTTTCTTAGCTTTCATTAGGATCTTATGTTCAAGGCAAGGTACATCCTTGACCACTACCATATAGTGATCCACTCATATGTAGCTTGTAGTTCATCCTTAAATACTTTGAAAGATCTACAGATGGACCCCTCTTTCCTAGCCATGTCATACTCTCTTAAAACCCTAACTTGTCAGGCTATCACTGAAAAACCCTAAAGGACATGTGATGCCTATCCAAGGATTCTTTTCTAATTTCTTTAGGAGTTAAAAGGAGATTGATTAGGTTAGATTTTCCCCTGAAGTCCAATTGTTGTTTTTTTTCTCAAGCTTCAACAATAGGCAAATTTTTTTTCCTTCAAACAATGACTCGTCCAAAATAGGGGACACCAACCAACATGGTACTTTATTTGACTATACTTGTGGACGATGTCACAAAGAGCATACAATGTCATATTTTGTATAAATATATGATCCATTTATCTAGTTGTATTATTTTCACTTTCGGGTCTCCTTCATAATTTTGACATGTATGTAATGTATGTCAAACATTTACATATCAAGTTTCTTGTATTTTCTTATAGAAGTATAAGCAAAATAAAGATTAATATTTTCTGAAATTTAGATTGGGTGCTACATTTTGTGCCATGGTTTGCCTTTTCTTATATTATATATTCTAAGGTATTCATGCCATCATAATTGTAAGTGAATGCGGGTATAATGAGCCAGTTAGTTACAAAAACCAAGAACACCTTGACGGTATAGAGGAAATTGCTCCACCACCCCACTTAAAATGAGAGCGTTTTCATGTGCATCTTTTTTTCTTTTAGTCCTCGGTTGCTTATTTCTACGTTATAATGTCGTAGCTACTTTTTTCCCTTATCTAGAAAACATTGAGGGATGATTAGACGAAGTGTATCCAATTTACATGAGTTTATGACATGGTTAGAATCTGGTACCATAAAAGACTAAGCAGTCCTTACACACTTGTATGTGCTGCATACACATGTACTAACTGGTTGGAACGAAAGATTACAATCAATATTTTTTATTTTTACAACTCCTTGATCTACCCATCCTTGGTTAGGATTCCGAAGGGTTTTGGGGTCATCAAGGGAGTTGTTGCCTATTTGTGCTTCCATTACATGAAATGGAAGTAGAAAAAAAAATTATCATCGAAGACAAAAGAATTGTATCATCATCTGCTTATTTTTATTTTTGGTTAACCCAATGCCTCATGTGAGGCTGTTACCCACAATTAAGGTTCATTATTTACAAGGATATTGACCAACTGTGACCACCAACCATCTCTATTGTAACGGTCCATTTTAGTGTACAAGTCACGTAATAGTGCAGTTGCCTTCGTGGGGAGGTTTTTAAGTGGAGTTGGAGAAAACGGGGCTGGTATAAGAGAAGTCAACAAAAGCCAGCGGCAACTGCGGGCCGAAGCAGAGAGAGACCAGTCACACCACTAACACCTAACGGCAAGATTGGAACGTGGGGGCCGGCCGGACAGTTACAGCGGAAGGGCGGAAGAAATCGAACGTGAGAGACCCCACCAATGCGTAGTACGTCTAGAACATTAGTAACTATCTCTACGCTGTTCATATTAACCCTGTCTACATTTTTACATAACGCTGCTGGTAACAAATAATAAACTTATGAATCAAGAGAAATGGGAAACAGAATTTGGCGGAGCTAGCTAGCGTGGGATGCCTGTGTGTCACCACAATCAGTGCTTCTGCCGGCAATGGCTGTACGACGGGGTGCCGAACCACTCGCGCGCCGTGATGGGGTCGTCGCGCGTGGTGCCTACGACGTCATTTCCTCCGCCGCAGCACGACACCCGCTTAACCGCGAGCCCAGCGCGTCGCCGGAGTCCCCACCAGACGAGTCTCCTTGCCCTTCGCACCGCGCGCATGCCCTTAATGATCGCTCGCCGGGCTCGCTGCAGCCAGCGGCGGATCCTTTCGATGGCTGTCATCTTTTTCTCCTTCTTCCCCCACCCACCCCCGGCGGTTGGTCTTCCGAGGTGGTAGCTTCGCAGGAAGGCCTGGCGCTTCTCGAGGTAGTCGTGGTCTTGGTGGTTCGGCCGCCGCAGTGGGAATGGCGCCGGGGCGGCCGCGACCGCAGGCTCCGTCGACATGGCGCGCGCGTGCGGGCGGAGGAGTTATCGGATGACGTGAAGAAGCTGTCCAGGAGATGACCAACGCGCAAAGAATACCGGGCTAGCTAATACTACACAAGGATGGATATGATACGGTAAGCGCCTGTGGTGGGTTATAAATGGTGGGGGTTGCGGGAGAGAGAATTAAAGAAGGAAGACCGGGACGACAGAGACGGGCTCAGTTTTGACGTTGAAGGCGTGGGCTGAGTGTTAATTTGACTGACTACTCTGCGAACAAATGGCAGAGTTTGGTGTGTGTGGACTACAGGCAAGCACCTCTCCCTGCCGCACGGACATACGCGTAGAAGAAACAGTAAGCTCATATCCTGGGTCTGGTCAAGGGGCCCCGTCATGTCGACAGCTATCAATCCAAATTATATCTAGAACATGAATAGATTTTACCAAACCGGAGTTTAGGCTTTAGGCCAAGGTTTGGCAACCGATACAAAAACACATATCTTTGTACATGTAAGAAACCAATTTGGCCTCCAACCACAGTTAATGTCTGTACGAAGTTCACCTAGGGCACGTCAACACTATTTTTTTTCGTACCTTCTTATCATATGATATATGTTCTCTACTAATTCTTGGTAAAGACATCATAACGTAGAGTAGTAATACATTGATACAACGATTTGTAAGTCCTAGGATTTTTTTTTTTTTTTGTGTATGGTGGGTGCGCTCATTACGTGCTTTGTTTAGTCTAACAGTTAGACCTGTCAAATTGGGTCAAAATCCGTGGGCGCCCATGGGTCGACCCGTTTAAGTTGGGTTTGGGTGGTAAAATTTGTCACCCGCTGAAAATCACCCAAACTCATACCCACCCGTTTATTAAGCAGGTTTCGCGGGTGATCCACAGGCACCCGCGGGTGACCCAGTTAATTGAAGCAAATATATTCATATATATAATATACACATACACCTATTAAAACATATTGCTTGTTTTGTACAAGTTAATTATTTACCTTTACAAATAACAATTGTATTCTCTTTATTTTTTGTTTGCAATAGGCAATAACAAGTACTTATAATATTAGGAATGCCTAATGTTACATGACAAAATTATGTATTTTTCTTGTGATATTTATCTATGAAAACTACATCGATTTTCCTAATTTATATCAACATACAACTAGCTGCTACTTTTTCATATATCAAAAACTAATCGAATAGTTTGACGTCAAACATAGTAGTTGTTTGGTTCTTTTGCACTATATTTGACATAAAAACAATAGTTACAAGTTGTTTCAAATGTTGTTTTTAGTGTTAAAGAAAGCAACTGGTAACTTATTGGTGATTGTACACATTTTAGATGGGCATCCGCGGGCAACCCGCAACCCGCTGGGTCGGGTTTGGGTGTACTTTTCTTCCACCCGTTTAAAAGTGTATCTTTTTGACCCTCACCCGCCAGACCCGCACCCACAATGACCCAACCCAAACCCAACCCACCCACCCGTTTGACAGGTCTACTAACAGTCAACAATATTACTAGGCTTTCAAAAAAGATATTACTAAATATTACTAGGATTTCAAAAAAGATATTATCAACTTTAACTAACACACACACACACACACACACACACACACACACACACATATATATATATATATATATATATATATATATATATATATATATATATATATATATATGGGGAGTCTATACTCAAGGGTATATGAAACTCTCTATATCGTGGTCTATTTAACATGATTTAATTGGTAATTAATGTGGCCCAACTATATATATATATATATATATATATATATATATATATATATATATATATATATATATATATATATATGGGCCCATCTTTATTGTCCGCGCGGGTAGCTACCCGCCCACCCTTCTGATCACTTTTTTAAAAAAAAATTCTCGCAATTATAGAGGACTATTTTGTCTAGCTCTCCAAAAAAATTTAGTCAAAAATAATATCATTTGCCCCTCCAAAATAAAAAAAACCCGTCCTTATATATATCTTATGTATATTTTGTACATAGTTACTTTTTTGGCCAGCAGAGTTACTTTTTTGACACCATAGTTACTTTTTTTACAGCAGAGTTACTTTGTTAACCAGGAGAGTTACTTTTTTGGCTACAGGGTAGTGAAAATCCAGGCTACCCGCACGGGCAATGAATGAACGCCCTATATATATATATATATATATATATATATATATATATATATATATATATATATATATATATATATATATATATATATGTGTGTGTGTGTGTGTGTGTGTGTGTGTGTGTGTGTGTGTGTGTGTAAAATATATAATTTGCATTAGATGCTCTGAAATTTCATGATGATCACCTAGTTACTTTATTAGATATAACTCAAAATATTTTAATGATACATGTTGATTTCAGAGTTATCATTTATTTGCATGACCACAAAACTTTTAGATGAAGGTGCTACACATTTGATTTGAATGCAAAATAAGGTTTAAGTATAAGAAATTTCCTATCCCTTAGGGGGGATAGTGTCCCTTCTCTCTCTCTCTCTCTCTCTCTCTATATATATATATATATATATATATATATATATATATATGCCAAAAGAATTGTGTACCCGAGTACATGTAGCTTACATGTACCTGTCTTCATTTATAATGATTGTAAAATCTTAACGAACAATCCAACCTTATAGATGTGATGTATACCTCTTAGATGTGTATGAAAGATAAAAACAACTTGATATTTGTAGACCATCCAATGAAAGAAAGTTATTAATTCATGGTAGAGACATCATAATGTTAGGGGTGGGCATGGTCTAGTCAAGTTTGATCTGACCCTAAAACCATAAACCAAATTACATATAGTGGTCTAAAAATTTTCTAGACCAAACTTAACTTAATCACAAAATTTTGGTCAAATTTGGTTAAGTTTGGTCTAAAACCATTACTACCAAGTATTCACTAATCAGACATTTAGATAAAGATCAATAATATTCTATTTCAATTTTGATGTCAAGTTATTGGAGCTTTTCAGTAAAAATCATACTTTAATACATGAAATAACTCTTATTGTCTAAACATTAGACAAAATGTTTGTATATTACATGTAAGTATGTATATCAGCTACAACATTAATATAAAAGTCATTTACAACACTAATAACAAATATTATGTTATATATGTGTGTGTGTGTGTGTGCGTGCGCGCTACACCATAAATATACAAGTCATTTACAATAGTAGTTATTGTTGACATAAGTGTTACACATTTTTTGTAGTTTGATAATGACTTAACCATTCCATTCATACATATCTAATATGTTTGTTTGATATTAATTTCAGCATTAGGTACATGAAAAGGATCATATCTATCAAGCCCTAGCTTGTTCTAGTTCAAGTCAAAAGTAATACAAATACACATTTGCATAAAATACTCTAAATCACCTTACGTGATTTTTGTAATCATTTCTATTGATGATATGACTCATAACTAAGATGAAAAAAATTAGAAACCCTTAATTCAAACATTTGATCACTCAAAAATATTTTTTCAAAATTCATTATAGGTTGTTTGTCGGTCGAGATTCAAACTCGGCCGATCCCTTGATGGATTTTGAGAATTCTTTGGTTCATCGAATTTGCCACTTACAGAACTCGATCGATCATTGAACACAACAAAACCGATTTCAAGCAATTGTTTGTGTTGCACATAGGACAAACTCGACTGATGCTTCAAATTGTCTTTGTCACATAGTGCAATCGGTTGAGTTACCCTTATAAAAACTCAACTGGATGCATTGTACGGAATGTGCAGAGCCATTGGGGAGTTATAAAACTCAAAAGTATATATGTTACAACTCTTAAAATGGCTAAAAAACATTCTTAAGTGTTCCTACCCTCTAGTAGACATCCCCAACTATAAATAGGACATCTTTGAGTTCATTCTGATGTTGCTCATTGATGGTATTCAAGGTCCTTTCTATAGTTGAGTGCTTTCAGTCCACTTGAGCCCCTTTCTCTCTCTTGATTATACTTCAATTATAGGATCTGTGTGAGAGAGATACTTCATTGTATGCTTGTAAGCTCTCAAAGCTTCTATTTTCCCAACTGCTTTCTCCAAGATCAAGTTGGTGAAAGCTTCTCCAAGTGACGGAGAAGGTGCAAGCATCTTCAAGATCTAGAAGAAGGTGCATAAAGCTTCACTAGGTGAAGGAGGAGGACAAAACTGAAGATGTGGGAGTAGAGTGGATAAATCCTTCAAGGATAAAGACTCGTTGCAAAGTGGGGATCTCCTTGGAGGAGGTGTCCATCTACTTACAAGAGTAGGTAAGACATTGGTAAGGTAAAAGACTCTAGCTCTGGATAGGTAAGACCTTGGTTGTAAGGTTATTGGCTCCTTTGACCTCAAAGGGAAGCTGGGTATCCTTGTCTTGGAAAAGGAAGGTCAATTGTATGTCTTATAATGGGATATAAGTATACATAGGTTGCAAAATCCTAGGGCTTGACCTCTCCAGGTAGTGGATTGAATCTCTGCTAATTTGGAGAGTGGAACCACTCTAAACATCTTGTTCAAATGCTTGTTTTAATATCTCTCATCCTTGTTATGCATGTTTAGATTGCCATCAAATTCACTATTTGCAATTGTGCCTAGTTGAAGTAACTTGAAGGTCTAACAAATTTTTTGCAAATGCTTTTAGCTCTTATCAGACACATATCCCACAAGATGAGAAGATGGGCGACTTACTTGAGTCCCTCAACCTAGAGGGAGGCTTCTCCATGGGACCCCTGATATTTGACGACACAAATTTCCTTTATTGGAAATAAAGGATGCAACTCTACCTTCAAGGTATGGACTACGATGTGTGGAAATTGATTATTCTTCCATACAAGGATCCAGTGGGTGATGTAGCTACTTGGGATGTGGCTACACTCAAGAAGGCACAACTGAATCCAAGGCGGTAAGCATCATCTATGCTGCCCTCACTCCCTCTAAGTTCAACCACATCTCATCTTGGAACACAACCCATGAGATTTGGAAAAAGTTGTGCATTACCTATGAAGGCACACAACAAGTCAAAAAATCAAAGATCTACATGCTCAATGGACTTCTTGAGAACTTCAAGATGGGAATGAAGGAAAGAGTGACTAAGATGTACACAAGGCTCAACACCTGGCCACAACTTGGATAGAGGAACCATCAACTCTAAGATCCTTATGTCTCTTCCTAAGAGATGGGAACCAAGGTGACTTCCATTGAAGAAGTTAGAAGTCTTGGTGACTTAGCCACCGAGGAGCTCATTGGCAACCTTCAAGATAATGAGACAAGGATAGACAAGAAAGAAGAAGATGATAAGAAAAAGGAGAAGGAATCAAAGAAGATCAAAGACAATACCTTCAAAGCTTAAGTGGAGGCAATGATTCTCCAACAACAACTTGCTTTCCAGTCCTCTCCTCCATCCTCAAGTGAAGATGATAGTCCTAGTGATCATGAAGCAAACTACTCTAAGGGCAAGCACTTCAAATTAAAGTCTTCTTCATCCTCCATTTCTAGATGCTATGAAAGTGGTCAAAAGGGACACTATAAGAATGAATGCCCCAAGGCAAAGAAGACCTACCACAAAAGCATCCATAAGAAGAAGGATAGCTACAAGAAGGAAGGCAAGTACAAGAGGAAGGACAAGAAGGACAAAAGGAGCAAGGATGAATGTCATGCGGATTGGGAGGAATCCTCCTCTAGTGGTTCAAGCTCTGGTGAAGGAGAATGCCATCTTTCACTCATGGCCTCTACAAGTGAAGACATTGGTGAGGTAAGTGAGGTAAGCTTGCATGAGTTATCTAAGGAAACTCTTATTGATATGCTTAATGTTACGTGCTCTTCTTATTCTGAATGCAAGTCTAACATGAAAAGGTTGGGTAAGACCATAGATGATTTGTATGCTAAAATTGATATTTTTGATCAAAATGAGAAGTTGCACCTTGATAGCATTGATTCCTTGCAAGGATAGTTTCTAAAGCTTGAGCTCCAATACAATGGAGTTGAAGTAGAGAATGGGATCTACCTTAAGAACATCAATAGTATTAAGGAAGAAAATTAAGCCCTAATAGATAAGATTGCTTTACTTTAAACTAAAAATGGCAATCTTAAGCTTTCTTGTGATGCTACTAAGGATTAAAATAGAATTTATCTTGATGAGCTTGTTATACTTAGAATTGAAAATGCTAGATTGCTTGGTCAAGTTAATAATCTTTCTTCGATACCTTTATTACCTAGTCATGATGTTGCTAGTCTTACTTTATAAAAGGATTCTTATCCTACTAAAGCCTTATGTTTGGAGGGTGACTTACTTCATGCACAACATGATCGTGCTAGTTTATCTTATACTTTCATTACTCTTAGTGATGATAATCACAAACTAAGAGCTTCTTTGAAGAAAATACTCAAAGGGAAAAAGTCCTTTAATGAAATTCTAGATCACTCTACCAAACAACATGGTAAAAGTGGTTTGGGACATGTACGGGGAGCTCTAAATAGAAAGAGTAAGGGAAAGGATAAGAAAAAGGGTAAGGGACCTCCTATCTTCCATGGAGAGTATACTATCTCTAAGAACCCTATGGTTTGTGTGCATTGCAAGAGTGATGACCATTACTCTGACCAACCATAAGATGAAATGGGTCCCCAAGCTAACACCAGATCCTAAGGTTTGAATTGGGCATCGACATCGCTTTCTTGTAGGTAAAAGGAAAATGGATTGTTGATAATGGTCATTCAAAGAATATGACAGGTGAAATCAGCTAGTTCTATAAATTAGGAAAGAAGAAAGGAGTATCGATGACATTTGGTGACAACAACGAAGGTAAGGCGATAGGTAAAGGTGATGTCGGTGATTCTTTATGCATCAAGAATGTTCTTCTTATGGATGACCTACATCACAATTTAATAAGTTTTAGTAAACATTGTGATACTAGTTATCTTGTTCTTTTTACCTCAATTGAATGCTTACTTCTAGATTCCCTATCCTACAATGTTACATATAAGGGAACAAGAAATGGTAATCGCTATATTATTGTGCTTGACACTGTTAAGCCTATTGTCAGTAGATGTCTTGTTGCCAATTCAAATGATATTTCTTTATGGCACTGTAGGCTTGGCCACGTATATATGCATCATATGAAGAAGTTGATAAAAAAGGTTTTGATGAATGAACTTCCTAAATTGGATTTTGAAAAGGATGAGGAATTCCAACCTTATACCAAAGGAAAGAAAACCGAGTCATCCTTCAAATCCAACGGAGTCCTTGCACCAAAAGAGTTTTTGAGCTTCTTCACGTTGATCTATTTGGACCAATGCATAGGATATCACTTTGTGGCAACAAGTATTGTCTTGTGATTGTTGACAATTTTTCTCGATATACTTGGACCTTCTTTCTTGTTTCAAAAAGCGATACTCTTGATATTTTCTCAAGTTTTTGCAAATGAGAAAAAAAATGAAGCTTCTAGTCAGATCGTATCTATCCACAATGATCATGGGGGAGAATCTGAAAATGATTTTCTTGAACGGTTTTATGAGGAATCCGGCTATGCACATAAATTTTCTTCACCTCGAACAACTCAACAAAATGGGGTTGTAGAGAGAAAGAATAGGTCATTATAGAAAATGGATAGGACCATTCTTTTAGAGTGCGATACTCCAAAGAAGTTTTTGGCCAGATGTTGGGTTTCATGTGGTCAGAGTAGGCAGCAGAAACAAAAAAATTACTAGACCATAAATGCATAACCAGTAGATCGCATCAACATCTATGTAATTGGGAAGGATGGTTTTAGAGAGATATACCTGGTCCATAGGCTTGCTCAGTGACTATACCTCACATCTAGTACAGTCTTCAACCACCTATCTTTGATGGTGTATGTGCAGCTCCTGGTCTTAACTTAGACTACAATTGACTGTCATCTTCTCAAGCGGAAGAAGTCTCCCGCCTCTATATATAGTCTACACGGACTACCGAGAACTCTAGCCATCCTGAAGAATGGACTAGAAGGAGTTGTCCCCTTCTGTTAGTGTACTAGTCAGTGACACATTCTCCTACCACCAACCACTTTTCTGCAGTTGTCCTTCCCTCGTTGTTCCTCCTTGGACGTGTAGAACTTGCTTGGTGTCTCTCGGTTATCAAAACTAGAGAGGACAACAAATTGCAAAGAAACTGATATTCTGAGTTGTATCTCTGGAGAATCCCCCTTATCCCTCTATTTATAATAGAGGGTAGGGTCAGGGTTCCCAAACTATGTGGGAGTAGAAGGGTCCATAATTTCCATGAACAATATACACCCCGGTAGGCAAAACAGTCATTTCATACTGAACCAGTCATTTGGCAAGGTGAGCCGATCGGTTCACTAGTGAACCGGTCAGTTGGGAGTGTGAACCGATCATTTCACCTAGTGAACTAGTCGTTTCACTTCCCAGACTTTGTTGCAATTGACTTTTCTTATTCATTTCTAATTAATGCAAAGATTAATTCTTGTCCCAATCGAATTGAAC
Source organism: Alisma plantago-aquatica (assembly GCA_963693085.1). NCBI lineage: Eukaryota > Viridiplantae > Streptophyta > Magnoliopsida > Alismatales > Alismataceae > Alisma > Alisma plantago-aquatica. Next base: position 539,253,370 of record OY856411.1, on the reverse strand, counting down.
AAGTGAAACAAAAAACTTTTTCTCACAAATCGGGAAAACCCAATACTGCTCGTTTGGTCAAGTTGAATTAATCGGTTCACCAGAGTGAACCGGTCATCTCACTGACCATGAGCCAATCGGTTCACCCAGTGAATCTGTTGGTTGGTGGTCTAGATTGTGCATAACACAATCAATTCAGTTCTCAATCAATTTGACACTCTAATCAGTTGGTTCAACACTTGAACTTGATGATTCTGAGTCAAGTCTATTGATTGAATGTTTGATTGAGTACCTAAACACTTTACTAATCAATCCAAACATCATTCATGGATAAACTCCTCTTCCAGGTTAATCCTTTGTGTGTGACCCTATAGGTCCCATTTCACGTTGGTCGTAAATGTCCATAACTAGCTTATGACATCACAAGAAAAGAGCGGTACCTAGTCACACATCAGTGCTACCCAAGTGAAAAGGAAAGTTGGAGAACAATTTTCAATCCTACAGTCTATGATTGGTGTTCTAGTGAATGTATAATTCCTTTGTCTATAATATCCTGAATGAACCCAAGGCCTCGATTTGTCATCCTTTTAATGTTCATTCATGTTTCTTGAATTAGAGCAGACTGTCTGAGATATGTGTGACATCAATATCATATATTGATTCACATGTACATTTGCATGCCTTTCTCAATCTCGCTTATCAAGTGGCATGGACGTCATACTCCCTTAGGAATGACAAATACCAAATCTATCACTCACAGTCTGTGCCATGCATCAAAGTCACCCAATCATCACCATTATAACAAACCATGTTTTAGGACTGCATCTGATGATGTCAAAGTGTACCCAATCACATTCGACGAGTGTAGTGATTTCAGTTCTAAAAATCTCAATCACCACCATCACTATGAGAGATGATTTTGACTACCATGTCATGGTTCCATGTGTCACTCTCATGGTGGGTCTGTTCGATACACTGTTCTCTAACATGTATTTATGTGCTTGGTTTGATATCATATATCTTGACTAATGAGACACTATCATCAACCAACACACACTCTAGTCTTGATGTGTAATTGTTGTCTATCAACCTTCCATAATGACATCCGACTAGGGACATAACAAGAATGTACATACTCTTAGCATCTGTATGATCTCATTATTCAGGTCCTCATCCTAAAGACATACGTCATTGAGTATTGTCACTCTTTAGACATTCATTCTGCTCCATCATATATCTCATAATTGATTGAGGTAGAATAAATTGGAAGTTCACCTTTGATATTTATCAAATCAATCAGAACATATGCCAATCCAATCATCATATGTTTGACTCTCTGGGCATACATTCCAAAAGACTCCCACTTGCACTTAGAGCCAATCACATTTGAATCATATTCTTAGTGATATCTAAACATGTCCTACATGTTTCTACTGCACTGGTGCTAATCCAGTGTGTTAGCAACATTTTGCTTTAGTCGGTATATTGCATGTTTCACATCTCCTCGTTGTACGACATTTTGTATGAGAAGGAGTTGTCGTAATATGCTATCTGCTATTCCTTGCCAAACAATTAGCTCCATAGTTTGACTTAGTATTTCTACTTTGTCATCAATGGTTGGAATATCTATATGTTCATCTGTATGAACTTCTAGATCCATATAGAATCCTCTGGTGTTCATAACACAAGGATACTCAACATTCCTTTTATAATCAAATATCCTATTAATATACTTGGAACATTTCCATTTAACAACTCTTGTTCACTTTACAATTGAATATAAATTTTATATTTTTCATTTTGTGATCATTTTTCTGTCATTTCAGAAGCTTGCATCCGTGTAACTAATTTAAACTCAACTCTTCCTTTATTACCATAGAACTAATCTTTTAATACTTCATAAGTACTTAAATAAGTTCTTTATGGTATTCTAGTGACTCTCACTGGAAGTATACAAATATCCACTTGTCATGTCCATTACATATGAGATAACTAGATGAGCATATCATATTGTCATGTCCAATACATGCAAGATGATGAATAAATAAATAAATAAATATATATATATATATTCTCATCATGTTCGATACATACAAGATAATGGGATTATTACATACATGATATATCCAATTATGAATGCATAAGGAATCTATCTTTGTGTTCCTATTCTTCATAAGAATGAGTGACAATGGGCATCTAAGAGACTAACTCCATGTAACATGGACAAGTTTTCTCCCACATTCCTTGCATACTGAACCCTTCAGCATAGACTGCCAATGTATGCTCTCTCTTTATTAGGTCAAGAGACTTTCGAGAACTATCTCTATAAATCTCTATTCCTATCACTTAGGACATTTCTCTTTATTCCTGTAAAGAGGGTATTTCCACATCAGTTTCATTTTATTCCTCATCATCATGTGGTATATGAATACACTCCCACTAAATCTTTGTAATCACATATCCTTTCTTTATTTTGATATATCAGTCAAACCTTTTGACTATATAATCAAAGTAAAGACTTCGGTTCTGAGGTGCTTGTATTTAATCAATCATATTGATTAAACTCTTGTAACTTATAGACTACATTTGCATTAAAAGAATTATAAAACCCTTCAGGTTGTATCACATACACAACCCCATGTTATTCCTTCTAGGAATGTGATTTTAATATCCATATGCCAAATTTCATAGTCTTTAAGTTCCAATACCAAGCATGATCCTTTATGGCCTATAACCACTACAATTGGTTAAATAAAATCATCAGGTTCAACACCTTGAACTCAGTTGAATTTATCTAAATCAATCAGCTCTTCAAATGTCTTCCATGTCAGTCTTAACTCTTAAGACCCAATTGCACGTATGGGTTTTATCCCTATAAGTGCTACCATTAAGGTCATACCTTATTTGGTTCACATTGATTTCATTTTGGATCTTATGGCTCCAAGCTATAACTCAAAATTTGGTTCCTCAATATCATCTAGATAGATTATTGGCTCATCATCATATGACCAATTCATCACCTTTGAGTTTGTAGGATATCATTATCCATCAAGCTCAAGGTGTTTTATACTAGATATATGAGGTGTATCTGTTACATAAGGAATTTGAGAATCCACAAAACTTGTGATTCTTCATCTCCTTATGTACATTTATTTAGTGTAAATCATGTTCTTTAGAAGAATTCTAGAAGATTAGTTATTTGTTTGATGATCATTCTCTTACTATTTAGAGTATGATTCCTCCTTTTATTTAGACATCATTATGCCTTAATCATGAGTTCTCTATGATACATTATCATAGTCCTCAAACATTTGTTTTAATTATCTCGTTCATTGATCATATCAAAGAATGAATACTTTTACCAAGTTGGTTCTTCATTTATGATATTCTTGAACACTTCAAGATATTAATATTGGTACTTCATTAAATACCATATTTGAAGTACTATACTTTACTCCAATAGGTATGTATATACATCATTATGTATTATACCTAATAGAATAGTCATTCTCCCACTACATCTAGTGAAGATTGACTTTTCATCATAACCAACAAACAAGACATTCATATCTCTTAATGGTTCATTAACCAATAGAGTCTAGTTTATCCATCAACATGGAACCTAGAGATGAATTTCTCATTCATTTTTTTGATGATAATGCTAATTTATTGTTTAAGTCATCAATAACTTTTAGGTATTATTTATTTTATCTCATGCATACCAAGTACCACAAGATAAATAAGGCATTTCCATAAAAGTTCATATCTTTGAAATTGAAACATGAACTTTATTGATAGACATCCTTGTCATTACAAGATGTAGAAATAAAATGTTTCTATTTATTGGCAAAATGAAATAGCAGTTCATAACTCTATTACATGCCATTTGGGCTGAAATAAACTAAAAGGTACTACTATCTATGACAACAACACTTGCTCCAATTTTGATGAGTGTTCCTTCTTGGTCCTTTCATAATGGCCATCACTTCTTTTCAGATCATGAACATCATATATGTCAGATCTATGTCTTGGTATCATATACCTAAGATAAAGAAGCATTTTTAAGTTTGTTTCATAATACCTGAGGTGGAGACTTCCATCCCCTCCTTCTTTAGTTCATCCATGTAGAGAGGGCAATTTCTCTTCCAATGTCCTAGCTCATGACAGTGGTGACATTTTCCTCCCTTGTTCACCCCTCCCTTGTCTTTGAGAGTTGAAGATGACTTGGGTTGTAGGCTAGCATCAGAACCTTTCTTTTCTTTACCCTTGCCCTTGCCTTTAGATTTTCCATTCTTTCTACTAATTATCATCACATATTTGGGTTTGTATTTCTTCATTTGTGCCTCAACTGTCCTCAACACACCCAACAACTCTACTAGTGACTTGTCAAAGTTGTTCATGATGTAGTTCATCACAAACTAACTGTAGGATTCTGACAATGATTGCAATATCACATCAGTAGCCAACTCTTGGATCAGAGGGAATCCCATCCGAGTTAGGTTCTCCACATACCCAATCATCTTGAGTGTGTGAGGGCCTACTAGATCTCCTTCTATCATGATGTACTTGAACAATGCCTTGGAGACATCATATATCTCTTATCGTGCTTGGTCTTGATACATGTTCTTGAGATGTTGAACAATCTCAATGACGTCCATGTTCTCATGTTGTCTCTGCAACTCATAGTTCATTGAGTACAACATGAAGCACTTCACATCAATGGCATCCTTAGTATGCTTCTTGTAAGCATCCCTTTTAGCCTTTGGTGCGGCGGGAGTGGGTTCATCTGGTTCGGGTGTATCTAGGACATGGAGCTTTCACTCTTGAGTGAGAACAATTCTCAACGTCCTAAACCAGTCATGGATGTTGTTACCATTTAGCTTGTCCTTCTCAAGGACCGATCACAACAAAAAGTGATTGTTGTTGGTATCCATTTATTCTATAAAAGGAAATTTGCAATTTTAATCCAAAACTCTTTTAATTTGATTTGATTTTGAAAATTGCTGATATTAATTAGGTCTTTAATTAATTATCACTCCCACTATTTTGATCAAACTGATAGCCCTCACTATCAATTCAGAAGATTCCAGCATACAACCTTCTAATGAGCCAGGATCCAAAACAATTGAGTTATTACTCAGCCAACGCAGCGTCCATAATCAATTTTTAAGGGTAACATTTACCAATTGCATCATATGAAACTCTTGGATAGATGTCATTCACAACTCCTTTCCATGTTCATCTTTATGCCTCAAGGTGCTTGATCCAATCAAGGTCACCTTGTTAAGTCTTACCCAAAAGCCAACACAATGAATATGCACCCTGTGAAGGCAGACCCACATATTCACCATCACACTTCCACATGATAGACAATGCACCACGCGAAGGCGTGCCCACACTTAGTTGATCAAACTTTTCATGTGTGCTTCTTTTAGAAGACATCTTCAATTGAATATGTTTGTTAAGGGATTTTAATATGCTTATATATGCATTTATGTATCCAATCACCACATATATAGTATGTAGCATATACATTCTATATCCCACAAATAAAAACATGCAATAACGATAAAGCAATGATTATGGCCATCCTATTGTAGTTCCTTAGAGCCACAAGGAACTATGATCATCTAAGGTCAACATCACATGCAACTTGTTATTGATGAAGATCTGTGCTTGCCAATCCGGGTTGACTCATTCAACCTTTAAACCGGTTGTCTTTCCTCTTGGTCGGTCAGTTGATCTCCTCTAGCTAGTCATCTAGATCCTTCAGATGGTTGATTCATCCAGTTGTCTAGGCTTCTCGTCGGTCCACCAACTATTCCTCAGTCGGTCGTCTCAGTCCATTAAGCGGTCATCTTCAATCTTCATCATAAGAAGAAATAAAACTAATCCTATTTTACATAATCTTTGTGAAACCTCGAGTTACATTCGAGGGGAGAAAAGGTAGAAGATAATCTCAAGTTAGTTACATTTAGAATAGAAGAAGAGGGCTCACTACACAGACCGAGATGCAAAAAACCATAACCAACCACATACATGCACATAGGGTTTATAGGCCATAACCATGCTACACACATCCATCATCAAAACCATTTTAGGGTGACATGTATTGATTGCATATATACCATATCATATATGTATATATTAGTGTGGGATCATGTGGTATTAATCAGATATTCACATTAGTCATTTCAATATTCACATCGTATGCAATAAATAAAAGATGGTAAAACTAAAATATGATCATATCAATTATCCCAAAACATAGAGTATTGATGTGGCTCTGATGCCACTATTGGGTTTTACGTGGTCGGAGTAGGCAGCAGAAACAAAAATTTTACCTGACCATAAACCCATAACTAGCAAACCGCATCATCATCTATGTAATGGAAAGGATGGTTTTAGTAAGATATACCTAGTCCTGAGGCTTGCTCAGTGACTATACCCTATAGCTAGTGTGGTTGCACCTATCTTCGACGGTGTCTGTGTAGCTCCTGGTCTTGACCCAGACTGTGGTTGGCTGTCATCCTCCTAAGTGGCAGAAGCATCCCGCCTCTATAGATAGTCCACATGGACTACTGGGAACTCTAGTCATCCTAAAGAATGGACTAGAATGAGTTTTCCCTTCTATCGGTGTACTAGTCACCGACACACTGTCCCACCACCAGTCACTTTTCAGCAGTTGACTTTCCCTCGTTGTTCCTCATTGGATGGGTAGAACTTACTTGGCTCTCTCGGTTACCAAAACCAGAGAGGACAACAACTTTACAGAGCAACTGATGTTCAAAGTTGTGTCTCTATAGAAGCCTCATGTACCCCTCTATTTATAGTAGAGGGTAGGGTCAGGGTTCCCAGTCTGTGTGGGAGTAGAAGGGTCCAAAATTTCCATGAATAGTATGCACCCCGACAGGCAAAATGGTCATTTCATAACTGAACTGGTCATTTGGCAAGGTGAGTCGATCCGTTCACTAGTAAACCGGTCAGTGGGGAGTGTGAACTGGTCGGTTCACCCAGTGAACCAATCATTTCACTTCCCAAGCTTTCTTGTAATTGACTTTCCTTATTCGTTTCTAATTAATGCAAAGATTAATTTGTGTCCCAATCGAATTGAACAAGTGAAACAAAAAACTTTTTCTCACAAATCGGGAAAACCCAACACTGCTCATTTGATCCAATTGAACCGATCACTTCACCAGAGTGAACCAGTCATCTCATTGACCATGAGTCGATCAGTTCACGCAGTGAATCGGTCGGTTGGTGGTCCAGATTGTGCAGAACACAGTCAATTCAGTTCTCAATCAATCTGACACTCTAATCAGTTGGTTCAACACTTGAACTTGATGATTTTGAGTCAAGTCTATTGATTGAATGTTTGATTGAGTACCTAAACACTTTAGTAATCAATCCAAACATCATCAATAGATAAAATCCTCTTCCAAGTTAATCCTTTGTGTGTGACCCTATAGGTCCCATTTCACATTGGCAGTGAATGTCCATAACTAGTTTATGACATCACAAGGAAAGAACAATACCTAGTCACACATCAGTGCTACCCAAGTGAAAAGGAAAGTTGGAGAACAACTTTCAATCCTACAATATGTGATTGGTGTTCTAGTGAATGTATAATTTGTTTGCCTCTAATATACTGAATGAACTCAAGGCATGAATTTTTCATCCTTTCAACGTTCATTCATGTTTCTTGAACTAGAGCAGACTGTCTGAGATATGTGTGACAACAATATCATATATTGATTCACATGTGCATACACATGCCTTTCTCAGTCTCGCTTATCAAGTAGATTGGACATCATACTCCTTTAGGAGGGACAAATCCCATATCTATCACTCACAGTCCGTGTCATGCATCAAAGTCACCCAATCATCACCGTTATAACAACCCATGTTTTAGGAATGCATCTGATGATGCCAAAGTGTACCCAATCACATTCGACGAGTGTAGTGATTTCAGGTCTAAGAATCACAATCACCACCATTACTATGAGAGATGATTCTGAATACCATGTCATGGTTCCATGTGTCACTCTCATGGTGGGTCTGTCCGATACACTATTCTCTAACATGTATCTATGTGCTTGGTTTGATATCATATATCATGACTAATGAGACATTGTCATCAACCAACACACACTCTAGTCTTGATGTGTCATTATTTTCTATCAACCTTCCACAATGACATCCAACTAGGGACATAACAAGAATGTACATACTCTTAGCATCCATATGATCTCATTATTCAGATCCTCAACCTAAAGACATATGTCATTGAGTATTTCCATTCTTTAGACATTCATTCTGCTCCATCATATATCTCATAATTGATTGAGCTAGAATAAATTGGAATATCACCTTTGATATTTATCAAATCAATCAGAACATATGTCAATCCAATCATGCTATGATTGGCTCTCTGGGCATACATACCAACATTGGAGCCATTAGTACTTCTTGTTTTTTGCAAAACTGAGTTATACTCATCCATTTTTAAAGAAAAACCCCTACGATCTATTGCATGCTAGAAAGCCTTCCATTGATTGTTTTCATGGTTTTGATTGTCCTTTTTTGTTTTTAACACCAAGGATTCCCTCGACAAGTTTGATCTGAAGTCTTACAAGGCTTTCTTTCTTGACTATAGCACTGCTATCAAGGCTTATAGAGTATTTAACATTGATTTGACTAAAGCATAAGAATATATCAATGTTAGATTTGTAGAGACTAACCCCTCCTTTTCCAATAATATTGATAATGATGATGTTGTAGATGAGGTGATCCCTCACTTGAAAGAGCTCAACATTGTTGATAAAGGAAAAGAGGTGTTAGTTGATGAAAAATAGAAACAAGAAGAAAAGAAGGATCCTACTCCCCTCGTTGTAAAGCATCATACTAAGGAGCTCATCAAAGGTAATCCTTTTGAAAGGGTGAGGGCATGGGATGCATTCAATAGAGAACAAGCAGACAACACCTTCATCTTTCAACTTGAGACAAAATATGTCAAAGAATCTCTCAAGGATGATGAATGGATCCTAGACATGCAAGAAGAGTTGGAACAATTCAAGAAGAACAAGGTGTGGATTCTTGTGTCAACACCAAGTGATAGAAATATCATTGGCACCAAGTGTGTCTACTATAACAAGCTTGATGGAAGTCGTAAGTGGTAAGAAACAAAGCAAGGTTAGTTGCTCAAGGCAACAATCATTAGGACGGTATTGATTTTGATGAAACATATGCACATGTAGCAAGATTTGAGTCAATTTGAATGTTCCTTGCTTTTGCTAGTCATAAGAATTTTATGCTTTATCAAATGAATGTTAAAAGTGCATTTTTGAATGGTACAATTGAGGAGAACATATTTTTGCTCAACCTCCAAGACTTGAACATGATAATTTGCCTAACCATGTTTAATTGTTACAAAAAGCTCTATATGGACTCAATCAAGCCCCTAGAGCTTGGTATGAGAAACTAAAGAACTTTTTACTAGAGAATGACTATATCATGGGAAAAGTCGATTCTACCTTATTTATAAAATACACTTCTAGTAATTTATTGATTATTCAAATTTAGGTTGATGATATTATCTTTGGAAGAACTGACCTTGATTTTTACAAGGAGTTTAATGCTTTTATGCAGAGTGAGTTTGAGATGAGCATGATGGGGGAGCTTACTTTCTTCCTTAGATTTCAAATTAAACAAACAAAATATGGGAATTTCATCAACCAAGGAAAGTACACCAATGAACCACTTAAGCACTTTGAGATGGAGAACACCAAGACAATGGACATCACCATGTCAAACACCGCCAAGCGTGATAGAGATGAGAAAGGAGAAAATGTAGACGAGAAGCTCCGTAGAGGTATGATGGGAAGTTTACTTTATTTGAATGCCTCTAGACCTGATATAATGTTTAGTGATGGCTTGTGTGCTTGCTTTCAATCAAGTCCTACGAAATCACATCTCATAGCAGTTAAGAGGATTTTGAGGTATCTAGCCAAAACTCAAAACTTTGGACTATGATATCCCAAGTCAAGGGACTTTACTCTTACTTCCTATAGTGATGATGATTATGTAGGTTGTTTGATTGATAGAAAGTGCACAAGTGGTCCTTGCTTCTTCCTAGGACCATGCCTAGTTTCTTGCTTCTCTAAGAAACAAACTCCCATGGATCTTTCAACTACCAAGGCTGAATACATTGTAGTTGGAAGTTGTTGCTCCCAAATCCTATGGACGAAGCAAATGCTCCAAGACTTTAACATTCATTTTTATGATTTTCCTATCTATATGATTATACTAGTGCAATTAACTTATCTTAGAATCCTATATTTCATAGTAGAGATAAACATAGTAGAGGAGCTAGGGCGGAGCGACGACTATGGTGATTGGGGGCGATCACCCTACTCCCCCCGAAGAAGATGGCTGGTTTGCACCGGAGGCAGATGTAACGGTGGTGGGTGCCTGGGTGCGAATAGTGGCCGGACCTCTCCCCACTTTCAAAGGCACAACTCAGGTAGATCCAAAGACCCCTTTCTTGAAGGAAGGGGATTCGAGGAAATGGATGAAGATGACGGAGTCTATCCTGGAAGAAATGGAGGACTATCACAAGCACTCAACAATTATTCAGATCCTCGACAAGAAGAGAAACCCGATCTAGCTGCGAGGATGGATGCTTAGGACCTGGCGTCTGAAAGGCGAGCTCAAGCTTTTCACCCTCGACAACGGTCTTTACCTGGCAAGGTTTGTATCTGAAGCTGACATCAACCGAGCAATGCTGTGAGGTCCTTGGTTTTTCGATGACCAACTGGTCTTGGTTCGAAAGTGGACCAGGGAAGCAGACACCAGACACGCATCGTTCACCTCAGCCCCGGTCTAGATGTCGCTGCCTGACGTTGGGATGCACTGGACGCCTCGAGCTATCGCCCTGATTGTGAATGCCATAGGTACCCCCAGGGCCTACAACAGGAAAGCCAACGACACCACCATGGGGTGTGCACATTTTTGCATCGACATATCAGCCGCGGAGAAGCCACTGTCAGAGGTCATGATCGAACTACCGAATGGCGAGGAGTGGGAAGTGAGGGTGAAGTATGACACGTTTCCAGATCGTTGCTCCACCTGTTGTGTCTTTGGACATGAGATAGGGCACTGCCCGAGGGAGAGGCGTGCGAACTCTACTTCACCACCTATCATCCCCGATCCTATGCGAGGCAGATATAAAAGGGGCAAGTTGAAGGGCCTAGGTGCACAAGGAAGAAGGAAAGAAGCAACAACTGTGGTAGCCTCCAACCAAAACCCAATGGTGTTGGATGAGGTTGTTACCTTGGGGGAGTTTCCCCCACAAGGAGGAGACGAGGGGGTGTCTGACAATATGCCCGATAGAGAAAGGGAAGCAACGGAGGTCGATACCACCAAGATCACCCCGGCAGAGACAGAAGATGGAGGAGGCGAACCCATGTCCAGGGACCCTAGGGCATCAACGTCAGCGGCAATGACGAACCGGTTCAAGGCCCTGGTAACTCAGGGTGAAGAGCAGATGACGGAGGTCGAAACCAATGTTAGGAGCAGGAGCCCCAGAGCTACCCGCAGCACAAACAAGAAGAAGAAGAATGGGAGCGGCTCCGTAGAAGGGAGCGGCTCCAAACGGACATAGATGTCTGTCCTTGCATGGAATGTGCGAGGAGCCTCCCTGGATGAGAAGCAAAGGAGGCTAAGGAGCGTCATACCATGAGAACATGTAACACTAGTCTTCTTCTATGAAACGAGAATTAGAAGAACTATTGCTGGTCACATCGCCTCCCTCTTTCCCGTGGGCTGGTCCTCCTTGTCGAACCTAGAGCATAGAGACGGAGTGTGCATTGCGGTGCGATGGGATCCGTGGGTCTGGGATGTTGATGTGATTAACACCTCAGACCAAGTGGTTACCCTGAGCTACTATAACCATGGAGGGATGGCTTTCATAGCATCGGGGATCTATGGAAAAAACCTGGAGGTTGACAGGAAGAGAATGTGAGAGAACATCAGAGCTACGGCTCAGGAGGAAGAACCCTGGATTGTTTGGGGTGATTTCAATAATGTCAGGAGAACACATGAGAAGTATGGTGGCCTTCTAGTTCACGATTGGGTTATGGATGCTTTCAATAGCACCATGGATGAGGCAGGCTTGGTGGAGTTGATCACGGTCAGAGGCAGGACTTCATGGTCAAACAAACAGGAGGGGCATAGGTGCATTTCCAGTGTGCTTAACAGAGGTCTTGTAAACTCAGCCTGGTTGAAGGTTTGGCCGCACTCATTCATCAAGTATGGTGATGACCCCCTTAGTGATCATTGTTGGATGAAAATGGATCTCGTGAGCATGCCAACCATCATCAAGTCATTCAGGTTCTGCAACTGGTGGTGTGATTGGTATGGTTTTGAGAGAGTGGCCAAGGAAGCCTGGGACTTGCAGGTTGAAGGCAATCCTTTGTTCGTGGTCATGAAGAAGACCCAAAATGCTAAGAAGCTGCTGAAATAGTGGTCCAAAGAAGTCATAAACTTGAAGAACAGAATAGCTACAACTAAAGAGGAGTTTGAGGAAGCAGCGATGGAAGCCAGAGATGAACCTAGAAATGAGGACAAAGCAAAGAATTGGAATCAAGCCGAAATCAAGCTCAGAAGAATCCTCAAGGCCGAGGAAGTGCAATTGTGACAAAGGAGCAGAATTCAGTGGATTAATGATGGAGATCTAAACACTAGACTATATCACTCTGCTGTCTGGAAAAAAGGAAATGAAGGAGACGGTACATCAAGTCATAAATGAGCAAGGAGAAGTGGCCGAGAATAGGGAAGATTTATCTGTCCACATCACCATTTTCTTTCAGCAGCTTTACAATCAGGGAGAGAACCATGTTGGTAGTTTACACTAACGAGTTTCAATCATTAAAAATGATCTTTTACTCAACTAGCTATATCCCACAAGTATACGAGAGTAGTTGTAGTCGAGGTCGAACACAAGGAGCGTTGGTTAGTTAGGCGCAAGAGTTATGATTTTCAATAATCTAGATCGTTGTACACAAGATGGTTGGATTAGAACAACTAAATTATAGATTTAAAACAAAACAGTAAATTATCACTTAAGAAAGGTTAAGATTCAGATTTGGAAGGATCTTAGACTTGGGATTTCACTATCACATCATAGCTTATATTAAAATATGAATTTAAACATGTTAATTAACTTGTAAAGGAGGTTTGTAGTCATCACTCACCTCCCGGTGAAGTGATGACGATTTTAACTCCATACATCACTCTCGTGTATGTATTTCATTTCAAATCACAAACCTTGCTCCTCAACATAATCCCAGCCACTCTCGTGGTCAAGGAAAAGTTGCCAAAAGAGTAACTCCATACTCTCAAACACATCTTCTCAGATTATGAAAGAAAGCATAAAACATGCAAGTATGATGGCCAATCACACAAACAAGAATTTCAGATCTGAAACAACTCTTGGAAAATGCAAGAAACTAACATTTAGTACGAAATTCATATGTTCATACAAGCTATGACATGGGGGTTACTCTCCCATGTCTAAGATTTGGATTCTACTCGTCCATGATTATGTATTGCAGAAATGCTACCGAATTTTCAGAGTTTAACATGGTTTAGAGAAGGAAAATCTAGGAGAATTGAAAGTGTAACCCAAGAGAAGTAGAATTCCGTCTTGGGGACGAAATTCCACTCCTAAAGCTGCTCCAAAACGGACTGGCTCCTCTCCCGAGAAGCTGCACGAAGTTGGGGAAGCTTGGCTGCACCTTGGAGAAGACAATGGAGAAGAAGAGAAGAAGAAATGGACTCCTTTGGCAAGAAACCACCTCCTTTCCCCTCAAAATCACCCTCCTCTGCTCTAGACTTGCTCTGGGACGAGAGAACTTCTGCAAATGACCGTCCGTAACCGCCCATTAAGTTCCCCCTTCGTTTTAAACAAAAACTCGTATTTTACAAAATGCTGAAACTGCAGGTGCACGACGTGCACTTCAAAGTGCACGCCGTGCAACTTTCCAGAAACTTTCTTCTGGCTGAAATTCGCAGGTGCACGACGTGCACTTTTGGTGCACGGCGTGCACTTTGCTGCTCTGGGCTGTTGTGTATTCTGATCATAACTTTCAGTGTGTAGGTCCGATTTACATGCCGTAAAAAGTGGTATTTGCGTAATTTCGAACTTCAAAACATGTAGATACTTGAGGAGTGATCCAATAAGAGATAATATGATATATTCCTCATAATTTCATTGCAATATGTAGTACCTACAATCCAAACCATGAGACAAGTAAGAATAGATAAAAATATAGAATCTAGCATGAATGAGAGTGATAATTGAGTCAAAACAACATGGATATGCAACCAAATATGATCCAAAAGGTGATATGATTTGTGCACATCAAATCCCCCTAAGCTTAAACCATTGCTTGTCCTCAAGCAAAAAGAGCATAGAAACACAAATGAAGGAATTTTCAAGCTCATGCATAGATCAAATGAAATGAAAGATGTGTATAAGACCAAACCAACCATGATCAACATGTTTATACTCATAGACATCCATTCAACTTAAACACCCAAGAAAGAGATTTTTAGTTTAGCAGGGGTGGTCACAATTAAATGAATCAATCAATTAAACAACATTAAGTAAAATTTGGATGACCAAGCCAAGTAATTAGTGGATGTGCAACTCAAACTCTCAACTATTAAGGATACAAAAGATGAAATATTAGTTAAAATTAACAATTTTAGTTGTACTCTCCTTCTCAAAAGTGATATGATAATGGATTATGGGTTCCGACACTCGGCTGCTAATGTAGGCTTATGCACACATGGAATGTCGGTTGGGGTATTTTACCCTCTTTTAAGACATACCACCTAACCATCATGGCCAGATCGGACTTACACTAGGCTAGCATGGTATGTGGGCGGTTTAGCCATCTTTTATGGGGTATAAATATGAGATAAGCCAAAAGAAATTTTAATTTTTTTTTCAAAAGATAGGAGAGTCAACTAAATTGCAACATTAGCTAGTTTTCATTCATTTGTTTTGAAAAGTTTTCATTAAAAGAGTGGTTGAAAATGCACTAAGAGCTTGGCAAGGGCATCTCGTATTCCAAATGATGTTGTAAAGTTGATTTACTCACAAAAATTGAGACCATTACATGTTTTAAGCAATCAAGGATGTGAAAGATGAATGTTCAGGCTAGAAGCATAAACCAAGGTTAAGCACATGTTGATGGCCAAAATGTTTCATTTGATTAATGCATGCCTTTTACAATTTCTCCAAATGATATTTCTCATCAAAAGAGGACAAATAGTTAAGCATAGGAGTTCTATCCACATATAAAAGATAAACATCATATCATACTAGATTTTCCACAAGAAGCACAGAATTGAAAACAAAAGACTGAAATGTGAACACAAAACAAAAACAAACGACAAGAAGCAAATAACTTGAAAGGGAAAAGCTAAAAGAACTAGGTTACCATCCGGTTGCTCCCCCCTAAGCTTGAAATCTACAGTGTCCTCACTGCATAAATCAAACTAAAAAGGTTGCAACCGGGTACCTCATCATGGTGGAAACATCAAAGTCCATGGAGGACCGGTGCTCTGATTTGCAGCTGGAAATTGTTGTGCTAAACATTGATGCCTCCTTGCAAATATGTCCTTGATTTGGGGCAAGCGAAAGCACCTATTAGCTACAGCAAGAATAGTCTTTTGTATGCCAATACTATTTGTCTTTTCATTCTCCTTTGAAGCATCATCAAAATATGAGTTGGGAAGAGTGTTCTCATTATAAAGCAATGCCTCATCTAGAATGTAAGGAGGAAGGACATGTGGCTTGCTTGAAGAATCAACATGTAGAGCATGTGTTGTATCTTTCTCCCCTTTAGTTTCAACTTCATAATCATCATGTATATCAACATCATCATACTTTGAAGGATATACTTCTATGACAACTCCATTCTTCAATGTCACCGGCCTGAAATATGTAGGATTTGTCTCCGGTGGACCAGGCAAGAAAGGTGGAAATTCTTCTTTGCTAGAAAGAGCTTGTACTTGTGGTTGTTGTGGCTGAATGAAATTTGGGTTGACATTGTTGTAGAAGTCCGGTGGAGTGTAGCCCATTGGAGAATAAATAGAAGAAGCATAACATGTAGAAGATGAGTGTCCAAGAAACCCACATGCATCACAAATAATTTTGGCAGCTTGAAATGGATGTGTGCTTAGCTTCTCAAACCTTTGTGATAAAGTGTCTAGCTTTGCTGCAATTATGTCTAGAGCATCAACCGTGTGATCTTCCACTTGCATTCTGAAAGTAGTATGTGAAAAAGATGGGTGGTAGCTTGTATCCGGACTCCATTGGTAATGGTTTGCTGCCATATCTTCAATAATAGCATAAGCTTCTCCATAAGATTTGTTCATTAGAGCTCCATTTGCAGCTGCATCAATAGACATCCTTGTATTGTAGCACAAACCATTATAGAAAGATTGCATTAGAAGCCAATTGCTTAGACCGTGATGTGGACAAAGATGTTGAAGATCTTTGAACCTCTCCCATGTATCATACAAGGTCTCTCCATCCCTTTGAGAATAATTTATGAGTTGAATCCTCAACTGTAAAGTTTTGCTAGGTGGAAAATATCTTGCCAAAAAGACCTTTAGAAGCTCCTCCCAAGTGCTGATTAACTTCTTTGGTAAGGTATAGAGCCATGCCTTGGCTCTATCTTTAAGAGAGAATGGAAAAAGAATTAGGCCTATCCCATCAGTAGGAACGCCATATATCTTTATGGTGTTTAGCAACTGCAGAAATTCAGCAATGTGGAGGTTTGGATCCTCCATTGGTGTCCCTCCAAATGCATTCAGTTGTAGCAATTACATGATGGATGGGCTGATAGAAAACTCCTCTGCCTCAAATTCTGAAATATTAATAGGCCCAATCATGTGCATTGCAGCTATACCAAAGTAGTCCTTAAGAGGAAGGTCATCCTCCTTGATTAGTTCTTTATGTGGATCTGGAGGATTAGGTGGATGTGGTGTATGTGGTATGGATGAAGGTGGTGGATATGAGGGTGTGGAAAAATGTGGTATGGGTGTTGGTGGTGAATTAGGTGTGGATGATGGTGATGTGGATGAATGATGCATGGGTGAATGTCATTTGGATGATGGTGACATGGATGATGGTTGTGTGGGTTTTGATTCCTCCATACATGTTTGGGTTTCACTCCTTCTTGCTCCATGAGGGCTGCAAACAGTGTGTTCATTTTCTGAATGTAGAGATATGCACAGTTCAAGGATCTTTTTATGAACACCCCATATGCTCCTGCAAATAAATAAGGCGAGTGAGATACAAAAACAAACATGGAAGATACAACAAATTATGATGATCATGATGAATTATGATTTATGGATATGATGGTGGATATGAAGGTTGTGATCTAGTCTAATTTACTTATCAACAACTCTTACTCTAACAGGAATACCGATGCTCCCCGGCAACAGCGCCAAAAACTTGTTGGTAGTTTACACTAACGAGTTTCAATCATTAAAAATGATCTTTTACTCAACTAGCTATATCCCGCAAGTATACGAGAGTAGTTGTAGTCGAGGTTGAACACAAGGAGCGTTGGTTAGTTAGGCGCAAGAGTTATGATTTTCAATAATCTAGATCGTTGTACACAAGATGGTTGGATTAGAACAACTAAATTATAGATTTAAAACAAAACAGTAAATTATCACTTAAGAAAGGTTAAGATTCAGATTTGGAAGGATCTTAGACTTGGGATTTCACTATCACATCATATCTTATATTAAAATATGAATTTAAACATGTTAATTAACTTGCAAAGGAGGTTTGTAGTCATCACTCACCTCCCGGTGAAGTGATGACGATTTTAACTCCATACATCACTCTCGTGTATGTATTTCATTTCAAATCACAAACCTTGCTCCTCAACATAATCCCAGCCACTCTCGCGGTCAAGGAAAAGTTGCCAAAAGAGTAACTCCATACTCTCAAACACATCTTCTCAGATTATGAAAGAAAGCATAAAACATGCAAGTATGATGGCCAATCACACAAACAAGAATTTCAGATCTGAAACAACTCTTGGAACATGCAAGAAACTAACATTTAGTACGAAATTCATATGTTCATACAAGCTATGACATGGGAGTTACTCTCCCATGTCTAAGATTTGGATTCTACTCGTCCATGATTATGTATTGTAGAAATGCTACAGAATTTTCAGAGTTTAACATGGTTTAGAGAAGGAAAATCTAGGAGAATTGAAAGTGTAACCCAAGAGAAGTAGAATTCCGTCTTGGGGACGAAATTCCACTCCTAAAGCTGCTCCAAAACGGACTGGCTCCTCTCCCGAGAAGCTGCACGAAGTTGGGGAAGCTTGGCTGCACCTTGGAGAAGACAATGGAGAAGAAGAGAAGAAGAAATGGACTCCTTTGGCAAGAAACCACCTCCTTTCCCCTCAAAGTCACCCTCCTCTGCTCTAGACTTGCTCTGAACGAGAGAACTTCTGCAAATGACCGTCCATAACCGCCCATTAAGTTCCCCCTTTGTTTTAAACAAAAACTCGTATTTTACAAAATGCTGAAACTGCCAGGTGCACGGCGTGCACTTCAAAGTGCATGCCGTGCAACTTTCCAGAAACTTTCTTCTGGCTGAAATTCGCAGGTGCACGGCGTGCACTTTGCTGTTCTGGGCTGTTGTGTATTCTGATCATAACTTTCAGTGTGTAGGTCCGATTTACATTCCGTAAAAAGTGGTATTTGCGTAATTTCGAACCCCAAAACATGTAGATACTTGAGGAGTGATCCAATAAGAGATAATATGATATATTCCTCATAATTGCATTGCAATATGTAGTACCTACAATCCAAACCATGAGACAAGTAAGAATAGATAAAAATATAGAATCTAGCATGAATGAGAGTGATAATTGAGTCAAAACAACATGGATATGCAACCAAACATGATCCAAAAGGTGATATGATTTGTGCACATCAAACCACAATAGTAGAATTGATGGTAGTATCTACCCTAGGGAAGTGGTCACAACAGAAATAAATGAAGACCTGTGCAGAGAGATAACGGAGGAGGAGGTTAGGCGTGTCTTGTTCTCCATTAGTCCTTCTAAGGCGCCATGGCCTGATGGAATGAACAACAAGTTCTATCAAGGTCTGTGGGATCATAACAAAGATGATCTAGTAAAGGCCATGAGGTGGCTTCATTAGGGGGGAATATGGTCTGATCTACTAACCATACTTTCATCAAGTTAATTCCTAAGGTGGAGGGGCCTAGGACGATCAACGACTACAGACCCATATCTTGCTGCTCCACGGTGTACAAGATATGGGCAAAAATTCTTGCCTGCAGACTCAAGAAGTGGCTTCCTAAGATAGTGTCTGAAGAACAATGTGCGTATATAGAAGGGTGCAAGATTGCAGACTGCTCCTTGCTCGCAGCCGAATCCCTAATGAGTTTCAACAACAAGAACTTGAATGGTAAAGCCTGTATAAAGATTGACCTTATAAAGGCGTACGACCATCTAAGATGGGACACCCTGTGGAGGATCATGTTGGCTATGGGGTTTAATGTCAGATGGATAGAGCTGATCAAGCAATGCATCACTACAACCTCATTCTCCGTCCTACTCAAAGGGGGCCCTGTGGGCTTGTTTAGAGCCTCAAACAGGCTAAGATAGGGGTACCCCCTCTCACCCCTTCTCTTCACCCTAGCCATGAAAGGACTCTCCACCATGATCAAGGACGTAGAGGAAAGATAGATCATAAGACCCTACAAGATTAGGGAAATCAAAGTGAAAACCCACCTCATTTTCACAGATGATGTGATGTTGTTCTCAACTGGCCATGCAAAGAGACTGAGGGAGTACAAGAAGCTGCTCCTGAGGTTCGGTAGGTCAACAAGGCTCTATATCAGTGACATCAAGTCACAAATCTTTCTCTTGAAATCTTGTGAAGGAATCCATGGGTCTACCAGTAGGCCTATTGCCTTCCAGGTACTTAGGCGTGCCCATTGCAGGAAGAAGAGGATACTCGAAGGACTTCCACATGTGTCTTGACAGAGTGAGACATAAGATCGCGGGCTGGTCAGGGATCCGTATGTCGATGGCGAGGCGTCTCCTTCTCACTAGATCTGTGATCCAAGCCATGGTGAGGTTCTGGTGCGAGATGTGCATCCTTCCCAATCCTACCATCAACAACATTACCAGAATGATCACGAGCTTCATATGGTGTGGTAAGGCTAGGGGCATCGCATGGGATACCATGACCAAATCCTTTAAAGAAGGAGGTCTCAACTTGATGAAGGTCGAAGACTTGGTTTTACAAAGCAACCAACGTAGACTCCACAAATTTCTCACTGAACAAGACGGGGTCTAGGTGAGGTGGATGAAGGCCAGATATGGAAGTATGCCTATAGCCCGGAACCATGCGTTGAGGATTTGGGATGGCCTGGTCTGGGCGTGGATCCAAACAGGGCACTTATACCGGGCGGATGGCAACGACTGTCACTCGCTGGTGAGCCAACAAAAATCGGGGATTTACACGGCTCGGGGGGCTCCCGTTCCCTGGTTCAGTCTGCTATGGCGCAAAGGCCACGTCCCTAAATGGAATGTGGTGTGTTACAAGGTTGTTATTGGGAAACACCTTACAAAGGACATACTTGTAAGATGGGGGATCCCAGTTAATCTGAAATGCCAATTCTGTGAAGAGGAGGAGACGTGCGCACACCTGTTCTTTGATTGCTCCAAGGCTAAGTACATGTGGGCGTTGTTGTGGCTGAAAAATGGATGGGGCCAACTTGTAGCTTCTAGTTTTGAAGATATGATAGAACAGATGAAGAACAAAGCAACAAATAGATATGAGGAGAGATTTGTAGGACTTTGTTGTACCAATATTTGCTTTAACATCTAGAAAGCAT
Organism: Alisma plantago-aquatica; assembly: GCA_963693085.1. NCBI lineage: Eukaryota > Viridiplantae > Streptophyta > Magnoliopsida > Alismatales > Alismataceae > Alisma > Alisma plantago-aquatica. The sequence continues at coordinate 539,232,408 of OY856411.1, read as the reverse complement.
GCAACCATAGTGTCCATGGGTGCGCAAATACTAGGGACATTTTCCATTTTGTCAAATTAGACTTGGAGCTGGCTTTCAAGGCCAAGAGAGGCATGTGTAAGGGTATGAGTCCCACAACTAGGTTATACTGGGGGTTTTTGTAGAGCACACCCTGTATACTCCACACTTTTTTGTAAGTTGTACATGATAGCGTAGCTATCTGGTTTCGTTTTTTGGCAATATACTTACCAATTTCCAAAAAAAAACATATAGAGGTTTGTCATCAGTTTCTTTATAACCAAATTGCCAAGAAGGATATATATATATATATATATATCACATGTGGACACCGAGAATCATCTTACAAACATTTTCACTAAACCTCTGGCTAGAGAGCAATTTACTTTTATTAGATAAAAACTACTTATAACTTCTCTTGATGATATTGACATACAATCAAGCAAGATGTTATCTAACCTATATTTTTCTTTCTTAAAAGTGATCATCTCATGGTTTCTCAGTGTTACAATTGACATGTTTTCATGCCTTGTTTTGCCTTTTTTTGGGGTATTTTTCACAACGAATGTTTTATCGCAAAATAGTACCCTATGATGAGTGAAATGTGCCTGAATATGTTTAAGATACATGGTAGGCTAGAAAACTACACTTATATACCACCCTAGATGCTTGGAATTAAATTTTTTAAGGTTTGACTTGGTTGACCATTTGGACGAGTTTATCCTACTAACAACTCGATTGATCACCATCTGAGATCTTAGCTGACTTGCCTATTCTATTGAGTTTCCAACCCATAGAACTCGACCGATTGTGCAACTAGACCAAACTAAAATAGGGTATCATCCAACTTTCTCCCTCTCAACTAGAAAAAAATCGACCGATCCCAAGCTCCAGTGCTCTAGTTCTCCAACCCTAGGTTCGACCTTCCTCTCCCAACCCTCATTTGGCCTCCCTTGGACCTTTGTACCTTGACCTAGGTAGCTAGACGACCTATTTGTGGTGATTTCTTTATCCTTTGGTGATCTTATCTTCCCCTTCTGCCTTCATGGCCTCAAATTAAAGGAAAAGAGTCATCCCTATTGGAGCACCATCTTCTTCATCTGCTCCTCACCCCATTTCCTATGAAGACACCTCATTCTTATCCTCTCAAGCTCTAAATCATTATAAGGAACTCCTTCCTAGAAATCCTTTCCCTTTTCAAGCTTTGTATGAACCTCGTTTCACCACGAGTGAGGTTATTAAGGAGGTCATTGAGGTGTTTTCAACCCATCACCTTAGTGCATTGTGTATAAAAATCCTATGCTACTCAAATTTTTTTCACTAGCACCAAGGAGGTCCATGAGTTTTATGCAAATCTCCAATGAAACTACACTACAAATGTGCCACCACTGGATACTACGGTAGTTCTGACTTCTATGATAGCCAGTACCAAATTTACCATATCTAAAGATTCTTGAATCTCTATTTTAATGGTACTGAGGTTACTGACTCATGAAGGTCCGACTACCCTGACTATTATGACATGCTTGACCCTAAGGCTTTCTACAAAATCAACGATCTTACACTTCCTGATATTCTTAAGTTTTTAAAGAAGCCCAATTCTCCCATAGGAAGAAGTCAACCCTACCATCCTCTTCCCATGATATCAAAAACCATCTTATTACATTGGTTGTTAACTACAATATCCATCTAAATATATATCAAACCAAGATTGCATAAAACACCATTATGATATTGTACTCTCTTTTAAAGAATATTGGGGTAAAGTGTTCTCACTACATTCTTCATCACATGACCTACTTTAACTCAGGGAAGAAAACCTCTGGCACCCATCCTCCTTATCCTGCCTTGATTTGTGGCCTCTTTGATTTTATAAATCAAAAATCCCTTTTTGATGATTTCCATTACAAATCTAGTAAGAAAGGAGTCAACATCAGTGAGACTAACATCAAGAAGACCTTTTTCCAACATCCCCTACCACTCCTGGAGCCTCCACCTCCACCCAGACTCCTCCACCACCCAGCCCTAACGCGTCTCTTTTAATGTATCAAATAAAACCCTCATGGGATATCTGATGCATCAATAGGTGTATAACCTTCAGGTTCAGTATCATCACCACCAAGACCTTTTCCATATCATGTCAACCATGAACCTATCATATAGCCATCCCTACCCTACCTACTAGGCATACCTTGGAGCTGACTAAGCCTCCTATGCATACATTCAGTTCTACCATGACCCGCCACCTCCTACTCCTTCCGCTACAACCCCTACTACTGATGGTGGACCTACCCCTACCCCTGCACCTGGTGTGTTTCCTCTGTTGGCACTGCCTATTCATCCTGCTGCCACTCTACTTGCTGGTTTTGATGGGACTTCTGTTCCTTCCTTTGAGAAAGTGAATGTATTACATGCATGTGGTATGTCCTAGGCTACGTAGAATGTCAGGAGGTCTGGTCATGCCTTTGGACCTCCAGATAATGAGGATATGTCAGACGAGGATGCTGCTAAGGATCCTGAGGATGCCGAGGATGATGGTTCTGAGTATGGTTTTGATGATGAATTTGATGGTTCTTTTGGTGATGATGGTGAGGCCACAATTTCTACCTCTGGTGCACCATCTGATGATGATGAGGACTACCAACTTATCGTAGATAGTGTCGATGTTTAGTTTTATAGTCTTTAGAGTGCTCATATACATACATACATACATACATACATACATCCCCACCCCCTCCGTCTCCTAGGGTTTCTCTGGCGTCAGACAGGGCGATCCTAAGAAGGACTGGCGGCCATGGCGACCTCTTCGAGGCAGGCCATCCCATCCACCCCACCAAACGCCCCTCCCAATACCTCATCCACATCCCAGCCACCAAAAAACCCTACCCTGGATAACCCTGAGAAGAACGACGGCAAACAGAGGAAACTTTGGATCGACGTCATGAAGAGAACCCCTGCACAAGAGAAGGAAACCTTGAGTTTCCCCAAGACAAAGAAAAAGGATGGCAAAGTGATCGTGGATTTAGACGCAGAAGAATACATACGTATGAAAGACGTCTGGGAATTCTCTGTATCTATTTACGTCATGGGAAAAAGGCCTTTTTATCAACATCTCCAAGCTTGGATTCGCAGGGTTTGGAACCCTAAAGGAGACTTTGATCTTCTATCAAAGGAAAATAGATTCTTCTTGATCCAGTTTTCCAATGCAGATGATAAGAAAACTTGTCTGAATAGCGGCCCACGCTGGTTTGATGGCCATCTCATCGTCGCTAAGCACTACCTTTATGGCGATGACCTAATAAAGGAAGACATGGCCACGCTCCCTATATGGATTAGAATCCCCTCAAACGGGAAGACATGGACAAGAAAGGCTACAGGCACGGTTGCCTCAGGAGTGGGGAAGGTCCTGCACGTGGAGACAAGATCTATGGAGACATCTGGCATAGACGAAGCAAGAGTTTTGGTAGAGATCGAAGCAGAAGAAGACACCCCGGACAAGGTCTGGGTTAACATACCAGGAAAAGAAGAGATATCTTTCTCTACAAAATATGAATACTTACCAAAAAAGTGCACTCACCGTTGTGCTTTTGGCCATGGAACTGATGATTGTCCTAGAACCGAGAAGGAAAACAAGGAGGACAAGGAGACCAGTGAGGGATTCCAAATACCCAAGAAAGTCTGGAAGGAGAAACAACCCACTGCAACAAACAAAGAGACCGACAAGGATACGGAGGAAGGAGAATTTTATGACCCACACCAAAGTTAACTAATAAGTATGATGATCATAACATTAATAAGTTAATTAAGTTAATTAAGTTGGGTTAAGTACACACAATTGCAATTAGTGCTTTGATCAGTCGTGACAAGCTAATAAGCATAATTTCTTGCTTCGAGGTCATAGTGGATTCTGTGATTTAAGTTTTGTAAAAAGAATCATTCGATTTAGACCCTCGAAGCAAAAGTTATAGCCTTTTTATTTTCCTTGGGCCTATAATTCAAATTTTCCAAGTATAGCCTTTTATTTTCCTTTTCCATTTCTCGTTTATCCCTTTCCCTTCATGCGATCGATTTACAGAGCAACCGCCTAGCGGTGCTCATCCAGACCGAGAAAGAGCAACAGGCGGGCGATTGAAGGGTGATTTCTTGGGCGCCCTTGGCTCTAATCCAACAACTTCTTCTCTTCTTTCTCAACCATCTTTCCCTTCTCCAACCTCGCCCCTAGCCGCAGCTCTAACCAGCCCTAGCCAGGGCGTCGGCCGGCTGACCTGTAGCAATAGCTGTGCGGCGCTCCAGCCAACAGCAGCAGCCATGACTCGATTGAGCAAGAAAGGAGGAGGAGCGGGGCAGTCCTTGGTTCCCAAAGCTCCAGAGTACCTTGAACCAGCAACAGAGCACCTAGGGCGGCACCCTTGTACCTGCGGCCAGCAGTAGTAGAAGCTGCACGAAGAAGCACCTAGGAGCTGCCCTGGGCGCGACTAGCAGCACCAAGCAATGCTCTTGATTATGTTTTGAGGTCTAGGCTTGCAACTGCAGCCACCCGCCCACCTAAGCTAGCTGCCTAGCAACCTGAACCAGCGGCAAGTAGCAGCAGGTCGTGGCTGCTGTGCGTGGCCTAGAGGGGGGCAATTTTGGTGCGCCAAGCAGCAGGGGATTGTCCCTTGAGTTCCGAATTTGAGAATCAAGCAAGGTTAGCTTGTATCCGCCATTCAACTACCAATAAAATTCTACTTGTCAGCCTGTAGCAGTGCGTAAAGCAATTTGATGCAACAGGAGTAGATTTCACTCACTAATATTTAACTCTCCAAATCGGAAATTTTTGGTAAATTACGCGTTTTTCATTGATAACATGCCTTGGGCAATATTTGGCGTTGCCCGACTTTTTATTTCATAAATTGTTTCTTTATGCTTTAATATGATTTGGATTAGCATCTGATCAGTGTAGATTGGACCAATGAATTTACATAGTTCATCGAAACCTAAATTGCTAAGTGTGAATGTTGAAATTTATAATACACGATCGATAATGGTACGGTTTGGGTATAAACCCAGACAATACATATTTTGTAAATTATCAGATGCACGATTTCAAAGAAAGTATGATAACATTAAAAATAAGCAATAAAACCTAGTTGCATGCTCCCTGTTATGTTTAATGTAAATGGATTTATATTTACATGAATTGGCACATTTCTCTCAAATATTATTAGAAAATCTCAATTATTGTTAATGATTCGAGTTATGATACGTAAGTAACTCTTAATTGAGTTATGTGATGCACAAATAAGGATTAGGGTTAATGTGCACGTTCTTTGAGAAATTTCAAATAATTGATAAATACTACAGATGATTTCTTATATGTGAAGTAAATTACTCTTATCAGTGCAATAAGATGTTCAATTGCATGAATTCAGAATGTATGTGCCAAATTAACATGAGTTTGGTTTAATTATGAATTTTCAATCTGCCTGCATGCATGATATACATATTACTCAGTATTTACAATGATTTTGAGTATACTGCTCTGTCAGTTTTAGAATATATCGTGTTGTGATTTGAACTGCAATCAAATAGATGGGGTAACTGAAACCCTAAGGATAGGGTGTTGCCATGTGATAAGTGAATGAGGTAACTGAAACCCTAAGGATAGGGTGTTCAATGATTCAAGTATTTTGATATCAAACTTCTCAGTATGAGATGTGGTGATGTTTAACAGTTCAATTGCATGATTTTAGTGTATAAAGTGCCAAATTGACATGCATTCTATTTATTTAAGAATTTTAGTCTGCCTGCATGTATATTATGATGATTACTCAGTATATTATAGTGTTTTGAATATACTACTCTATTAAATTGAGAATGATATTCATGTAGTGTTGTAAAGTTCAAGTAAATAGACTCCGTACCATAGCGATACCAAAATCAAGTATAAATGAGAAAGAGATACAATGCAGTAAGAGGTTTCTAGATTTAATAAAATATTAGAATAAGGGCCCTGACACCGTAGAACCCCTTTGAGAGGTCTGTGCCTTAGGGGTGAAATGACCTAACCCTGGCAGTGCGTCCAGTAAGGTCGGAGACTCGTGTCCAACACTAACCGGACGTCTCGGTGGCACGAGAGTACAGTTTGTAGTGTCCAACACTAACCAGACGTCCTGGTGGCACTAGAGAGCATTTTACAGTGTCCAACACTAACGAGACGTCCTGGTGGCACTGAGGTATAGAGAAGCGTGTCCAACACTTACCAGACGTCCTGGTGGCACGTCTTGACTCTCTGCCTGTGTACTCAGCGTAGAGGAGGAGTCAAGTTTACGACACCAAAAGGATGCTGAGGCCAGAGAGCCAGAGTTCCTGCAGCAGACCAGGACAACAGTCAGACTTAGCTATCCCGGGGTGTCGGCTAAGTCTTGTACGGTGGGATCGTAGTTCGCTATGAGTCTTCATATGTAGAGTACACTGCATATGATCAGGGCATAAGATAAAATATGTTCATATAGGTGCACAAAGTTTTAGTAAGTTAAAGAGTTAATAAAGATATGAGTTAGTTTCACAACAGTAGTTCTTTAAGTATTTTCTGTTAAATAATTGTATCTACAACTCTGCATTAATTGTTATCATAATGAAATGTTGACATCTTCTGTTGTTTAAATTAAATTGCTTAGACCTGCTCAGTGTAGTATTTTTTGCATATTATTCCAAATAATAAACATAAATGAGTTATCTGTGATGGTTGGTGAAATTCTATTCACTGAGCCAGTAGCTCACCAACCTACTGAAACATTTTTCAGGTTAACGTCAGCATGAGGAGGCTGAAGGATCGTATCACCCGTGTACATAGAAGGTAGTTAGTAGATAGTTAGAGGTCTCTTAGTCCTTTCCCCTCGGTCCTTGGGCATGTGGTGGGTTAGAGAGAGAATTGGTGAAATATGTAGTTAGTTTTCCATTATCTGCTGTGTTTTATAGTCTACATAAGAAATGTAGTATGTCACGTAAATTTGTTTTTCTTCTTAGTATGGTTAATGGAAAGTCGCTTCTGCAATTTTATTTTCATTTGATGTTATTCAAGTTTTATGGTTTTCATTTAAGTTAATCTAAGTGATCAAGAAAAGAAAAAGTTAAGAGTGATTTACCGAGTGTGACTCCCCAGTCTTCGGGGTCATTAGAGATGGCACGGGGGTTGGGGCGTCACAACATCTTTGGTATCAGAGCATAGGTTGAGTACATAGTTACTCTAAGTCAAGGTCAGGGGACGATAAGAGACCAATAGGATTAGGACTTAAGTGTCTTCCTTCTAACTGCAATTTTCTAACAGGAAGTGTTCTGTTATACTATTGCAGATGGAAGGAAGAGGACGTGGTCACGAGAACCAAGTAAAGAGCTTATGTTGAATCCTTAGGGATCATTAGGATCGAAAGATAGAGTTATAAGTGAGGTACATAGAAAGTGATGTGTCTTTATCTCTGGGAGGTCTGAGTGTTTAGATACCCTGGCCAGGTATCTGAGTACTTAGATTGACCAGTATCAAACTACTCTGTCTATTCTTCCCTGAATACCCTGGCCAGGTATGCAGGGGAAGGATAGGCTAGAGAGAAACCCTAGAAATCCTTGGGTTAAGAAACCAGAAATTAATGTAGGAGTAAGAGATTAAGCATAGGATGTGATACAACTTATGTTTTATAGTGCTTATTTGATTGGAAATCACTAGAAATGCTCTTATATGTATGGATTTAGATTTTCAGTTTGTAGAATAAATATGATTCTTTTATATTGTTGTGTGTCATGAAGTGATTTATTTATTGTTTATATTCTTTGTATTAGGTAGACCAGAAGTTATGTTTAAATAAGTTTGCCCTAAGTGGATATTCTTTCCACATGTTTGAGATCAATAGGAGTTGGTTAATCCTTAGTAGCTCTTGGCTTCAGGACTGTAGGTTCGGCCTGGTCCGGCTGACAAGATGCGTTACTGGGATCTAACAACTCCTATAAACAATATAATAAGAATAGACTCTGGATAAATTAGACCCATATCATAGTAAGAATGTGCATACGCTAAGATGTTGAGATATAAGGGAAAGATTAGAACTACTAAGAATTAGTTGGAATTGATATCAGAGGCCCAACGTTGAAGCCTCATATGAGCAATCCTTAATTGGAAATAAAGGAACATGATATAAGGTTCAGATTAAATTTAATGATTAGTATTATATGAACTCTAAATATGAGAATATGGAAAAGATATGAGAAAAGTATGTAAGGGCTAAGATAGTAAGAATCAACCATGGAATGGATCATGTAATAAAGTAAAATACTTTGATGTACTTCAAAGCAAAGGGAAAATAGAAGAAAAGAGTTAAGTATACAATAAGTACATAGAAATCAAGAGCCTTTGAAAGAATTAGATGAATATGTAAATCATAAGACCAGGACAAGAAACTTAGTTGAATCAAAGGAAATGTTAGAAATGATCATCTTGATTAAGGAATGAGGATTACATGACATAATTGAGAGTATGGAATGTATATCTTTATTATAAAGTTTAATACATTCATACATACTACCTTTGGATTCTAAGTCTCTATAGACTAACAAACTAGTTCCTAAAATAAAGAATAAATGTGTAATTTATGAAATGAATGAATCATATATGATGATGAAACCCTAGCAAGGTAAATTGAGAATGTAATTTATCTGAATGTTCAAGTAAGAGAAACAAAATTTCAGTGATAAGATAAGGAAGCTTTAGTAAAACTTATGGGATCCAAAGTTTGAATTTCCAATTAAGGGAGCAACGTCACATCACAATAACACTATGTTATTGATAAGGACCAAACCCTAGAATGTTTAGGGTTTTAGTAGTTCAAGGGATGTCTCTAGTGATTTGACCTTGAATACTAGCATCTCTATAAAACAAGATCATGAGATTTGCACTATGAAAGGTAAGCTAGTACTAATAAAATCTAGGGTTTAAAGGTAGCTAATTTGAAAGGTAGATAAACAATATGAAAATGACTCAGAGAAAAGAGTAAGATATAAATTTGAAATGTAACAAATGTGTTTTGAACAAAAGGAGAAATATAATATAAGTGAAGTGTGTTATGAAATAAATTCTTATAGTAGTAACAAGAAGTAAGTAGCATAGAATGAGGAGTTACTGCTGTAGTTCATGCTCTTAAGACATGACGCCACTATCTTTATGATGTGACGATAGATTATTACCCTGGAAAGGCGAATGTAGTAGCTGATGCCCTCAGCTGGAAGTTAAGTTCAACAGCTGATGCATTCTCTATGGCATGTTTCAAGAGAGACTTGCTAGTAGAGATGAGGGATTTGAACTTAGACTTAGGGGTGACAGAACAGAGTGGTTTCATTGCACAGATGCAAGTCAAGCCTTCTTTTTATGATCAAATCAAGGAACTTCAGCAGAATGATATTGACTTACAACAGATCATGCATGATATGACAAAGGGAAAAAGACCAGAGTTCAGGTTTTCATATGATGGATTGTTGTATCAGCATGACAGGTTATGTGTACCTGGAGACAGTGATTTGAAAGAACATATTCTTGAGGAAGCACATGCATCGATGTACGCCATGCATCCAGGTAACACTAAGATGTACATGAATATCAAGGAGTTGTATTGGTGGTCAGGTATGAAAAAGGATGTAGCCGAGTATGTGGCTAGGAGTAGTGTGTGCCAGCAGGTCAAGGCTGAGCATCAGAAACCTGCAGGTACCTTGTAATCTCTTCCTATACCAGAATGGAAATGGGAGCATATCACAATGGATTTTGTGATAGGGTTGCCCAGGACACCTAGAGGTTGTGAATCGATATGGGTGATTGTGGATAGACTAAGTCTGCTCACTTTCTTCCTGTTAAGTTAACCTATGATGTTCCAAAGTTGGCTAAGATATACGTGGATGAGATAATCAGGTTGCATGGTATTCCAGTTTCAATTATATCAGATAGAGATCCTAAGTTCACATCCAATTTTGGAATCTGTTGCATCGTGCTTTGGGCACAAAGTTAAGATTCAATACAACTTTTCACTCGCAGACGGATGGTCAGTCAGAGAGGACCATTCAGACTCTTGAGGACATGCTGACAGCATGTGTCTTGCATTTTACTGGAAGTTGGGAAGAACACTTGAGCCTTATAGAGTTTGCATACAATAATAGTCACCATTCCAATCTTGGTATGGCCCCGTATGAAGCTCTGTATGGCAGACAGTGTAGATCACCCATATGTTGATACGAGGTGGGTGAAAAGCAGATTCTTGGACCAAAGATAGTGGATTTGACCACTGAAAAGATTAATGTGATTAAAGAGCAGTGGAAAGTTGCACAGGACAGGCAGAAGAGCTATGCTGAGAAGAGACGTAGACCTCTTGAGTTTGAAGTTGGTGATGAAGTATATCTGAAGGTTTCACCATGGAAGGAAGTGATGAGGTTTGATAAGAGAGGCAAACTGACTCCTAGGTTTATGGACCTGTATCCTATCATTGAGAGGATTGGACTTGTAGCCTACAGGTTGGATTTGCCATCCGAGTTCGCTAATATACATGATGTGTTTCATGTATCGATGCTGAAGAAGTGTTACCCTAGTACAGAGAAGATAGTAGACCTAGAACCTACACAACTCAGGAAATATGTGTCCTATGTTGAAGGACTAGTACAAATAGTTTATTGGAGGATTAAGAAACTCAAGAATCACGAGGTACCGTTAGTAAAAGTTCTGTGGATGAATCATAACTTAGAGAAGTCACGTGGGAGCTTGAGTCAGAGATGCGTAACCAATTTCCTTTTCTCTTTTAGGAATTTTGGGATGAAATTCTTATAAGGGAGGGAGATTGTTATGACCCACACCAAAGTTAACTAATAAGTATGATGATCATAACATTAATAAGTTAATTAAGTTAATTAAGTTGGGTTAAGTACACACAATTGCAATTAGTGCTTTGATCAGTTGTGACAAGATAATAAGCATAATTTCTTGCTTCGAGGTCGTAGTGGATTCTGTGATTTAAGTTTTGTAAAAAGAATCATTTGATTTAGACCCTCGAAGCAAAAGTTATATCCTTTTTATTTTCCTTGGGCCTATAGTGCAATTTTTCCAAGTATAGCCTTTTATTTTCCTTTTCCATTTCTCGTTTATCCCTTTCCCTTCATGCGATCGATTTACAGAGCAACCGCCTAGTGGTGCTCATCCAGACCGAGCAAGAGCAACAGGTGGGCGATTGAAGGGTGATTTCTCGGACGCCCTTGGCTCTGATCCAACAACTGCTTCTCTTCTTCCTCAACCGTCTTTCCCTTCTCCAACCTCGCCCCTAGCCGCAGCTCTAACCAGCCCTAGCCAGGGCGTCGGCCGGCTGACCTATAGCAATAGCTGCGCGACGCTCTAGCCAACAGCAGCAGCCATGACTCGATTGAGCAAGAAAGGAGGAGGAGTGGGGCAGTCCTTGGTTCCCAAAGCTCCAGAGTACCTCGAACCAGCAACAGAGCACCTAGGGCGGCGCCCTTGTACCTGCGGCCAGCAGCAGTAGAAGCTGCACGAAGAAGCACCTAGGAGCTGCCCTGGGCGCGGCTAGCAGCACCAAGCAATGCTCTTGATTCCGTTTTGAGGTCTAGGCTTGCAACTGTAGCCACCCGCCCACCTAAGCTTGCCGCCTAGCAACCTGAACCAGCGGCAAGTAGCAGCAGGTCGTGGCTGCTGTGCGTGGCCTAGAGGGGGGCAATTTTGGTGCGCCAAGCAGCAAGGGATTGTCCCTTGAGTTCCGAATTTGAGAATCTTGGCTTCTATCCACCATTCAACTACCAATCAAATTCTACTTGTCATCCTGTAATTTGATGCAACAGGAATAGTAAAAAGTTAATCCAAGGTAGAAGACTAACTGAAATCCGCCCGGAAATAGGCCCCTGACACATTTTCAGACGAATCCGGAAATCCCAAATGGCTGTGAGTAGATTTCACTTACAATCTAAGATTTAACTCTGCAAATCGGAAATTTTTGGTAAATTACGCGTTTTTCACTGATAACCGGCGTTGGACAATATTTGGCGTCGTCTGACTTTTTATTTCATAAATCATTTCTTTATGATTTAATATGATTTAGATTAGCATCTGATAAGTGTAGATTGTACCAATGAATTTACATAGTTCATCGGAACCTCAATTGCTAAGTGTTAATGTTGAAATTTGTAATACATGACTGATAATGGTACAGTTTGGGTATAAACCCAGGCAATACAAATTTTGTAAATTATTAGATGCACGATTTCAAAGAAAGTACGATAACATTAAAAATAAGCAATAAAACCTAGTTGCATGCTCCCTGTTATGTTTAATGTAAATGGATTTATATTTACATGAATTGACACATTTCTCTCAGATATTATTAGAAATTCTCAATTATTGTTAATGATTTGAGTTATGATACGTAAGTAACTCTTAATTGAGTTATGTGATGCACAAATCAGGATTAGGGTTAATGTGCACGTTCTTTGAGAAATTTCAGATAATTGATAAATACTACGGATGATTTCTTATATGTGAAGTAAATTACTCTTATCAGTGCAATAAGATGTTCAATTGCATGAATTCAGAATGTATGTGCCAAATTAACATGAGTTTGGTTTAATTATGAATTTTCAATCTGCCTGCATGCATGATATACAGATTACTCAGTATTTACAATGATTTTGAGTATACTGCTCTGTCAGTTTTAGAATGATATCATATTATGATTTGAACTGCAATCAAATAGATGGGGTAACTGAAACCCTAAGGATAGGGTGTTGCCATGTGATAAGTGAATGAGGTAACTGAAACCCTAAGGATAGGGTGTTCAATGATTCAAGTATTTTGATATCAAAATTCTCAGTATGAGATGTGGTGATGCTTAACAATTCAATTGCATGATTTTAGTGTATAAAATGCCAAATTGACATGCATTCTATTTATTTAAGAATTTTAGTCTGCCTGCATGTATAGTATGATGATTACTCAGTATATTATAGTGTTTTGAATATACTACTCTGTCAAATTGAGAATGATATTCATGTAGTGTTGTAAAGTTCAAGTAAATAGATTCGGTACCATAGAGATACCAAAATCAAGTATAAATGAGAAAGAGATACAATGTAGTAAGAGGTTTCTAGATTTAATAAAATATTAGAATAAGAGCTCTGACACCGTAGAATCCCTTTGAGAGGTCTGCGCCTTAGGGGTGAAACGACCTAACCCTGGCAGTGCGTCCAGTAAGGTCGGAGACTCGTGTCCAACACTAACCGGACATCTCGGTGGCATGAGAGTACAGTTTGTAGTGTCCAACACTAACCAGACATCCTGGTGGCACTATAGAGCAGTTTACAGTGTCCAACACTAACCAGACGTCCTGGTGGCACTGAGGTATAGAGAAGTGTGTCCAACACTTACCAGACGTCCTGGTGGCATGACTTGACTCTCTGCCTGTGTACTCAGCTTAGAGGAGGAGTCCATTTTACGGCACCAAAAGGATGTCGAGGCCAGAGAGCCAGAGTTCCTACAGCAGACCAGGACAACAGTCAGACTTAGCTATCCCGAGGTGTCGGCTAAGTCTTGTACGGTGGGATCGTAGTTCGCTACGAGTCTTCATATGTAGAGTACACTGCATATGATCAGGGCATAAGATAAAATATGTTCATATAGGTTCACAGAATTTTATTAAGTTAAAGAGTTAAGAAAGATATGAGTTAGCTTCACAACAGTAGTTCTTTAAGTATTTTCTGTTAAATAATTGCATCTACAACTCTGCATTAATTGTTATCATAATGAAATGTTGACATCTTCTGTTGTTTAAATTAAATTGCTTAGACCTGCTCAGTGTAGTATTTTTTGCATATTATTTCAAATAATAAACATAAATGAGTTATCTGTGATTGTTGGTGAAATTCTATTCACTGAGCCAGTAGCTCACCAACCTACTGAAACATTTTTCAGGTTAACGTCAGCATGAGGAGGCTGAAGGATCGTATCACCCGAGTACATAGAAGGTAGTTAGTAGATAGTTAGAGGTCTCTTAGTCCTTTCCCCTCGGTCCTTGGGCATGTGGTGGGTTAGAGAGAGAATTGGTGAAATATGTAGTTAGTTTTTCATTATCTGCTGTGTTTTATAGTCTACATAAGAAATGTAGTCTGTCACGTAAATTTGTTTTTCTTCTTAGTATGGTTAATGGAAAGTCTCTTCCGCAATTTTATTTTAATTTGATGTTATTCAAGTTTATGGTTTTCATTTAAGTTAATCTAAGTGATCAAGAAAAGAAAAAGTTAAGAGTGGTTTACCGAGTGTGACTCCTTGGTCTTCGGGGTCATTAGAGATGGCACGGGGGTCGGGGCGTCACAGAGAAATCCTAAACCCTGATGCCAACCCATACAGTGTGCTAAGCGATTCAGATCATGAAGAGAAAGAAATAATAGAATCTCCGGTGAAAGAGAAAGTCCCACAAACCCCACTGAAGGAAAAAGGAAGCCAATCGAAGTCTAAAGGAGGTGAGAAGGGAAAAGAAAAGGAGCCCATAAGGCGAACCAGGAACAACAAGAAGACTTAAATGTCTGTTCTTACCTGGAACGTCAAAGGCATCAACAAGATCACAAAAAGAAGGGAGGTTAGGAACTGGATTAGCTCCAGTGGAGTCTCTTTAGCAACAATTATTGAAACAAAAATAAAGAGATGCAACTCAAATTATACTGAAACAATTTTTCCGAGGGGTTGGTCCCATGTAAATAACCTGGAGGAAGTTGATCTAGGATGAATATGTCTTGGATGGAATCCAAATATATGGGAGGTCCATATTCACAAAAAGTCGGATCAGATGATTACTGCTTAATGCACTAACAAAGGAGGTCTAAAGATGGTTTTCTCTAAAATCTACGCTTTCAACCACCACAACCAAAGACAGAGTTTATGGTGGGACATTATCGATCTATCTAAGGCCATTAATGATCCTTGGATCCTAATGGGGGATTTTAACAATGTCAGACTCCAAGAGGAAAAGAAAGGAGGTCGTCTTGTTAAGGAAGCAATTATTAAATCTTTCAACTATGCAATCAATAAAGCTGAGTTATGCGAGCTACCTATGACTGGAGAAGAAGTGTTCACGTGGAACAATGAAGGTAAACCTGAGAAATGCATTGCAAGCAAATTAGACAGAGCCCTAGTCAACCCAACATGGCTCAACTAACTACCAACTGTTCAAATCAAAGTAGCCAGTGTCGACATTAGCGACCATGCTCCACTCATAATGCAACTTAACGAAAAGGAAAGGAAACCTCATCCTTTCAGATTCGTGAATTTCTGGACTTCATGGAAGGGGTACAACGAGATCCTAGAAGAAGCCTGGAAAATAAAGGTCAAAGGTAACCCGATGTTCATCTTTGCTAAGAAGCTTATGTATCTTAAACAGAAACTAAAAGTCTGGTCCAAGGAATATGTTAATATTCCAAATCTACTGGAAGGTACAAGAAAGGACTTAATCAGAGTAAGAAGTCTACTTTTGATAGAGCCTCTAAACAACAACCTAATCAAAGAAGAACTAAGTCTTAAAAAGATGCTGGAAGATCTCAAAACGGCTGAAGAAAAGTTCACCTAGCAAAGAAGTAGACAAAGATGGATCTCAGATGGGGATCGTAACACTAGCTTATATCACAGTGCCATGAGGAAAAGGGAAGCTCAAAATTCCATCACTGAATTAGTCACACCAAATGGATATATGGTGAACAGCCAGCGGGACCTTGAAATTCAAGCTACTGATTTCTATACAAACCTCTACAATAAACCCTTGAACGATCAACTGAAGGAAGACGAAGAGCTCAAATGGAGAGAGAAACTCAATAATACTCACAACACTTTCCTGTGCAGGCCTATTACTGAAGAAGAAGTCAAAGAAGCCCTCTGGAGCATAGGCACGGAGAAATCCCCAGGCCCAGACAGATTTAATTCCCACTTCTACAGAGAAGCTTGGAACACAATCAAGGATGACCTATATAAGAGCATCAAATGGATCATGGATGGAGGAGCAATGCTGAGGCAAGTAAACCATGCTTTCCTGGTTCTTGTACCGAAGAAGAAAACCACCATGTCTCTTACTGATTATAGACCAATTTCTTGCTGCAATGTCCATTATAAAATCCTAACCAAAATCCTTGTTGAACGCCTGAAAGTGGTCCTCCCGATCCTCATCTCGGAACAACAGGGTGCATTGATTATAGGCAGAAGTATAGCAGATTGTAGTCTCCTTGCAGGAGAATTCACAGAAGACTTTGGGGTCAAGCGAGGGCACAAGAAGGTTGGTATGAAACTAGATGTCTCGAAAGCTTTCGACAGCGTGCGCTGGGACAAGCTCTGGTGGATTATGAATCATTTGGGATTCAGAGACAGCTGGATAAATGTAATCAAGCAATGTGTATGCACTCCTAGCTTCTCAGTTCTAGTCAATGGCACCCCGAATGGCATCTTCAAAAGCACCAATGGCCTTCGACAGGGAGATCCACTACACCGCTCTTATTCATGATCCTTATGGAGTTCTTCACCCAACTGATGAAGGAAGCCGAAGCAAAGAAAGAAATCAAAACCTACATAGTTCATGGTATAAAAGTCCGGAGTCATCTAATATTTGCTGATGACGTTCTCATCTTCCTTGAAGCCAAACCACACTACTTAACCAACCTCAAAAGGATCCTCCTCAAGTTCAGCAAGTAAACTGGATTGCACATCAACCAACATAAGTCTCAGCTGTTCATGTCAGACAACTCCATGCATTTAAAAGACGCCATTGAAGAAGTTCTAGAGATCGAATGTAGCACCTTGCCCACGAAATACCTGGGATTCCCCCTGGCAGGTGGCAACCTGCAGATCAAAGATTTCATAGATTGTACAGACAAATTGGAAAACATGATAGCTCGCTGACCTATAACCAAAACCTCGATGGCTGGAAGAATTGTCCTCACCAAGACATCCATTGAAGGACTGTTGATCTACTGGGTACAACAAGGGGAAATACCAAACGCTATTCTAGATCGTATGGAGATGACAATCTCGAATTTCATTTGGGCCGGAGGTACCCACCCAATGAAATATGCAAGATTGGCACTCCCGAAGGATGAAGGAGGTGTGGGTCTCAGAACTCCACATGAAATAGCCAACTGGGCTACTGTAAAAAGAATCTTTTCTTACAACCATGGAGTTTCTCCTTGGGCAAGGTGGATGAAGGGAAGATATCCTAAAGGGCTTGATTTCGTGCCTAACACCAGAGAAGGATACTCAAGGGTGATCAACAGAATGATGACGATCTGGCAGCAAATAAAACATCTCTTCACTATACATAGAGGCATATGGATACAAAACGACTTGAGCAGAGACACTTGGGATTTGATACGCAACAGAGGTGAAGGCATTTGTAATAAATACATCTGGACCAAGTATGAAGTTCCTAAATGGTCTATGAGCCTATTTAGGGTGGTGAATGACTCACTGGCTACAACGGACAAATTAGAGAAATGGTATCCAGGAACCATCAACAAGTGCTACTTCTATGATGGAATTGAATCACATGAAAACCTTTTCAAAACATGCCCTTTTATCAAGGAGTTATGGAGCTCGGTTAGCATCAACACTGAATCAACTCTCATACAGCTTCGGAAACCAAATGAGATGATCATGCTTTTGGGAAAGGGTACATGTCAGAGAAAGAAAAAATTACTTCTTCTCTATTCAGCCACTGTCTTCCATACTTGGAAGGAAAGGAACGAAATAAAGCACAATTCCAAAAGGAAAAGTATAGAATCAATTAGTAAAAAGATTTGTAAAGATTACAAAAGTAGACTCAATGTATAGGGAGTGAGTCCAGTTTCAATTTGTTACAAGTTTGTTTTTCTTGTAAAGAGTATAGTAGCGTAGGTGGGCTACTATGTACTTGGACCTAACTTTGTTAGGGTCTTTGGAATAAAATTTACCCAATTTCGATACATACATACATACATACATATATATATATATATATATATATATATATTGTAGACTATCATGTATTACACATTTGGGCACTGTGTACCTGAGGCATACTATGTTATCATTTCATTGTTTCTCATTATTTTGTATTTTTATTTTGAGAGGACATGTTTAGTGTTGTAATCCTAATCTCATGACCTTAACTCTTTGATTCTCTCTATCTTATGAGTTATTGGTGTGTTTTCTATAGTTTTATAATGACATTGGATTGCTTGTCTCTCTGCCTTATCTTTGTTTGGTATGTGTTGTATGTGGTTGTTTGTTTAGCTTTGTCTTGTGGAGAATACATGTGATTTTTATCTCTTCTACCCCCTACCTTTTTGATAATGCCAAAAGGGGGAGAATTGTGAGATCAACTACATTGTTTTATTACTTATATGATCCTTTTCTTGTTAATTATCTACATATCATGTGACTTGTTAGAGGACCATATAGTATATGTATGTGCTATGGTTATTTGTGGAAAGACTAACCATTAATGCATAGGTAAGCATGAATTGAGGGGGGAGCAATTCATGTATTCCCTTGCAATTTACAACGTAAATGTTTAACTCTCACATCCTTTCTCAAAGGTAAAGGTTTACATTTATCATCCTTTTCAATATGTTGAGGAATGGTTTGTCATTATCAAAAGGGGGGAGCATGTTGATCTAAGTGTTGCACATTGTCCATATTCTGATAATGAATTAGCCGCTCCATTCATATGTTTCTAATATGTTTGCTTGATATTGATTTCAGGAATTAGGTACATGAAAAAGATCAAATCTACCAAGCCATAGCTTGTTCTAGAACAAGTCAAAAGTAATGCAAATGCACTTTTGTGGAAAACACTCCAAATCACCTTAGAAGATTTTTGTAATCATTTGTATTGATGATATGCCTTGTAACTAAGATAAGAAAAAATTAGGAATCCTTAATTCAGACATTTGATCACTCAAAAAGATTTTTCCAAAATTCATTATAGGTTGTTTGTCGGTCGAGATTCAAACTCGACTGATCCCTTGATGGATTTTAGAGAATTCTTTGGTTAGGTCGAGTTTGGCACTCACAAAACTCGATCGATCATTGCACACAACAAAACTAATTTCAAGAAATCGACTGAGTTGCACACAAGATAAACTCGATCGACACTTCAAATTGGCTTAGTCGCACAGTGCAATCGGTCAAGTTACCTTTATGAAAAGTCAACCAAATGCATGGTATGGAATGTGTAGAGAAAGTGATTTTAGCTGTTGGGGAGTTGCAAAACTCAAAATTATATCTGTTGCAATCCTAAAAATTTCTAGAAAATATTCCTAAGAATTCCTACCATCTAGTGGGCACCCCCAATTATAAATAGGACCTCTTGGAGTTCATTCAAAGGTTTCTCATTCATGCTATTCAAGGTCCTTGCTATAGTTGAGTGCTTTTAGTCCTCTTGAGCCCCTTTCTCTCTCTTGATTACACTTCAATTTATCCATATGAGTGAGATAGGATTTGGGTGAGATAACTACTTCATTGTATGCTTCTAAAGCTCTCAAACCTTCTTTTTTCCCAACCCCATTCTTCAAGATCAAGTTGGTGAAAGTATATCCAAGTGAAGGAGAAGGTGCAAGTTTCTTCAAGTTGTAGAAGATGGTGCATAAATCTTCTTTGAGTGAAGGAGGAGGACAAGGCTAAATATCTAGGAGTAGAGTGGGTAAATACTTCAAGGCTAAAGACTCATTGCAAAGAGGAGATCTCCTTGACGAAGGTGTCCAACTGCTTGTAAGAGTGGGTAAGACCTTGATAAGGTAGAAGACTCTAGATATGAATAGGTAAGACCTAGGTTGTAAGGTTATTGGATCCCTTGACCTCAAAGGGAAGCTGGGTATCCTAGTCCCAGGAAAGGAAGGTCAATTGTATGTCTTATAATGGAATATAAGTATACATAGGTTGTAAAATTCTAGGACTTGACCTCTCTAGGTAGTGGACTGACTCTCTTCTAGTTTGGAGAGTGGAACCACTCTAAACAGTTTGTTCAAGTGATTATTTCAATCTCTCTCATCCTTTCTATGCATTTTTAGATTTCCATCAAATTTAATATTTGTAATTGTGCCTAGTTGAAGTAACTTCAAGGTCTAACAAATTTTGTACAAGTGTTTTTAGCTCTATTCACCCCCCTTAGAGCCCTTTGATCCAACAGTTATAAATATAATGTTGAGATAATTTGAAATATTGATTATAAATCAACTAAATCATGACAAGAATAATTTACTTGAGTATGTATACATATACATATATATGTACATATATACATATACATACACACACACACACACACACACACACACATATATATATATATATATATATATAGAGAGAGAGAGAGAGAGAGAGACATACACATTCACACTTATAGAGTTGGTTAAGTTTGGTCTAATCAGTAAACTAGTTTCCCAATCCATGACTAGACCAGTTAAGGATGGTCTAAACCATTTTGAAACCAAATTTGACCACAATAACCATCTAGACTAGACTTAACTAGAAAGTTTGGTCAAGTTTGGTTTAAACTGATGGTCAAGTTTGATTTCATATCCAACCCTACATAATGTAGAGTAGTAATACAATGATTCAATGATTTGTAAATCCTAGGAATTTGTGGGGGGAGGGGTTTCTTATTAGGTGGTTTGTTTAGTCTAACAGTTAACAATATTACTAGGCTATCAAAAAAAATGTTACTAAATATCTAGTGGGTCTATTTCAAACATGGGTTGAATGAAACTCACCTTACATTCACTTGGGCATTTGCAGCCAAGGTGTGTTTGTAGCATGTGGGCCATAACACAATAATTTTCCTTTTATTTTGGGTAAATTAGTTCTCTATACTATCAAGTGCATGGTCAAACTTCACCTAGTTTTGTAATAGACAAGCTAAAAAAAGTTATTTGAAAATGGCATTGATATGAATATACTACACTAATATTACCACGACCATTCATGAAATCTTATATTTTGATTTTTTCTCTCCTGCCATTTCACACATAAAAATATCTTCAAACATAAGAAATGATATGAACCCACAATAGACTCGAGCATCTTCATTCTTGGTTCAGATCCATACATCAATTTTCTATCATTACTTTGATTGATTAATACAATATAAACCCACGTCGTCATACGAAGTACAATAATTAATATCTTATTTTCCAATAATATTTTAATTCCAAAAGGGACTGCTACCACAACTTGTTGCCCATGTCTCTTCTATATTTGTGTAACAAGAATTTTATGAAATAATGATTTAATAATGTTGTCCCCTTTTTTGCTAGAATAGGTGATATAAGGGAAAAGTAATAATTACTAAGCTAAACCTTCAATCCAGAACTCATAGTTTAAACTTTAAACTAATATAGACCTACTTATGTTTCCTTATCAACTTTAAAACATACACAAAAACATGCACCATATATATATATATATATATATATATATATATATATATATATATATATATATATATATATATATATATATATATATAAGGATCGTGTAACACCAAACAATATCACAGCTAGCTTTGGAGATCTATCCTTAGACAGAGAGATGCTCTTATTAGCCTCGTTAGATTCCACATTGGTGATGGAGACCGTATCTGCCTCTGGAAGGACCCCTAGGCTTCAGGAAGTTTCCTGCAGGACAAGATAGGGACTCAACTCAAACTCCACAATGGATTTGACTCCTTCAAACTACTGAGGGATTTCATAGTCAATCAGAAGTGGTCCTTTCCAGCTACCCATGGTGCTGAAGACCTCCATACTATCTGCTCAAGTATTGAAATTACTGAAAAGGACCAATATTACTTCCAAGACCTTGAGCATTTCACTCTTAGAGGTTCCTAGGACCTGTGAAGGAAGCAAGGGGTTGAACTAAATTGGGCTAAGTGGCTATGGAAATCCATAGATCCCAACCGAATTAAATTTTTTGCATGTAAGATGCTTCAGAAAATACTTGTTACAGAAGATTACCTACAGAACAGGGACTTCCACATTGCCTCAAGACGCAGCCTCTACAAAAACAAGTCTGAAACCACCAACCACCTGCTCTGGGAGTGTGATTTTACAACTGAAATTTGGCAAAGAGCACACCACCTCATCCCGTGTGCCTAGCTGTGAAGATGACATTCTGAAATTCAATGAAAAAAAGGAAAAACTGTTAGCACTGTTGATCCTTTACTGGGTCTGGAATGCTAGGAACCACCTTATTTTTGAAGATGTTAATCTGGTAGTTAGTACCACCTGAAATAAAGTAATTGCTGATTATAGATACCTCATGCATAAATCCGTTTCTATTTGTTGCTCACACTTATACCACTTGTATATTTGATATAGTTGGAATAAAAAGGAGTACCATGCTTATTGATCATATATATATATATATATATATATATATATATATATATATAAGGATCATGAGCATGTACTCAAGGGTATATGAAACTCTCTATGTTGTGGCCTATTTAACATGATTTAAGTGGTAATCAATGTGACCCAACTATGTATATGCAAAATATAAGTTTGGATTAGATGCTCTTAAAATTTCATGATGGCCACTGGTGTGTTTATCAAACACAACAAGTAAACTTGAAATAGACAGTGCCAAAAGGGAGAGTCAACACTACAACTACTAGGTGCTATGGCGCTTTCTACCCCCTGCAACGGCGACAAAAAGCTTGGTGTGTTTATCAAATTCAACAAGTAAACTGGAAAAATATGGTATCAAATGAGAGAGTCAACACCACAACTACTAGGTAGCTATGGCACTTTCTATCCCTGGAAACAATGTCAGAAGGCTTGGTACATTTCTTCCAATGGTGTTGCATACTACACAATTAGAGTTTGAATAGATGCAACCCCGTGAACAAAAACGGTTGATTCACTTTCAAAATTTATAAATACCTAACTTAACACACTCACATAAACCAATAAACTACACCTACAAGTGTACAGGGTCGTTTCATAGTATAAGAGGGCGGAAAGTATAGGGTCGGTCCATAAGGAGAAAAGTGGACACTAGATATAGGTTAGTTTTTAGGTTAGGTTCCTACTGCGGGGTCTAGGGTTAAGGGTTTGAAGGTTGTTTTGATTGATTACACAAAGTTGAGCAAGAAAGCAAATAAAGTAAAACAAACAAGATTAAAACCTAAGTTAACTATAGATAGTTAATTCTAATGAGCAGGAAAAGACAAGGTAAGACAAGAAAAGAACAATCTATACTAAAGCAGGCAAGGAAAAGTCTACACTTCAGTAAATTAGCAAAAAGGGCAAAAGAGCAAGTAAAGACCTAAACTAGCAAGAACAAAGAAAGAACAAAGCAAGGATCTAACTAAGCAGGGAAAGGACTAAGTAAGATGGCATTAGCTAAGCAAGAAGAATTAGGATTTTAAAGAAATTAAGGGAAATGTGGGTTTTTTAGGAGATGCACTTATCAATTAAGTTGGGGGTGACATATGAACATGATGATTTCATTTATATTATCAAACCAAACAACAAGATAGAGTCTAATGAATTATCCCAAACTACTAATCGACCATGGGTTTGCTAGGTTGTGTATAGGGGAACTACTCCCTAACACTCCCTACTACCCTTGTGAGGCTCAATTGGGTCAGGATTTAGGTGTAACCCAATTAAACTCTAAACAAACCCAAGTTTCTAGGTTAGATGATCTTAGGGTGATTAGGGGCTAAGGTTAGTAATGGGGGTGGAAGTGAGGTTTTAGGCCTCCCATCACCCACATTCTAACGTTGAGAAAGCTCCAAGCTAAGCACACCAAATTCATCTAAACTGACTACTTAGATATCTCAACTAGGGTTAGGAGAATTGATTAGAATGTAGGAAGATGGGTAGCTAGCTAGGGATCCAAGAATTGTACCTAGGGGAAAATCCCAAAATTCACACATATAAGCAATTTTCCTAAATTCCTAGGTGATTTCAAGCACAAACCAACAACCAATTCATGGCGAGTGAGATATAAATAGAACATAATCATTAGAAAATAAAATTACAATGTTTACATATCATTTCCCCCCATCATGGTATCAAAGTAACATTTCTCACCCCAAACAGCCCACCCAAGGGGCCTAGCTACTCACCGTAATGCAAAATACAAAAAAGGGAGAAAGGGGTAGAAGAAGCCATGGAGATTGGTGTATATGAAGAATTCCTCCACTTTAGCTGTTGTACGACGTCCTCCTCTCCCCTCCACAGTGCAATGGCATGGGATGGTCGTGGAATAGGGGTAAAATACTAGGAAACTAGGGTTTTGATGGTGAAAATGGTGAAATAGAGTGGAATGGAGGTGAAAATGGAGTGCATTGGGTGGAATGAAAAAATGGAGAGCTAAGAGGTGGTAGAAGGTGGTTGACCTTGTGCTAGAGCTGCCACCTAGGTATATATAGGTGTGGGGGAAGCAATAGGTCAAGTAGGGGCAATGTGGGACATGTAGTGCAAAAGTAGCTAGGTTTTTGTGAGTAGAACGACCGTGGTGGGGAGGGGTGAGAATGGTCATGGTGAATGGGAATGATCGAGGTGAGAAATGTGGAAAAATCACATGGACTTGGTAGGTTTTGAACTAGAAGAGGCATAGTCATTGTGGTGCAAGGGTAGCACAGCCATGGTGGTGGCTTGGATTGCTCAACTTGTTCTCTACTCTACGATCGTTCTTCTCTGGAGGTCATACGACCGTGCAATGTGGCACAACCATTCTGTGGTATGGTTGTGGTGATCTCTGTTTTCCACAGAGGTGACTCTGTTGATTTTCAAGTATGCTAGCACGGCCGTTCTATGGTACCACAGTTGTGCTAGCCTCTGGATCAATATTTGGACTTGTTTCTTTGGATTTTATTAGACATCTTTGCTTCAATGGAGCTTTGGCCACTATGGGTTGGTTGAGGGAGAATCAAACTTCACTTTAGGCCTCTATAAGGGTAGAGAACCCTAATATCACTCCTTCTCTCTCTATTTCATCAAGTGTGGTCCAAATGCCTGAAAAACATGCAAATAATGTCCATAAGTGCATTTTATACAAATATGCATATTGAGGGAAATAACATGTAATCTAACATGTATACATGTGACTAAAATGAAGTATGACACAAGATGAAGCATTAAAATAGGGTTGAATCAATCACTTATTTACTTTATTAGATATAAATCAAAATATTTTAATGGTACCCGCTAATCTTCAGAGTTACCATTCATTTACATGACCACAAATTTTAGATGAAGGTGCTACACATATCTGATTGGAATGATTTTTGAAAAAAAAAAACTTATCTACCTATTACACTTTATATCCATATAGTTTGATCATGCCAAAAGTCTTGACAATTATGCAAAATAAGGTTTAAGTATAGGAAATTTCCTATCCCTTAGGGGGATAGTGTCCCTTTTATCTCTGTGTGTGTGTGTGTGTGTACACACACACACACACACACACACACACACACACACACACAAAAAAAACACACACACACACACACACACACACACACACACACATATATATATATATATATATATATATATATATATATATATATATATATATACACACACAAAGAATTGTGTACCCGAGTATTTTTAGCTTACATGTACCTATTTTCCTTTATGATGATTGTAAAATATTATTGAACAATCCAACCTTATGCATGTGATGTATACCTATTAGATAAGATGTGTATAAAAAACTAACACAATCTAATCTTTTACACACACACAAATAACAGATTGTGTTGAAATTTTATACAGCTATATATATGTATATATGTATGTATTTGTGTGTGTTTCTATGTGTGCATGTCTATGTGTGTGTATCTATATATATTCAAACTTCCATTGGATGACCCTATGGTACGACGGTTGTAGAGTGATCATTTCTATATGGATATTAGTCATTACAGAATTGCAATCATAGTGGTCAATATTATGTTAAGGTTAGCTACAAATTATATGATTGACCAAAACCTACAAACATGTGTTATCAGATCCTTGATTACTTTCAAAACTATCATTTTTATCTTCTTAAAAGGCTCAGTAGTGAATCGATGATGATGTAATTAAAGATTGTGATTTCTAACTTTATTCAAAGTCAATGACGAACAAGTTGTCGGATTAGGTTCCACGCAAGTCCAATGCTTCCCAAATGTACCTCTAATTGGAAATATACTTGTGCATTTGTATCCATATATCTATAGTTAACCTAGAATAATCAATTTTGAAATAATATATATGTATTAAACCTAGATTATTTAACTTTCTATTAGTAATCATTGAATAACAAGTATAAATATTTTTATAATATTTATAATAAATTTTAATGCCACTGGTTAATAAACTATATCGTTATTGAAATCTAAGGCTCCATCAATATGATTTTGATATTAGCACCCTTAATTGTTCTCATGGCTTTTGGTGGAAAGGCAAAAAAATGAAGTTTACCCCATTCTCTGCAAGTGGCGTCTAGGGATGAAGAGGTTTCATCAAATGGTATTGATTTGATTCTATAAATGATGGTGATATGTATCCTAGATACCTATATATATTATCGATTGGACTTCTTTATCATGTGATTTAAGGTTGTAAGATCATCTGTGTTTGTAGGATGTCGGGATTTGATGTAGGATTGTGCTCTTCGATGACCATAGATGTTGTATGAGTTCACCCCAATGACTTTGGAATATTATCTGATTTTAATTCCATTTGGAGATTTCACGATGTTATCAAAAAGTAAAAAATTCAGGATCATTTGGATGTAATGTTGTGTTTCTAGAAAAAGTTTTACTAAAATCAAAACCATATGTAGGTTTTCTATACTTTGGGTTTCAAAAATTGTTGCAATAAATATTGAAGTGTTCTATAATCTTGAGACTATTTGGATTTGTAAAAGTAATAGTTACTAAAAGGTCAAAATTTCAATAGTATTACTATGTTATCTTGGGTATTGAAGAAATTTTATCTACCAAGGAATCAAAAGTTTGGCGACACTGTGATGCTATATTGTTTTTAAAAAAGTAGAAGTTTATCAAAATCAAGACCACATGTAGGCCAAATGCAATTACTGTTTTGAAAAGGTTTAAATTAAGATCTCAAGTCTATTTGAGTTTTAAAAAGTGATTCTTGAAAAGATCATAATGTAGGATCCATGGGATCTAGAGGGGTGAATAGAGATATAAATACTTAAACTAAATTCATTAGACCTTCAAATTATATCAAGAGATAAGGTTGCATATATGGAATTTGAGTGCAACTAAACAAGCATAGCAAGGATGAGAGAGATGGAACAAGCATAAGATTACAAGATATGTATAGTAGTTCCAAACTCCAAACTAGGAGAGTATATGTCCACTACCTAGAGAGGTCAATCTCTAGGATTTGTCAACCATTTGATACTTCTTATATCCATTATAAGATCTACAATATGACTTTATTTTTCCAGGGCAAGGATACATAGCCTTCCTTTTTAAGGGTCATAGGAGCCAATAAACCTTCAAGGATTTACCTATCCTAGAGTAAGAGTCTTCAACCTCCATAAGGGCTAACACACTTTTGTAATGAGGTAGACACCTTCACCAAGGAGCTCTCTTCTGGCAACAAGTCTACTTCCTTGAAGGAATTACCAACTCTTCTCTTGGATCTTCATCCTTCAACTGCACCTTCACCAAGGGGAAGATTTCACCATCTTTTATTAAGAGAAAAGGATTGGGAAAGAGAAGATTTAGAGCTTCACAATGAGTACAATGGAGCAGCTCTCTCACACATAACCTATATCACTCGGATTGATGTTAATCAATAGTAAGCAAAAGAGATAAAGAGGCTCTTAGTAGACAAATCTACTAAACTATATCTAGGAGCATAAGAAGCAAACTTGGGATGAATCCCAAGGGTCCCAATTAATAGTTGGGGGTTTCTACTAGCCCATATATGCACTTTTTCTACACATTTTTTACGATGTAGTCGGTCGAGTTTTAATAATGATAACTTGATTAATAACACTATGTCATGAAAACAAATTTTACTTGTTGGTCGAGTTTATCTTTGATGAAACTTGGACAATGTCTTAAATTTGATTTTCCTGTGCAGATGTGTTGTTCGAGTTTGTCCTAGGAAAACTTGGATGACCCTACAGTTCCCAAAATCCATCAAGGGTGTCACTCAAGTTTATCATAGATGAAACTCGACTGACAAAGGTCCCTGTAATGAATTTTGAAAATTTCTTTAAAAGTACTTACATATTTGTTTTAAGTATATTCTATATTTTTCTCATCTTAGTTACAAGTCATAGAATCAATACAAATGATTTACAAAATTGTCCTAATGGTTTTAGGACATTTTCCAAAAAAGTGCATTTCATTGATTTTGGATTGTATTTGGTCAAGCTATGGCTTGATTGAATTCATCCTTTTAATGTACCTAATACCTGAAATCAATCTCAAATAGACATATTAGGTACATATGAATGGAACGGTTAAGTCATCATAAAAATATGGATAATGTATAATTCTTAGGTCAACATTCTCCCCATTTTTAAACATGACAAACCATGCCTCATCATATTGAAAATAACTTAGAATTTAAACTTTTACCTTGTCAAAGTAGGGGGATACATGATTATTGATGCAACCCTATTTTAGGGCTTCATCTTGTGCCATTTTGTACTTTATTCACATCTAAACATATTAGAATGGAAGTTAAATTCCCCAATATGTGTATTATTGTCAAATGCACTTATACACGTTCTTTTCATACTTTTTGGGTACTTGGACCATGATTTGGATGGATGAGAGAGAAGGAAGGAGTTCTAGGGTTCCTCCACTCATGGAGGGGTCCAAATAAGACCCTAATGCTCCCTCAACCTACCCCTAATGGCCAAGGGTCGACATCAAGAAAAGAAGTCCATTGACCATGAAGATTCAAGATGTTTTTGCTACTGAAGATCCCAACATGGCCATGGTGCCAAGGAATGGCCATGATGGCCAATGTGAAAGTTATAGGGAAAATCCCAAATTTGCAAGCTACAATAACTCAACCACCATGGCCGTGCTACCTAGCACGACCGTTCCATGAAGCCCCCAAAATGGTTGTGTTGCCCAGCACAGCCATGTTAGATGAAGACAAAATGGGCATGATGAAGGGCACAACCTCACTTCCAACTCAACCACCACGACCGTGCTACCCAACACGACCGTTCTACCTAGACTTCACCACAACCATGCTGCCCAGCACGGTCGTGCTACCAGCCTCCATTTCACCACTTCAACCAGTGATTTTCCACTTTCCTAGAACAACCATTCCAAACCACGATGTCCGTTCCTATCCCTACCACCACGGCCGTGCTGCCCAGCACAATCATGCTACCACCTAAACCCTAACATTTTCTACACTATTTTTCCAATAATGCCCCTACTTACCTTAGTGCTTCCACCACTATCTATATATACATTGGTGGAAGACACAACACTAGGTTCACTTCCATTACTCCTCTCCACCCACTCTTGAGCATTCATTGCACTCCCCTTGCATTTATGCTCTCCATCCACCACTTGCACCTCATTTCTACCATAGAAACCTAGTTTTCTACCGTAATCCCCTTCATTTCCATGCACATCATCCACCTTGGAGGAGGGAGGTCTCCCTACAACAACTAGGAGGTGAAGGAGAAGGTTCTACTTTGAGCTCTATGGAGTCCTCTACCCTTCTTCTCATTTCTTTAATCTTTTCTTTGAGCATGTCTACCTAAGCCCCTAGTGGTGTGTTGTTTGGGGTTAAAATGTGACTTTGATACCATGTTGGGGGGAAATAGCTTGTAATGAACATGATTTCATTGTATGATGATTGCCTTTGTTTCTATCTCATATTCCATTATATTGCGTGTGGTTTGTGCTTTTATACATAGATTGCTTGCTTTGTGATGCTTTATGACACTTAGCTTCTTGAGGAAATTGGAATGTATGTGGCAATCTTAGGAATGGTTCCTAGGTCCAGTTAGTGGATCCCTAGCTAGCCCCCTTTGTTCCTACATACATCTCCCTTCTCCTACAAGTGAGTGTGAGATCTAAGTAGCTAGTATAAGTGTGATTGGTGCAATTGTCTAGAGCTTCCTAAATGCTAGATGGCAAGTAACATGAGGTGAAACACCCTCATCTCTACTCCCATTCCTACCATTGGATCTCAATTGCCCCAATACCATTTACCCAAGAAACCTAGACTTGCCAAGTCTTACTAGAATTACACCTAACCCTAGTTCACCAACTAGTAGTGTAGGGTACATTCTAATAACACTTGCCTTGTTTTTTGGTTTGGTAATCTAGATTGAATTGTGATAATTGCATGCTATGTTGACCTTCCCCCAACTAATATCAAATCACATTCCCAAACAGCCCACCTATCCAATCCACTACTTAAAACACAATTTGTAATCTTAGCTTGTTAATGCTAGTTTGACTTAATTGCCTTTGTTCACTCTAGCTAATTGCTTAGTCTTGTTAATTAGGGTTAACCTAGAATCTTGCTTGCTATTGTCACAGAATTGTTCTTACCCCAATCGCAATCCTACTGCCTAGACAGTAGAAAAAGGATTGAAGCGCCCGTCCCTGAGTGGCCCCATAAGATCAATCACACTGGCATATACAATAAGAAATAAATAACTCAAAAACTGGATAATAAAGAACAAACTAACCCAATATGGAGATATATCCAATTTATCTTTGTCGTCAGAGTGTATGAGTGAGGAAGCGATCTTATTCAATATTCCATTTGTATTGCCTAAAATCAAGAAAATAAAGACACAATCATGCAATTGCATGATATGTTATCAAAATCAAGCAAAACAATTTATAAGAAAATAAGTATACTTGGAAGGACTTATATTTCAAAGTATAACAAACGATTTCCAAGCATTCAATATCATTCGACAAAAAGGTTGTTATACAACGATTCAAATTTTATTATGAGTTCCCATTATGCTGTAATTCAAGAAGCATGCTTATATAATTTGTGTGACTCTATTACCCCAACACGATGGGGAAGGTCACTAGGCTCCTTCTCACCATAGGAACATAGGAGGCCAATGTGCAAGTCCCACCTCCAAATTAGGGGGGTTGTTGCACTCAATATCAACATTATCAACATTATCAATATCATCATCATTATCAATATACGGGCAGTCATAATGGGCATGCAATTTATGTTTTCATGTTTTTCAAAATATTGTATAGAAAAACAAAAGACTAATCATAGGGAACAGTAGTTCATCCAAGTAAATAGCCAAGCATACGGTCAAGAGATACATAAAAGTATCTTCAATACAATCAAGGAGGAGTTATATAAATAGCGTACCTTTCACCAAAGATTTTGAGTATGATCAATATTTGAATCAATATGTCGACCCTTCGAGTCAGGTCATAAATCATCAAGATTGGATCAAAGGTCAAGATCATGATGTTTAGAAAATCATGTTTAAATATTTGAGATTAGGGTTACACTTTTCCTATGTCAACCTTAGGGTTGGGTCATTCACTTATAATCAATATTTCAATATGTCCAACATTATTTCAAGTACACAATATATTCGAGTGTGAATGACTTGCCTAGGTTTTCTATGATCATATGTGTTAACCCTAATTTATGATCATTATCCAAATAATCATCAAATTTCTAAATCATCATCATGATACTTACTATAGTTGGAATTCAGGATCATATTGATGGTTCAAGAATATACCAAGGTTTTGCAAGATTTAGATCAATATCAAGATTACTCATTATTCGTTATAATCAAGATTGAATCAAATAAAAAGATCTAGATCACTAATGATTCATTTTCAAGAGTAGATGATTCAAATATATTAGATCTAGGTTACAAGATAATCATTAGAGTCCAAATCTAAGGTTTCCAAAGATTAATCATGATTATGAGTCTTTTGACAATTTAAATATGTAAAGGATCAAAGATCTAGAGATATCAGTGCAAAAAGTCTTAAATAATGCTTCAAAAACATTTTTAATGGATTCATTGGATTTTACTGATCAAGATAGACTATTTATTCATCTTTTTTGGAGTTCGGATGCATTTTCTAAAATTTAAACAAGATCTGAGTATTTTACTGATTTTCTGAATAGAGAGGAGCAAAATACCTTAAATCAGAAATTGTGAGCCGTTTGATGTGTAAATGATGGTTGAGATTTGTCCATGTAGGCGAGGCAACTCCCTTACTTGGTGATCTGGTTCAATGGCTGATTTGATTGCTTGATTTCTTGGTTCAGACCTTGGTTCAACTGAGTCGGGTCTACTGGGCCCCTTGGGTCAAACTAAACCCAGCGGTTCAGGGACCCTTCTTCCCTTCACACATGTCCCTCGTGTAGGTCCCTCATTGAGGAGGTAGAGGAGCCTCACCGGCGCAAGGTAGATCTGGGGTAGGAGCGGCTGATGGAGGAAGTGAGGTGGTTGTCCAACATCTCCATGATCTCGCGAGCTTAGCGATGGTCACAGGCGGTGGTAAGGCGTTGTGAGGAGGAGACACCCAACTGGGCTAGGCGGTGGCGCCGCACCAAAAACAAGGAGGTCGGGGAGGTAAAACAGGGAGTTAAAGGCGGGTTGCAAGCTCCAAAACGAAGGCTTCTATTGTGAAAAGATGGAGGGGGTCCTTTGCGGGGGTTTATATAGTACTAGGGTTAGGTTTAGGGGTTGATCAAGGTCTAGGTGCAGCCATGGCCACCAGAAGGAGAGGGGAGAGAAAAGAGCTCATTTTGGCGGAATTTCAATGCATTAAACATGGTCAAGGTTGGGCCCGTTGAGTTTTAATTTGCGAGAACAAGATTTCTATTCACTTGGATTTTCAAACTATGGTTGCGAGCGGGAGATCTCACTTTTGGGCTCTCATTCACTGCCCCCCCCGCTGATTGCAGAGGTGGAAGATGATCAAATGGCCACTGGATCTAGACATGATCCGTGCAGCTCAGATCCAAGGGCTGGGGTTCGTCCCCTCCCTTTGCAGGTGGATCGCTGACATGGAAAAAGAGTAATTAAAAAGGCAAACAAAGGGATTTTTTAGCACAGAACTTCAAAAATTCATAGAAAATCGTAGGAATGTCCAAATGACCTCAAATATGGACCAAAGCTTCAAAAAAATGTGGAGAATATGTAGAAAATGTTTGAGAATAAAAATACAAAGTTTGATTGACCAATTTGTTTATTTGTACAAAGTGATGAATAAATCCAATATCAGGTGTTATAATGTGTATAAAGTTCACATTGTTGACCATATTTTGTATTTGAGTCTCAACTTTGATTATGATGCCAAGAAAAATAATTTCGGACCATTAATTGATATAATGTGGGCAAAAGTGTAATTTGAGCAAAGATCAGTGAAAATCCACTTTGTCACAGCTATAGTGTTTACTTTAGTTCTTAGTTACTAATTGCCTTGCTAGAATACTGTAGATCATCTTGATCTTGTTTAGTTGATTGCTTAATCTAGCTACTTAGACCTAACTTGACTAGGATAATCTAGTCTTTGGTAATCTATTTTTCATATTTCCTTTACCTGCCTGCTTGCTTAGTATAATCAAACCAAACCCACTTTTAAACCCTTCAACACTAATCTCTACTTTAGTAACGTAGCCAACACAAGCCTAGCTCTAGATCCCCTCTATCCCTATGGATTGACTTCCTTTGCTTGCCTCTCATCTATACTATAACATGACCCCATGCACTTGTGGGGGCATATTTTAGTGTTGTGAGTGAACCTAGTTTGGCGACCTATAAATTCAAAAGATCACATTTCGTGCAAAATCACACCAAGCTTTCTAGCACCATTGTTGGGGATAGATGCACTTAGCCTAGATAGTTACTGCAGCTTAGCCTTTCCTACAACCCTCATCATTTCTATTATTTATTCTTTGTTGACTTTTTCATATTGTCATTCTAATTTGGTTTCTATTGCTTGTTTGTGTATTGTGTAGGTGACAACTATGCATGCGTCATATGTGTTCTACTTGTACTGACTTGGTGTTATATGACCCCAATATAGGTAGAATGAGATGCCAAAGCTGCCACAACCAACACCGAGAAACCGAGATGGGTGACCATGAAGCTGAAATACCTCATGGAAATGCCCAACCACCGCAACCAACACTGAGAAACCAAAACGGGTGACAATGAAGCTGAAATATCTCATGGAAATGCTCAACCGCCGCAACCCAACCGCCCCCTCCATGAGTATTTTACCCCAGGGAAATACAATTCTCCCATTGCCACCCTTGCTGACCAAATACCGGGTCAACAATTCTCCATTTCACCCGCACTTCTATGGGATGGAGAATGAAAACCCCTACCACCATATCGACACCTTCCTTGAGACTTGTTCCACCTTCCACACCCCCACTGCCACCGATGATTCCATCCAGAGGACACTCTTACCTTTCTCTATTTAAAAGAAAAGACCAAGGAATGGTACATCTCAAAGTCGGAGTTGGTGACATGGAATGTGGTAAAAAATTAGTATCTCAAGAAGTTGTATCCAATTTCCAAGTTGACCCAAATACAAAGATGTATCACTGTCTTCTCCCAAAAGGAAAATGAACCTTTCCACGAGGGTGGGAAAGGTTCCAAAAGCTACTGCACGACTGCCCTCATCATGAGGTACCCTTGTGGTAGCTGGTCCAAGATTTCTACACCGGGTTAGAAGATTTGATCCAGAACAATGTTGATTCATCATGTGGAGGCAACTTCATGGCGAAGCCACCTAAGGAGTCATGGGCCTTGTTTGAGAACCTTGTTGAGAATTCTCGCCATCGGGTTTCTACTAAAGAGGAACATTGTGGCCAGAACTACATCCCTCCACCTCCTCCTCTAGCTCCAGCTTGAACCGCAGTCGACCCTGACATGTTGAAAATGATGGTGGACATGATGAATATGATGAATAACCAAGATGGTGGCTCTCTAGTCAATCCACCATGGAAGCTGAAGCTAACGAAGAGAAAGTTCATGCTTTGCAATATTTTGGCAATAGAAACAACCAAGGTCCTATGTCCAACACTTACACTCCTGAGTGGAGAAGCCAGTCCAAATTTTCATGGAAACAACAAAATGAGGCCAGTCAAGGACAAGGGCAACTAAGGTCAAGGTATATTTCAAAATTTGAAGATGAAGTGCTTGGAATATTGAGAAGTTTGTATGATGTAAAAAAGGATGTTCCCTCTCATGGGCAATCCATTACTGTATGGAGCAAAGATTGGACCAAATATCACTTTCACTTGCTATGAAGGAGGA
The DNA here is from genome assembly GCA_963693085.1 of Alisma plantago-aquatica. NCBI lineage: Eukaryota > Viridiplantae > Streptophyta > Magnoliopsida > Alismatales > Alismataceae > Alisma > Alisma plantago-aquatica. The sequence goes on along the minus strand of OY856411.1, from coordinate 539,197,088 downwards.
AGGAAGACTCCCATCTCAACCAATGCCAAGTCCAAACAATGATGGCACTTTCATGTGATATGCTCAAAGTTCGTATGCCCCACATTCATATCAAGCACCACCGAATCCCTATGCTCCACCACCTCCTCAAGATCCTCTCAACTATCAATATGCTCCACCTCCACCTCACTCATACCAACATCCTCCTCTATAATATCACCCCCATACACAACAACCACAACCACAACAACAACCACAACCATAGTTCATCCTTCAAAATCCAAACCCACCCCACCAAAGACCACCACCACCTCAATAGCCACAACCCCCACCACAAGTTTCTTCTTCCACTACCCATGAGCATGTGAAGGCGGTGACGACATTGAGGAGTGGTCAGACCTTGGAGCAGCCCATGATACTATTATTGATAGTGTAGCCAGTGAGGATAGATGTGATACTATGATTAGACAAGTTGATATTGAGATCCAGATTGATGATATTGTGATAGGAACTAGAGTTGATATTGTGACACTGAGCAGTGATACCATGATTCCCATGATTCCAGTTGATAATTTCGTTGATCTGAGCCGATTGGGAGGCCAACTTCCCCCATTTCCTGATGCTCTGAAGGAACCCTCTGCCGAGAGAAGAAAGAAGAAACATACTGAAGATATCATGGAAACTTTCAAACATGTGAAGATAAACATCCCTTTGCTTGATGTGGTCAAGAAAATCCCTTCCTATGCCAAGTTTTTGAAAGATTGGTGCACGTATAAAAGGAATACAATGGGGATAATGCCCAAGAAGGTCAAGCTCACCGATCAAGTGAGCTCAATTCTACAACACACTATGCCAAGAAAGAGGAAATACCCCGGTGCTCCCATCATTTCTTGTTAAATTAGAGCACACCGCATAGACCAAGCCCTGCTAGACATGGGTTCTAGCATGATTGATGCCATATGTTGTGTTTGTCGAGCTACAAATGGGACAACTAGGTCCAGCTCGTTGCACTTTGTAGTTGGTCGACCGATCGGTGAAGACACCTAGAGGGAGTGTTGATGATGTGCTAGTTAGACTTGATGATGATACTTCCACATTCTTCCTCACTAACTTCATTGTGCTAGATATGGAAAAAGATACAAGAAGAGTACCTATCATCTTGGGGAGGCCATTCTTGGCTACAACCGACAGTGATCCATGTGAGAACCGGCACCATGTATGTGATGTTCATACACATGAAGATTCAGTTGAACATCTTCAAGTCTTCAGCTACAACCGAGGTGATAAGTGCCACAGAAGAAGATTGTTATCTTGTTGAATGCCTTAAAGAGATTTTGGAGGACTGCCTACCTTTGTGGATTCAGACTTCCACTCAAGGTAGAGGTTTAGAGCCCATTGTTGAATTTCTCAATGATTATGATGAAGAGGATGAAGTAAAGGAGCAACCCAGTGGCTGCAAGTGAGGACCTCCCATCCATTTTTGAGCCATTAAAAAATTCTCTTGAAGAACCTCCAACTCTTGAGCTCAAGTCACTCCTTGAAGGATTGAAGTATGTATTTCTAGGCTCCAATGACAACCTCCTAGTGATCATTTCTTCTATTCTCTCTCCGAAACCAGAAGAGGCATTGATGAAAGTCCTAAAGAAGAACATTTGGGTCATTGGATGGTCCATTGCTGATTTGAGGGGTATTGACCCCTCTATTTATGTTCATAGATTTATTTGGAGGATGATGCAAGGCCAAACCACCAAATGTAAAGGTGGTTGAACCCAAAATTGAAGGAATTTGTGACCCAAGAGGTCGTGAAATTGTTAGATGATGGGATTATTTATCTGATTTTTTGATAGCACATGGGTGAGTCCCATCCAAGTTGTACCAAAGAAGGGTGGGATCATAGTGGTAGAAAATGTTGATGGAGAGATGATACCAGTTAGAGAACAGTCCAAATGGAGAATGTGTGTAGACTACAGAAAGATCAATGAGAAGACTAAGAAGGACCACTATCCTCTTCCATTCCTTGATCAAATTCTAGAGAGGTTGGTAGGGCAAAGCTTCAATTGCTTTCTTGATGGATACTCTGGGTACTTCCAGATTGTTTTTCATCCTACAGACCAAGAAAAGATGACATCCACTTTGCCTAGCGGTACTTTTGCTAACTAGAGAATTCCATTTGGGTTGTGTAATTCCCCTTCCACTTTTCAAAGATGTGTGACCTCAATCTTTGCCGACATGCTTGATTTGTCACTTGAAGTGTTCATTGATGATTTCTCAATTATTGGTAAAACCTTTGATGAGTGTTCACTTGGCTATCATTCTTGAGAGATGTGTTAAGGTTCACCTTGTGCTATCTTAGGAAAAGAGCCACTTCATGGTACCCAAAGGCATATTTTTGGGTCACCGAGTTTCAAAAGATGACATTGAGGTTGATAGGTCCAAGGTGGAATTCATTTCTACTCTTACCATTCCTTCTACTGCAAGGCATGTCTGGTCTTTCTTGGGACATGCATGTTTCTATCGTCACTTCATTGTGGATTTTAGCAAAATCTCAAGACCTCTCTGTTATTTTTCGGAGAAAGATGTTGAATTTCACTTTGATGACAAGTGTGTTGAAGCCTTCAACCACTTGAAGAAAAAGCTCATTTTTGCTCCTATTATGGAGTCCCCAAACTTATGTTTGCCATTTATGATCCTAACTGATGCATCTGACATAGCAGTGGGGGCTGTGTTGGGCCAGAGAGTTTTTTGTATTACGCACACCATCTATTATGCTAGTAAGACTCTAGATGAAGCACAAAGGAACTACATGACTATAGAAAAAGAGTTTCTTGCAATTATCTTTTCTATTGACAAATTTTGATAATATCTTTTCCAAAACAATGTAGTGATTTACACGAACCATGCTGCATTGAAGTATCTCATGGCAAAGAAAGACTCAAAGCCAAGATTGACTTGGTGGATTTTGTTGCTTCAAGAATTTGATATTGATATTGTAGATAAGAAGGGAGTGGAAAATTCATATGCCAACCATCTCTCCTAAATTGAAGCACCCTTTGACGATGCAAGATGAATTAAAGATTCAATGCCGCATGAGAAACTCTTCCTACTCTCATCCACTCAAAGGCCATGGTATAAGCATATAGCTAATTTCATAGTTAGTGGAATGATACCAAGTACATGGATAAGGGAGGAAAGCAAAAGGTTGTTTTCTATGGTCAAAAATTATGTGTGGGGTGATCCTCATCTTTTCAAATATTGCCCCGACCAACTCATTAGGAGATGTTCCTAGAGATGAGAAGCAAGAAATTCTATCCATGTGCCATTACGGAGTATGTGGAGGCAATTTTGGTGGGAAACACATGGCTGCCAAGGTTCTCCAAAGTGGATTCTATTGGCCTTCCTTGTTTAAAGTCTCTCATAATTTTGCAAGTTTTGTGTGAAGTGCCAAAAGGTGGGCACCATCTTGAAGAGGGACATGATGTGTTTATCACCCATTCTTGTGGTGGAGGTGTTTGATGTTTGTGGGATTGACTTCATGGGTCCTTTTCCTCCCTCCTTCAGATATGTATACATTTTTGTTGTCATGGATTATGTGTCAAAGTGGATTGAGGTTGTTGCAAATAGAACATATGATCACAAAGTGGTGTGTGATTTCATGAAATCAAATATCTTTAGCTGGTTTGGTATTCCAAGAGTAATGATTAGTGATGGGGGAAGTCACTTCATCCATCACACTTTTGAAGGCTTGCTTAAGAGACACAGAGTGAATCATCGTGTGGCTACTCCTTACCACCCCCAAATAAGTGGTCAAGTTGAGTTAACCAATCAAGAGAAAAAGCTAATTCTAGAGAAGACAGTGAGACTAGACCGCAAGAATTGGTCATTACGTCTCAATGAGGGTTTATGGGCTTATAGGACTACATACAAAGCCCCGATTGGCACCACACCGTTCAAACTTGTTTATGAAAAAAGTTTTCATCTACCAATTGAAATGCAACATAAGGTATTGTGAGCTTTAAAAGCCATGGATATGGATGGAGACACAACCGGTTTGAAAAGAAAGCTACAAATGCATGAACTTGAGGAAATGAGGCATGAGGCCTATGAGTTGTCCAAGAGCTACAAAGAAAGGACAAAGTTTGTCCATGATAAGTTGATCAAGAAGAAGAGCTTTAAGCCCAGAAAATGGGTATGGCTTGAATTAAGGATGAACTTCTTTCCTGGAAAACTCTAGTCTAAATGGGAAGGACCTTATCTAATCACAAAGGTATATCCATCCAGGGCTGTGTTGATTTGTGAGAAAGGAGCAAAAGAATTTATTGTGAATGGTCAAAGGCTGAAAGCAGTTGTGGAAGTTGGGCCAGATAGAGCAAACCAAAGTTTTGATATCGTGATGTTAGTTGAGGAACACCGACTTGATGAGGAGATGTGCTTGAATGCATGTGAGATAGATATTTACTTCAAATATTCTTTGAAAATTCTGCGAGAGTGATCGACTTCAAGAATGAATAAGCCTTACTGAAGGTGTAAAATTTAGCACTAGTGGGAGGCAACCCACCTAGGTTTGGGATTTTTTTCACCCAAACTTCACTTTTTGATACTTTACTTTGCTTTTACACGATTCCAAGAATACACACTGATGAATGCATATTCATCATGGAATTCAATTACCATCTTGGGTCAAATTCGACTCAATGCTTTCAAATTTCACTTACTAAATAACAAAATGTGCAAAATTACTTAATTGATCCAATTATCATGATTTTATTCGAATTCATGTTGATTTGATGTAGGTCTTGATGTAGTTAAACAATCATCTTGGGCCCACCTTCACCCACCCTTGGTTTAGACCAATCGATCTGACCAAACGATTTCATCCATTCGGTCTGACCATTCAGTTTCAACCAATCGGTCTCACCAAATGGTCTTGACCGAACGGTTTCATCCATTCAGTCTGACCATTCAGTGTCAACCAATCAGTCTCACCAAATGGTCTTGACCAAACGGTCTCAAGACCGAATGCACAGTTCCATTTAAAGACTGTTTAGCCACAAAGGATCGAGCAACACTTTCAAGACTGTTTGCAGTAGCCTGACCGCGAGACCGTTTGGACGCCCACATTAATTCAAGACCATGATGCAGAGTCCTTACCACGACCGTTTTGAACCACCAAGGTCGTGTTCCACTGACTCATCACGGCTGTGGTGCTTCGTACCCTACCTCCCACCTCTCTTTCTTCCTGCCACCACACCTGAAAACCCTAGCATCCCCGATTTCTATGGCACCTTCTTCCCTCATCCACCACAGGCCCCTCTCCTCACTTCGACTCCACCTGGATCTACTGACCCTGCCGTAGCCAACGTCTCCATGCTCCTCGACCTCGCTGACGGCATGACCCCCAACACCAGTCAGGTGCCCTTGCTACCTTCCTCAGCGCTGGACACACCAGTAGCAGCATCGACGCCTCTGCTGCCTTCTCCATCCAGCAGTCACGCCGCACCAAAACACCTCACTACTCTGCCCACACCACCAACAACCAAACAGTCTCAAACCGTTTGATGTTGCTTATCGTTTGATCACCCATACCTGTGCGAGACCGATAGGCTGATCGCAAGACTGGTTGCCCATCAGAACTACAGACCCTTTGGTCACTCGCGTGAAGACCGTTTGCTTGAGTGGCTTGCTTGAAGACCGTTTGGAGTATTGGCCAACGCAAGACCGTTTGCTCTAGCAGACCATTTGCCAAAATGCAACGTGAAGACCGTATGGATATGCAGCAATGAAGACTGTTTGCACATGAAACCGTTTGGTAATTAAATGGTTTACAAACCGTTCACATGCCAACGATGAAGACCGTATGGAGGAATATATATTACAGACCGATTGGAGGAGAGCATAATGCAAACCGTTTGGAAAGTATACTGTGAAGACCGTATAAAGAATTCAAAGCATTGTAAAGACCGTTTAAGCATGGAGACCATTTGAAGATGTACTGATCAAGACCGTTTGCTGCTCAACTATCCAAGATCACTTGGGCTGGAATCACACCTAAAGCATAAGGGCCAGATCTGTGCCTATAAATAGGACCAGCAGGGTCCTCATTTTAGGGCATCTGTTCTAGGATGTCGAAAGGCTGCCTCTACATAGGTCCGATCCAGACGCAGTTCCATCCATGCCAATTTCACTCCACCTACTGCCTGTGTTGCAATCAAGGAGACTGAGAAGAGAAGGAAGACGGAGCGAGAGAGACGGTTCGGTCTGTTTTGGCATCTCCCGTTTCGCATCCAGATCTGCTCCGACATGACATAGAAGACTGCATCATCTTCACCGAGCTGCGACTACCTTCTGCACCGTGCTCATGGAAGATTTCTCTCTCTTTCTTATTCTTCTTGTTTCTCGCATCATGAGCGAGTAGTCCACTTTCACTGAGGTGCGGGGACTAGCCCCACTGCCCATGCAATCATGTTCTTTTGTTAAACTTTCCATGGCAATCTATTTAACTTTTCATTTTGTTATTAATCATTATGTTCGTAGTTAGATTAATTGCTTGCTTTCATCTTTGATTCTTCCTATGTTGTGAGAACTTCTATATGTAGGATTGAATGTCGTTTGATAGGTTGACTCCCAAACTAGAAATAGAATGGGATTCCTTGAGGTCGTAAGTGTAGGATCCACGAGGGGACAAGCCATCTAGCCTTCGGTGATGCTTTTGTGTACCTAAAACCTATATAGGGGGTTCGCAACCTTAGTTGGATTTTGTATATTCTTGTTAATCATCGATGTTTCCTCATATATTAATCGCCTGCTTGCTTAACGATTAATGTGGTTGACTCCCAAACTAGAAATAGAATGGGTTTTCTTCGAGGTCGTAAGTGTATGATCTACGAGGGGACAATCCATCTAGCCTTCAGTAACACTTCTGTGTGCCTAACACCTATATAGGGGGGCACACAACCTTCATTGGATTTCTATATCTTTAGAGCTATAAGTAAGTGATCCGGATGGTGATGAGACATCTGATGCCTAAGGTGATGCTTACGCAAACCTAACACATGTATGGGGGGTTTTGCAGCAACTCTATTTGGATAGTTATATCTTACGATGTGTTTGCGATTGAATGTGTTTGCATGTGTAGCGATGGTGAAACCTGAGACCATCCCATTGATTCCATATCATTGATCTAATTCCAACTTTAATTTAGTGTTTACTTTCTTGCATTTAGTTTAATTAACCTCAACCAATTCAATCATTTTAAATATTAGTCTTACTTGAGCTATATTTGATTATCAAAGATTCTTAAAAATGTTGTCTTTTAGGATTCGATCCTCAACTATACTACGATAAGACCCGTCCACTTGCAGGTGGTATTATTGCACAAGGTTTTGGTAAAAGCTCAGAGATTTCAACCCCGAGTGAATTTGTTAGTGCAATATTTGCCACGTCAAATTCTGGCGTCGTTGCCGGGGACAACGGAATCAGTTAGTTAAATCTAGTTATTTTAAGACTAATCTAGGATTTTTCTTTTTGATACAATCGATCATCTACTTGACTTTGACTCTACTTTGTGGATCTCATTTTCAAAATCCTTCTATTTTCAGGTACTTCAGAAGGATTAGTGCATGCACCGCATGAACAGTCCCAGACCCGCTACCAGCTTTGATCCAGAGATTGATAGAACCTTCCACTATCAAAATAGAGAGAACCAAGAAAGAATAGCTCAAGAAGAGGAGATAGCTCGAAGGGTGTCTCAAGCCCTTAATGCACAGAGAGAAAGATTCACGAAAGAAGCTAGAGTTGCGATTCAAGAAGAAATTCAAGCAACACAAGCAGCGACACAAGTAGCAGAACTGTAAAAGGATCTTAGAGAATTCTCGATCCCCAAAGTTGCTAATGTTCATCATCCATTACAACCTCCTCCCATCAATGCTGCCAATTTTGAGATTAGGGCACATTGGATCACATTGCTTCAAAACAACCCTTTCTATGGCAAACAAGGAGAGGATAATCAGGAGCATCTTTTGGGGTTTATTGATCTATGTGCTATGAAAAAGCAAAATGGAGTATTTGACGATGCCATTCATCTCCATCTCTTCAAGTATTCACTTGTTGATAGAGCAATAAGCTGGTACAGTTCATTGCAAAGTGAACACATCACCACTTGGGAATAACTTCAAAATGTATTTCTGGAGAAGTTCTACCCTCCCTCTCTCACCTATGAAATTAGGGGACGGATAACGAATTTCACTCAAGTCCCTGGAGAAACCCTTGCAGAAGCATGGGATAGATACAAAGAGATTCTAAGCAAGTGTCCACACCATGGAATTCCTAAGAACCAACTCATCGAAATTTTCTATAGGTAGGTGGATGATGACATAAAAATGTTTTTAGATTCCTCATCTAGAGTAAACTTCATGCGTTAAAGTTATGACAACGCATGGAGAGTCGTCACCCTTAGAGCTGAAAATCAAGAAAACTGGGGAAGATCTGTAGGTAAAGGAGTGTTGAAAGTGGCTATGGCTAAAGCTACTCCCGAGTACAAGTCTATTGCTGAAACCCTAAAACTCTTAGTTGCCAAGCAAGACCATATTGAATCATCTCTTGCTGCAATTGGAAGAGGACGTTCGCCCACTCGATAACAAGAACAAGTCAGGTCTGCCACACTATTTTTTGAAGCATGTAAGGGCCCAGATCATTCCACTATGGCATGCAATGTTCTCTATGATGTTGTTCTAAGCAATTTATATGGCCAAGGAGATAATAGTCAAATGGAGAACCCGAATGCTGTTAATACCATCCATAGTCAAGGTTATTACAATCCGAATTAGAATAAGAATCATCTAGGTTTTCAATATGGAATACCCTCTGGAGCAGTGAACTCGCATCAATTTGGTTCGAACAACAAACCACGAGGCCCACCTGGATTCTAGTATAATAAACAATAGAATTTTGGAAATCAAGGTAATTTCAAGGGAAACTTTCAGAATAGGAACTTCAATAATTATCAAAACAACTCTCAGTACCAGAATCTTAATCAACAACAAGGACAGTAAGCAGGTTCTGTAATGACCCCACCTCCCGATAACCCCCAATTAAGGGAGACTGAGAGGTTGAAGCCGCACCAATAACTTCCGGATCAAAGGTTCGACACTTAACCAAGAACAATTATTAAATTTCAACAATCTATACTGAAAAGATGTAATAAAATTTTTCATACCTTTTGAAAATTTTAGATTTCTAAACTTCTATACATGTATGTATTCTACTCTAACTAATCCTCCTTGCATTTTACTTCATGTATTTCACAATATCACGATTTACTATTTGTCCTTTTGGCTTGTACCTAAAATGCTGACAAACAAAACGTCGGTCAGCCGAAGCTGGTATGTGGGGGAAACAATAATCATGAAAATATGTTAAAAATGTAATCCTTTAATTAATCATTTAACAACCAAATTTACGTTTTAAGCCACACTACTCAATCCTTACCTATCCCCTAGCTCTGTGCTATCCCTGCAGTGGACTTGTATGCTACCTCTCTTTAGGTAGATTCTTACCCCCATGGACCTACCTTACAGGTAGCCAATACCTAGGGTAATAGAGTCACATGGCACTACCCAAAGGTAGCCCAATATCTAACTCATGATGACTTGATGGTCCTACCCCATTGGTAGCCATTTACTAAGTCATTTAATGACCTGATGGACCTACCCAATTGGTAGCCATTTACTAGGTCAACTATTAAGCCACAGATGAGACCATGATCTGAGCTAGTAGGCACATATCTTAGGTGATATTCATATCCACTTTATAGTTTGCATTAATTAAAATCATCCAACAATTAATTCATGTCATCGATGAAAACTTCGGTAAACCTCAGAAAACTAACTCGATATATTCATAAGCGTAACCACATATCTGTATTGCAGATTCAGATACAGAATTAATCAAAACATAGAAATCCCAATCAAGCAACCAATCATGCACAGAATCCTGAAATAAATATACCAATTTCCTTTTATTAGTATGTATCCAATATCATCATCATCCTTAGGATTTCTATTCCAATTTTAGGGTTTCCTTGGGAATTAGCATTTTTCCTCCATTCTTAGTTATTAAGAACCCTAATTCATCAAATCTACTTAAAACCTTTAAATTCTCTCCTTTTAATATTCTTAACAGTCTTAGGATCATCATTTAGTAATTTACTTCCTTAATCTGAAATATCATGGTTTTCCTCTTCTTTTACCCCAATTAGGGTTCACATATGAATTATTCTTCATTTATGGATTACAACCCTAAAAGTACCAATTTTGTATACCAAATAGATGAAAACTCTATATTATTAATCAACAGGTTAATATCTTTCAAATTAACCTATTAGTATTCAAAGGTGTATCCTTTATATTCAATTTAGGGTTTCTAAGGTTTCCTACAAAACCCTAACCATCTCAATTATCTTCATTAAGAATTATCTAATCCAAACTATGTTCAAGAATCATTATATTATAGTTTTATTCTTGCAATATCATATTATGACCACTAAAACTCATATTTACTCAAATTAGGGTTTTTAGTCTATTAAACCATGTTCATGATCATAAAACCCTAAAACCAACATACTAATCATCTTTTTATGATTTTACCATTCCTTTTATTCTTAATAGGTAAAGATTTATCAAAAACATATAAAAGATTCATCATGTTCATTTTTACACCATTCTAGGGGTTTTCTATCAATTAATGCATCAAAAGATGTAAAACCCTATACTTTTTGAGTTTCAAGTAGAATTAGGCTTCATACATAATTTCTTTGTGTTCCTCTCTATCTGAGGATCAATTTTCATATAGGATTTGTTTTAATCCGAGTTTCCTAGAATTAATTATGATTTTAGCAAGATTTTACTTACTCGACCAATGGCATGCTGACACGTCAGCATACCCATGCAATGCGCCGCTTTGGGAAAACATAACTGAATGACCCTTTTGCCCTACACTAGAGTTGTTGGTTCTGTAGCACGCGGAGGGGTATACTTGTTCGATGCATCTTGGTCGTCTTCCACCTTACAGAACCCTACGCTGCTGTTGCAGTAGCGATCAAGCGTGGCCCTGCCACCTTCTCCCGACCTCGACATCTATCAGGGGCAATCTCTTGGCTCTGCCGTGCCTCCTCGAGCTCAACTAAGCCTTCAATACCTGGCCACAGTGGCTGGCTTCACACCTGCAAAGTCTGCAACCGTGAACAACCAGCGACCCTTCTGTTGACATTGCGCAGGTGCAGATGGCGGCTCTACCTCCCTCCGGCATCGTGGGTGGTTCCCACTTCCATCATCGCTCCTTCCACAGCCCCTCGTCATACCAAGGGGTCACATTCCTCCCTTGGTTAGGGTTTGGACGGTTGCATGGTAGGAGAAGAGTGGGAGACAAGGAAAAATGAGAGCATGTGGATCCGTCCCCTTTATAGGGATATACAGCAGCGTACTAGCATGCCTACCCACGAGGAGAGCAAGTCCCATAGTCTATGGGAAACCTCCTTTCCTTGTTCACAAAGAAAACAACTCTTTTCTAATTATTTCCTTAATAATTCATATCCCTTAATCGTTAAGAAAACTGAATTTTATCTCCTTGATATTTTTTTATGCTTTAGATCTTAAGATTTCGAAAATAACTTCTTTTATATTCTTTGCACTTGCCTTTTAATCATTGGTCATGAGATTGTGTTTTCTTTTAATAGAAAATACCTCCTTTTCATCAATATTACTTAATTCCTTAATAATGCATCACATTATCCTCTTATTTTGAAATTTTTGGTATTTTCTCTCTCTTTCATGTTTATTGGGACTCCTTGGATCCCAAGAAACTCTATTATTTCGAAATCCTTTTTATTGGATACTCATTATCCTTCTAGATGCATCTAAATGCATTATTCTTCATTATTATGTTTATTTCTTATTAAAATATTTCTTTTTGAGGATTTCTCTTTATTTCTCTTTTATTTTCCTCATTGGTATTCATTTTATCATTAGGAATCCTTGAGATACAAAAATCCACAAAGGATCACTCAATTATACCGTTTTCCACTTATTTACAACATTTTAACATTATTTTCAATTTCTTTCTTACTATTTTTTTTGCTCGAGAACGCTTGTGCCTTTTTATTGATTTTGGTAAAAGAGTTTACAGGAAGCTGAAAACTATATATCTACAGCAAAGAAAAGAAGAACAGGAAAGAAAAACAACTATAAAGAAACAACTATAGACTATACAGCTCCCTAAGATCAGTCTCAATGTCTCTCCAGCAGGCTTCAGTATTCCTTCTTTTGTTCTAAAAAAGAATGAGGTTTCTTTCACGCCAAACTTGATAAAAGACAGCAAGGCACGTGATGCAGGTCTTTTTATTAGAAAGAAGCACAAAGCAATCATCCCAGGATCCAGGTATGAGAGAAATCCAATCTTCTACAGCCACATGTTCCCAGATAGCTTTAGTGTAACTGCAGTTCAGGAATACATGATGGTTGTCTTCATAATCAGCTTCACAGAGCGGACATCTCGAAGTAATCATCATACCAAATCTTCTGAGAACATCTTGAGTAGCAGCTCTATCCAGGAAGATACGCCAAGCCAGCATGCTATAGACACGAGGAATATAACTTCTCCAGATCACCTTCGCCCAACCATACTTGGTACCAGGGACTCTGACAGAATCCCAGCAATGCTTAAGAGAGGGATACTCAACCCCATTATACAACATCTTGTCCTTACCAACAAAAGGCATCCTCAGATTAGAAACAAAGTCATTGAACTCAATATGACTTCTCTTACTGCTCAACGACCAAGCATTGTTACAGATAAAGCTGTTCATGTTACCATAAAGGCCCTTTCCCAATTTAAGGATATTAGCAGCAGCAATGCAATTAGATAAGAACTTTCCCCCCGGGATCCAGGGGTCTCTCCATATTTTGATCGAGGTGCCATCTCCAAACAAATAGGAAATATGAGGGATGATCTTATGTCTATATCTGAGACACTGCCTCCACATCCAAGAACTATTAGGATCACTATGAATAGACCAAATCGAGTCATTTTTAATGTATTTTCCATTGACCCAGCGAACCCAAAGATTATCCTTCTTCCTCGCAATGTTCCATATGTTTCTAGTAATACCAGCTTCATTCATATCTTTAATCCTTCTAATACCAAGACCACCTTCAGTTCTCAGTTTACAGATGGTATCCCAATCAATGAGATGAACTTTCCTTTCCATATCAACACCCCCCCAAATAAAATTACGACAGATTCTCTCAACTTCCTCCATAATGGAACTAGGAAGAGGAAAGGTAGAGGACCAGAAGAGATGAAGAGACATAAGAGTAGAAACAGTGAGCTCAACTCTTCCCCCAAACGAAAGAGTCTTATGCTTCCAGCCATCAAGCTTAGTTTTAATCTTGTCAATCAAAGGACCACAATGGGAACTCCGAAGCTTACCACAGAACATAGGTAGCCCAAGATAACGCATAGGAAACGAGCCAGTAGGAATATCAAGCAACTTAGACATATAGGCACCATCAGCACTGCGGCTGTAGAAAACATGGCTTTTAGAAGAGCTAATCCTCAGACCAGATATCTCTCCAAATTTGTTAAGAACATCTTTAATGGCCAGAGCATTAGGAGCATCAGCATCAAGAAAAAACATAACATCATCTGCAAAAAGAAGATGAGAAACATGCATCTCAGAATTCCTGATAGGATTAATATAACCTTTCTTCACCGCATTATTCATCATGGCAGTTAACCCTTCCATGGCCAAAACAAAAATATAAGGAGCAATAGGGTCGCCCTGACGAATTCCATTAGAAGGAAGAATAGCTGCAGAAGGTTGCCCATTAATAAGAATATGATAGCTACTAGTGCTCATAATGGTATAAATCCAATCAATCCAGCATTTAGGGAAATTCATCCTGATCAAGATTTTGACAATGAAATCCCAACGAACAGCATCATAAGCTTTAACAAGATCAGCCTTAATACACATCTTAGGCTTGGTACCAGCTTTTTGAAAATCACTAATAAGCTCATTAGTCAAGAGAAGAGCATCAGAGATATGATGATTCTTAATGAATGCTACTTGATTCTTGCTGATCAGAGAATCAAGAATAGGTTGCAACCTATTAGCAAGCACCTTAGTGATAATCTTGAGGAGGAAATTACATAGAGCAATGGGCCTCCACTCCTTGACAGAATTATCCCCTTTGGTCTTGGGAATAAGAGTGATGTAAGATTTATTAAGCTCCCTAATCATTTTCCCACTCTTAAAGAAATTCTTAACAGCCAAGATGACATCAGGACCAATAATACTCCAAGATTTCTTGTAAAAATGCCCATTAAAACCATCAGGGCCAGGAGCCCGATCACCATCAGCTTCCTTAATAACTCTTTCAATTTCATCATCAGTAACAGTTGAACAAAGACAATCAAACTGTTCATTGTTCAAAAAAGGAAAGGACCAATCATCGTCCCAATCCATAGAGCAATAGTTACTATCATCATATTGATTATAAAGCTGATTATAATAATTCCAGATATGCAGGCTGATGGTATCTTCCTTATAACACAACTCATTACCAATCATAAGAGAGTTAATATTGTTACGGTTAGATCTGACTTTGACTGAATTGTAGAAGAAACCAGTATTTTTATCACCTAGCTTCAACCACTTAACCCTAGAAATTTGCTTGGCATAGGATTCCTCAGCATCAGCAGTAGCAAGGGCAGCCTTTCTCTTCTCATCAGCAACATCTCTTAGATAAACATCATCAGGAGACAGGTCAGCATTGTTTTGAGCAATGATAGCCTCAATGTCCGTAGTTCTAGCATTATCGCAAATGTCCCCATAGTTTTCCTTGTTCCATCTTATTAACTTCTCTTTCACCTTTTTCAGTTTAGAGATAACCCTGAACATCGGATTACCTTTAACATCACAGCTCCAAGCATCCTTAATAACATCAAGAAAATCATCACGAAGGGTCCAATCATTAATAAACTTAAAATAACCCTTTCTTTTCTTAACATTCCCACTAATAGAAATGGTAATCTGTCTATGGTCACTGATAATGGTATTCATGACTTCCCCCCCAAACATCTTTGTAAACAGAGTAAAAATCGAGATTATAGAAGCATCTATCAATCTTGGAGAGGATAATATCTTGACCTTTCCTTCTATTGTCCCAAGTAAAAGAAGGACCTTTCATATCAAGCTCAATGAGACTCAGAGCAGAAATAACATCATTAAAATAACACATAGCAGTATAGGGATAATAACCTTTACCCCTTCTATCCTCAGTAAACCTGATAGCATTAAAGTCCCCTAGAAGAATCCATGCTTTGTTACCAGGACTAATCCTTCTCAAATCATCCCAAAGAGTTCTTCTCCTCTTTTCCTCATTCTGACCATAGATAGCAGTAATATAGAAATCACTACCTTTGTACAAAGCTTTGCAATGAATGAATTGATCACTCTCTTCAATTTTCACCAGATCGATCATATTCTGGTCCCAAAGGATAATAATCCTCCCAAGAGGATGAGAGGAATGATTAGAAATCCACTCCTTACCAGGCCAGATGTTAAACATAGCTTTATTCATCTTTTTGTATCTCAGCTTCGTTTCAATAATAAGGTTCACAGGACACCTTGTCTTATAAAGGTTGTCCTTGATTTTCTCCTGGTGTCCATACCTATTCAGGCCACGAACATTCCAGGAGAAACTACCAAGATAATCATTCATTGGGGGGGAGATTGAATGGAGTCCTTCCAGTCACAGTAGAAGAGACGGTCTCATCATCACCAATCTCATTGAGTTTATCAAACATATTAGTAGCTACATTAGCAATTCTAGGTGCACTCCTCTTGACTAAAGGATTAGGCTTTGCAGTGAGCTTTGGAGGTGAAGTTCTATTCTTATGTATGACTGTGAGGAAACCCTCGTCATTACTAGGGGATGCCATGTGCACCTTTTCATCCACATACCTTTGCATATGTATTGGAACTCTCAAACCTCCTTCAGAAAATCTGCCAGTAAGAGTTCTTGTATTTCTTCTGTTATCAACTGGAACAGAGCGAGCAATCTCCAACTCTTTTTGACTCCGCTGAGAAGTTTCAATATAACCGCCTTGCTGTATAGCTGTATTTGCCGTAGCACCAGTAACAGAAGTTGTAATAGGCGCAACAGAAATAACAGTATTATCAGAAGCAATAGCAGGCATATCAGCACTACTCCCTTTACTCGAATTCTTATCAGAAGGTATCCAAATCTTTTTGCTTCCAGCAATATCCTTCTTAAAGAAGCATATCTCGGATTCATGTCCAAAGCAGCCACACGACTTACAGATTTCCGGCAACCATTCATACTGGACCTGGATGACATCTCTATCTCCACAGTCACTCCTCATGACAATCTCTGTAGGAAGCACTGAGCTAGTCGAGATTAAAACTTGAATTCGAGCATAATCCAACCTCCTCAGGGATTTAGTAGCATAGTCAGCACAGATCGGCTTACCTATGTAACTCCCTAGGAGTCCGAGAATTTCATCATCCTAGAATTCTAGAGGAAGACAAGGAAACCTCACCCAAACCGGAATTTTAGTAAGCCTCTCCTTCTCCAAAGGTTCCCCGATCTCCCATCTTTTGATAATCAAGGGTTTCCCTCCCACAAACCACGGTCCACCCTCAACGACCGCTTTCAGATCATCCGCATTTGTGAATTTCACAATGAAGAAGCTTCTGTTTCGTGGAATTACCTCAAACTCCGCTTTAGGTTTCCAGATCTGCTCGAAATGTCAGACAAGAGTAGGCCAGTGAGGTTTCATACCTACTACATATCCTGCCACTGTATTCTCCCATTTCTTGGCAACTTCGATCGCCTTCGATCTCTTGTATTTGATCCCTCCATCGACAATCTCCGGCGGCGAGAACTGAAGCTTTGTTATTTCCGCTTTCTTTCGATCGCTCAGGAGATCTGACCACTTCTTCGGTTCCGGTGCCGCAGCAATCCCCTTCACATGGCTAACCTGAGGTCTCGCCCATTGAGAGCTAGGAGGAGGATTCGGAGAAGGATGCCAACCTCCGCCACGGATCGCCCCTTCCGTCGCCACGCCCTGCGCTCCTACCGACTTCAAACCTCCCGCCATCCTAATCTCTTTGAGAATCATAAACCCCAGGTTTCTTTTCTTTCTTACTAAAGAAATACTTAATTAATCTTTTCTTTTCTTATTGCTTTCTTTTTGCAACTTTGGATTCCTTGGAACCCAAGAGGCATGAAATCAATCCTTGGATTACATCTCTTTGCCTTCTAGAGTTTTCTACCTCTTTCCTTTTATTAAAAACTCAATTATTCATTTACTAATTGAATCTCCTTGTTATCGGGCCCAGTAGACAATAAAGCCCATAACACAATCATCAAGGCTATTGTAAACAAAATCCATTTATTCAAAACAAATCATATCTTTATTTGTTCAAAAATCGTTAATATTAGAAATTACATTTCTCACCAAAAGAACCCAAAATTGGGGTTGTAACATCCTTCCCCTCTTATTGGAATTTTGTCCTCAAAATGTTTATCAAGCAAATAAACAATTCAGGATAAGACTTTTCCATGTCCATCATTGGCCCCTATGTGGCTTTACCGTACTCATGGCACTACCATAGAACCTTTATCATCACATATTCTTTTCTCTAAGTTCTTTCATCCTGGCGTCTATAAACTGCACAGGTGACTCAAGCCATTTCAACCTCCCTTGGGGCTCACTAGGTTCATTGCTCAGCACATAGTCGGGGTACCTCACATAGTGCTCTAAATTGGACACATGGAACTCATCACACATTACTTTATCCTGAGGGGTAAGGTCAAACTTAACCTTCTCCACCAAACCATGTCAAAAGAACCCATGCATCGAGGACTCGGCTCTCTTACTTATAACTTAGAGGGGTCGGATTTTCATGTCACATATTCTCCCACAGTGAACTGCATGTCAGTCTACTTTGCATCTGCTCATGACTCTTGTCGTCTCTAGGCTCCTTTCAACCTTTGCACAATCAAAGCGACTTCATCTACACACACTGTGGCCCTTTTTTAACCATCACGTGGTCCTTTCACCAACATCACCTTACTGAAGTGGTGACCGACACAACCTCTCTTACAGAGCTTCTTTAAATCCCGATACTGGCTATGGTGGTTATCTTCACACCTTTTATAGAACAAGAACTGTCCCTAGTCATCACCCTGAATGAGCACATATGCCCTCATCATACCCTTTAGTCAGGATCATACTAACCATTAGTTAGGGGTGATAAACTGTACTAACATAGAGTTCTTCATGTACCTTCTTCCACCTTTTGGAAGTAACCCTTTAGGTTATACTCAAGAACTTCTGAATTCACCTCATGGTGTAGTTGAACCATCCCTCTCATATGTGGTTCAACCCGATATGTCCCTTGACAGTACTCTTTCTTTCTCATGTCATCTAGGTAAGACGATCTACCATACCCACATTGCATCTTGACCTTCCTTGGTCTAGGGGAGACCTACAACATCCATAGTGATGAACTCCCTTTCTCTTTTGGGGACTCTTTATCCATGCATTGGGTAACTGGTATTCGTCCTTCTCCCTCAGCTTGCATGGCCATATACCACATGCAACTTTATCTTAGGCATCTAAAGTACTACTGTCACTTATTATCTTGGTAGTACCATGGTGCATGGTGATCTTCAATCATGATTTCCTATGTGTCATGATTCCTCAAGATCGATACCTCGGAAACCCTAAACCACTTTCATTAGGGTTTCATCACCTTCCTTTCCAAAGAAGTGCATCTGAGGTTCTACATCCATCTTTTCATTGCATCCAGGCCTAGGCTGGCTAACCAAACAACCATTAACTTGTTCCACATATCTCATTACATCTGAGTATTAGCCAAACTTATCTCCTTTCCAAACTTAGGGTTAGACAAACAACCTCTTCTAGCTTCTAACCAAACTAGACAGATATATCTCAACCAAAGCATCCATTACCACTTCTCACCCTTAGGTATTAGGTAATGTTGGAGACATACACCTTCATGTATTTCACTTATCGTCTTACCTCAAACTCTATGTCTATCTTTATTAAGAACACTTTCTGATTTCATCATCATGGTGATCAAACTCAACCTTGTATGACTCATATTTCATGATAAAAACATCCTCATAAGGTGACTACCTCATTTCTCTTTAACTTTTGCAAATCATCCATGTATTATTCACTTTACCAGGGCATGTTATCCTCTCGATCCTCATGCCTCGTAGCAACGTTCCAACTCACATCATCTTTTATCCTTGGTGTATGGCATGCGTACTGCCCTATCTGTCACTCCCATAACAAGAACAAATAAGCATTTGGCTGCAGTCAAAATACAGAGTTCTTCCTGTTCCAAGAGTAGAGATGGTGCATCCCACCTTGCCAGTACACCTTTAAATCTAAGTTGAAACGTGTTGTTTATGCTTCTATATTACAATCATCTTGATATCCAAGTTACCTCCATGGAAAACTGGTTTCGAACCTACTTGGGTCACCTCACAATCATTGGTCATCTCCTCTAGGTCTATAGGGTGCCGACACTTTTGGGGTCATCCCTCCTCCCTTATGCATCCAGAGAGTGCCCTACTCATCTACCTTTTGGGTCCCATGAGTTCATGAAGGTGATCAATCTCCTAACCCATGGCCTCCAGACAATGATAGCCATTACCTCTTGACCCTATGGTCACGTGCAACTAGGGAATTAGGCAACCCCTACCTCCATCGGTCTTATCCCTACTTGACCCTAAGATAGACTTAGGATTCCATTATAGTACATGTCCAACTTAGAACCTTACCCAAGCCTTCATCGTCTCTCTTTCTGCATTCAAGGGCGGACTTTCATCCTTTCATAGGGGTCATGGTGACCTGCCTACCTTGGTCAGGCCCCATATCGGTTACCTCCATGGTAACACATCCACATGCTTTTAGAGATGGTTATCTATGGGTCTATAGGTTCCTCCTCATACGATGTACTTTTCACTTAGCTTCTCAAGATCCTATGAGACCTCTTTAGGTTACCTTAAACCAACAAAAATTATATACACCCTACCAAAGGGGTCCCTCTCCCAGGATGGGAGGAAAACTATCTCTTGACAACAAGGTCACAAAAGCTCTTAGGTCTAGGGTTTACATCCACATGAGCCTACTTAACCCTAGCAAGCTATTAAGGCACAAGCAGATCACCTACTGAACCATGCTAGGTCATACTTGTCCTCTTTCCTCAATGTTGGATCAAGATCATACCTTCCTTTATCATCAACCTAGTTGTGAGGGGTTCATCAAACATACCTTAAACTTAAGGGGCTTCCCTTTTCCTCTATACATGAGGAGTACCATGCTCGTAACTATAGCAAATTAATTCTCGTCATGAGCATTAGGTACACCACTTCCCCTCTTAGGCCTAGGAACCCTAGGTTCACTTCTTGATGACCAAATACATGCTCATCCTATTAACCACGAACCAAACATATACAGCGTATGACATGCACTTCCTGCCATCCTTTAACTCGAGCAACACATCAGGGTTGAGTCCTCCCCAAGGACAACCAACAAGGTACAAGACCTCACAACCTATTACCAAACCTCTTTCGGTCCACAGGCACATAGGTACCAGAAGCATCATCCTCTCTCTAGGGTTTGGTTCCTATAAAGGCAACCAAGATATCAACAACCTTAATGGATCATGCATGAGGCAACCTCTATCATCCACTTAGGTCGCATCATCCTCGACTCCCCACTGTTCCTCATATCTCGGGGTCTAGGTTTACGACCTTCTTGCTTGGTTTCCTACTCTCTCTCTAACCCTAAAACCAACCTCACCATTAGAGGTCCTCTCTTCATGAAGGATCAACCTCGAAAGCATGCCCTTACCTGGATAAAGTCTATGTTCAACTTATGTTCGCTCAAGGTTATCCATAGTTCTTTATGCTTATTTCATAAGTCATCCTTCATACTCTCCTGGTCAGGGTTTCAAACCTATTTCTCACACTACTAACGTACCCTGGGTGCATACTATGCCCTATTCGCATAAGCCCATAGGGTCTCTACAGGTCCTTCACTAACATCATCATTGAAGGAGCTATCCTTTACCCTAACATGCACGACCCTTCCCAGGGTTGGGTTGCCAAAGGTGCTAGGTCACCCATGGATCATATGGCATCCCAAAGGCATGTCCTTTCAAACACCTGGTCCAACTCATCTCTCTCTAACCTTCACTTAGGGTTAGGATTAACATCATCCTCAAGGATGTGCTAGGTCTCTACTTTTAATGGAGGTCTCTACCTCCAAGACTAACTCTCTTTACTCATCCTCTGACAAGGAGGTCTATTCTCAGGTCTCTCCTGAGGGCATGACAACTTATGTCATACGACCTAAGCATGTATCTATTCTTTAGTTTATGCTTACTCTATTAAGCTTATGTCCATGACATCTTAATTACATGCTTTTCATTAATTTGATGGAGGATTCCTTAGACCTTATTAATCTTACCCATACCTCAAGAGGGTGAGGAGAAGAAGGAAAACCTTAATCCTTAAGGTCCTTAATAGAATTTGTGATGAGAAGGGATGAATAAGATGAGAAAGTCCTAAAGGTATCTTATTTCGATTCATACCCTAAGACTTTGGCCAGGCAGTCACACGGATCCGGGAGTCCTCATAAATAGACTAGCGGTGCGGAGAAAAATATTGCCAGCCCCCGGTCGTGACCCTTTTCTAGACACCTCCATCTTTCGGATAATCCTCTAATAAATCCCTTGGGTTCTATGGAGTTTGTAAAATTTAATAATTATTAATGGTTAAGTGAGGAACCTACGCTATGATACCAAATGTTATGACCCAACCTCCCGATAACCCCTAATTAAGGGAGACCGAGAGGTCGAAGCCGCACCAATAACTTTCAGATCAAAGGTTCGACACTTAACCAAGAACAATTATTAAATTTCAACAATCTATACTGAAAAGATGTAATAAAAATTTTCATATCTTTTGAAAATTTTGGATTTCTAAACTTCTATCCATGTATGTATTCTACTCTAACTAATCCTCCTTGCATTTTACTTCATGTATTTCACAATATGATGATTTACTGTTTGTCCTTTTGGCTTGTACCTAAAACACTGACAAACAAAACGTCGGTCAGCCGAAGCTGGTATGTGGGGGAAACAATAATCGTGCAAATATGTTAACAATGTAATCCTTCAATTAATCATTTAACAACAAAGATTACATTTTAAGCCACACTACTCAATCCTTACCTATCCCCTAGCTCTAAGATATCCCTACAGTGGACTTGTATGCTACCTCTCTTTAGGTAGATGCTTACCCCCATGGACCTACCTTACAAGTAGCCAATACCTAGGGTAATAGAGTCACATAGAACTACCCAAAGGTAGCCCAATATCTAACTCATGATGACTTGATGGTTCTACCCCATTGGTAGCCATTTACTAAGTCATTTAATGACCTGATGGACCTACCCCATTGGTAGCCATTTACTAGGTCAACTATTAAGCCACAGAGGGGACCAGGATCTGAGCTAGTAGGCACATATCTTAGGTGATAGTCATATCCACATTATAGTTTGCATGAATTAAAATAATCCAACAATTAATTCATGTCATCGATGAAAACTTCGGTAAACCTTGAAAAAATAACTCGATATAGTCATAAGCGTAACCACATACCTGTATTGCAGATTCAGATACAGAATTAATCAGAACATAGAAATCCCAATCAAGCAACCAATCATGCACAGAATCCTGAAATAAATATACCAATTTTCTTTTATTAATATTTATCCAATATCATCATCATCCTTAGGATTTCTATTCCAATTCTAGGGTTTCCTTGGGAATTAGGGTTTTGCCTCCATTCTTAGTTATTAAGAACCCTAATTCATCAAATCTACTTAAAACCTTTAAATTCTCTCCTTTTAATATTCTTAACAGTCTTAGGATCATCATTTAGTAATTTACTTCCTTAATCCGAAATATCATGGTTTTCCTCTTCTTTTACCCCAATTAGGGTTTCCATATGAATTATTCTTCATTTATGGATTACAACCCTAAAACTACCAATTTTGTATACCAAACGGACAAAAACTCTATATTATTAATCAACGGGTTAATATCTTTCAAATTAACTTATTAGTCTTCAAAGATGTATCCTTTATATTCAATTTAGGGTTTCTAAGGTTTCCTACAAAACCCTAGCCATCTCAATTATCTTCATTAAGAATTATCTAATCCAAACTATGTTCAAGAATCATTATATTATAGTTTTATTCTTGCAATGTTATATTATGACCACTAAAACTCATATTTACTCAAATCAGGGTTTTTAGTCTATTAAACCATGTTCATGAACATAAAACCCTAAAACTAACATACTAATCATCTTTTTATGATTTTACCATTCCTTTTATTCTTAACAGTTTAAGATTGATCAAAAACATATAAAAGATTCATCATGTTCGTTTTTACATCATTCTAGGGGTTTTCTATCAATTAATGCATCAAAAGTTGTAAAACCCTATACTTTTCGAGTTTCAAGTAGAATTAGGCTTCATACATAATTTCTTTGTGTTCCTCTCATTCTGAGGATCAATTTTCATATAGGACTTGTTTTAATCCGAGTTTCCTAGAATTAATTATGATTTTAGCAAGATTTTACTTACTTGGCCAATGGCATGCTGACACGTCAGCATACCCATGCAATGCGCCGCTTTGGGAAAACATAACCGAATGACCCTTTTGCCCTTCACTAGAGTTGTTGGTTCTGTAGCACGCAGAGGGGTATACTCGTCTGATGCATCTTTGTCGTCTTCCACCTTACAGAACCCTACGCTGCCGTTACAGCAGCGATCAAACGCGGCCCTGCCGCCTTCTCACGACCTCGACGGCCATCAGGGGCGGTCTCTTGGCTCCGTCGTGCCACCTTGAGCTCAGCTAAGCCTTCAGTACCTGGCCACGGTGGCTGTCTTCACACCTGCAAAGTCCGCAACCGTGAACATCCAGCGACCCTTCTGTTGACATTACATAGGTGCAGATGGTGGCTCTACCTCCCTCCGACATCGTGGGTGGTTCCCGCTTCCATCATCGCTCCTTCCACAGCTCCTTGTCATACCAGGGGGTCGCATTCCTCCCTTGGTTAGTGTTTTTACGGTGGCATGGTAGGAGAAGAGTGGGAGACAAGGAAGAACGTGAGCATGTGGATCCGTCCCCTTTATAGGGATGTGCAGTAGCGTACTAGCATGCCTACCCACGAGGGGAGCAAGTCCCATAGTCTATGGGAAACCTCCTTTCCTTGTTCACAAAGAAAACATCTCTTTTCTAATTATTTCCTTAATAATTCATATCCCTTAATCGTTAAGAAAATTGAATTTTATCTCCTTGATATTTCTTTATTCTTTAGATCTTAAGATTTCGAAAATAACTTCTTTTATATTCTTTGCACTTGCCTTTTAATCATTGGTCATGAGATTGTGTTTTCTTTTAATAAAAAATACCTCCTTTTCATCAATATTACTTAACTCCTTAATAATGCATCCCATTATCCTCTTATTTTGCAATTTTAGGTATTTTCTCTCTCTTTCCTCTTTATTGGGACTCTTTAGATCCCAAGAAACTCTATTATTTCGAAATCCTTTTTATTGGATACTCATTATCCTTCTAGATGCATCTAAATGCATTATTCTTCATTATTATGTTTATTTCTTATTAAAATATTTCTTTTTGAGGATTTCTCTTTTATTTTCATCATTGGTATTAGTTTTATCATTAGGAATCCTTGAGATACGAAAATCCACAAAGGATCACTCAATTATACCTTTTTCCACTTATTTCCAACATTTTAACATTATTTTCAATTTCTTTCTTACTAAAGAAATACTTAATTAATCTTTTCTTTTCTTATTGCTTTCTTTTTGCAACTTTGGATTCCTTGGAACCCAACCCAAGAGGCATGAAATAAATCCTTGGATTACATCTCTTTGCCTTCTAAAGGTTTCTACCTCTTTCCTTTTCTCAAAAACTGAATTATTCATTTACTCATTGAATCTCCTTGTTATCGGGCCCAATAGCCAATAAAGCCCATAAGACAATCATCAAGGCTATTGTAAACAAAATCCATTTATTCAAAACAAATCATATCTTTATTTGTTCAAAAATTGTTAATATGAGAAATTACATTTCTCACCAAAAGAACCCAAAAATTGGGGTTGTAACAGGTTCTGTCCCTTCTTATGACAAGTTAACAACTATTGAAAAGATGTTGCAAACTCAGCAAACTATGATAGCTAACCAGCAAGCCCAGCAGAAGGCTATTGAATCTCAACTAGCTCAACTCACAGCTAGCATAAAGACACCTACTGGAGTCTTTGCTGGCCAACATGAGAATAATCCTAAGCATCCTGAACAGTTGAAGGCAGACACCACCAGATCAGGAAAATACTATTCGGATCCCCCTGTCAAGACACCTGTGGTTATTATAGACAAGGATGAACCTATGATTGCCCAAAACTCAAAAACACCAGAGTCTCAACCAAAAGAACCAGTAACAGATGATCAGAAAGATAAGGGAAGTCCTGAGAAACCTACTGAAGAAGAAATTGAAACATCGGAACCTAATATTCCTATATACAAGCCTCGTATACTGTTCCCTGCTCATTTAAGGCAAACCAAGCTTGATACTCGGTTCAATAAGTTTAAAGAAGCTATGAAGAAACTTCATGTTGATATCCCCTTTTTGGATGCGCTGGCTGAGACACCAGCTTGGACAAAGTACTTAAAGTCACTCCTGACCAGGAAATATATAACTGACGAATATGAGACAGTCAAGTTAGCTAATAACACTTCAGATATCATTCAGAGTAAGATGCCAAAGAAGCAGAAAGATCCAGGATCTTTTGGGATTTCCTGCCATATCGGCGATTCTTCATGCAAGAAAGGACTGGAAGATCTTGGTGCTAGCATCTCCATCATGCCACTCAGCCTTTGCAAAAGGCTAGGGTTTGCTGAACTTCTTCTAACTAGCATGACCATACAACTTGCAGACAAATCGATAAAATGCCCATTAGGAATTATTGAGGATGTACCTATCAAGGTAGGAAAAGATTCCTATGTTCCGTGCGACTTTGTCATCATGGACATAAAAGAGGATGCCAGATATCCTCTCATCTTTGGACGTCCGTTCCTCACCACTGTAAGAGTTCTAATTGATGTTGAAGCAGGAACCTTGCTACTTAGATTAGGCAAGGAAACTCTCAAATTTAAAGTTTTTGAAAGCATGAGAAGACCAAGTATGCAAGAAAAAGTCTATCTGATTGATTACATAGAGCAGATGTCACTTCTGACTCAAGAGAATCATGAATCAGACAATCCATTAGAAGTCACTCTAACGAATCCATCAGTTGATGAACCTATTGATGAACAAGTAAAGGGTTACATCAAATCCCTCGACTCTGCAAAAGAAGATGTTGAAGCCACTTGTGAAGAACTCAAAGATGTGGAAGCTAATGAAGAAACATGCGAGAAACCAGAAGCCCCTGATATGAAGCCCCTCCCCGAGGGACTGAAGTATGTATTTTTGGATGACCTCATGTTTGTCCAATTATTATAAATTCAGATCTAACGACCGAACACGAAGACAAACTCCTGAAAGAATTGAAGGAAAGAAAGCCATTGGCTATAAAATGAGTGACCTCACTGGGGTTAGTCAAGAAATGTGTATGCACAAGATCCCTATGATGGAAGATCACAAGCCAACTATTGAGCATCAATGGAAATTGAATCCAAATATGAAGGAAGTAGTCCGTTGTGAGGTCAGTAAACTACTCACAGCTGGAATAATCTATTCGATATCAGACTCACCATGGGTGAGCCCAGTGCATGTAGTCCTGAAGAAAGGTGGAACAATTGTTATACAAAATGAAAACAATGAACTCATCCCCACTCAAACGGTCACAGGGTGGAGGATGTGCATAGATTATAGGAAGTTAAACAAGACAACTTGAAAAGATCACTTTCCAATGCCCTTTCTTGATCAAGTATTAGAGCATCTAGCTCATCAAGATTACTTCTGTTATCTCGATGGTTACTCTGGATTCTACCAAATACCTATACATCCAGATGACCGACAAAAAACCACTTTCACCTACCCATTCGCAACATATGCATTTAGGGGAATGCCGTTGGGCCTCTGCAATGCACCTGCAACTTTCCAGTGTTGCATGGATGCCATATTCGCTGGTCTTACTAAAATAATTATGGAAGTTTTCATGTATGATTTTTCTGTATACAGAGATTCATTCAATTCATGTCTAAAACACCTCTCCCTAGTCCTCAAATGATGTGAAGAAGCAGATCTTGTGTTGAATTGCGAGAAGTGTCATTTCATGGTAAAGGATGGCATTGTCCTGGGCCATAGGGTTAGTAATCGAGGAATTGAAGTAGATAAAGCCAAGATTGAAGTGATTTCTAAGCTCTCTATCCCTATCAATGTAAAGGAGGTTCGAGCATTCCTAGGTCATGCATGATTTTATAGATGGTTTATAAGGACTTCTCAAAGATAACCAAGCCAATGACAAATTTGTTACTAAAGGATGTTGAATTAAATTTTGACGAAGAACATGTTAAAAGCTTCAACACACTGAAGCATGCCCTTACAACCACATCCATCATTAGAGCTCTTGATTGGGACCACCCTTTTGAAATCATGTGTGATGCAAGCAATTATGTTGTAGGTGTTGTCTTGGGCCAATATATAGAAAAGAAACATTATGTGATCTATTATGCATCAAAGACCCTCGATGAAGCTCAGAGGAATTACACTAATACTGAGAAAGAACTTCTGGAAGTCGTGTATGCCTTCGATAAGTTTAAATCCTACCTAATTGGTTCAAAGGTCATTGTCTACACAGATCACGCTGCCATTCGTTACCTTTTGGCAAAGAAAGATGCACAACCTAGGTTAATTAGATGGATACTATTATTGCAAGAATTTGATTTGGAGATAAAAGATAAAAAGGGTACAAAGAATTTTGTAGCAGAACACCTCAGTCGCATCCAAACTCTGAACATAGAGAAGATCCCGATTAAGAATTCCCTTTCAGATGATCAACTAATGAAGGTCTCAGAAGCCACACCGTGCTACTCGGATTATGTGAACTACCTTGCTGCAGAGATTATCCATCCTCAATGCACCGGAAATGCACTGAAGAAATTTATGCATGATGTGAAACAATACTACTGGGATGAGCCGTACCTTTTCAAACTATGTGCTGATGGTCTTTACAGACAATGTATCACCGAAGAAGAAGCTCAACTTATTTTGGAGCAATGTCACTCAGGACCGGCTGGAGGACATATGAGCTCTAAAAAGACTTCCTTAAAGATTTTGCAATGAGGATTCTTTTGTCCCACCATATCCAAAGATTCCCATGACTTTGTCTTATCATGTGACAAATGTCAAAGATTAGGCAATATAACAAAGAGAGATGAGATGCCGCTGAATCTATGGCAAGAAGTAGAGATATTCAGTGTTTGGGGGGTTGACTACATGGGTCCATTCCCATATTGTCATGGATTTTCATACATCCTAGTGGCGGTATACTACGTCTCAAAATGGGTTGAAGCCATACCAACCCTCTCTAGTGATTCCAAACCCATCATCAAATTATTCAAAGATATTATCTTCCCCCATTTTGGAGTACCAAAAACTGTGATATCCGAAGGAGGGTCACATTTTCTTGAAAGAAGCTTTGAAGCATTGCTAAGAAAGTATGGTGTTACTCACAAGGTATCCCCACCTTACCATCCATAGATAAGTGGACATGTGGAGGTTTCTAATCATCAACTCAAGGGTATCTTAGAAAAGACAGTAGGCCGCAATCGGAAAGATTGGTCAGTGAAAATCAACGACACATTATGGGCCTATCGAACTGCTTATAAAACTCCCCTCAAGACTACACCTTTTCGATGAATATATGGAAAGGCTTGCCACCTGCCAGTAGAACTGGAACACAAGGCATGGTGGGCAATAAAACAACTAAATTTCGATATGAAAGAAGCAGGCCAAGCCAGGATTCTGCAACTCTAAGAGCTGGACGAACTCAGGATGACAACTTATGAGAATGCATGAATCTACAAAGAACACACCAAACTTTGTCATGATGGTCATTTGTAAAGAAAATACATACAAGTGGGATACCAAATTCAGCTATTCAACTTAAGATTGAAGTTATTCCCAGGGAAACTCCACTCTTGCTGGTCTAGACTGTACATTGTCAAAAGCATATCCCCACATGGTGCTTTCTCTTTATGGAGTAAAAAGTCGAGTGAATTCGTGGCAAATGGTCAATGTTTGAAAAGATATTTCACCACAGCCGACATAAGCACCAAAGCAATAATAGATCTCTCCAATCCAAAGGAACCATCTTGAAGTTGAAGATATCACGTCGAGCCATCGATGTATAACAAAGGCGCTTGTCGGGAGGCAACCCGATAAATAAAATTTGTTTTAACTTTGAATTAGAAATTTTTCTCAATTTTGTTTTTACTTTTTAGATAATTTTTCACCAAATAAGAATTGCATTGTGAGATGCTATTTTGATTTCTGATTAATCTTCATTTTTGAGATTTTCAGATGGAGGATGCACGCTGATTGGAATGCAACCACATCCTGTGGTCCAAATGGCATGAACTTCCCCCTCCATCTCAGATTCAGAGTTTGCTCGAGATGAGCAAATTTCTAAGTTCAGGGTGGAGGGTGGGTGGTACGTATCTTACTTTCCACCCTCAACCATCTAAATCAAACTTAAGATTTCATCGTCGCATTTTTAACCTAAATTTTCAAAATTTTCAAATAATTTTTTTCACAATTTTAAAGTTTTCAAAAGAAATGTGAACAGATACTGGATGAATTTTGACCCTTTTATATTTTGAATCATTATACCCTCCTTATCCGAAGCATATCCTTAAAAGGACCATATTCTAAAAACTAGCCTTTTGGTTGAAATCATCTTATGAAGCTTATGAATCCTAACATCATGATACTTATGCAAAAATGACAAGTGTTTGTCAAACTGATAGGGATCAAACATGTCGTGCTTCCTAACTGACTAGTGGAACAATAACATGGAATCTAAATCATAACCTCCTGAAGTCATTATCTGAGCATAGTACGATAAAGAGAACGGCCCGATGCACGGAATTGTAAATCAAGTTGCATTCTGATCTGAACTCTCTTATACACTTCTTCTATCATCTTCGTACCCCTCCATCCATAAAAAAGAAACAAAAATAGCCAAAATAGTGCCAAACCCTAAGTTCGGGGTGGCATGCCACTTCCCTTTATATCCTCTTCTTCCATACCCCTCACAAATTAATAGGGGCGTACCACCAAAAATGCAATCTGGAGTCGAATAGAGGAGATTTTTGCACACAAAAAGATGCCAAAGCGCACAAAAAAAGAAATGCAATCTCGAGTCGAATAGAGGAGAGATTCACACAAAAAATGCAATAAACGAAATTGAAAAAATAATAAAAATCTCGAGTCAAATAGAGGAGAGATTTACTACTTCCTTTCATACCACCCTTCACTCCTTTTTTTACCTAAAGGCACAAATAAAGCCTTCAATCCCCTGAAAAACACCATTGTCTAATGAGATGCACACTTGTTCTGTGGGTATCTCTGGACTCTTACAAAACT
Organism: Alisma plantago-aquatica; assembly: GCA_963693085.1. Lineage (NCBI taxonomy): Eukaryota > Viridiplantae > Streptophyta > Magnoliopsida > Alismatales > Alismataceae > Alisma > Alisma plantago-aquatica. The sequence continues at coordinate 539,166,300 of OY856411.1, read as the reverse complement.
CTTTGACATGCTTGTTGTTGGAAAAAAAATGAGGAGGAAGTGATATTGGAAAATGAACTCAGGAACAAAGATATGATAAGATGTGTTCAGTGATCTCAGGAAGTTGAGATGTTGATTTATATTGAGCAGAAAGAAAACAATCATGATGTGAAGATGAGACAATCACATGAATTGAAAGTATTCATTTGGTGACTGTTTCAGATTTTGTGTTACGCAAGGATGAGTAACGTCTAAGTTTGGGGTATTTTGATGAATGCATATTCATCATGGAATTCAATTACCATCTTGGGTCAAATTCGACTCAATGCTTTTAAATTTTACTTACTAAATAACAAAATGTGCAAAATTACTTAATTAGTCCAATTATCATGATTTTAATCGAATTCATGTTGATTTGATGCAGGTCTTAATGTAGTTAAACAATCAGCTGGGGCCCACCTTCACTCACCCTTGCTTCTGACCAATCAATCTGACCAAACAATTTCATCCATTCGGTCTGACCATTCAATTTCAACCAATCGGTCTCACCAAATGGTCTTGACCAAATGGTTTCATCCATTCAGTCTGACCATTTGGTTTCAACCAATCGGTCTCACCAAATGGTCTTGACCAAATGGTCTCATCCATTCAGTCTCAAGACTGAATGGACAGTTCCATTTCAAGACCATTTAGCTACAAAGGATCGAGTAACACTTTCAAGACCGTTTGTAGCAGCCTGACCACAAGACTGTTTGGATGTCCGCATTAATTCAAGACCATGAAGAAGAGACCTTACCGTGGCCATTTTGAACCACCACGGTCATGCTCCACTATCTCACCATGGTCGTGGTGCGTCATCCCCTACCTCCCACCTCTCTTTCTTCAAGCCACCACACCTAAAAACCCTAGCAGCCCCGATGCCTATGTCACCTTCTTCCCTCATTCGCCGCGTGCCCCTCTCCTCACTTCGACTCCACCTAGATCTGCTGACCCTGCCGCAACCAACGTCTCCTTGCTCCTTGACATCGCCGATGGAACGGCCCCCAACATCAATCTGGTGCCCTTGCTACCTTCCTCAGCACCGGACACACCGGCAGCAACATCGACACCTCCATTGCCTTCTCCATCCAGCAGCTGCGCCGCACCAAAACACCTCACTACTCTGCCCACACCACCACCAACCAAACGATCTCAAACCGTTTGACGTTGCTGATCATTTGATCACCCAAACCTGTGTGAGATGGATAGGCTGATCACAAGTCTGGTTGCCCATCAGAACTGCAGACTGTTTGGTCACTCACATGAAGACCATTTGCTTGAGTGGCTTGGGTGAAGACCGTTTGGAGTATTGGCCAGTGTGAGACTATTTTCTCCATAAGACCATTTGCCAAAATGCAACGTGAAGACCGTATGGATATGCAACAATGAAGACCATTTGCACATGAAACCGTTTGGTAATTAAATGGTTTACAAACTGTTTGCATGCCAGTGATGAAGACCGTATGGAGGAATATATATGGTAGACCGATTGGAGGAGAGTATAATGCAAACCGTTTGGAAAGTATACTGTCAAGACCATATAAAGAAGTCAAATCATTGTGAAGATTGTTTAAGCATGCAGACTGTTTGAAGATGTACTGATCAAGACCATTTGCTGCTCAATTATCCAAGACCACTTGGGCTGGAATCACACCTAAAGCATAAGGGTCATATCTGTGCCTATAAATAGGACCAGTAGGGTCCTCATTTTGGGGCATTGGTTCTGGGATGCCAACATGCTGCATGTACACAGGTCGGATCCAGATCCAATTCCATCCATGCTAGTTTCACTCCACCTGCTGCCCGTGTTGCAATTAAGGAGACCGAGAAGAGAAGGAAGACGGAGCGAGAGAGACTGTCCGGTCTGTCTTGGCATCTCCCGTTTCACATCCAGATCTGCTCTGACACGACGTAGAAGACCACATCATCTTCACCGAGCTGCAACTACCTTATGCACCGTGCTCATGGCAGATTTCTCTCTCTTTCTTATTCTTCTTATTTCTCGCATCATGAGCGAGTAGTCCACTTTCACTGGGGTGCAGGGACTAGCCCCGTTGCCCATGCAATCATGTTCTTTTGTTAAACTTTCCATGGCAATGTATATAACTTTTCATTTCGTTGTTAATCATTATGTTCGTAGTTAGATTAATTGCTTGCTTTCATCTTTGATTCTTCCTATGTTGTGAGAACTTGTATATGTAGGATTGAATGTCGTTTGACAGGTTGACTCCCCAACTAGAAATAGAATGGGATTCCTTTAGGTCATAAGTGTATGATCCGCGAGGGGATGAGCCATCTAGCCTTCGATGACGCTTCTGTGTACCTAAGACCTGTATAGGGGGTTCACAGCCTTAGTTAGATTTTGTATCTTCTGGTTAATCGTCGATGTTTGCATGTATATTAATCGCCTGCTTGCTTAACGATTAATGTGGTTGACTCCCAAACTAGAAATAGAATGGGATTTCTTTGAGGTCATAAGTGTATGATCCGCGAGGGGATGAGCCATCTAGCCTTCGGTGACACTTCTGTGTGCCTAACACCTATATAGGGGGACCACAACCTTCGTTGGATTTCTATATCTTCGGAGCCGTAAGTAAGTGATCCAGATGGTGATGAGACATCTGATGCCTAAGGTGATTCTTATGCAAACCTAATGCCAATATGGGGGGTTTGTAGCATCTCTATTTGGATAGTTATATCTTGCTTGGATTGTTTGTGATTGAATGTTTTTGCATGTGTAGCAGTGGTGAAACTTGAGACCATCCCAGTGATTCCATATCATTGATCTAAATCCAACTTTAATTCAACTTTTACTTTCTTGCATTTAGTTTAATTAACCTCAACCAATTCAATCATTTTAAATATTAGTCTTACTTGAGCTAGATTCGATTAACAAAGATTCTTAAAAATGTTGTCTCTTGGGATTCGATCCTCAACTATACCGCGATAAAACTCATCTGCTTGCAGTTGGTATTGTTGCACAAGGTTTTGGTAATAGCTCGAAGATTTCAACCCCGAGTGAATTTGTTAGTGCAATATTTGCCACGTCACACACATGCACACTTGTGCTTGATAGTTTTATTTTATTTTTGATGATTTGATAGGTGAGACATGTGAAAGTTGAGAAAGGAGGCACATTTTAGTGCAAAATGATTGATGCAACATCGTGTGGGTCGATTAAAATGATTAGATTATGAATGATGGAATGATTTGATGAATTCTAAAGATTTCTAAACTTGGAGGACCAGCACGACCGTGCTGGCATGGAACGACCATACTAGCATGTCACATTTCAATAGGGAATTTTCAAGCTTTGGGTACAGGAAGCATGACCGTGCTGGCCACCACATTTGTGTCGGCACCTCGCCAGAACGGCCATGCTGGCACCTCCCCAGAATAGGTGTGTTGGCACCTCGCTAGAACGGTCGTGCTAGCCCGGGCCCAATACTTAAGTTGCTTGATTTTTCCCAACCCAACACAACCCAAGGCTCATTCTTGTGACCCATAATAGCCACTCTACACATGGTGGTGATTAGGGTGAGGTCCATCACCCCAAAATCACCTCCTCTTGCTTCCAAACTCCGGATTTGAGTTTCCCTTGGTCCCCAATCACCTTCCCTAACCTCAAGGTCCATTTTCCACCCTCCATTACCATCTATTTCTCCATCTCCAAGGAGAATCTTCCCCTACATCCCAGAATCACGTTTGGCATTGTTCTTGCTCATTTTTCACCAATGATCCTTGAAAAGATGAAGAGCATGAACAAAGAAATCAAGGCGGGGGTAGAGAAGATAATGGACATCCTCACCGAAGACAAAATTCACACCAAGAGGGCCTCCAATTTGTCATAGTAGTCCCACAAGGTGTCATCACCATCTAATTCAATTTTGTAATCACTCTGACGGTTGGCATTGATGAGTGCATCCTGACACCGATCCTCCTCCAGTGGCCACACGTCAGATCCTAGCTACAACAACCCCAATGAAGAAGAGGAGGAAGAAGAAGATATGGAGGATATCATCAATTCGGTGGACATCGACGCACCGGCCTGAGAGAGGAGGGACAAGAAGGATACTGACATGTCATCTTTACGAACTCCACATCCGACTCTGGCAAGATGGTCCACGTCATTAGCATAGACACACGCTACTCAATATCCCATTAGGCACCAGTTGGTGATTGAGGAAGATGCCAAAGATGCACCGATCCAGATGATGCCCTTGAACTTGGACACAAGTTTGGGGTCACACACATACGAGGAGGAGGTAGATGACATTGAGAGTGAGGAGATGTAAGATGAGCCAGTGGACTTTTTGTCCAAGTTGGAGGAGGATAGGATGAATTGGGTTGGGAAGCAACCCAAGGAAAGTGCTTATGGGAGAGGCACAACGAGGAAAGTGTTCATAAGATGCCTACACCCCAAGTGCTTAACAAGGAGGGTGATGCCTACTAGATATTCATGTATGGATACCATGCAAGCTCTAGAAATCAATTATGTGTATTAGGACAAAATTAAATGTTGTGGGATCTATAAGATCTTGAATGAGGTTAAAGAAACCTACTTGGAGTTGACTCATGAGTTCTTTGCAACTTTGGAAAAGGTACAATACCAAGGTGAAGAAGCCATTAGGTTCAAGCTAAATAACTCAATACATGTGCTCAAAGTTTCCCAAATCAATGCTATCTTTGCCCCCAATTTAGAAATGGCAAAGAATTTCAATGAGGGAAGGCTTGATAAGAATGGGAAAGTAGATTACTTCAAGATGTAGAAGCCTATTACTAGTCAAGAAACTTTTTAATAGGAAAATACAAGACTAGTAAGATTTACAATCCCTTCATGAGATACCTATAGAAGTTCCTAGAAAACACCTTGCTTGATCATTATGACAGTCAAGGTTGTTGTTCAGAAAAAGATTTGTATGTGATGGCCACAGTATCAAGTAAGGGATTTATAAACATTGGAGCCATGGTGATTGATCACATGAAGACAATCCCCTTTAAGAGTAAAAATCCATTCATTATGGGGGGATTATCACCACAATGGAAAAGACAGTGGGCTGCAATCTAGATGGGCTTACCAAGGTAGAAGGAAGAAAATATGTTTATCTAAACTATCTTGCTAGATCCCAAAAATTCTACCTCAGAGATAGAAAAATCTTCTATGTTCTAAACCTCGGGTATCCTGGAATCACCTTGGAGCTCCCTTACCATGGCACCCCCTGCTCATGGATGTGGGATCATCAGAGAACTTTTTGGCGGTGATATCACAATATGAGGAGGAGCATCCAAGAGAGGGGTTCAGAACACCAAATGTAGACTTTCTTGAAGAAGAAGGAGAGATGAATGTGCCAGAGCAAAAATGCATTTTTGAGCAGCCACGCCGCACACAACCAAGATTTGAGGATTTTGATGTGCAACCACCTCCAAAAAATACATGTGACATGTCAGACATTCATGCATAGTTGGAGGCAATTCAAAAGACACAACATGCCATGTGGTTAGATCAACAACAGATGCATCATCAAATCAACCACATGTACCAATATCAGCATGCATAGGTACAGAGGAACCCCTAATGGGGGGAGGATTTCTGGGGAGGACTATTTGGGTACCAAGAGACATACCTGCCTCCACAGGAAGAATACTAGGGCCACTATTACCAACATCCACCTCTGCATTCAGGCCCACCGCAAGATCCCACACTACCAGAGTAGTGACATCTACCCTATCATCCCTAAGCTTTAGTTTCATGTTGAGGACAACATGATTCAAAAGTTTGGGGTGGTAGAGTGGTATGCCCTCTTTCTTAGCTAATTTTGTTGACGTATGTCTCACCTTATCTAAGTTTAGTTATTGATTTCTCTTTTTAGTATAGTTTTCCTTTTGTTTGTATCCATGCATGCATGTAGTTCAATTTCATGCATTTTTGCATAATTTTTCAAAAAAAATTCTCTTTTTGCTCCTCCATGTCATGCATTGAATTCTCATGTACATTTTGGTAAATTTTTGTGTGTTTTTAAGTAGGATTTGTTGATTTATGTTTTAATTCCCCTAAAGTTAGGTTTAGTCGTGATTGAATACAAATTGGCACCATTTTGGCCAATTTTGCCCAAATTTGAATGTTCTTTACTAAAAGCATGTTTTAACTTAATCTCCACTATTTGAAATGAAAATGTTGATCTTTGACAAATGCATGTTATTTTCTTAGAGTTCATTACTATATGTTCTTGATTGTGGACTTTTTATATGTGCATCACTTCTCTCAAGTTTGTGAATGTATCGGTCGAATTGTGAATTCAGCAAGCTATAAACACTTAGAGCCTATGGAATCGCTTGATATAAATGTGAATCTCATGTTGTTCAATCATGTGGTGTGATATTATTTGATGAAGTGTTGTATTATTTTTCATGTAGGAAATCTTATGTTGAGGACTACACTAATGACCCCCCTTTGACCCGACCCTTCTCTCACCATCTTCATACCTCTCTGCCTCATTAAAGGATGCCTTAGAGCACATATTTGGCCTTGGACACCTCTAAAAGTTTGGGGTGGACATATCTACATATCCCTACTTCACTCTATCCACCATATGCCCTACCTACATCAAGGGCAAAATAAAGAAAAAAAGAAAACAAAAAGCAAAAAGAAAATAAAAAGATGCTCATGTTCAAGAGCATCTAAATAAAAAAGAGAAAAAGATGAGTGTGTAAAAGCACTCCAAAATCTTACCGCAATCCTTTCTTCCATTTTCATACTCATTGAGATAGAAAACATAATATCTAGCTCACTTTACCCTTTCTACAGCCATGTGGGTCATTTGGTGTGGTTTGAGGCATAAGATTGAATGCATGAATGTGAAACAACACTCCTACTCATCATTGATTAATGCCAACATTGAATGCATGCATGAAATATCTACCAAGGAATCAAAAGTTTGGTGACACTGTGATGCTATATTGATTTTGAAAAAGTTGATAGTTTATCAAAATTAAGACCACATGTAGGCCTAATGCAATTATAGTTTTGAAAAGGTTGAAATTAAGATCTCAAGTCTATTTGAGTTTTCAAAAATTGATTCTTAAAATGATCATAATGTAGGATCTATCAGATCTAAAGGTGGGGGTGAATCGAGATATAAACACTTAAACTAAATCCATTAGACCTTCAAATTATATCAAGAGATAAGGTTGCATATATAAATTTGAGTGCAACTAAACAAGCATAGCAAGGATGAGAGAGACAGAACAAGCACAAGATTACAAGCTATGTATAGTGGTTCCAAACTCCAAAATAAGAGAGTATATGTCCACTTCCTAGAGAGGTCAACCTCTAGGATTTTTCAACCGTTTCATACTTCTTATATCCATTATAAGAGCTACAATATGACTTTATTTTTCCAGAGCAAGGATACCTAGCCTTCCTTTTTAAGGATCACAGGAGCCAATAAACCTTCAAGAACTTACCTATCCTAGAATAAGAGTCTTCAAACTCCATAAGGGATAACACACTTTTTTAATGAGGTAGAAACCTTCACCAAGGAGCTCTCCTCTTGCAACAAGTCTCCCGCCTTGAAGGAATTACCAACTCTTCTCTTGAATCTTCATGTTTCAACTGCACCTTCACCAAGGGGAAGCTTTCACCATCTTTTATTGAGAGAGAGGGATTGGGAAAGGGATGATTTAGAGTTTCATAATGAGTACAATGGAGCAACTCTATCACACATAGACTATCTCACTCAGATTGATGTGAATTAGTAGTAAGCAAAAGAGAGAAAGAGGCTCTTAGTAGACAAATCCACTCAACTATAGCTAGGAGCATAAGAAGTAAACTTGCGATGAATCCCAAGGGTCCCTATTAATAATTGGGGGTGTCTACTAGCCAATAGATGCACCTGGGAACACATTTTAGTCATTTGGGGTGTCACAATGGATCTAATTTTGAGTTTTTCATCACTCCAAAAAATAGACATACTTTTTCTACACATTTCATACAATGTAGTTGCTCGAGTTTTAATAACGGTAACTTGATCGATAAGACTATGCCATGAAAACAAATTTGACTTGTTGGTCAATTTTATCTTTGATGAAACTTGGACAATGTTTAAATTTGATTATCTTGTGCAGATGTGTTGGTCGAGTTTGTCCTAGGAAAACTTGGACGACCCTAGCAGTTCCCCAAATCCATCAAGGGTGTCAATCAAGTTTATCATAGATGAAACTCAACTGACAAAGGTCCCTGTAATGATTTTTGAAAATTTCTATAAAAGTACTTACATATTTTTTTTAAGTGCATACAAGATGATTACATATGTGAATCAGATACAAAGAAGGATGGAATTATGGTATTAGTCCTTTTCTCTATTATTTGAAAGGGAAAAGATGAGAAGTATAGAAATTTGACGAGTATTCTAGAGGATAGATGATTTGTTGAATGCCTCTAGGCACTCAAATGCTAATGAAAGTATAGTATTCCCAATTCTAGGCATGATTTAAATTCCTCTATATATATTTATACATGCATTTGGAATAATGATAACCCCAAATTTATTTCCCTTAGTTTGTAATAGATTTGTGAATTTTGGACATTTGAAAGGCCATTTTTATAATAAATTCCCATAATGAAATTACTTTAACCTTTTATCATAAAAGTAGAAGTTTAGTAGTTTTAAATTGAAATTTCAACAAAGAATGTATTTTTAGTGCAGTAGTCCAGTTGGATTTTCCTAGGATTAAATAGATCAAAGTTTAACTTACATAGAAATCTTTATAGTAAATGAATCTTGCTTAAGTTCACAGTGGATTTAAATTCTAGTTTGTTATATATTAAGAGACAGTCTGAAAGGGTAACTATATAAGATTCCTAAAATTTGGGTCAAAATTGATAGAATGTGTTGTTTCATTCCAATGAAATAAGTGTACATGCCTTAATTATATGAAACAAGATAAATAAGAAATATTAAATACTAATTATATTAGAAACGAATTTTATCTGATTTATTCTTGATTTCCATATATTATAATTGTCATATGAACCCATTTAATTTTTAGCTAATATGGGAATTACTCGAGCCATCTAACTCTATATAGAGAATGAGGTTTGTCTCTTATTGGTAAGTATGCCCAGAGAGCTAATCATATGATGATTGTAATGGCATGACTTGTAATTGATTTCATTAATATATAAAAGCAAGCTTCCAATTTATTCTATATAATTTAGTTATGACATAATGATGCAACATTATAAATGTCTAGAGCATAATTTACTCAATGATGTGCGTCTTCAAGTATTAGCCATGGGGAAATGATATCATACGGATGTTAAGAGTACATATACATATTCTCAGTATGTCCCTGATCGATTGTTATTATGGAAGGGTAATAGACAACAATCACACATAAGATTAAATTATGGGTTGGTTGATGACAAAATCTCATTAGTCATGATATGTCTATATCAAACCAAGCATACAGTTATATGTTAGAGAATAGTGTATCAGACAGACCCACCATGAGATTGACACATGGAAGCCATCATCATGGTAGTCATAGTCAGCTCTCACACTAATGATGGTGGTTGTGGTTCTTAGACTTGAAATCACTGCATTCATCACATGTCTTTGGGTATACTTTGACACCATCAAATGTAGTCCTAAAACATGGGGTTGTTATAAAGGTTATGATTGCGTGACTTTGACACATGGGGATAAACTACGAGTGATAGAAATGGGATTTGTCCCTCTTATAGGAGTTTGATGTCCTAGGCCTCTTGATTAGTGAACTGAGAAATGCATGGCCATGAACATGTGAGTCAATATGTGATATTGAGGTTACATATATCTTAGATAGTTTGCTCTTGGTTCGAGAAACAAGATTGAATGATGAAGATGATCATTGCTCCATGCCTGGGTTCAATATGGACATCAGTGACAAAGGAACTATATAAGCACTACAACACCATACACAGATTGTAGGTTGAAGTTGTTCCTCAGCTTTCCATTCACTTGGGTATCACTGATGTATGACTAGACACCACTCTTTGTGTGTGTTGCCATAAGTTAGTTATGGACATTCACTGCCAATGTGATATGGGACCTATAGGGTCACACACATAGGTCTCAACATAGAAGAGGAGTTTAATCTTGAATGATGATTGAATTAATTATTAAAGCATTTAGGTAATTGATTCACACAACATATGAGCTAGCTACACTGCCAGACACCCATCTTACAAGGTAAGACAGCCGTATGGAGTGTTAAATAGTCATCTTAAGGGTTGAGATGGGCGTTTAGACAACTAGGCTTATTCGAGTTGAAATTGGCTATGGGTTGAACCAACTGGCTGAGCTCAACTCACTAGAACACTATTTGGGTGAGCAAGATGGCTGTCTCACATGGGCAAGACTATCCAATTCGATCGAGGGAAGATTCTAGATACTATCTCAGATTCATTTGGATTGCACATTACTTGTTGTGAAAGAAATCAATGTTTGTCACTAATGGGCAACAAATTACCAATTTCGTATGAGATTGGGAAACTATGAAATGGTTGTCTTGTAGTATGAGATGATGGGTTGCATGCCAAATGATCGGCTGGGTCACCAGACGGTCGTTTGGGTGGTTGAGGGTTTCTAAAATTCAAGATCTTCTAGTCCCTTCCACTCCCACATCAACTGGGGACCCTAACCCTGGCCTCTACTATAAATAGAGGGGTATTAGGGGCTTCCTAGAGCACAACACAGATAATTGAGAATTAGTTGATCTGACAATTGTTGTCCTCTCTGGTTGTGATGACCAAGAGAGACCAAGAAAGTCCTACCCGACAAGGGAGGGATGGTGAGGGAGAGAACAACACAGATCATTGTTGTGGGAGAGAAAGTTGGTGACTAGTATACCAATAAGACGGATGAATCCTTCCTGTCCATTCTAGCAAGATGATAGGAGTTATAGGCAGTCCGTGTGGACTTCTCTAGAGGTGGGATGTCGTTGTCTACCACTAGAAGAATAGCATCAACTAGCATTCAATTAAGAGAGGAGTTGTTGCATACAACGACATTCGGGGTTGTAGTCTATGGTGTAGACCAGGAGGTGCAGTAGTCAAATGAGTCCCAGTGCAACTAGAAAATAGTTGCACATCTATGATGACGAGGAGATGTCATTGGAATTGCTCCAGGACTAGGTATATCCTTGAAATGATCCTTTCTATATTACAATTATTGACGTGATCCGCTGGTTATGGGGAATATGGTAGATGATATTATTGTTTCCGCTGCCTACACTATAGTCAAATTTCCCTACCGTGGTATCAAATCTGAGGTCAATTTACTATATTATGGGATAATTGATATAATCAGATTTTGGTTTTATTGTTTTATTATTGCATGTGATGCAAATAATATATGTGCAATCAAATGCCACAATAATCCCAAACTTATATATTTGTTCTCATCTTAGTTACAAGTCATAGCATCAATACAAATGATTTTAAAAAATTTCCTAATGGTTTTAGGGCATTTTCCAAAAAAACTGCATTTCATTGATTTTGGATTTTATTTGGTCAAGCTAGGGCTTGATTGAATTCATCCTTTTCATGTACCTAATACCTGAAATCAGTCTCAAATAGACATATTAGGTACATATGAATGGAATGGTTAAGTCATCGTCAAAATATGGATAATGTATAGTTCTTAGGTCAACATTCTCCCCCTTTTTAAAGATGACAAACCATGCCTCAACATATTAAAAAGAACTTAGAATTTAAACTTTTACCTTGTAAGAGTAGGGAGATACATGATTATTGATGCAGCCTTATTTTAGGGCTTCATCATTTGCCATTTTGTACTTTATTCACATCTAAACATAGTAGAATGCAAGTTAAATTCCCCAATATGTGTATTATTGTCAAATGCACTTATAGACGTTCTTTGCATACTTTTTAGGTACTTGGACCATGCTTTGGATAGATGAGAGAGAAGTAAGGAGTTCTAGGGTTCCTCCACTCATTGAGGGGTCCAAAGACTACCCAAAGCTCCCTCAATCTACCCCTAATGGCCAAGGGTCAACATCAAGCAAAGAAGTCCATTGAATATGAATATTCAAGATGTTTTTGCTACTGAAGACCCCAACATGCCAAGGAACGATCATGTTGATCAATGCAAAAGTTACAGGGAAAATCCCAAATTTTCCAGCTATAACAACTCAACCACCACGTCCGTGCTACCTAGCACGGCCGTGCCATGAAGCCCCCAAAATGGTCGTGTTGCCCAACACAGTTGTTCTAGCTGAAGACAAAATGGGCATGCTGAAGGGAACAACCTCACCTCCAACTCAACCACCATAGCCGTGCTAACCACCATGGGCCTCCACCACGACTGTTCTTAGCATGGTCGTTCTATCAACCTCTATTTCACCACTTCAACCTGTGATTTTCCACTTTCCTAGAATGACCATTCCACACCACCATGGTCGTTCCTACCCCTACCCACCACGGCCGTGCTACCCAGCATGGCCGTGCTACCACCTAAACCCTAGCATTTTCTACACTATTTTTCCAACAATGCCCCTACTTACCTTAGTGCTTCCACCACCACCTATATATACATGGGTGGTAGACACAACACTAGGTTAGCTGCCATTACTCCTCCCCACCCACTCTTGAGCATTCATTGCACTCCCCTTGCATTTATGCTCTCCATCCACCATTTCCACCTTATTTCCACCATAGAAACCTAGTTTTCTAGGTTTTCTACCATAATCCCCTTCGTTTCAATGCCCATCGTCCACCTTGGAGGAGGGAGGTCATCCTATAATATCTACGAAGTGAAGGAGAAGGATCTACTTCGAGCTCCATGGTGTCCTCTACCCTTCTTCTCATTTCTTTTATCTTTTCTTTGAGCATGTCTAGCTAAGCCCCTAGTGGTGTGCTAATTGGGGTTAAAATGTGACTTTGATACCATGTTGTGGGAAAATAGCTTGTAATGAACATGATTTCATTCTATGATGATTGCCTTAGCTTCTATCTCATATTCCATTATATTGTGTGTGGTTTGTGCTTTTATACATAGATTGCTTGCTTTGTTATGCTTGATGACACTTAGATTCTATGGGAAATTGGGATGTATGTGGCAATCTTATGAATGGCTCCTAGGTCCAATTAGTGGATCCCTAGCTATCCCCCTTTGTTCCTACATACATATCCCTTCTCCTACAAGTGAGTGTGAGATCTAAGTAGCTAGTGTAAGTGTGATTGGTGCAATTGTTTAGAGCTTCCTAAAGGCTAGATGGAAAGTAACATGAGGTGAAACACCCTCATCTCTACTCCCATTCCTACCCTTGTCTCTCAATTTCCCCAATACCATTTACCCTAGAAACCTAGACTTGTCAAGTCTTACTAGAATTACACCTAACCCTAATTCGCCAACTAGTAGTATAGGGTACATTCTAATAACACTTGCCTTGTTGTTTGATTTGGTAATCTAGATTGAATTGTGATAATTGCATGCTATTTTGATCTTCCCCCGACTAATATCAAATCACATTCCCAAACAGCCCACCTATCCAATCCATTACTTAAAACCCAATTTGTCATCTTAGCTTGTTAATGCTAGTTTAGCATAATTGCCGATGTTCACTCTAGATAATTGCTTAGTCTTGTTAATTAGGGTTAACCTAGAATCTTTCTTGCTCTAGTGTTTAGTTTAGTTCTTAGTTGTTAATTGCCTTGCTAGAATAGTGTAGATCATCTTACTCTTGTTCAGTTGATTGCTTAATCTAGTTGCTTAGACCTAACTTGCCTAGGATAATATAGTTTTTGGTAATCTAGTTTTCATATTGCCTTTACTTGCCTGCTTGATTAGTATAATCAAACAAAATCCACTATTAAACCCTTGAACCCTAATCTCCACTTTAGGAACGTAGCCAACACAAGCCTAGCTCTAGAGCCCTCTCTATCCCTATGGATTGACTTCCATTGCTTGCCTCTCATCTATAGTATAACATGACCATGTGCGCTTGTGGGGGCATATTTTAGTGTTGTGAGTGAACCTAGTTTGGGGACCTATAAATCGAAAGATCACATGTGCATGCAACATCACACCAATTATGCAATAGCAATTTATCCCCCTCAATCTATTCTTACCTTTACCTATATGGTTAGTTCCTCCAAAAAGCATATCATAGAACATACATTCTGAGTCCACTTTTATAGTATCAAGATATTTTAGAGAATTAAATATAAAAGGATCAAATTTAATATGTACGCAGCTCATTTCTCCCCCTTTGTCATATCAAAAAGGGAGGGGTTAAAGAGCTAAAATAGGTCTTATCCAAAGGCACAAATGACACATACAACCACCATATGCAAGCACCACATATAAGCTAGAGAGAGAACAAATATACGAGAGTCATAATCAATATATGGAAGCACACACACCATTAACTCATGAGATATAGTAAAAAATAGTGTTAAAGGTACATGTAATAAGATTACAACAATAGTAAACATGCCCTCTCAATATGAAAACTGCAAATAACAAAGAAAAAATGGTGAGATATGAAAATAGTAGTCCTCAAATATAGTGCCCAATGTTCAATACATGAAATCCTACAAACAGACATATATCTGAACACTCTATAGACTAGTAACTAAACGTCAAGCTTGTTTATGTTAAACTCCTTGTCAGCATCAGGTGGTAATCTTCATAACTAACTGTTTTAGAGGGTGCAACAGTGGAAGTAGGTGTGTCATCATCACCATCTCCATCATCATCAGACCCATCATCCTCATCCTCATCACCATAACCCTCAACATCATACTCATCAACATCATCAGCTGACTCCTCATCCTTAGGAGTTCCAAAAGAGTGAGTAGTAGGCCACTTGCAATGTTGCTCCACCTAAGACATGCCACATACAAATAGTGCATTTTCTTACTCAAAGTTGGGTGTAGAAACCCCATCAAAGCCAGTAAGCAAGGTGGAGGTAGGAAGAGCAAGTAGGTGAGAGGCACTAGACTAGGGAGATGAAGTAGAGGTTGGTTCACCAGCAAAGGTAGGAGGTACAATAGAAGTAGCAGGCTGGTAGGTTGGGTAAAACTGATCATATGCAAATGAAGCATAATTAGTGGTTGGGAATGGATCATAGGTGGGATAGGGATGGGATCAGAACAAGTTCATGTTTGACATTACTTGAACAAGGTCCTGGTGTAGGTGCTTATGTACATGGATGTTATAAGTTTGTTGGTGCATCATTTGGCCCATGAGGGTTTCAGTAGACACCAAAAAGGAGGCACAGTTAGTTCTAGGAGGAGGTGGAGGAGTCTAGGTGAAGGAGGAATCACAGGGGGAATAAGAGGTGGGGTGGAAGGATTTCTTGACAGTGGTGTCACTGATGTAAATGCCTTTCCTACTAGATTTGTAGCCAAGATTCTTAGAAAAGGATGTGTTAGTATGATTTTGTAAAACACCACAAATAAAGTTTGGGTAGGGTGGGTCAGAGTCCTTGGTATTCTTCTCTGTGTCAAAGCAAGTCATGTGATGTAGAATATATCTTGCTCATTTGACTCTGACATTTTAAAGGAGACAATACATGTTATTGCTAAGTTTTCTTCGATATCCATTTGATTATTCTTTGGATGAATATTGTAGTTAACTAGGAGAGCAACCAGGCAAGTCTTAATGTCTACAGAAGAAGGCAGTAAGATGGCTTTCATCCTCTAGGGGACCTATGTTTTATTCAACCTTTTAAGAATATCAGGAAGGGTTAACTTGGGTTCAAAACTCTTGTAGAATGCTTCTGGGTCAAGGAAGTCGATGTAAGTTGGATAGGAAGTCATCCAATTTGACAAGGAATAAGATAAGTAAGTATTCAGAGAATACTCAGAGATTTGAATCTTTATCCCCCCAATCATGAATGGAAAAACAACTTGGGCATTTAAAGGAGGCACTAAACTAGTGCAGTTTCAAGTAAGCTTGGCATAGAATTCATGCACCATTTTTGTGTTTGATAGGAAGTTGTTAGAGGTAATGCATTCATAGCAAAGGGCATAAATATGTTGGGTGGTAAAGATCTTCTTAACATATTTCAAAATCACATTTATAAGGATTAACAAGGGCCTAAACGGATATGGATTTCTAGGCAACATCTCCTTGTAACGATTGATCGCTTGAGTGGAGATGAAAGAAGAAACATCATATGTAATGAGCCTAGAGGTTGTAGAGGAAGAAGGAACACCGGTTGGACCATTCATTTCTGTTAGTTGGATGCCATGGAGAGTAAAGGAGATATGATGACGCCAAACAAGGAAGAATGCAGGCCACCCAATAGGTAGGTTAGGGTTAGGGATGGTGAAATGGGGCACATGATAGGGATAGGGAAGGGATGGGGTAGACCTAGGGCTCAAGGATTAATGAGAAGGGAGATGAATTGATTGAGTTTTCTCTAGTTGAGAGGGAGAAAATTAGTGAATAGTCCTTTATATTTTTGTGAAATTGTGTTGTCAGACTAGTTTGAGATTTGCAAAACTCAGCCTCCACTAATGTGTGTTCAGTCCTTGGGCAAGTTGTCAGTCAAGTTCCCCCAAGCAAACTTGGCCATCAAAAAAGTCTATCAATAAGATTTGAAGTTTAACTCTAGACTCCCAGAGTGATATATAAATGTATTTCTCTAGCCTATCATGCATTTTGAACAAATTAAAGCACTTTCCACTCATCATTGGCTACTATTTTAAAGCAAAATACCAAAAAAGTGAAGCATTATAACTTGTTGTATGTAGCACAAACAAGTATATGATGACAATTTTATGAGCAAAAGCATATAGATAAAAGAAAATATATCTAGAAGGCATACCATTATCATCAAGAGTAGTTATAAGAAATTTTGATCTAATGAAAGTAAATTTCTCTCTAGTTAGAGGTTTAGTGAAAATGTCTGCAAGTTGTTACTTTGTGTCCACATGGGTGATATATATATCTTTCTTGGCAATGTGGTCACAAAGGAAATGATGGAAAACCTCTATATATTTGGCTCTACTATGCAATATAAGATCCTAAGAAAGATTAATTGCACTAGTATTGTCACAATAGATAGGAGAAGCATAAAAAATATTGAAGTCTTGGAGGATTTGCTTCATCCATACGACTTAGGCATGACAACTCCCAGCTACAATGTACTCAGCCTCAGTAGTTGAATGAGACATTGTACTTTATTTCATAGATAACCAAGAAACCAAGCATGGACCTAGGAGGAAGCAAGTGTCACTTGTGTACATTCTATTAATTAAGCACCCGACATAATCCACATCACTATAATATGTGAGAGTAAAGTCCCTTGACTTAGGATACCATAGTCTAGACTTTGGTTTTGGCTAGATACCTTAGAATCCTCTTAACAAATGTAAGATGGAATTTTCTAGGACTTGATTGAAATCTAACACACAAGCCAACACTAACATAAAATTCAATCTAGAGATAGTTAAGTATAGTAAGTTAGCAATCATACCTCCATAGAGTTTCTC
This sequence comes from Alisma plantago-aquatica, assembly GCA_963693085.1. Lineage (NCBI taxonomy): Eukaryota > Viridiplantae > Streptophyta > Magnoliopsida > Alismatales > Alismataceae > Alisma > Alisma plantago-aquatica. The sequence goes on along the minus strand of OY856411.1, from coordinate 539,148,773 downwards.
ATCTACCTTCTCAGATTCTTCATCTCTATCAAGTTTGGCGGTGTTAGACATGGGAATATCCATTTTCTTGGTGTTCTCCATCCCAAAGAGCTTCAAGAGTTCACTTTACTACTACATAAAATGCTTTTTACAACGGACAAAACACAACAGTTTTGTTGGTTGTGTTGTAGTTAGCATATTTATTACAACATGTCTATTTTCGTGTTGTTTGTTGTATATATTATACAACACAAGTTATATACAACGGGTCAAACTCATTGTACTACATGTGATACTACAACATGTGTTAAACAATTGTAATAGACTATAATATTAAAATATACTAAAGCTCGTTGTAAGAGACCATAATTACACAACATACTCTATCATGTTGTAATAGTCATGTATGCTCAACCATTGTAATAGACCATAATTCCACAACATACTCTATCTCATTGTAATATACCATAATCACTGAATAGGCTTTCACCTATTATAATAGTTACATGTTGTAATAGATTACATTCACACAACATGTGTATATGCGACTCACTGTATATGTATAGAAAAGAATACATGTGGTCCATAAAAAGAAATTGGTTGAGCGGTTTGAGCTGCACTTTACTTTCTTGTGGTCTCAAGTTCAAAACATGTGTCTAGGATGAGATGTTTAGTGAATGGGTATGTTTAGTGAACTACAACATGCATTAATTGTTGTATAAAATAGTTATATTACAACATATGAAACAACTGTTGTATAAAGAAATCACCCATAAGACCGCACAATGTAATACAATGGTTGACACCTATTGTAAAATGGAAAAATGAATTATTATAGAAAGCATTTTCTATAGTAGTGCTTGTGTACTTTCCTTGGTGGATGAAGTTTTCATCCTTTGTTTTCTTGATTTGGAAGCCAAGGTAGAATGTGATCTCCCCCATCATACTCATCTCAAATTCACTTTTCATAAGAGAACTAAATACCTTGTGAGGATCAAGATCAGTACCGATAAAAATTATATCATCAATATATATTTGAATAATCAAGAAATGGTTAGAAGTGTGTTTAAGAAATAGTGTAGAATCAAATTTTCCCATGACATAGCCATTGTCTAACAAAATGTTTTTCCATCTCTCATACCAAGGTCTAGGGGCTTGTTTGAGTCTATAAAGAGCTTTCTATAACAAATAAACATGGTTAGGAACCTTGTCATATTCAAAGTCGGGAAGTTGATCTACATAGACTTCCCCCTCAATTCTACCATTCAAAAATGCACTTTTAACATCCATTTAATATAGCAAGAAATTTCTATAGCTAGAAAAGGCAAGTAGCATTCTAATAGATTCAACTCGAGGATTACCACTTTGTTGCTTCCATCAAGTTTTTTTTGGTAGACACACTTGGTACCAATGATTTTTCTATCACTTTATCTTGGCACTAGAGTCCATAGTTTGTTCTTCTTGAAATGTTCTACTTCCTCTTGCATTTCTAAGATCCATTCATCATCTTTAAGAGCTTCTTTGACATTCTTTGGCTCAAGTTGTGAGATGAAGGCATTGTTGGCTTGTTCTTTGTTGAATGTGGCTCGTGTTTTCACACTTTCAAAAGGATTTCCTATGATGAGATCTTTAGGTTGATCTTTAGCAAACTGGGGAGTAGGATCCTTCTTTTCTTCTTCTTTTAATTCTTCATCTACAACAACATTTGTTCCTTTGTCATTGAAGGTGAGTTCTTTCAATCTAGGAATCACCTCATCTACAACATAATCATTCACAATATTGTAAGAAATGGAGGGGTTCGTCTCAATAAACTTAACATTGATATATTTTTCTACTTTACATTGTTCAATGTCAAAAACTCTAAAAAATCTACTTTTCATGTTATAGCCAACAAAGAAAGCCTTGTAAGATTTAGCATCAAACTTTTCAAGAGAATCTTTGGTGTTTAAAACAAAACATAGAAAATCAAAGGTATGAAAGAACTCGATTGAAGGATATCTACCAGATGATAACTCATAGGGGGGTTGTTAAGAATAGGATGAGTGAAAACCCTATTTTACACAAAACATGTGGTACTAACAGCTTCAGCCCAAAACTTCTGAGGAGTGTCATACTCCAAAAGTATTGTTCTAGCCAATTCTTATAAAGACCTATTCTTCCTCTCAACCACTTTATTTTGTTGAGGCATATAAGGGGAAGAAAAATAGTGTGTATAACCAAACTTCTCAAAAAAACTTTTAAACAAAGCATTTTCAAACTCTCCCCCATGGTCACTGTGGATAGACATGATGCAGCGAGAACCTTCATTTTCAATTTGTTTGCAAAATTATGAAAAGATATCAAGCGTATCACTTTTTGAAACCAAAAAGGATGTCCAACTGAAATGAGAGAAATCATCGACAATCACAAGAAAATATTTACTACCACAAAGAGATTGAGTTTATTGGTCCAAATAGATCAATTTGAAGAAGTTCAAGAACCCTCTTGGTGCTAAATACTCCTTTGAATTTAAATGAGTATTTGGTATTTACATGACCAAGCCTACGGTGCTACAAAGATACATAATTTTTATCAACAACTAGGCATTTTTCAAGAATAGGCTCAAGACAATCAAGAAAAATAATATAAATACGATCACTTCTAGTTCCCTAATATATGGCATTGTAGGAGAGGGAATTTAGAAGCAAGCAATCGTGAGAAATTAATAGAGAAAGATATCCATTATTACAAAATTGGATAACACTAGTTAAAATGTGATGTAGGCCATCACAAGAATTACATTATTTATGCATAGTGAATCACCTACATCACCTTCACCTATCACTTTACATTTCTTATTATCCCCAAATGGCATTAAACCTCCTTTCTTATTAGTAAGAGTGTTGAAGTGGTCTCTATCATCAATCATGTGCTTTGGGCATCCACTATCAACAATACACTGGCCTTTTTCCTACATAGAAAGAAGACGTCGATGCCCAATTCAAACATTGGGATCCAAAATTAACTTGGGGACCCATTTCATGTTTGGGTTGGTCCCCTTCATCTAGTAAGGACAAAAAGTAGAATAATGATTATCAGACTTACAATGAGAAGAAACCATAGGTGACATAGAGTAGGAAGTCTCTCCATGGTATATTGGAGGTTCCTTGATCTTTTTATTACCTTTCCCCTTGGGGCTTCCTCATATCCCAAACCACTTCTATCCATTTGTTTGGTATAGTGCTCTAGGACTGAATTTAGGGACTTTTTCCCTTTGAGGAACTTTTGCAAAGAAGATCTAAGCATACAGTTATCATCACTAAGGGTAATGGCAGTATAAGAAAGGCTAGAAAGATCATCTTGAGCATGCAAAAGATCATCCTATAAACAGAGGTCTTTAGTTACGTAAGAATATCTTTCAAGATTTAAACTTGTTACTTCATTACTAGGCAAGATAGGTCTATACTCAAGACCATTAAGCTTAGTAAGCAATATAGCATTTTTAGTTCTAAACATAGAAATATCATCAAGATAGATACTATTCTCATCCTTAATTCCATCACAAAGATGTCTAATATCATTAAATTTGGAAACAAGATTATCATTTTTAGTTCTAATCAAAACTAGTTCACTAAGGCAAGTTTGTTTTTCATCTTTAAGTCTATTGATGTTCTTAAGATAAACACCATTTTCAATTTCTACACCATTATACTGAAGTTCAAGATCAAGAAGTTGTCCTTGTAATGAATCTATGCTATCAATATGAACTTCTTCATTTTGCTCAAGAATTTCAATTTTAGCATAAAGATCATCTTTTGATTTTCCCTAGTCTCTTCTTCTTATATTGTCACTTAGAATAAGAAGAGTGGGAAGCATTAATCATATCAATGAGAGCATCTTGGGAGAGTTCATTTAAATTTACCTCACCTATGTCTTCACTTGTATAGGCCATGAGAGAAAGATGACATTCTCCATCATTTGAGATAGAATCAGTTGAGGAAAAATCCTCCCAAGTGGCATGGGAAGCATCTTTGCCTCTTCTTCCTTCTTCTCCTTCCTCTTGAACTTGCTCTCCTTGTTGTGATACTCCTTCTTAGAGCTTCTCTTATGGTTGTACTTCTTTGCCTTAGGACAATCATTCTTAGTGTCCCTTTTGACCACACTCACATCATCTAGGAATAGAGGATGAGGAGGGATTTCCTTTGAAGTGTTTTCTCATGGAGTAGTTGGCTTCATGACACTAGGGGCTTCATCTTCATTAGAGGAAACAGTAGATAGGAAAGCAAGTTGTTTTTGAAGAACAATGACCTCCACTTGAGCTTTGAGGGCAGTTTCCTTCATCTTCTTGGACTCCTTCTCTTCTAGGTTTTCCTCTTCTTCTTCCTAGTCAAGTCTAGGCTCATAGGCTTGGAAATTCCCAATGAGCTTTTTGGTAGCAATGTTACTAAGGATTATTATTTCTTTAATGGAGGTCACCTTGTATTGCCACCTCTTGGGAAGAGATATAAGGATCTTGGAGTAGATAGTTCCTTGATCAATATGTTGTCCCAAAGAAGTGAGTCCATTCATAATGGCGTTAAGTCTAGAATACATCTCTACAATTCTCTTTTTCTTACCCATCTTGAAGTTCTCAAGGAGAAATTTGCACATGTAGACCTTGGACTCCTTGACTTGTTTGGTCCCTTCATTGGTAATGCATAGTTTGTTTCATATCTCTTAAGTAGTCTCCCAAGAAGAGATCTAGTTGAATTCAGAAGGAGTGAGGGTTTCATAGATAGTGCTAATGGACTTTGCATTTAGATGGGCTTTCTTCAAGGTAGCTTCATCTCAAGTGGCAACATCTCCTCCGGGCTCCTTGTAGGGAAGGATGACCACTTTCTACAGTTGTATCTCATCCCTTGGAAGTAGAATTGCATCCTCCTCTTCCAATAGAGAAAGTTTGTGATGTTAGAGATCAGATGTCGCATGGAGAATCCACTCTCTAAGTTGAGAGAACCCAAAAGGTTGTCACCCATCTTCTTGTCTAATGGAAGATCTTAGTAGGAGAAGATTGTGGTTTTGATACCACTTGTAGGATATATGGGCTCTACAGGGGGGTGAATAGATCTATAAATACATTAACCAAATTCATTACACCTTCAAATTATATCAAGAGATAAGGTTAAATATATGTAATTTGAGTGCAGCTAAATAAACATAGCAAGCATGAGAGAGATTGAACAATCACAAGAATACAAGCTATGTGTAGTGGTTACGGACTCCAAACTAGGAGAGTGTATGTCCACTACCTAGAGAGGTCAACCTCTAGTATTTTTCAACCATTGCACACTTCTTATATTCCATTATAAGAGATACAATATGACCTTTCTTTTCCAGGGAAAGGATACCTAGCCTTCCTTTTTTAAGGACCAAAGGAGTCAACAAACCTTACAAGGACTTACCTATCTTAGAGCAAGCACAAGGGCTTACCACTTTTGCAACAAGCTAGACATCTTCACAAAGGAGCTCTCCTCTTGCAACAAGTCTTCCACCTTGAAGGAATTACCCACTCTTCTCTTGGATCTTCAACCTTCAACTTTAGCTTCACCAAGGGGAAGCTTTCACCATCCTTTCTTTAGAGAAAGGGATTGGGAAAGGGAAGATTGAGAGCTTAACAATGCGTACAATAGAGAAGTTGTCTCACACATAGCTTGTCTCACTCAGATTGATGTTAATCAATAGTAAGCAAGAAAGATAAAGAGGCTCCTAGTAGACAGATCCACTCAACCATAGATAGGAGCATAAGAAGCAAACTTGGGATGAAGACCAAGGGTCCCTATTTATAGTTGGGGGACTTTACTAGACATTAGATGCAATGGGGAATGAATTCTAGTAATTTGGGGTGTTGTAACATATCTATGTTTTGAGTTTTACAAAACTCCAACGACTAGAAACATTTTTTACACATTTCATGCAGTCTAGTCGATTAAGTTTCAATAAAGATAACTCAATTGATAGCACTATGCGACAAAGCAATTTGTGTTGTCGGTGGAGTTTATCCTAGATGAAACTCAGTCGATGGCTTAAATTTAATTTTCTTGTGCAGAGATATCAGTCAAGTTTGTCCTTGGAAACTCGATCGACCATGGTAGTTCACAAAATCCATCAAGGGTATCAATCGAGTTTATGAAACTTGGCCGACAAAAGTCCTTGTAATGAATTTTGTAAATTGCTTTGAAAGTACTTAAATATTCAGTTTAAGTGCATTTTATATTTTTCTCACCTTAGTTACAAGTCATAGCATCAATACAAATGATTTACAAAAAATTTCTAAGGGTTTTAGGGCATTTTCCACAAAAGTGCATTTGCATTGATTTTGTTTTGTATTTGGTCAAGCTAGGGATTGATTGAATTCATCCTTTTCATGTAACTAATACCTTAAACCAATCTCAAATAAACATATTAGATAATATTAATGTAATGGTTAAGTCATCATCAAAATATGCACAATGTATAACTGTTAGGTTATCACATAATTATATCATTATTTTGACATTGATTTGAGTTTTGAATTTTTTTGTTTTACCAAGATCTACACATTATCTAGGATTTTTATAATTTAGGTTTTGTTACAGGTTTTACCAAAAGGTTGAAATGAGTATGTAAAGCCTATTTAGGTTTTCAAAAATAGATTGTTACCAAAGTTCAAAATTGTGATAGTATTTTGATGTTTTCCTGTGTTTTGAAAAAAGATTCACTAAAGTCAAGTCCTTATGTAGGATCGATGTAGTTTAAGTTTGAAAAATGTTTTTAGAAAATGTTTGTAATATGATATATAACCTATTTTGGTTTTGAAAAGGATAATATTACCAAAAAGTGAAAAAAAGGTAGTAGTATTTTGACATTCTTCTAGCCTTCAGAAAAGTTTTGGTTATACCATAGTCAAGACCCATTTCATGCTTGATATAGACTGAGTTCTGAAATGTTTATACCAAAAGGTAGATATTACATATATACATATTCTATTTTATATATATATATATATATATATATATATATATATATATATATATATATATGTACATATATTTGTGTGTAGATAGTTAGTGGACAAAACCAGAGATGGAGAAAATGTTACATGTCTCAAGTAACCACCTCTCTAGATTTTCTTCACTTTTCCCCTTTGTAAGGCTTAATAGGGTAAATCACTTCTATAGAAGGAGAGCAAAGAAAGCCACTCAATATGGGAAATTGTGAAAAAATGGATTTGAGTGGAAGAAATAAAATAGGAATTTTCTGCTTTAAGATTTTGGTAAAAATAAGTATGACCATCATGGCCTTTAGGAGATCATGTTTAAAGAAGTGAACCCATTTTTCCCTAGATACCTAATCACCTAAATTTTTCATCCCCTTTCCTATTCCTATGGAATGTTTGGGTGGGGGGGCACATACAATTGTAGGAAACTTTGAATATGTGGACAATAATGATTGTTGGTTGTAGGTCACACAATCACCAAGTGATGGTTTTGAATGTGGGACTGAAGACTCTTCTTACAGCCTGAGCCATAACTTTTATTCATAAGGACATGATTTAACATGTTGTCCTCACATATTAGGAGCTAAGATCAAAAATCCAAATCATTGCAAAAATTTGTTTAAAAGAGGATACATGTTTGGGAGGTTCCATGTTGTCTCAGGTCTTGTTAGTTGTCAAATGGAAGAAAAGAAACTTTGTAACTGCCACTTCTCTAAAGAGTGGGTTGTGCATAGGAATTCAGTGCTCAGTGGTTGTCTTCCCCGTAAATCATGATTCTCACAAGCACCAAAGGGCCAGAGGCATACAAAACATTCATGGATGTAGTAGAAAAAATGGAAAAGGTCACTCCATGTATCCCAAGTCTTAGAAAAGTTATTTCTAAAGAGGTATGAATGGTTGGAGCCATTGGAAAAAGGTTTAGACCTAGGTCCTATTTGGTAGTGTGTGGCTGATGAAAAAGTGTGAGTTTGATGTAAATTTCTACATTACAAACTCATACAAATACACCACATTACTCCAACCAAACTATAACATTGCATAGTGAAAGGATAGGTTGTAGCCCATATCCCAAGTCTTAGAAAACTTAGTTCCAATGATATATGGAAGGATAGAGACGTCAAAACAGCTTGGACTTAGTAGGGAGTGCATATAGATCATTCCATGCATCCTAGGTCCCACAAAACTCATAGTGACATAGGATAAGAGCTATTAAGAAGAAGATACATGTAATGGGGGTCTAGATATGTTATAACATGGTTTTTCACATGTACTTATGCATATATTTGAATGCAAATATTTGATTGTTAAGGATATATTAGAAAACTTGGTATGTCTTGTTTTAAAGTATGTGTTTAAAAAGAAATTTATCCTCTAAAATGGATTTTGTGATTTTACTATTTTCAATAATCCATTAATATATTTTGGATAAAGAAAGGGTGGAAATCCAATAATAAAAGAATTTCTAAAAGTAAAAGACAATTGATATTTTATATATGGAATTGTGTGGAATTTTCTTGAAGTGAGAGGTTGAAGGCAATTAAATAGTTTTGTTCATCCTAATGGTACACTCAATGAGAAAATACATTAATATAGGATAGTTCACCAAGTTTGGATGGAAAAAGGAATTAATTGATGCCTTAAATGAATCAAATAAAGCCTTTTCTTAAGGGGCAAGAAAAGAATATCTAACTTTTGTGTTTTTCCACCAAATCTTGCCAATAAGGTGATTTAGTCCTTAAAAGGTGCTATTTAAAATTTGAGATTAATTGGATAAAATGTGAGAGAGATATTAATTTAACTACTTTTCCTAAAGTGAAAAAGATGATGGAAATACATTGAATGTCCCTATTTAAATTTAAAAAAGAAACAACAACCTAACACTTTGATATTTCATGTGGCCCCTAGATCAAGATCTAATGGCACCTGGATCTTCATCCACCCCACTACAGAAAGGGAAGCCATGTGAATAGGACCATGGTTCCTTTTACAACCCAGTCTCTTTCCCCTCTCACCTCCCTCTTTGAATCTTTATCCATTATATTTAGGAGAAGAAAATTTATCCAAATACCCCTCACATACCCCCTCTCATTCCCTATCAAGAAAGTACCTAAATCCAAGATTTTTTGAAATCTATGTCTTAATGGGTTTGCCCTTCAGACAGCCTCCCCATCCTATAAGCATCCTCGACCCCTCATGCTTCTAGATCACCCGCCAAGTTCTTGCCAACTCCACATGTTGCTTTACCCGAACTCCACCCTCTTTGATGCTCTGTCGTTGTTGACCTGACAACACCAACCATATAAGAGAAATTTACCTATCCAAAAGCTTTGTTAGGCTTCCTCAGAGATACTCAACACATCCATAGGTGACAAGGAAGCCTCGACCGCCCGTTCTCTATTCGTGATGCTAGAGCTAGGAGAGTTTCACTGAGGATGAGGTATGGTCCATTGTAGAACAGAGTGAAAGGTGGGAAACATTCCACGAATGCCTGGGAAGCTTACCCTAGTCCTAGTTGGTTGTGTGGGCAGGTAACCGCCACCCTTCACCTCCTACTCAATCCCTTTGTTCTTAATCTAGGTTAACCCAATTCTCAAACATCTTTGCCACTGTCCTTGGGCTAGTTGGAACCATCAGGGGCTGGTGAAGATTACTAGGTGTTCGTTGTGGTAGATGTGCTTTTAGTTGCCTAACCCCATGGCTAACAGCCTACTGGGTGAGTGTGCAAGGGGCAATCCTTGTAGGGATTGGACCAAAGTACCCCCATCTGCGCGACATGAATGTCACAGCTTAAATGGCATATTAGTTTTTTCCCTAAGATTTAAATTGGAAAATGTATTTTATTAACAGAGATGACATTTCTCTATTGGCAAGAAAATATTAATTTTGTTAAAATTGTAGAAATTAGAGGGTAATTCCAATGATATTAATTTTATATATTTTGACTAGAAAAATCCAAGGAATTCATTAAAATTGGTTTCATGGCCTAGATCTATCTCAAATTCTAAAAGTGCTTAAAGTTGCTAACTCTAATGTAATAAATGAATGAAAACCCTATGATCATAACTTAATTAGTTAGACTTAATGACTTAAAATCTAACCCATGTGGATAAAAAGGATATCTTGAGCTAATTTAAGTTAAATAAATCCACATGTTGCAAAAATTAAGGTTTGTAAGTTAAAAAATAATAAATGAAATATTTAGGGCTCGGAAAGCCTAACCCTAATGAAACCCTAATTTGACCCCCACAAACCCTAACTTGCATCCCTGATGGAACGTCCCCTAGGAAGAGATTGTCCTCATAGAAGAGGAAAGGTTCCATGGAGGGTGAGTCCTCCAAGAAGTAGAAGAGGTCAGACGAGGCCTCTAATGGGAGAGGTTCCGAACATGATGTTGTCCTCTTTGTCATTACAAATCCTAAAGATGGTCACAACCCTAAAGGTGAACCTATGATGGAGAATGAGCCTAAGGATGACCCCATTCATTTTGTTGGATCTAGATCCATGATTGGGCAAGTGGTGATATAGACCCCTGAGATGCTTTGAATGGAGCAGTAGATGAAGATCATTGATTCCATTAGTGCCCCGACCCTCAAAGATGTCGCTAGAGATGAGAATGGTGAACCTCTACATGTCCACCCTCATCTTGGATCCACCATCCTCAACTTTATTAAGATGAAAATAGAAAATTTATGGGTTGAGGATAGGATTGAACTCTTCGACAAGCGAGATGCTTGGCTCCTAGCCATAAAGAATGGTTTCCGCATCCTAGAGGTGCAACCCACCAAGAAGGTCCTTTTCGCTGCCCACCTCCTTGAGGGGGCTACAAAGTTGTCATGGTAAAACTAAATCACTGGCCGAGATCTGACCAAAGAGTCGATGGTCTGGGTGATTTCCGTACCATCTTCGCAAGGTTCATCCCTAGTTCCACCAAGAAGGAGAAGGAAAAGTAGTTCATGCTCCTTTATCAAGGAAATGTGTTAGTGGGAAACTATGCTCAGAAATTCCATCTTCTAGAGCACTTCGCCTATATGTTGTTTAAAGGAAAGGTGAGTGGAGAAATTTGTTGATCACTTGCATCCTCTATTAAAGCCCCATGTGATGGCCAGTAAACACCCAAACTTCACAGAAGCCCTCAACTTTTCCCTAGACATGGAGAAGACCGTCATGCCTATTCAAAACCTACCCACAAGATATCTCAAATTCACTTAAGGCACCTCTGCCCCAATGAATGATAATAGAAAGTCACAAGGTCATAAAAATGGCAAGGGTAGAAATGGAGCAAAAGGAAAACATTGTCAGGAGAATCGTCATCCTGAATGTAGAACATGCAAGAAGAGGCACCCTGGGAAATGTCTCATGAGAAGTGTATATGTTTTCATTGTCATCAAGAGGGAAATTTCATATCTAACTATCCCCTACTTCCCCACCAGGGTCAGGCCCAACAGCGGCTCAACCAATGGTTGCAACACCCTAGGGAGTATCCCCAGGTACAGCTGAGTGTCGACCGACCCAATTCTTCACCATTGATAATGAAGAAGCTCAGACCAATGCCAATCGGCTTATAGAAGGTAACCATCCCTAGAACTCCATTTCCTATCCTTTACCATGGAATGTATAATATTTTGACTACCATGAATACAATGTAGGACTGCTTAATATAATGGGCCATAATGTTAAATCTCTATTTGACTCTAGTTTTACTAATGCTTTCATTTTGAGAAATCATGCAACTATGCTTTGTTTGGACTTCAAGGACTTAGGATATGTCTTGGAAGTTACTACCCCTAGTATTTGTATCTTCTCATCCCTCTTAAAGACATCGGTGATCATCTCTATTAAATATATGAACAATGAACTCCCTAACAACTTTGTCCTTCTTGATATGAATGATTACAATGTCATTATTGGAATGGAGTTTCTTTATAACTATAATGCAAAGGTAGACTATAGGGAAAAGAAAATAAGGATAGAGAAGAAAGGTCTTACTTCCTTTACCATTAGAGGTAGGAGAGATGCCACTACCATCATGTATGTGTCATCCATGAAAGCAAAATGGATGGTAGCTAAAGGTTTTCTAGTGTTCCTAATTGTAGTGACTAATCCAGAGAAGAAGTTGCGATCCTTAGAGTAAATAGAGGTAGGCAGGGACTATTTCGATGTGTTCCCAAATGATTTTCCTAAAATACCTCTAGAGAGAGAAGTGGACTTCTCAATACAACTAGCTCTTGGGACAAACCCAATTTCCAAGGCACCTTATAGGATGGCTCCCGTCGAATTTCTTGAGTTAAAGAAGCAATTGCAGGAACTACTAGAAAAAGGCTTCATCTAACCCAGCACCTCCCCATGGGAAGCACCGATCCTCTTTATAAATAAGAAGAACATATAACTTTGCATGTGTATAGACTATAGAATGATAAATCAGGCTACCATTAAGAATAAGTATCATCTACCCTACATAGATGATCTATTTGACCAGCTCAAAACTATTCGACTTTTCTCAAAAATTGACTTGAGATCTGAGTACCATTAGTTACAAGTTTAGAGTGAAGATGTCCCAAAAACCACTTTTCAAACACTCTATGGTCACTACGTGTTTTTGGTTATGCCTTTTGGGTTGTCCAATTCTCCAAGTGTGTTCATGAACCTCATGAATAGTGTGTCCCTGTCCTTCCTTGACACCTTTGTCATAGTGTTCATAGATGACATCCTAGTCTACTCTGATGACCTAAAACAAACCGTGAGCACCTATCTATGGTCCATGGTATCCTTAAAAAGCAAAAGTTCTATGGGAAAGTCTTGAAGTGTGAGTTTTTAATAGACTGAGTTATGTTCCTTAGGCACATAAATTTTGGAGGAACCATATCGGTGGACCCTGCCAAAGTGGCTGTCATTTGAGAATGGTCAATACTAAAGAATGTGTCTGATATTTGCAACTTTTTGGTATTGCTCAGATTTTATCATCAATTCATTAAGGAATTCTCAAAGACTGCTTTTCTCGTGACCAAACTCACTTGAAAGGATGAGAAGTTTGTTTGTTCTGATCGATGTGAAGCATGATTTCAAGAGATAAAGTAAAGTCTTAACTCAGACCATGTTCATACCATACCTTCGGGTAATGATGGTTTAGCCATTTTCACTGACATTTTAAAGATGGGATTAGGGTGCGTGTTAGAGAAAAACAAGCATGTAGTCGCCTTTGCTTCCAGATAGCTCAAGCCCAATGAGTTGAATTACCCGACCCACGATCTGGAACTTGCGGTAATTGTCTATGCCTTGAATATTTGGTGACATTATCTATATGGATCTACCTTTGACAACTTCAATGACCATAAGAGCCTTGAATACCTATTTACTTCGAAATACCTAAATTTACGACAATGATGTTGGATGGAATATCTAAAGGATTTCAATTTTACTATAGTCTACCATCCTAGCAAGGACAATGTGCTATCTGATGCCCTTAGTAGAAAACATCTCATTTTTGTTGCTGGTTTGGTTAATTAGTGGAAGAGACTAGAGGACTTTTCTCGATGGATTCGATAACCTTTGGTAGATAGAATTCATCTGGGCAATATCCAATTCAAGCATGACCTATTAATTGAGCTTGTGGTGGCCCAATTATCCAGCCTAGAGTTAGAAAATATGAAGGGTTCAATGACGAAGCCATACACACACCTCTTCATAGGTGTGGATGGTGTAATCTGATATAAAAGTCATATTTTGATACCTGAGGATTCACCTTTGAAGGATCGCACCCTACAGGAGTTTCATGGATCAAAGCACACTTTACACCTCAGCACCACTAAGATGTTCAAAGACCTACAGTGGTACTTTTGGTGATCAAGAATGAAGAGAGACATAGACTTGTATGTGGATAGTTTTCTCATGTTTTAGAAGGTGAAGGATGAGCACCAAGGACCCGATGGGTTACAACAATTGATTGAGATTCCTAAGTGAAAATGGGACCAAATCACTATGGATTTTGTGATGGGTCTAGTTGAAAAAATGAAAGGTCATGACGCAATATGAGTTGTGGTGGACCACCTAACCAAGTTAGCACACTTCCTTGCCCTGAAGACCACTGCCACGGTGTCATACGTAGCAGAACTTTACATTAGAGAGATACTTTTCTTCAATGATGTTCCATTTTTTATTATCTCTAATCGTGATCCTAATTTGACTTCCAATATGCGTAAACAAGTTCAAGTGGAACTCGGTACGCAGCTAAAATTCAGCATAGTTTATCACCCCCAGGCTGAGGATAGTCAGAAAGATCAATCCAGACCCTAGAAGATTTGTTGAGATCATGTGTGCTAGATTGGGGTGGATCGTGGGAGAAATACCTACCCTTAGCTGAGTTTGCATATAACAATAGTTACCAAGTCAATATTAGGATGCCTCTATGAATCTCTTAATGGGAGGTCGTGTCAGTCACCACTTGATTGGGATGATGTCAGTGAGGGGACCTTGCTTAGGTTACAAGAACTACAGTTATATGCTGATAGAGTCACTTTGATAAAGCATAGGATAAAGAGAGGCGAAGATCGATAGAAGTCATATTCTGATGCAAAGTGTACAGATTTGCACTTTACTGTAGGTGATCATGTGTTTTTAAAATTTTGATCCTTCAGATCTATAGATAAAAATAGGGGAAAACTAAGTCCTCAATATGTGGGTCCATCTGAAGTTCTAAATGGATTAGCGAGGCCGCTTATCATCTAGCTTTACCGCCACAACATAGTACAATGCATGATGTGTTTGATGTGTCTAATCTGAAGCACTATGTGAAAGATACTGCCCATGTGTTGTACATCAAAACTATAGAGCTCCAAGGAAGGTTGTCATACCTTGAGTCGTCTGTAAGGATCTTAGATTCCAAGGTGAGATAAATCCAAAATGAAAATCTTGAGATGGTAAAGGTTCTTTAGAAGTACCATGGTGAGAATGAAGCCACATGGGAGCTAAAGACAGACATGAAAAAGTCTCATCCGAAACTGGTTGTATGATTAGTCAATTTATCAAGACAAAATTCCTATAAGAGGGAAAGGATGTTATAACATGATTTTTCACATGTACTTATGCATATTTTGAATGAAAATATTGGATTGTTAAGGATATATTAGAAAACTTGGTATGTCTTGTTATATAGTATGGATTTAAAATGCAATTTCTCCTTTAAAATGGATTTGTGGTTTTACTATTTTCAATAATCCATTAATAGAATTTGGATAAAGAAAGGTGGAAAATCCAATAATAAAGGAAATTCTAAAAGTAAAATGATATTTTAAATATAAAATTGTATGGATTTTTCTAGATGTGAGAAGTTGAAGGAAACGGAACAATGTTTTCATCCCAATAGTGTACTGAATGAGAAAATACATTAATATAAGATAGTTTGCCGAGTTTGGATGGAAAAAATAATTGATGCCTTAAATGAATCTCATAAATCCTTTTCTTAAGGGGAAAGAAAAGGGCATATAACTTGTGAATTTGACACCATATCTTGTCCACATTAAGGTTTAATCATTAAAAGATTCCCTTTAAAATTTGGGATTAATTGGATAAAAGGTGAGAGAGATATAAATTTAACTAGTTTTCTTATAGTGAAAGGATTATGGAAATACATTGAATGTCACAAATTAAATAAGAAAAAAGAAACAAAAACCCAACCTTTGATATTTTGTGTGGTTGTTGGATAAGAATCTGATGACGCCTAGGTCATTGTCTACCCCACAACATAAAGGAAAGCCACGTGAATAGGAACCTAGTTTCCTTTCACACCCTGGTCTCTCTCCCCTCTCCACCTCCCTCTTCGAATCTTTCTGCTTTGAATTCAATAGAAAAAAAACATATCCAAAGACCCCTTGCATAACCCCTCTCATTCCCTATCAAGAAAGTACTTAAATCCTAGTTTTTCTGGGATCTAGGGCTTTGAGGGTTCTCCCTTTAGACCACGACCCCATCCTATAAATGGGATACTCATAACATCCTCAACCCCACACATAGCCAGAGCATTCACTAATTTCTTGCCAGCTCCTCCTATTGCTTTGCCTAAGATCCACCTTCTATGTGATGCTCCATCATTTTCGACTAGGGACCACCCGCTATCTAAGGGCAATTGCCCTAGATAAAAGCTTCGTCAAGATTCCCCAAAGACGCCTGACACATCTAGAGGCAAAAAGGCAGCCTCGATCAACCGTTCCCTAGTCACGACGATGGAGCCAGGAGAGCTTCACTGAGGATGAGGTGTGGGCCATGCAAAATAAGGTGAAAGGTGGGAAACATTCCACAAACATCTAGGAAGATTTCCCCAGTCCTATTTGGCCGCACGGGCAGGTAATTACCACCCTTCACCTCCTACTCGATCCCTTTGTTCCTAAGCCAGGTTAACCCAATTCCCAACCCGCTCCGTCGTCATCCTTGGGCTAGTTGGAGCCAAAAAGGGATAGTGAAGATTACTAGGTGTTCAGTTGTAGTAGTCGTTCCTTCTGTGACCAAGTCAACCATGGGTTAACCCCATAGATGACAGCCCGTTGGGCCGGCAGGCAGGTGAGGGACAATCCCAGTAGGTATTGGACCAAAGTTATCCCATCCACACGACGTGAATATCACAACACAAAGGGTATATCGGCCATTTCCCTAATATATAAGTTAGAAAATGTCATGCCTTTATATACATCTAGTTAACTGACATGGTATTTCTCTTTTGCCTAGAAAAGATTAATTTTGTTCAAATTGTAGAAATTAGAGGGTAACTCCAATGATAGTCAGTGTATATATGATTTTGATGAAAATATCCAAGGATTCCAATGAAATTGGTTTCATGACCTAGATCTATCTCAAATTCTAGAAGTGCATAAAGTTTCTTACTTCAATTAATAAATGCATGAAAACCCTAATTTCTTAGTTTTGGTGGTCATAACTTAATTAGTTGGACTTAAGGAGTAAAGTATAACCTTTTTGGATAACAAGGGATGTCTTGAGATAATTTAAATTACAGAACCCACATGTTTCCAAAAATAGGGCTTGTAAGTTAAAAAGCACTAAATGTGATAATTTGGGTTTGGGAAACCTAACCCTAATGAAACCCTAATTTGACCCCCAAAAACCCTAACTTGGAACCCAAGTCAGTCCTAATGATAGTTTGTGGACAAAATAGTACTTGGGTGTTATGCATAAATTTTAGGATGATTGCTTGGTTGATCACAAGTACACTTGTTTAATTGGACTTTAAGTCATCTCTGAGAAAGGTACATGGTTACGCCTATGACTACTTATCTTATCGACTTTTGTGGTTTTTACAAATTCTCCTGAGTGGATTGCAATTAAACTGTTGGTTGTTTATTCACTTAATGTAATTTGTAATGCCCATATGAGTATCACTTTATATAATAATAGCCTGCTCAAGACCTGGATATATCTATGAATAAATGCGTTCATGGAAGTTATAGAAATAATACTCAGAGAGTGGGTTGGCCAATAAAATACTCCCAGTAAGTGAGTATGATATAATGAACACCCCAAGTGAGTGGGTATGGATAGAAATTACTCGCAACGAGTGGGTACATCATTATAAAACTCCCAGCAAGTAGGCACATCATTATAATACTCCCAGTGAGTGAATATGATGGTATCAATATCCATAGAGAGTGGGTTTACAGAGAGATTGAGTAAGTGTGGGTTGAGAAGCTATATCAAAAAAAAAGTTTGATTATGTAACTATATTTTTTGCTATGGTTGTTTGTATTGCTACACCTAGATGCGATTATTTTGTTTCCTCCACATACTCAGTATATTTTGATATGTTGATCGTGTTTTTGTTTCACATCATTTTAAGTTAACTATAATTAATGATGAAATATGGACATCTAGAGAAGAAGGTACCAAAAGAAAAGATCAAATGTTATTCTGGAGGATTTAGATAGTTAGATTCATTTCTTGTTGCAAACATTAGAATTCCATTTCATGTAACTCCTTAGTGTAGATTCTATTTTCATATTGTTATCAAACTCTTTTCCATACAATAAATTTTTTAATTATTATTTGTTAATTGTTAAACCTTGATCCTATATATATGATAATGGCCCTTTCCCTCTTGGTCCACCTTAAATGTGGATATCATCCCCCTGGGGTTGTTACTGGATAAGTCATGACATGCATCCTGAGTCCTAAAAAAAACTTGGTTTTGATTAGGAAATGATGTTAAGGACTTTTAGAAAAAGCATGAAGCATGCGTGATGTGGGGATAGATATTAACTACATATTAGGTCCCAAAAAGTCATTTCAATGAATAATATATCGGTGTAGTCCTTTAAAATTCATAAAACTAGAGGGACACATGAATAGGTAACACTCCATATCTCTAGTCTTAGGAAACATGGTTCAAGTGAGGACTAGATGGTAGGAGCCTTTAGGAAAGGCCTGATAGATGAAGCACATAGATGAATCAAGCTCGAGAGATAGTGAGAATTAATACATTCAAATCCCATTGTTGGGACCACCAACAACTACAGCATTGCAAACCTAATGGATTCATCATTTTGGTTGTAATGGATTTCTGAAATTGAAATGGGTAGTCGTTGGTTGGGTCAGAGATGGATTTACCACCATGTTTTTGAGGAAATTGAGGCAAATTATGTATATTCTTTAGAAAGTAGGTTTATAAGGTGTTAGAGGAAATCCAAATATAATGGTGAGGACATTGGACTACACATGAAGAAGTTGTTAATCAACCCCTCTCGGATGCCCAAACTCGATATTGCCAATCCACATGAGGGAAAAATGATATTTTGATATATAAAAGTTCTATATGGCAAAATAGAAAAAATAAATAAAAACTACAAAAGGGATTAGAAAATGAATGTTATATGTAGGATCATCAACCCTGGGTGCTCATTCATCACACCACTATGTAACTTGAAGAGGTGCATGATAGAGAGGTTGACATTGTGGCCCATACCAAATCACTTGAATAGAGTAGGCGATAGAAATGGATGTTCCTCTCCTTTTTTCTATAAGAGAAATGGTGGTTCCCTATAGGTTTTTGATGTAGTCGATGAAGTGCTAGGGTTTTCTTGAGGAGAAGAAGAGTTTCACTCATTGGGTGCGTGAAGAGATCACTAATAGCATCATAATTTCTAAGTGATAACCAGTGGCCAACAAAAATTACATTCTTAAGGACTCTTTGGTCTTTTATTTGATGGTTAGGGGGTTGTATGTATAGAGCGGTCAGGGTTAGCTATGGTTAGGGTTTAAGTGCATCATCTCTAAAGACAAAATGGAATTTGAGGAGCACGACATGTGTCAAATGGGTTTTCCATCTTTGATAGGTTTCCAAAATATTTTCTTCTCTCTTTATCATGTCCAAGTACCACATGAGATAGGGGAAAATGGTTCATGACAGGTGGGCTAGGCCCAAGTTCTCTTCCAATGATCAAAGCATTAACTCTAATGGGGTATGCCTCTCAAAAGTTAGAGCATGGACAGTATGCACCCCACTTGACCTTAGTATACTCAAGAGATCAGTCAGGATGACATGGGAAACAGTCCTAGATATGATCAATGATCCAAAAATGGTGAAGGTTTGTGGTGCACTATGTCAATTTGAGATAGATAGATCATCATTGGTGGGGATACCATGTTATGAAGATGTCTTAGGATTAGTCTCAGTGAAATATCCAATCAAGGTAATCCTTGACTGAGAACCTACGCATATGATGTCCACTTGGGTCGAAAGCATTCCCATGTTGGGTGTTTGATGTCTGAATTTGCATTATTATGGCCTCTAACCATGAGGAGTAGGATTTCTCTCAATTATTCAAATTGTTGAACATAAATAGTAGTGATTGGAGACTATTGAATTTTGAAAAATGGATTTTTTATTTTGAAAAGGTCCTCTCCATAAAGGGATCCCCTCATTAGATATTATGATGCATGGGACTCTTTAGCAAGGGTATATAGTATATTTGAAAATATTGATGACATTGTGGGGATTGCATCCACCCACAAGGAGATATAATTCACTAAATAAATATTTAACTAAATTTATAAGAATATTGGAACGGACCCATGTATTCCACCACCCAAACATAACAAATGTCAACTTCTTGTCATAGATAAAGTGGCATCTCATCTCTTTGCAATGTTCCATGGTTGTAATGTCCTAGGATTTGAGGCATTAGACAAAATGATTTTAAAAGGAATGATTGGACTACCTATATCACCAAGGTGTAACTCCATTTCAAGAATCCCATCACTAAAGAAATCTATCGTCAAGCATGCTCAGTGCAGAGTAGTACTAGGATGGGTGACCTGTTGGGAAGTTTTTCATGGCTTGTGTGTGATTGAGGATAGAGTGTGTGGAGAAAGCTAGTGGTAGTATGTGGGGCCAATCATCATTCCTAAAACTCTACTAGAGCCTAGGGTAGTGGGACCGGGTGTTACAAAGGGTATCAGAGTCATAATCCCTCAAGTAGTTGAGGCCCACATGGGGATGTGGCATGCTAGTCTTGAGTTGTGCAGTCTAGGAATGATGGGAAGGGTTATCCATGGTCATGTAGACACCCTTACTCTAGTATTATGTGATCGAGAGCTGGGTTTCCATGGGACATTATGGGTCTACATTGAAATAGGGAAATATTATAAGGCCATATAGTTGAGCCTTGACAAGGACATCTAGAGTCTAAGTGGGGGAGATTGTAAAATCCCAAGATTTGAGGCCTCAAACAAAATGATGTTAGAAGGAATGATTGGACTACCCATATCACCAAGGTGCACATCCTTTTTAGTGATCCCATCACTAAAGAACTCTATGGTTAAGTTTGCTCAACCTAGAAGATACTAGGATGGGTGACCAGTCGAGAACATTTTACTAGCTTGTGCATGAGTGAGGACAAAGTACACACTTAAGGCTATGGTGATCTATGGGGCTAGTAGTCATTCCAGAAACTGTAAAGAGGCGAGATCACCTCTTTACTAAAATTTAAAGGAAATACAAACATCCACACTTTTAACAAAATTTAGAGACTTTGAGGATGATTGTATAATATTCCAAGTAAATAAGCATGATCCCAGATACATAATAAAATGTCAATAGAAGCATAAATAAAGAAATAATAAGCCTTCACATGGCTTTTATTGTTTACTACATGAATGATTTCTAAAAGAAAAGATAAAGATAAACAGGATCTAGCTATAGCAACCTAGCCATCCTTTCCAAATGCTAAAGTTCAACTCCTGAGGGAAACTTCCTTCAAGCTTGTCCTTCTCCTTGCACAGCACCGACACCTGGGTGGTTGGGAAGACACCCAGAAGGAGGAAAAGAGAGAAATGTATGTGTTAAAAGATTATTCTAAAAGTGACAAGAAAGTTGTAACAAGTAAAATAGGCTAGAGATTTATTGAAAAGTTAGACATCAAAGAGTATGTGGCTTTATATAATGAAACTTGCCAATAACAAAGTAAATAAGGGTTTTGCATGTAAATTAATATGTCTACCTAACTAAGTAGGGTTGAGGCACCTACCAGACCTCTAACCTTATGTGAGGGGAGAATAAGACATTCCCAGTCACCTATAATATAATGGGGAGAATCATAAACATTCCCCTAGGGCGATTATATACATGCCCTCTGTGGGTGGTTGTACATAAGTACCACTACTTTATAATTAAATAGAACATCTAATTACATGCTAGCAAGGAGTTATGGCAAGATTAATCAAAAGATTTAAATAACAGGGTAGTGGGGTATGAAAACCCAATCAAGGTAATATTACAACTAAATTTTGAGGCATAAACAATTTAGGTTTCAAGAATCAAGAATTAGGTCAGATTAAGCCTCATTAGGAATTATAGGTATTGGTATACATTTTTCCCAACTGAAGAGGGTAGATGCACATACCTTAGCCTCAGGTGTTCTAGAACCCTCTTTCCAACCCTTCACATGAAATCAGAACCCATTTTCCTTAATTCACCATTAGATCTACGAATTAGAATGATATATACTCATTAAAGATTGAAAACCCTAATATTACTAACTTTTTGCAAAAACCATCGAATTAGACACCAAAAACCTCACCATCATCTTAGTTAGGGTTTAATGATCAAGATAACATATAATATGGTATATTTTGAAGATATGGACTTTTAGGGTTATTTTTGGTGATTTTTTGTTAATTAAATCGACTCTAAAAATACATATTCGAAAATCTCAGAATCAAACTACAAAAATATTTTTAATGGGTAGATATCGTTCTCCTGATTTCAAAACACTATTTATTTTCTATTTTTGATCAATGGAATCATTTTCTATTATTTATCTTGTTTCGGCCAATCTTAGCCTGCCACATAGGCAAGGCAAGTGCACATAGAACAAGAGAGGAGGGGAGTGGGCCCCATGCTGCTGACCTGGCCCAATGGCCTGTCACGGGCACGCGGGTGCCCAGCGGCCTCCCAGCTGAAGCTCGCAAGGCCGGGTCAACGCGGTCAAAAACAAGACGAAAAGTTGAAGTTGCCCCTTGCGCGATGCAAAGGTTACCAATGAACAGTTGAGGGTAAAAGCATAATTCGTGTGGGGATGATCCCCTTCCCTTAGCCCCACACCATTGCTACTCGAAGTAGCAGGCTGCAGCCGGCTAAAGATTGGGGAAAAACCCAAAACTCGACCAAACTCATAAACAACAAGACGGAAAGAAAAAGGGGAAGGATTCAGACCTGCTGGTGCCGTCAATTAGACCAAAGACAAAGAGAATAGAGTGTGAGTGGTGCCGCAAATTGGAGGTCCTTGGTGGCTAGATGGAGGTCAAGACGTCCGCAAAAACTGAAATTGAAGGCACAGACGAGTTGCTAAGGTCATTGCGGTCCTAGGGGCATATGTATATATAGGCAAGGGACCCCGAGTTAGGGTTGGACTAGGGGATGGTAGAGGGTGGCGGTGCCCATGTTGGGCATTTCTCAAATACTCGCCAAATCCCAAAAATTTTGGGATAAACCAGTGAGGAATCCAATATAGAATCCAACGAAACAAAAATTAGCAAAAACCATCGAGTATATCTCCGGATATATCGATTTGAAAATCAGAGAAACTTTTACGTCTAGAGGAAGAAGACGACCGTGGGTCATCAGATCAATGGACCCAGGTCCATGAAGGACTCCAGGCCATCCGATCTCGTTGATGAAATAAGGAATTATTTCCTTGTTGCAATAAAATTCGACCAAAGTGTCATTTAATTCCTAAATGTTTTTCTCTCTCTTCGTTTGGAGGCTCAAACGTTATCCAAAAATTACCAAATTTTATATTCTGACTTATTTTGACGCTTAGAATCCAAATATGGAGTTAGTTTTGCCTTTTGAGAAAGTTTGATATGTTAAATAATTAAAATGTCATTTTCTCTTTCCTTCATCAAAAGAGGTGATAACATTATCTAAAATTGTGTAACTTCACCCATAGGTCTCGCTGAGGGATTAGAACACGATTTTGCAGTTATCTTTACAAGTTGACATTATTTATTTATTTATTAAATAAATAGAAGATTCTACACACTTTCTCTCTCCTATTTTATTCATTATTCAAACATTATCCAAATTAGTTGCAAATTTGCCCAGAGGCTTATTTTTATGTTTAGAATACGAATTTGGAGTTATTGTTCTTATTTCAGAACATTAAGTATTTTACTTCACTATATTGGCATATTTCCTATTTTCTTTTGATAATGTCATTAATATTTATATTTATGTTCCACTTTAAATGATACTTGGCCCTTAAGTTACTTTTTGATCAAGAAAACAAATTTGAGTGTCAAATTATCCTGATGGGTTTCCAATTATAATTTTGGTGCAATATCTTTCTAATTATCTTCTTTACCCATTAATTCCTATATTACTTTTAATTATTGCATTTATCTTCTCCTTTATATAAAATTCAGATTTTCTCTTATTTCTCTTATTCTAGAAAGTGCTAGAAAGTTCTTGGACGAAATATTTTATTCTTTTTATTGCTTAGTGTACAATTTGCACTTTAGGCCCATTATCTAAAATCTAACTGAGGTATTTGTGCATACAACCCTATATCAAGAATATCTGGGAAACATTTATCCAATCACCATCATAATTCCACTAAATCAAGTCCAAAGACGTATGGAATTAAAATGAAGGACAAAACTTATAGAAAAGGGTACAAAGAGGTACACAGTGGATTTCAGTATGTTACAGCACTCCACCCCTTAAAAAGGATTTCGTCCCCGAATTCTTATACAAAGAGGGAAGGGTGGGTACGTAACATCTCATCTTTCAACTCCCAAGTGGTTTCTTCTAAACCATGATATATCCACAAAACCTTTACTAACTCTATCTCCTTATTCTTCAGCTGCTTTACTCGGGAGTCAAGGATCCACATAGGTAGTTCTTCATAAGTCAGATTCTCATGAATCTCCACAGGTTCAATAGTGAGTACATGAGACGGATCCTTTACGTACTTCCTCAACACAGAGACATGGAACACATTGTGGATCTTATCATAAGCTGGAGGTAAGGCTAAGTGATATGCACAATCTCCCACTTTATCTAAGATTTCAAATGGTCCAACATAGAGAGGACTCAACTTGCCTTTTCCTTTAGATCTTGCAATAGAATGTATAGGCTTGATCTTTAGAAAAGCATAGTCTCCCACTAAGAATCTTACATTAGACCTCTTTTTATCAGCATACATCTTCTGTCGGTCTTGAGCAACTTTCATCCATTTCTTTATCAATTGTACCTTCTCGAGCATTATCTGCATGTCATCGGTCTTCACCAGGGAACGTTCACCAATATCATCCCAATGCAAAGGCGAACGACAAGGTCTACCATAGAGAACTTCAAAAGGTGGCATACCAATAGTAGCTTGGTAGCTGTTGTTGTAAGCAAACTTTGCTAACGGTAGATATTGATCCCAGGCACCACCCCAATCCATCACACAAGCACGTAGCAAGTCTTCCAGAATCTGAACTGTTCTCTCAGACTGACCATCAGTTTGTGGGTGGTATGCAGTACTGAAACGCAGATCAGTACCCATCTCTTCTTAAATATGACCCCATAAGCGAGAAGTGAATTTTGGGTCTCGATCAGAAACTATCACAGCAGGAACACCATGCATACGAACTATCCACTCCACATATAACTGAGCCATCTCAACAACTTTATACGTGGTTTTGAAAGGCAAGAAATGAGCAGATTTTGTAAGCTGATCAATCACCACCCAAACAACATCATAACCTTTCTAGGACTTAGGGAAACAGGTAACAAAGTCCATTGTGATCTTCTCCCACTTCCATTCTGGAATCTTGATAGGATGAAGAAGACCACCGGGTCGTTGATGTTCAATCTTGACTTGCTGACATGTCAAACACTTTGCCACAAATAGAGCTATATCATTCTTCATGTTCTTCCACTAGAAGCTTAGATGTAAGTCCTTATACATCTTGGTTGTGCCAGGGTGAATAGTGTACTTGGACCCAAGAGCTTCACTCAGAACCTTCTGTCTCAGATCACCAACATTGGGAATCCACAACCTTTGTCTAAAGTGGACATCACCATCCACTCCGACAGAGAAGTCAGATTGCGGTTTCTCAGATAAAGATTTCATCTCTTCAATCTCGGAATTCTCTAACTGTGCAGTCACGACTTCTGAGATCCAGGTTGTTGTAACGGTCAAACTGGCCATATGAACACACAACTTGTCTTCATCCACTGAATCGACAGGCTGAGGTCTCCAACTGGCCACATGTTCAAGGTTTTCCCACACTGAACATCTCAGAGCAGCACAAACAGCATCCTTCTTGCGACTTAGAGCATCATCTACGACATTCTCTTTACCAGGATGATAGGTGATGGTGAAGTCGTAATCTTTAAGATATTCCATCCACCTACGTTGTCGCAAGTTCAGATCCTTCTGAGTCAACAGATATCTCAGACTCTTGTGATCAGAAAAGACTTCAAACTTTTTGCCATAGAGATAGTGTCGCCATATATTCAAAGCATGGACTATGGCAGCAAGCTCCAAATCATGTGTAGGCCAATTTGCTTCATTAGGTTTCAACTGTCGAGAAGCATAGGCGATCACCTTTCCATCTTGCATCAAAACACACCCTAAGCCTTGTCGGGATGCGTCAGTGTAGATGACATAGGGTATGCCCTCAACAGGCAAAGCAAGCACGGGAGCAGAAGTCAGACTCATCTTCAACTTCTGAAAACTGTCCTCACTTTCAGGGGTCCATGAGAACTTGACCTCCTTCTGAGTCAGCTTGGTCAAAGGTAAAGCCAACTCAGAGAACCCTTTGATAAACTTCCAATAGTAACCAGCTAGACCAAGGAAACTATGGATATCAGATGGGTTTTTTGGAGCATTCCACTTTGTCACAGCTTCTACCTTCGCAGGATCAACAGCTATATGACTGGCACAAATCACATGACCAAGAAACATAACTTCCTTTATCCAAAACTCACATTTTGAGAATTTTGCATACAGTTGATTTTCTCGCAATGTGTTGAGTACAATCCGTAGGTGCTCGCGATGTTGTGCCAACTTCTCGGAATAAACTAAAACGTCATCAATAAACACCACTACAAACTTATCACGGTCTGGGCAGAATACTCAGTTCATTAGGTCCATGAACGCAGCAGGGTCATTTATCAAACCAAAAGGCATGACCATGAATTCATAATGCCCATAACGAGTTCTGAACATTGTCTTTGGTACATCATCATCCTTCACATGCATCTAGTAGTAACCACTTCATAGGTCCATCTTGGAGAACACGGTGGCTGACTTCAGCTGATCGAATAGGTCATCGATGCATGGCAACGGATAACGGTTCTTCACTGTCACCTGGTTAAGCATGCGGTAGTCCATACACATCCGCAAAGATCCATCCTTCTTCTTCTTGAATAGGACAGGGGCTCCCCAAGGGGAAACACTAGGGCAGATGAATCCCATGTTGAGAAGCTCTTCAAGCTACTTCTTTAACTCAGCCAACACAGTAGGGGAAAAGCGATAGGGTGGCTTCGATATCGGTGAAGTTCCAGGTATAAGCTCAATGGAGAATTCCACCTCGCGAGTTTGCGGCAACCCAGGCAACTCCTCCAGAAAGACATCCGGGAAGTCCTTCACCACATCAACATGATCTAGAGTAGGAGGTGTAGCATCAAGAACTATGGAGGCTAGAAATGCTCTACACCCTTACGAGACAAGATTTTCAGCTTTAATGGCAGCGATGACAAACTGTCTCTCTTATCGCTTCTTTCCCTTAACACACACTTTTCCTTCAACAGGATGGACCAACCTAACCTTGGATTCCTCACAAAACAATACAGCTTTATACCTCTTTAACCAGTCCATACCCAGGATGATGTCAAAGACAGTCATATCAAGCAAGACAAAAACTGTGGGAAACATTATTCCAGATATACTGAGGTCCATGGTAGGAGTTTGGAGGTACGAGGAGCAGCTTTTACCACTAGGGGTTTTTACATCTAATACATGATCCATAAACTCAGATTCTATATCTAGCATAGAGGCAAACTGACAAGATATGAAGGTATTGGAGGAGCCAGAATCAAATAGTGCTTTTAAAAGATGCATATTAAGGTGTAGTGTACCTTCAATCACTTCATTGCCTTCACCTTCTTCCTCAGCATTGAGAGCAAACACTCTCCCATTCCGCCTCTCAGCTGGCAGACGCCTTAGGTTCTGGTTGTTGTTGTTGTTGTTGTTGTTGTTGTTATGCGGCGGTGGGTTCTGTCTCAGCTGTTAGGCATTATTCTACCCTTGCTGGAAATGGGGGCAGTTGGGTTAGATGTGCCCGACTTGGGCCGCACTCATGGCAAGTCGGTGGAGGACGGTTGCCATTACGAAAAGGTGCATTGTTGGCGGGGCACCTGCCAGGAGGATGATGGAGCCTGCACCTGTTGCAGCGATCACATTTGAGGTTCTCATACTGGTTTTGATTCTTCCTTTTGTTGTGGAATCCATTAGAAGCTTGAAACCCTAGATATGACTCAATGGCGAGAGCCTTATCCACCATCTGTTGAAAAGTGAGTGGAAGTTGCGGAATGAGGCTTCGACCCACATGATAGTTCAGGCCTTCCAAGAACATGGTTGCTCTTCTGTCAGCTCCAAGGTCGGTGGCGTAACGTTCTAGCAACAGAAATTTCTGAACGTAGTCGGCCATGCTCATGATTCCTTGCTTGAGACTGTAAAACTCAGCCTCCTTCTTCCTCAGGAAAGCGGGGCAGATATACTTCTCCCTGAATAGCTTCAGAAACTAGGCCCACTCCATAGAAGAGGTGTCCCGAGTACGGGCAACACCATTCCACCACACGCGCTGTTACAACCCCATTTTTTGGGTTCAATTGGTGAGAAATGCAATACCTCATATTAAAGATAATTGAACAAATAATGATATAATTTGTTTTGAAGACATGGATTTCGTTTACAATAGCCTTGATGTTTGTATTGTGGGCTTTATTGGCTATTGGTCCCAATAACAAGGAAATAACAAGAAAATTCAATTAGTAATGAATAATTGAATATTTGAGAAAAGAATAATGTGGAAACCTCTAGAAGGCAAATCCAAAGAGGATTTCGTGCCTCTTGGGTTCCTTGGGTACCAAGGAGTCCAAGGTTGCAAAAAGAAAGCAATAAGAAAAGAAAAGACTAATTAAGTATTTCTTTATTAAGAAAGAAATTGAAAAAAATTGTAAAATGTGGAAAATGAGGGGAAAGAGGCATAAATGAGATTTCTTGGGGAAATTTCGTATCCATGAGGTTGCTAATATTAAAAGGAATGCCAATGAGGAAAATAAGAGAGAAATAAAAAGAAATCCTCAAAAAGAGATATTTTGTAAAGAAATAAATAAGATAATGAGAGATAATGGATAAAAGATAAATAAAAGGCTCAGGGAAATTCCCAAGATGGGATTTCGAGCCATTAGGGTTCCTTGAGGTACAAGGAACTCAGAATAATAATTTAAAAGCATAGGAAAGAGAAAATAGATGAGAAATATGCATAATTGAGTGATAGCTTGCAACTAAAGAAAGGGATACAATTTCTTTAGATAATGGGTCCAAACAGCATAATGTAAGATTAAGTTATTACAAAACTTCCCTCAAAATTTGGGATCAAACGCGTAAGCGGTTTGAGAGATACGATTTTTGGAAGTTTCCCTAATGTGGGGAGGAAATCATTAAATGTCACAATTTTATTTAATTAGACCAGATTCCTTTGTTCCTCGCATGGCACGAAAACCATTGGATCAAAATCCAAGGGTTATGTGGTTGTCTTCTACCCCAGATTGATTAGGAAAGGGGGAGAAAAATCGATCAGTTTTCCCAAATGATTTCCTCCTGATTTAATGCACGGATGGACTTGGAAGCTTTCCCACCAAATTTGGGAGCCTGTTCCGAAGACAATGAACCCAAGTTCTGGGTGGTTTCATTGACTCTCCAGGAAGTCCCCAAACCGCCGGACTCTGTCACCAACCCTATATATAGGGGAGAGTACTCAGGGGTACCCGCATTGATGAAACCCACCCAGATATCTATGGAAGTTGCCGTCTAAGCCTTTGGCGATCCTAATTAAGCAAGACACCCCGACCATGCCCTTCTTTCCCCGGTCGACCTGCCGGAGTTACAGTAGCTAGTTGGGAGCAGAGGCATGACGCGAGCATACAATTACAGATCCCTACAAGTTCGGATGGTGGCGGCGGATATTTCTGGACCCCTAGCTTACTTGCTCGTGGACAGAACCCCAAGGTAAACGACGAGGTTGACCGGAGGCAAACGCTGGCTCGCGAGTAGTAGGTCACAAGGTTGAAGAAAATAGAGAGAAAAGTCTCTCTTACCCCCTGGCGTGCGACAAGAAGAGTAGGGACAAAAAGGGCAAAAGTCAGATCACTGGAAAAGGGAATAGAAAGGACACGTGGCACTCTTCCTTTGGCCAAGAGGTAGATTATTTCCAAAATTCGTAGTTAATTATTGGTAGCCCTGATGAAAATATGTTATACATGAAAATTGATTAGAAAAATGTGAGGAAGCCAATAAAAATATAATTGGAACCTAAAATTTCTTGCAATTAAAAAAGTACACAAAGGTATCACCTTTGGTGTATTAAATTGTGATAAAACCCTAATGTTGATATAGAACTCGATTTTAATGACTCTTTTTGTGTTAATTTGTTTTGTAACCCTAGTTCTGAGAAGTACTAACCTATTATTAATAAAAGGGAGAGTTAATTTTAAAAAGAGAGGCAGTTTCATGATTGTTTTAGGGTTTATGCACATAATTATGTTTAGAAACCCTAATTTAATAAAATATGGGTTCTAATGGGTTAAATCTGAACATATAATTATAGAACTGTGTTTTCATGATATAATACCCTCAAGTTGGTGATTAGGGTTTTCTAATGGATAAAGTTGGAATTAATAATAAATAGAGTTCATATGGTGATTAGACCCTAATGAATTATGAGTTGTTAATCTGAAAGAAATTAAAGATGATAATTGAGTCTAATGACCTTGAAATAACTTAAAAGAATAAAGATGGTAGTTTTGGTATGAAAGAGAAATAATCGACTTTAATTGGGCTTATGATGTTGAAATTAGGGTTTATGAACTAAGAGAGCATTAAATATGATAAAAGCACTAGGGGGGCAAAAAAACCCTAATAAAACCCTAAAGTGGACTAGAAAGCTTAAGGTGGAATCCAAGTATATCTTTAGAATGCTTTGGATAAACTATAACATTTGGATGTCATGCATTAATTTCAGGATATTGTTGATTTCTTGTTGCTTGTTTTTTATCATTATTGCTTGGACAGCAAGTTGCTCTAGATCAGGTATGTGGTTAATTATGAATAATAGCTTTAGTTTTCCGATGAATTCCCGGATGTTTAATCGCATTGAATGCAACTAAACTATTTGAATGTTCATATTGCAATTATAAAGTGACTATGACTATCACATAATGTATATTCCTTCTAGCTCAGATCTTGGTACCCTCTATGTCGTAATGGCTGACCTAGTACATGGCTACCTAGAGGGTAGGTCCATCAGGTCATGAATGACTTTGGCTGCCTAGAGGGTAGGTCCATCAAGTCACCTTTATAGAGGTACCATATAAGTCCTTACAGGGACAACACAGAGTTGTGGATAGGTATGGATTGAGTAGTTTGGCTTAAAACGTAATCTTGATTGTTAAATGATTAATTGAGTGATTATATTGTTAGCATAGTTGAACATTATTTGTTTCCCCCACATACCAGCTTCGGCTAACCGACGTTTTGTTTGTCGGCGTTTTAGGTACAATGAAAAGAACAAACAGTAAAGTGTCACATGTGGTACTAAATGAGAATTAAAGTGCAAAGGAGGATTAGATAGATTAGTATCTGTGTGGATAGAAGTTTAGAGATTAAAGTTTTCAAAAAGGTATGCAAAATTTTATTTTTCTTACAGCTTTCAGTATAGTATGTTAAAATTTGATAATTATTCTTGGTTAATTGCCGAACCTTTGATCCGGAAGTCATGGGTGCGGCTTCCACCTCTTGGTCTCCCTTAATTGGGGGTTATCGGGAGGTGGGGTCGTAACATTTGGTATCAGAGCTTAGGTTCCTCAATTAACCATTAATAATTATTAAATTTTACAAACTCCATAGAACCCAAGGGAGTTATTAGAGGATTATCCAAAATACGGAGGTGTCTAGAAAAGGATCACGACCGGGGGCTGGCAATATTTTCCTCTGCACCGCTAGTCGGAATACGAGGACTCCCGGATCCGTGTGACTGCCTGGCCAAAGTCTTAGGGTATGAATCGAAATAAGATACCTTTAGGACTTCTCATCTTATTCATCCCTTCTCATCACAAATTTCTGATAAGGACCTAAAGGATTAGGGATTTCTTTCTTCTCCTCACCCTCTTGAGGTATGGGTAAGGTTAATAAGGTATAAGGAATCCTCCATCAAATTAATGAAAGGCATGTAAATAACATGTCATGGACATAAGCTTAATAGATTAAGTGCAAACTAAAGAATAGATACATGCTTAGGTCGTATGACATAAGTTGTCATGTCCTCAGAAGAGACCTGAGGCTAGACCTTCTTGTCAGGAGGATAAGTTAGTCTTAGAGATGGAGGTCTCCATTGCAAATATAAACCTGGCACATCCTCTGAAGATGATGTTAACCCTAACCCTAAGTGAAGGTTATAGAGAAGATGAGTTGGACCAGGTGTTTGAAAGGACATGCCTTTGGGATTCCATATGATCCATGGGTGACCTAGCACCTTTGGCAACCCAACCCTGGAAGGGTCATGCATGTTAGGGTAAAGGATAGTTCCTTAGATTATGATGTTAGTGAAGGACCATAGAAACCCTATGGGCTTGTACAAGTAGGGCATAGCTGGCACCTAGGGCACGTCATAGTGCTGACAGTAGGATGAAACCCTGGATAAGGAATCATGAGGAAGCATAAAAGGTTATCTTGAGAAACCATAAGTTCGAACCTAGGCTTCACCCATGTAGAGCATGCCTTTGAGGTTGATCCGCCATGAAGAAAGGACCTCTAATGGTGAGGTTGGATGTGGGGTTAGCTCTAGAGAGAGCAGGAAACCCAGCAAGAAGGTTGGAAGCCTAAAACCCTGAACAATGGATGATAGTGGTTGCCTCATGATCGGTCCCTGAAAGTTGATGATACCTTGGTTGTCTTTAGAGGGACCAAACCCTTGAGAAAAGATGAAGCTTCTGGTACCTACGTGCCTATGGTAGAGATGTTTACCTTCTGAGGTAGGAAGAAGAGTTCCTTAGATCTAGAAAAGTGTAGTAGCAGGTTATGAGGCCTTGTACCTTCTTGGTTGTCCTTGAGGAGGACCCAACCCTAGGTGTTGCTCAAGTTGAAGGATGACAAGAAGTGCATGTCATGCCTTTTTCATTCTTGGTTCATAGTTAAGAGATAGAGCATGAAGTTGGACACCTACAAGTGAACCTAGGGTCCTAGGCCTAAGAGGGGAAGTAGTGTACCTGATGCTCATGATGAGAGTTGAGTTCCTATAGAAGCGAGCATGGTACTCCTCATGTATAGAGGAAAAGGGAAGCCCCTTAAGTTTAGGGTATGTATGATGAACCCCTCACCACTAGGTTGATGATAAAGGAAAGTATGATCTTGATCCAGCATTGAGGAAAGAGGACAAGTATGACCTAGCATGGTTCAATAGGTGATCTGCTTGTGCCTTAATAGCTTGCTAGGGTTAAGTAGGCTCATGTGGATGTAAACCCTATACCTAAGAGCTTTTGTGACCTTGTTGTCAAGAGATAGTTTTCCTCCCATCCTGGGAGAGGGACCCCTTTGGTAGGGTGTATATCAGTTTTGTTAGTTTAAGGTAACCTAAAGAGGTCTCATGGAATCTTGAGAAGCTAAGGAAAAAGTACATGGTATGAGAATGAACCTGTAGGCCCATAGATATCCATCTCTAAGTGCATGCAGATGTGTTACCATAGAGGTAACCGGTATAGGGCTTGACCAAGGTAGGCAGGTTGCCATGATCCCGATGAAAGGATGAAAGTAAGCCCATGAATGCAGAAAGAGAGATGATGAAGACTTGGGTAAGGTGCTAAGTGAACATGTACTATGATGGAGAATCCTAAGTCTATCCTAGGGTCAGGTAGGGATAAGACCGATGAAAGTAGGAGTTGCCTAATTCCCCAGTTGCACATGACCATAGGGTCGGGAGGTAACAGCTATCATTGTCTGAGGGCCATGGGTTAGGAGATTGATCACCTTCATGAACTCATGGGACCCAAAGGGAAGATGAGTAGGGAACTCTCTTGATGCATGAGGGAAGAGGGACGACCCCAAAAGAGTCAGTGCCCTAT
This sequence comes from Alisma plantago-aquatica, assembly GCA_963693085.1. Lineage (NCBI taxonomy): Eukaryota > Viridiplantae > Streptophyta > Magnoliopsida > Alismatales > Alismataceae > Alisma > Alisma plantago-aquatica. Next base: position 539,114,910 of record OY856411.1, on the reverse strand, counting down.
AGACTTGAGGAGATGACCAAGGATATAAACCTCAGTAGGTGCAAGACTAGTTTTCCATGGAGGTAACCTTGATATCATGATGTCTGTGATGTAGAGACATATGTGGAATGTTACAACTTAGATGTAAAGGTGTATTGGCAAGGTGGGATGTACCATCTCTACTCTTGGAACAGGAAGAACTCTGTATTTGGACTGTAACCAAATGCTTATTTCCTCTTGTTATGGGGGTGAGAGATAGGACATTACGCATGCCATACACCAAAGATAAGAGATGATTTAGGTTGGAATGTTGCCACGAGAATTGGGGATAGAGAAGATAACCTACTCTGGTAAAGTGAATGATACATGGATGGCTTGCAAACACTAAAAGGAATGAGGTAGTCACCTTATGAGGATGTTTTTATCATGAATTAGGTAGAACTTACAAGTTATGCCAAGTAGAGTTTGATCACCATGATGATGAAATCAGAGAAGTGTTCTTAATGAAGATAGACATAGAGTTTGAGGTGAGATGATAAGTGAAATACATGGAAGTGTAGGTCTTCAACGTTACCTAATACCTAAGGATGTGAAGTGGTAATGGATGCTCTGGTTGAGACACATCTGACTTGTTGGACTAGAGGCTAGAAGAGGTTGTTTGGCTAACCCTAAGTTTGGAAAGGAGAGGTGTTTGGACAACACTCAGATGTAACAAGATACGTTGAAAAGTTAAGGGTTGTTTGGTTAGCCAGTCTAGTCCTTGATACGATGAAAGGATGGTGGTAGAACCTCAAGTGCACTTCTTTGGAAAAGAAAGTGATGAAACCCTGATAAAATGGTTTAGGGTTTTTGAGGTATTGATCTTGAAGAATAATGACATACAGAGAATCATGATTGAAGATCACCATACATCGTGGTAAAATGGTGATAGCACTTTGGATGCTTAAGATGAAGTTGCATGTGGTTTGTGGCCATGCAAGCCAGAAGGTAAAGGACGAACCCCAGTAACCCAGTGTATCGATATAGATCTGGTTGAACTATCCATGAGAGAGGTGGTCCAACCACACCATGATGTGAGTACAAAGGTTCTTGAGTTTGACCTAGAGGCTCACTTCCATAAAGTGGAAGTAAGTACATGAAGAACTTAATGTTAGTGTAGTTTATCACCCCTAACTATGGTTAGTATGATCCAGACTAAAGGGTATGATGAGGGCATGTGTGCTCATTCAGGGTGATATCTAGAGACAGTTCTTGTCCTATGAGAGATGTGACAATGACCACCATAGCCAGTATCGGGTTTTATAAGAAGCTCTGTCAGGGAGGTTGTGTCGGTCACCACTTCAGTAAGGTGATGTTGGTGAGAAGGGCCACATGGTGGTTAGAAAAGGGACCACAGTGCGTGTAGGTGAAGTCACTTTGATCATGCAAGGGCTGAAAGGAGCCTAGAGACGATGAGAGTCGTGAGCAGATGCAAAGTAGACTGACTTACAAGTTACTGTGGAAGAATATGTGAGAATCCGACCCCTCTGAGCTGTAGCTGAGAAAGTTGAGTCCCCGATACATGGGTCCATTAGAGATGGATGGGTGGAGAAGGTTACGTTTGACCCTACCCCTTAGGATAGAGTGATGGGAGATGTTTTCCATGTGTCCAATTTAGAGCACTATGTGAGGTACCCCGACCATGTGCTGAGCAATGAACCTAGTGAGCCCCAAGGGAGACTGAAATGGCCTGAGTCACCTGTGTAGTTTATAGACGCCAGGATGAAAGAACTTAGAGAAAAGAATATGTGATGATAAAGGTTCTTTGGAAATGCCATGAGTACGGTAAAGCCACATAGGGGCCAATGATGGACATGGAAAAGTCTTATCCTAAATTGTTTGTTTGCTTACTTGAATTTTGAGGACAAAATTCCTATAAGAGGGGAAGGATGTTACAACCCTAATTTTTGGGTTCAATTGGTGAGAAATGCAATTTCTCATATTAAAGATAATTGAACAAATAATGATATAATTTTTTTTGAAGACATGGATTTCGTTTACAATAGCCTTGATGTTTGTATTGTGGGCTTTATTGGCTATTGGGCCCAATAACAAGGAAATAACAAGAAAATTCAATTAGTAATGAATAATTGAATATTTGAGAAAAGAATAATGTGGAAACCTCTAGAAGGCAAATCCAAAGAGGATTTCGTGCCTCTTGGGTTCCTTGGGTACCAAGGAGTCCAAGGTTGCAAAAAGAAAGCAATAAGAAAAGAAAAGACTAATTAAGTATTTCTTTATTAAGAAAGAAATTGAAAATAATGGTAAAATGTGGAAAATGAGGGGAAAGAGGCATAAATGAGATTTCTTGGGGAAATTTCGTATCCATGAGGTTGCTAATATTAAAAGGAATGCCAATGAGGAAAATAAGAGAGAAATAAAAAGAAATCATCAAAAAGAGATATTTTGTAAAGAAATAAATAAGATAATGAGAGATAATGGATAAAAGATAAATAAAATGCTCAGGGATATTCCCAAGATGGGATTTCGAGCCATTAGGGTTCCTTGAGGTACAAGGAACTCAGAATAATAATTTAAAAGCAAAGGAAAGAGAAAATAGAATAGAAATATGCATAATTGAGTGATAGCTTGCAACTAAAGAAAGGGATACAATTTATTTAGATAATGGGTCCAAATTCGGCATAATGGAAGATTAAGTTATTACAAAACTTCCCTCAAAATTTGGGATCAAACGCGTAAGCGTTTTGAGAGATACAATTTTTGGAAGTTTCCCTAATGTGGGGAGGAAATCATTAAATGTCACAATTTTATTTAATTGGACCAGATTCCTTTGTTCCTCCCATGGCACGACAACCATTGGATCAAAATCCAAGGGTTATGTGGTTGTCTTCTACCCCATATTGATTAGGAAAGGGGGAGCAAAATCGATCAGTTTTCCCAAACGATTTCCTCCTGATTCAATGCACGGATGGACTTGGAAGCTTTCCCACCAAATTCGGGAGCCTGTTCCGAAGACAATGAACCCAAGTTCTGGGTGGTTTCATTGACTCGCCAGGAAGTCCCCAAACCGCCGGACTCTATCACCAACCCTATATATAGGGGAGAGTACTCAGGGATACCCGCATTGATGAAACCCACCCAGATATCTACGGAAGTTTTCGTCTAAGCCTTTGGCGATCCTAATTAAGAAGGACACCCCGACCGTGCCCTTCTTTCCCCGGTCGACCTGCCGGAGTTGTAGCAGCTAGTTGGGAGCAGAGGCATGACGCGAGCATACAATTATAGATCCCTTCAAGTTCGTATGGTGGCGGCGGATATTTCTGGACCCCTAGCTTACTTGCTGGTGGACGGAACCCCAAGGTCAACGACGAGGTTGACCGGAGGCAGACACTGGCTCGCGAGTAGCAGGTCGCGAGGTTTAAGAAAACAGAGAGAAAAGTCTCTCATACCCCCTGGAATGTGACAAGAAGAGTAGGGACAAAAAGGGAAAAAGCCATATCGCTGGAAAAGGGAATAGAAAGGACATGTGGCGCTCTTCCTTTGGCCAAGAGGTAGATTATTTCCAAAATTCATAGTTAATTATTGGTATCCCTGATGAAAATATGTTATACATGAAAATTGATCAGAAAAATGTGAGGAAGACAATAAAAATATAATTGCAACCTAATATTTCTTGCAATTAAAAAAGTACACAAAGTTATCACCTTTGGTGTATTAAATTATGATAAAACCCTAATGTTGATATAGAACTCGGTTTTAATGACTCTTTTCGAGTTAATTTGTTTTGGAACCCTAATTCTGAGAAGTACTAACCTATTATTAATAAAAGGGAGAGTTAATTTTAAAAAGAGAGGCAGTTTCATGATTGTTTTAGGATTTATGCACATAATTATGTTTAGAAACCCTAATTTAATAAAATATGGGTTCTAATGGGTTAAATCTAAACATATAATTATAGAACTGTGTTTTCATGATATAATACCCTCAAGTTGGTGATTAGGGTTTTCTAATGGATAAAGTTGGAATTAATAATAAATAGAGTTCATATGGGGATTAGACCCTAATGAATTATGAGTTGTTAATCCGAAATAAATTAAAGATGATAATTGAGTCTAATGACCTTGAAATAACTTAAAAGAATAAAGATGGTAGTTTTGTATGAAAGAGAAATAATCGACTTTAATTGGGCTTATGATGTTGAAATTAGGGTTTATGAACTAAGAGAGCATTAAATATGATAAAAGCACTAGGGGGGGGGCAAAAAAACCCTAATAAAACCCTAAAGTGGACTAGAAAGCTTAAGGTGGAATCCAAGTATATCTTTAGAATGCTTTGGATAAACTATAACACTTGGATGTCATGCATTAATTTCAGGATATTGTTGATTGCTTGTTGCTTTTTCTTTATCATTATTGCTTGGACAGCAAGTTTCTCTAGATCAGGTATGTGGTTAATTATGAATAACCTCTTTAGTTTTCCGATGGATTCCCGGATGTTTAATTGCATTGAATGCAACTAAACTGTTTGAATGTTCATATTGCAATTATAAAGTGACTATGACTATCACATAATGTATATGCCTTCTAGCTCAGATCCCGATCCCCTCTGTGTCGTAATGGTTGACCTAGTACATGGCTACCTAGAGGGTAGGTCCATCAGGTCATGAATGACTTTGGCTACCTAGAGGGTAGGTCCATCAAGTCACCTTTATAGAGGTACCATATAAGTCCTTACAGGGACAACACAGAGTTGTGGATAGGTATGGATTGAGTAGTTTGGCTTAAAACGTAATCTTGATTGTTAAATGATTAATTGAGTGATTATATTGTTAGCATAGTTGAACATTATTTGTTTCCCCCACATGCCAGCTTCGGCTGACCGACATTTTGTTTGTCGGCGTTTTAGGTACAATGAAAAGAACAAACAGTAAAGTGGCACATGTGGTACTAAATGAGAATTAAAGTGCAAAGGAGGATTAGATAGATTAGTATCTGTGTGGATAGAAGTTTAGAGATTAAAATTTTCAAAAAGGTATGCAAAAATTTATTTTTCTTACAGCTTTCAGTATAGTATGTTAAAATTTGATAATTATTCTTGGTTAATTGCCAAACCTTTGATCCGGAAGTCATGGGTGTGGCTTCGACCTCTCGGTCTCCCTTAATTGGGGGTTATCGGGAGGTGGGGTCATAACGCGTGTGCTGGTCCATCCAGCACGTACGTCATGAACCGAACCTTTTGGTGAGGAGGGCACGCCATACCCTCAAAGGTCCGATCCAGGGCCAACACCCAGTCCTCGGCTTTTTCCACCATGTTAGGCTCGCTTTCACCCTTGAAGTAGGGTGGCTGCATCTTAATGAAGTCAGTGAGGGTGAACTCCCTCAGCTTGTTGGCAGCAACAACAATGGTGTTGAGTTGCCCCATCATGGTGGAGGACAACAACTGTCGTAACATCGCCAGTTCTTGCTCGGGAGTGAAGGCGGGAGTACCCGTAGCAGTCTGGTTGACCACAGGAGTCGCAGGAGTGTTGGGGTCATTAGGGGTCGACTCCTGGTTCACGTTGTCGAACAAGTCACCTCTCTTGAAAATTAGGGTTATCATATTAGGTTCTCAGGAGTATAGAATCATAGATGAGAAGATAATAGAAATAGAGATTAGAAAAGGATATCTAGAATTCTATTGCCAAAAATAAAATACTATTTCGGGCAATTCGTATCAACGTAGGCCAGGCCGGATCATATGGGCACGGGAGTCCTCGTATACTAAGCTAGTGTTATGGAGGAAAATTTTACCAGCCCCAGAAACCCTGATCCTTTCTAGACACCCTTACTTCAACTGCATGCCTTAATAGTTGCCTAAAGGCTCTGATACCATGATGTAAAGATGTGAGATCACATCTTTACTAAAATTTAAAGGAAATACAAACATGCATAATTTTAACAAAATTTAGAGACTTTGAGGATGATTGCATAATATTCCAAGTAAATAAGCATGATTCCAGATACATAATAAAATGTCAATAGCAGCAGAAATAAAGAAATAATAAGCCTTCACATGGCTTTTATTGTTTACTACATGAATGATTTCTAAAAGAAAAGATAAGATAAACAGGATCTAGCTATAGCAACCTAGCCATCATTTCCAAACGCTAAAGTTCAACTCATGAGGGAAACTTCCTTCAAGCTTGTCCTTCTCCTTGCACAACACCGACACCTGGGTGGTTGGGAAGACACCCAGCAAGAGGAAAAGAGAGAAAAGTATGTGTTACAAGATTATTCTAAAAGTGACAAGAAAGTTGTAACAAGTAAAATAGGCTAGAGATTTATTGAAAAGTGAGACATCAAAGAGTATGAGCCTTTATATAATGAAACTTGCCAATAACAAAGTAAATAAGGGTTTTGCATGTAAATTAATATGTCTACCTAACTAAGAAGGGTTGAGGCACCTACCGGACCTCTAACCTTAGGTGAGGGGAGAATAAGACATTCCCAGTCACCTATAATATAATGGGAAGAATTATAAACATTCCCCTAGGGTGATTATATACATGCCCTCTGTGGGTGGTTGTAGATAAGTACCAATACTTTATAATTAAATAGAACATCTAATTACATGCTAGCAAGGAGTTATGGCAAGATTAATCAAATGATTTAAATAACATGGCAGTGGGGTATGAAAACCCAATCAAGGTAATATTACAACTAAATTTTGAGGCATAAACAATTTAGGTTTCAAGAATCAAGAATTAGGTCAGATTAAGCCTCATTAGGAATTATAGGTATTGGTATAAAGTTTTCCCAACTGAAGAGGGTATATGCACATACCTTAGCCTCAGGTGTTCTAGAACCCTCTTTCCAACCCTTCACACAAAATCAGAACCCACTTTCCCTAATTCACCATTAGATCTACGAATTAGAATTATATATACTCATTAAAGATTGAAAACCCTAATATTACTAACTTTTTGCGCAAACCATCGAATTAGACTCCAAAAACCTCACCATCATCTTAGTTAGGGTTTTCTGATCAAGATAACATATAATATGGTATATTTTGAAGATATGGACTTTTAGGGTTATTTTTGGTGATTTTTAGTTAATTAAATCGACTCTAAAAATACATATTCGAAAATCTCAGAATCAAACTATGAAAATATTTTTAATGGGTAGATATCATTCTCTTGATTTCAAAACACAATTTATTTTCTATTTTTTACCAATGGAATCATTTTCTATGATTTATCTTGTTTCGGCCAATCTTAGCCTGCCACGTAGGCAAGGCAAGCACGCATAGAACAAGAGAGGAGGGGAGTGGACCCCACGCTGCTGACCTGGCCCAATGGCCCGTCACGTGTGCAGGGGTGCCCAGCGGCCTCCCAGCCGAAGCTTGCAAGGCCGGGTCAACGCGGTGAAAAACAAGACGAAAAGTCAAAGTTGCCGCTTGCGTGATGCAAAGGTTACCAATAAATAGTTGAGGGTAAAAGCATAATTCGTGCGGGGATCATCCCCTTCCCTTAGCCCCGCACCATTGCTGCTCGAAGCAGCAGGTTGCGGCTGGCCAAAGATTGGGGAAAAACCCAAAACTCGACCAAACTCATAAACGACAAGACAGAAAGAAAAAGGGGAAGGATTCGGACCTGCTGGTGCCATCAATTAGACCAAAGATGAAGAGAATAGAGTGCAAGGGGCACCGCAAACTGGAGGTCCTCGGTGGCTAGATGGAGCTCAAGACGTCCACAAAAACTGAAATTGAAGGCACATGCGAGTTGCTAAGGTCATTGCAGTCCTAGGGGCATATGTATATATAGGCAAGGGACCCCGAGTTAGGGTTGGACTAGAGGAAGGTAGAGGGTGGCGGCACCCATGTCGAGCATTTCACAAATAATCGCCAAATCCCAAAAATTTTGGGATAAACCAGTGCGGAATCCAACGTAGAATCCAACGAAACAAAAATTATCAAAAACCATCGAGTATATCTCCGGATATATCGATTTGAAAATCACAGAAACAATGACCTGTTGCCTTTTACGTCTAGGGGAAGAAGATGACCGTGGGTCGTCAGATCAGTGGACCCGGGTCCACGAAGGACTCTGGGCCGTCTGATCTTGCGGATGAAATAAGGAATTATTTCCTTGTTGCAATAAAATTCGACCAAAGTGTCATTTAATTCCTAAATGTTTTTCTCTCTCTTCATTTGGAGGCCCAAACGTTATCCAAAAATTACCAAATGTTTTATTCTAACTTATTTTGACACTTAGAATCCAAATATGAAGTTAGTTTTGCCTTTTGAGAAAGTTTGATGTGTTAAATAATTGAAATTTCATTTTCTCTTTCCTTCATCAAAAGAGGTGATAACATTATCTAAAATTTGTGTAGCTTCACCCATAAGTCTCCCTAAGGGATTAGAACACGATTTTGCAATTATCTTTACAAGTTGAGATTATTTATTTATTTATTAAATAAATAGAAGATTCCACACACTTTCTCTCTCCTATTTTATTTATTATTAAAACATTATCCAAATTAGTTGCAAATTTGCCCAGAGGCTTATTTTTATGTTTATAATACGAATTTGGAGTTATTTTTCTAATTTGAGAACACTAAATATTTTATTTCACTTTATTGGCATATTTCCTATTTTCTTTTGATAATGTCATTAATATTTATATTTATGTTCCACTTTAAATGATACTTGGCCCTTAAGTCACTTTTTTATCAAGAAAACTAATTTGAGTGTCAAATTATCATGATGGGTTTCCAATTATAATTTTGGTGCAATATCTTTCTAATTATCTTCTTTACCCATTAATTCCTATATTACCTTTAATTATTGCATTTATCTTCTCATTTATATAAAATTCGGATTTTATCTTATTTCTCTTATTCTAGGAAGTGCTAGAAAGTTATTGGACGAAATATTTTATTATTTTTATTGCTTAGTGTACAATTTGCACTTTAGGCACATTATCCAAAATCTAACTGAGGTATTTGTGCATACAACCCTATATCAAGAATATCTGGGAAACATTTATCCAATTACCATCATAATTCCACTAAATCAAGTCCAAAGACATATGGAATGAAAATGAAGGAAAAAACTTATAGAAAAGGGTATAAAGAGGTACATAGTGGATTTCAATATGTTACAGAAACTCTACTAGAGCCTTGGGCAGTAGGCCCAAGTGTTACGATGGCTCACAAGACTTTATAAAAGCATAAAAAATAAGAATATATTTGGTCAATAGAAACCCATTTTTGAAACCCTTTTGGTTTTCTTTTACTCGGGAATAAAATGTTGTTATAACCCATTTGATAATAGATTAAACGTATAGGTATAATCATAGTAAAACTGCCTCGCATATACAAGAAATTTCTTCCTAGAATTCCCTATGAAATCTAGATGCATGACTCTTGTGATGATGTAGTTTAGGATATTTACATGCAATGGTGGATGCTTGTTCATATGAGAAGTGGATACGTTCATCAACTAATCATATAAATAGGATTAATTAATTGGTGCTACATCATCATCTTCATTCTTTAAGAGTCTTAGACGATCTTCCATTACATTACCACTACCCTTCTTATCACATATATCTAACTCAAACTCATGCAACATTAGAATCCAGAAAATCAATTGTGTCTTGGCTTTCTTCTTGGATAATAGACACTAGTAGTTGTATAGTTTGTGTACACAATGTCCTGTGATCCCATAAAGTAAGAGAGGTACTTGTTGAATGCATATACAACAAAAAGAATATCATTTGTAGAGGTAGAACATTTCCTATGTGTGTCATTAGGTGTATTGCTAGCATAGTATACTATCTGATTATTTTTGTTCACCCACTATCCCATACATTTTTCAATAGTATGATCATTAGAGTCACACATTATCTCAAATGGGAGATTATACTTTCAAGATTGTATTAGTAGCTATTGAAATATATTTATCTTTTGTTGTTTACTCCCTTCCAACTTTGTATTCCTTTTTCATTTAAGTCTTATGTAATATGGGCCTAAGTATAATAAGCCCACTAAGGTTTTCTATTTTCTTCCTTATCATTTTATGTTCCTATTTATAGGATAGGGTTGCCATTTTATTAATATAGAAACATGGCTATTTCAACATGGTACCAAAGCAGGACATATAGCGGGCTTCAAGACCCCTCCTTTCCAAGCTGATTTTATTCTCTTCTCTTCCCCCATCCCCACTCATTATCTCCTCTCTTCTCTACTGCTACTGATCATACCAAGGTATATCTAGTTTCCTTTCTAGTCCCATCCTCTTCCCAACAATAGGATCTAAGAGAACTGCCTACGGTCATTCCATCAGTCTTATGCCCTAAAGACTTATTTTTCAGAAAGTCCTTCAAAATCTTTTTGTGGTCATGTATGATCATCTTCTATAGGGATTTGTTCATGTATTATCTGATATGATTGGATCTCTCCAACATATATTTATTTCTCTTGGTGATCCAAAAGGTGGTTCACCAACTTTTGTTGGGGGGAAATCTGGGATCTATTTATTCATCTTGTGAACCTTATGCAAGCCAATCCATATTTGAGCTACAACCATCCTATAAATACATGAACCTTGGTTTAGTATTCCTGTTATTTACATTCACATCTGAATATTACTCTTTTAATGTACTACTAGATGGATTTTCATAGACTGACTGATCTGAGCTACTCCTTAGGTGCAACTTTGCTAGACTATCAACAACTATGTTTCTTTCTCTACATCTGTACTACATGCCAGTATTACTTATCCTCAATCTGGACATCCAGTATGTGAGTTTTGGGTATCTATCAACGTCTTTCATTAAGATCTTCATTTCCATCTGACAATATGTCTCAACTATCACCTTCAACCACAGATCCAACCTAATTTGTTTGACTACTAATAAAATCTCAACCAATTCTGCTTCAATGACTTTGGAGGTACTAATCTTCTTACCCTAACCTCCCAGCCAATCACCTTGTGTATTCTTGGCGGCAACAACTATTTTCACTGTGGTCTTGTGAACTATAGAATCCACATTGAGTTTCATTATATCTTGGTCAAGCTTACTCCATTTTCCAACTTTGAGCACCTTTTGTCACACGTCCTCCTTGCTCCAAGATTCCTAGCTAAGTTGTATTGCTTGCCTTATGTACATGACCTGGTGTTCTACTCGCATGACCTCTCCTTTAAAGACCTGCTCATTCCTACAACACCATAGGTTGTGACAAATAATCCAGAATGCCTAATAGTTAGTCAAATTTTCCAATACATTGTGTTTGACCAACCGTCCTTGTTCATAGGGTTAAAAAATCCACTTTCTCCTCTGGTATGATGAATCTACGCCACACTTCTTTCACCATATCACAATCTCATAGTGCATTGAGAATTGAATCTTCTAATTTTAGACATCTACTGCATTGTCTATCAACAATCATATGCCTCACCCGTCTACATACATTCATGAGTAATGCATCATGTCAAACTAACCAAGAAAACATCATGGTTCTGGCCAACAACTTCAATTTCCATAAGCTCTACCAATTTCCATGACATACCTTTTCATTTTGTGTTATAAGTGCACTATCAGATGAGATGGTTGAGTATCTACCATTTTATTTGTGAATCCATGACAGTTGATCCACATGTTCATCCTCAATTGGAACATCCATGTTCAATATAAGTTGTACCAAATTCTCATCCAACCAATCATATAAGAACTCTTCATCCCATCACATTGTGTCCAGTACTAAGATGTTGACCTACCAGTCTTCTAATTCCTCTGGTATTGGACTTTTTATGTGATTCTTGAGTTGAACTTTAGGCTTTACCCAGACATCATTCTAAACATTAACTGAGGCTCCCCCTATCAACACCATCATAGAATTGTCAAGAATGAACTTCTTACCTTCAATGGTATCTTGTCTAAGCCGAGAAGCTATTATTTTTTGCTATATATGCCTAGAGATCCAATCATACAATGATTGCAATGAGGCATGAGATACCTTATTTCATAATGATAAAGGTAATTATGTCTATAGTTTTTGTTTCAATCATGATATGATGACACATACAAAATAGATGTCTAAAGAATGATGTTACTCAATGACATACGTCTTCAAGTTGAGGACATGAACCAATAAGCTCATGTGTGAATTGATCAGTTTAGGTCTGAACCAACTGGTTTAGAGGTCATAGGTTCCAAAAAAATTGTGGATTCCATATCCTCGACTCCCAAATCGACTGGAAACCTTGGCCCTCCTATAAATAGAGGGGTATTGGGGTCTTCTCGCATACAACTATAAGCTCTAACAATTGTTTTCCTCTCTGGTTGTGGTAACCAAGATAGTCTGAGAAAGTCCTACCAATGAAAGGGAGAGACAATTGGGAGAGTGAATCAACTCCAGAAGGTTGATGCTTAAAGGGACAACTCCTTCCCAAGTGCATCATGGAGTTCCTAATGGTTCACATGGAGTACTCTAGAGCTAAGGAGGTTGTTTCCTACCGCTAACATGACACTGTCAACCACAGTCTATGGTTTTGCTCCAGGAGGCAGTTGTTGAGGGCTTCTTGAGTGCTTCTTGGAGAAGAAGAGCATTGCAACAAGATTTTTCACCGAACTTGCTCTAAGACTAGGATAACTCTTGTTAACTCTTGAGAAAACCAAATTCATTCCCCTGGCAGTGTGGTGATGGCGGGTGGCGATCGGCGGCATGGAGGTGATTCAACTTCTGTTCAGGAGCTCTTTTATGTTGCGGGGAGTATCCCGGTGTCTCAAGATTCTACTATAAACTTGGTTTCAAATGACTACCAAATCATGGGCTGAATTGATGAAGCTGAAGATCTACAATACATCTCTTGAGAAGATTGAGATTGAAATTTAGAATCAGAAGCTTATCTATCCAGGGGAGGATGCAGAAAGGAATGCAAGTCGATGCAAGAACTGCATTGCTAGCTACATTGTTGGATTTAAACCTCATCTTCCAGCTCTGGAAAGGTACTTATCCCAAATTTGGGTTTTGAAGGGATCCATTGAGGTTATGAACCATGGCCAGGGTTTTTTTCCTCATTAAATTCTTAGAGGAGTCAGATATCGATGATGTTCTTGACAACGGGAGCTACTTTATAAGAGGAAAACTAGTGGTACTGATGAAGTGGAAACCTAAAGCTCCCCTCAAGAGATTTCTCTTGACTGGCATACCTATCTGGGTCTGCATCCATAACCTACCTTTGGAATTATGGGATATGGTGATGTTCTCTAGGATTGGATCATTTCTGGGGAATCCTTTATGTGTTGATAAAGCCACGTTCGAGCTAAGGAACTTGGAATTCGCTAGAATACAGATCCTCATGCCTGCTAATTCTAAATTTCCATTGATTCTAGAGGTGGCTAGTGACAAGGGTGATGCACATTTGATTAACTTTGAATATGAATGAAGACTGAGGGCTTGTCCCATCTGCAATTTATTTGGTCACAACGATTGCTCTGTTTCGGCTACTGTTCCATTGGTCAAGAAAGTGTGGGTAAAGAAGACTATTCAAGTACCAGAACCTCAGGTGAATGATGAAATGTCTATGAGTACAGTTGTCTCTGGGTCAACTGATTATATGAAAGAGCCTCAAATGAGTGAATTTGTGAATGCTATCTCGAACACTACTGATTCAGTTGAGGAGGAGGAGCACCATATGCCTAAAGATTCATTTGAGGAAAATATTTCATCAATTTTTGAACATTCTGAGGAGGAGATCTCTGGTAGTCATCAAGTAAATGAAATGGCGGTGGACCTGTCCACTCCTCTAGGTCCCGATATGACTGTTGAGTATGATGTTGGCTTTGAAGTTCATAGGCTTAGTAGAATGAAAAAAGGAAAAGCAAAAAGAAGGAAAGTTCATGCACTACCAAAGAGGTTGGTCAGGGAACATCGCTCTCAAATAAGTTTGGGAAGTTAAATTTCATTTCTGAGAATGTTGTGGATGTGAGTGAGCCCCAAACTAGTGAAGTATTGGTCCCAATTTTTTCCAATGAATAGCTTCAATCTAAGTGTTTTCTCCTTGAATGTAAGAGGGCTTAATCTTAAAGCCTCTTCAGTTAGGAGTAAAATAAATGAGTTTAGACCTCATATAATCCTTCTAAATGAAACTAAATTTAGAGAGAGTAAGATGGACAAATTAGTGAATAAGTATTTTCCAAAGTATAACTAGGTCTCTAACCATTCCTCTCATGTTCTTAGGAGGGTGGTCATCCTTTGGAAGTCTGTTGATTGTGATGTGAGTAAGATTTGAGAATGTGATCAATCTGGTCATCCTGAAGTATATCATGATAATAGAAGCTTCTGCTTAACTATCATTTATGGTCATAATCCCGATGCAGATTGTGTTCATTTATGGGAAGAGATTGAGTCCATTTGCTCTAGTATATCTATGGCATGGGTTATTATTGGTGATTTCAATGTTATTAGAAAAGAGGATGAGAAGTTGAGAAGAGAGCCTCTAATGAATAAATCCATGGAAGACTTTAATAATTGTATGTTCAATTGTAGTCTCTTTGAGCTCAACCTCAATGTCTCACTCTTTTCTTGGGACAACCACCAAAGTAGTGACAATTATGTTACCTCTTGTCTTGACAAGATTCTTTATAATGAAGCCTTTAAGTCCATGTTCCTAGAATGTAGAGGTACCCTTCATGCCAATACCATTAGTGATCATAAAGTTTTGTCTCTTGATATTGGCGATAGATGCAAGGTTGTTGCTCCTTTCATATTTATCAATGTTTGGACTAAAAAGACTGGTTTCTTAGATACTGTGAGGAATAGTTGGTCTAATGTTTCTATCAGTTTTCCTATATATAAAGTGTATTCTAAATTTAGGAGATTGAGACATGATCTCTCGATTTGGAATAAAGGTTTAGTTGGTAATTTATTTGATAATGTCAAAAGAAAGGAATTCCTTGCTTTGGAAGCTCAATTAAACTTAGATTTCGATCCCTTTAAATGTTGTACTTCAATTTGACTCTTGTGAAAAGAGAAAAGAGGCTATCCAAGCTAGATTACATGTAGAGTCCTTGCCGAGATAGAAATCTCGAGTGAACTGTTGAAGGATGGTGATTATAACTCTATGTTCATCTATACATCCATCAAAGTCGGAAGGGACATTAATCATATCAAAGCTCTGGTCACTAATGATGCAGTTTGTCTGGATCCTATAGTTATTAAGGATCATATTGTGAACTATTATTCTGATGTTTTCAATATTGGTCATGTGGCTAATTTGGATATTCTCAATTAGCTTGACTTCCATAAACTCAGTGATATTGACAAG
The DNA here is from genome assembly GCA_963693085.1 of Alisma plantago-aquatica. Taxonomy (NCBI): domain Eukaryota; kingdom Viridiplantae; phylum Streptophyta; class Magnoliopsida; order Alismatales; family Alismataceae; genus Alisma; species Alisma plantago-aquatica. The sequence goes on along the minus strand of OY856411.1, from coordinate 539,099,616 downwards.
ATGAGTTTGGACAAAAAATTTAGAGTACGTGATATTGTTGAGATTATTAAGAACCTAGATCCTGACAAATTTCCTAGACTTGATGGTCTCAATGGGAGGTTCTTCAAAGCTAGCTGGAGTATTATTTGTTCATATGTAGTTCAGGCAATTTCTAGCTTCTTTAACACTGGTAGAATGCTCAGAGAGGCAAATTGTACTTTCATTACTCTTATCCCTAAGAACAAAGATTCCAAGGAGTTGAAAATTTTTCGCCCTATTGCTTTCTGCAATATCTTTCTCAAGATTATATCTAAACTTCTGTCTAACAGGCTTCAAGGTGTATTATCATCCATTATTAGTTGCAATCAATGTGCTTTTGTTAAGGACAGAAATATAAAAGATGTGGTTGTCATAGCTAATGAACTCATTCACAACTTCAATAAGAAATATGGAAAACCTAGAATGTGTCTCAGTATTGATATCTCGAAAGCATATGATTCTATTACTTAGGAGTCTAACTTTTCTATTCCAAATCTTACGATTTTTCCTCACGGTTGGGTCATTTGGATTAAAGAATTGTTCAACACTATGTCCTATGAAATACTCATTAATGAGGAGCCTTCCAAATCATTTAAACCTAGTAATGGTGTTTTTCAGGGGGATCCATTGGCTCCATACTTGTTTGTTCTTGTGATGCAGGTGGTTACCCTTCTTCTTGACAAGAAGGTGGCTGAAGGAAATCTTAAATCTATGAGAGCCTCTTCTAATTTCTCTGTTTCCAACTTATTTTTGTGGATGGCCTCTTTATTTTCTTGAAGGCTTATGACAATAGTGCTTTGGATATCATGAGGTTTATTGATAGGCTCTTTGCATCTACTGGACTTAGAATCAATATTGAGAAAAGTTTTGTGTTATACAGTCATGGGGTTGACAGAGAGGATTGGTAACATCCTTGGTTTTCAGGAGGGATCCCTTCCCCAAAAATAACTTGGGATTCCTCTGATTATTGGGAAGCTCATGAAATCACACTACAGTCCTTTGGTCGATAGAATTAAAAGAAGATCAAAAGGTTGGAAGATCATCCAGTTATCCATTGCAGGAAGGGTGGAGTTGGTTTGATCTACTCTTAGTGCTATGTCTCAGTATTGGGCTTCTATATTTCCTCTACCTTGTGCTATTTGTGATGATATAGAGAGGCTATGTTGGAGCTTTATTTGGGGGAAGTCTGAAGAGAAAAATGTTGCCCATCTTATTAAATGGAGTGATGTGGTGAAGCCAAAACTTGAAGGTGGTCTTGGCATTAAAAGCATAAGAGATGTTATGAAGTCCTCTATCTTTTTTAAGGGGTGGAACATTGCTAAGAACAAGGACAGTATTTGGATCAAATGGATCCATGAGAGATATTTAGTTAAGCACTCCATTTGGTCGATTCCCAATAGCAAGTCATTTTCTTAGTTTTTAGGAGGATTCTTTATGAAAGAGATGCTTTGAGAGTTTTTGTGTCTTTTGTGATTGGAGGTGGTGCTAGTGTCTTGGTTTGGAAGGACCCTTGGATGCCTGGCTCAAACTTTTTGGTGGAGACTCTTGGTAAATAAAGCCTTATTCAACTGGGCATTGATACCAAATTGAAAGTGAGTAGTTTGATTAAATATGGTGAGTGGTTTATTGAAAACTCCAGACTTCGTAGCAGATTTCTTGACATTTTGAGGTTCTTGCCTAAGCCTAAAGATTCTGTTGACTTCATGTTATTTAACGGGAAATCTGATGTTAGTTTCAGAGTTGTTTTGTCATCAGTGAGAGAGGTAAAAATCCTGAGCCAAAGCCCTTTTTTCAATGGTTACGGAAATACAAATGTCCTAGCAGGTTTCATATTCTTGGATGGAAGATTGGGTATATCAGGCTCCTTACATCCTTGTACATTAAAAGGCATGGTATCTCTCTATCCTCTAAATGTTTTTTGTGTAATCACAAGGAAGAAATTATTGATCACATATTTTTCAATTGCTTCTATGCTCGTGATGTTTGGAGTTTTTCCAGCGTCCAGTTTGGTTTCAATGTTTTGAGGAACTTGGATGATCTTTGTGGATTACTTGGGAAAAGGCTCTTAATGATTACCTTGTTTATTCTTCATGGTCTCTGAAAATAAAGGAATGCCAGAGTTCATAGAGGAGCTAAGAGAGCTACTATGCAGTTATGGCAAATTGTCTGGAATGATCTCAAGGTGTTACTAGATGTTTCATCAGATTAGGATTTGTTGTTTCCTTTGATTGTTTGAGATCTTTTATGTATAGAGGGCCTTAGACTTAGTGTCTTCTTTAGTGGAGTTTTTTCCCTAAAGAACACATACTTACTTGTACATTCACAAAATTTACAAAAAAAGCAATAGATTAGTTGGGCTCACCAAAACAACTCTTGTTAACATCCTTCCTAGATACATCATTATTGATACAGTCTTGTTGGTTTGGGAATCAAGCACTAAATTTTTATTTCCGCTACCTTATTTGTATCCCTAATTTCCCAATATTATTTTCTTCTAAGGTTTCGCCTTCTCAAAAAAATGCTTCATCACCTCATATCATACTTATTTTATGCATGTTGCCTACTCTCAAGGATTCTTGAGCAAAAGGGCCATATTCCAGTCCCTCATAGATTGTATACCCAAACCTATGTTCTTCTTTGAGCTCGTTACCCTAACCCATGACACCAAAGAGACATGCCATGTTTTTTAGTTGCCTTTACATATGAACCTTCATATTGTACCATAGATTTTATCACATAAACTAAAAGGTAGTACCATCATCTACATGACATAGGTGGGCATGGTTGCCAAGGTGGATTTAGCTAAGCATACTCTCCCTATTGATGAACAGCTCTTGGTTGCCCATGCATTTACCATATCGACAATGTCAGCATAAGTAAAATTTATAACTCTAGAATGTATAGTTAGGACTCCCAAGTATCTTCCCAAATCCTCCATTACCTAAAACTTTTATCAAGGCATGTATACATCTCCTTGTGGGTCTTGGCACACTTCTAGAGAAGTAGATATAGGACTTGTTGTTACACCCACATCCCACGATTACCACTAATAATGAGATTAGGTCATAAGTTGAGGATTAAATATAATATGAAGAACACCCTAAACTTTTTCTTTGATTTCAATCTCTCTGTTTACTCCCATTCAAACACATAAACTAACTTTATAAGGGAAATAAAACTTGATTACTCCAATCTAATTTCAACAACTAAAGATATATATCTAAACATTCACTTTATTTCTCACACTTCCATGTACACACAAAATGATAATCGGATACATTCTCTATTTTTAAGGAATCAAAGTTACACATCATCATTTATAACTCTCTCACTACTCTACAAGGACCTAGAGTGATAGGGACCGACATCATCTTGACTAATCTGATACTTAGCTCTTGCGGTAGATCTGCTCTGGCATTGACATTTTTCAATCCATGAGCTTTCCCTAAAAAATTGTGAGTAGAGGGGTGAGCCTACTCGCTCAGTGAATGAATACTTCAAAGAAAAAGTTTAAAGAACTTATATAATTACATATATATTGTTGAGACACTAAAATCAATTATAAAAACAGCCAGCTATAAAGGGATTAATCATTCACAAACATGAATATGACAGGTTACTCTAGATGACTACAAAGAGTAAATCGATCACTGAACATTCTTAAACAATCACAAAGTAATTAGTAATTTAGAAACATACAAGGAATAATTCAATAACTACATACACTTGATGAATCTCTCATTCATATTATTATGTCCTAAACCCACATGAGGTGTACCACAACATGTGAAAGAATAGCAGCAAGCTATGATCTCATAATACAAGGCTTAGAAGCATTCTTGGGTTCCTAAGATTATGTCTCGAGTAATACCCCGTCTGAAGTGGTCTCGGCATGTCTGCCTCTTAGTGCCTAATGGGAGTGGCCAGATATCTCAGAATCCACCTCTCAACCTTGGTACTCAGGCGATGAGTCAATACCCTCAGGCTTGTTGTGCACCAGTGGACCTACCGAAGATGTCTAATGATTGCCACAACTCATATCTAAGGTACCACCAACATCATCGCTTAGTGTTGGATACCAACCATATAAGGAGTCCTTTTTCACTGGCCTAGACCCCAGGACCCCCACAATGATACGCTTCGGCTTACCCTGACCTATGTGGGACCTCCAGTCGGGAATTCATTTCCTCCTCACATTGTAGGCCTCCAGTGAAGGATTCTACAATGTTCAGGGCATCTAAATGTCTAATTCTCTCTTTAAATTCATCGTTCAATCATCACATCAACATTTCTTAATTTAGCTTTGTAAATAGTTCATTTCATTAATTATTTGTAAAATGTACCACAAATTGAACTGTTGAACATCACCACAGCTCATACTGAGAAACATTTATATCATGATACTTGATTCACTATACCCTATCATTAGGGTTTCATTTGCCTCATTCACATATCACATGTGTCACATAAGGATTTAGTGCATCATAAACATTCATTGAATAAAGATTGTTCTCACCAGTTTACATATATATATATATATATGTGTGTGTGTGTGTGTGTGTGTGTGTGTGTCTGTGTGTGTGTGTGTGTGTATGTATGTATGTATGTATATATATATATAGGATTCCTGTCACACCCCTAATCTCACACTAACCACTAATCACGAGATTAGGGCGCGACGGAGGGATTATCACATAAACAAATCACTGAGAACTTTTTTCTTTTTAAAACCTCGTAATGATATCCGGATTATTGTTGTAAACTAAAACATAATAAACTATTGCGGAAGCATTTCAATTAAAATGGCTAGAGAACATAAACAAAGTTTACAACATGTAACATTGTTTAACAGAAAGTAAACATAACAGTTAATTTACATCTTTATACACATTCGCCATACATACTCTCTCTCACCCACACCATGTCCCAAAGATTGAGGGGAAAGGACTAAGAGACCTCTAACTACTAACTACATAAACCTTCTACAGACTGAGCATTAGGATGAAAGGATCCTTCAGATTCCTGTGATGTTGATGACCTGAAAATGTTTTGAGTAGAGGTATGAGCCTACTCGCTCAATGAATAGCATTTCACTTAGCTATCACTAAACAACTCATCAGGTTTATAAATTTAAATAAAACATAAGTACAGTAATAAGCAGGGCAGTTCTAATAACATAACAGATTTGCAGAATATAATCACATTTCCATGCAATAACAGATAATTTGAACAGATAAACAGATATAAAGAAATAGCACAAAAGTTCGAATACTTTAATTTACTGTGATCCTATATGAGTACCAATTTATATTATTATTATGCCCTAATCATATGCAGTGTACCCTGCATATAAAGATCCGTAGCGAACTACGATCCCACCGTACAAGACTTAGCGACACACCCGGGAAATGCTAAGTCTGACGCCACCCCTGCTCTGCCACAGGACCCCAGGCTCTCCGGCCTGACTCATAGGCTCTACGGCCTCAAGGCACTATTCTGAGTGCTCTAGACTTCTCCTCTAACCTGAGTACACAGGCGGAGAGTCTCACCGGGTTACCTCCGTGACACAAGCACGGATGATGTTGAATAACCCCCATTTTTCCTCCAGTGCCATCGTGACACAAGCACGATTGTTGTTGGACACTGCCTCTCTTTCCTCGTGTGTCCATGACACAAGCACGGATGATGTTGCAACACGAGTTTCACCCCTAAGAAGCAGATCTGTCAAAGGGGTTCTACGGTGTTAGGGCACTTAAGTCTATTAACTGACTAACATATAACCATTTAAACAGGAATATCATATTTCATACTTATTTCACATTCTGAACATCACTTGAAAACACACATATATCATTTATCATCCTTAAACATGATTCAGTATCATTTATCCAGTTTCCAAGCTAAATATACATTTTTAAATCAACAAATACATTGCAACATAACACAAGAAATTTCATCATTTTCATCAAGCATATTACGTATTTCAAGTTCCAATGAACCATATAAATTCACTGATTCAATCCACACTGATCAGATGCTAAACTAAATCATATAACAGCGTCTAGAAGCATTTTATGAAATAAAAAGTCGGGCGACGCCAAACGCTGCCCGACGCCTGATAACGCCTGTTATCAGCATAATTCGCGCACAAAACAGAAAATATTCAAACACCTGAGTTTATTAATGATAAATAAATGAAACCCCACTCACCGCGTTTCGAACTGTCCGAGTTCGTCCGGAATTGTGTCTAGAGGCCAATTTTCGGCTATATTTGGGTCGTCTTCTACCTTGGTTTGCTCTAGATATCAACCAGCTGCAATCATATAGAAGTTTTTCACACGCACAGGTGGAGGTATTAAACTGGGTGTTGCTACTCGCGCTAGCTGGGGAGTCGCCCCTTCCAAACAGCAGTGGCTCACGCTCTGTGATTCACACCACGGTCGGCTGACCTGAAAATATTGGAAGGATACAACAGAGACTAGAAAAGAGGCGGCATAATTAATGCTAACGAAGATCTCAATTCGGACCTAAACATCAGACATCAGTTCTCCTCTTCAGACTTTGGATCACATGCCAGCAAGTGGCGCAGTCGGTCCAGGTGGGACTTTATTCGCTCCCTCCGCCTCCATTCGGCCTCACGGTGGTTCTTCGAGGCCAGCAGAGCTCGGTCAAGAGGCACACCATCGGCGTCCATGATTTGCTCACGGAACATGAGTCCTCCTCCGCTGCCCGGTCCACCTCCTCCTACTGCTGCGGATTCATGCTCGAGGCACTAGGCCGAGCTCGTTGGCACTACTTGGTGTAGCTCCTCGCGCTCAAGAGGGATTCTAGCCGGACCTGCTGCAAGTAGCAGCTCCACACACATACAGGAAGGAGAGGGGAAGTTGGTTGGATCGTTGCTCGTAGCTAGGGCTGCGGATCTGTGCCTGGGCCTTAAGGCCGAACTCCATGGCACCGATTCGAGGTGCTGGCCACGCTCAAGGCGACCCCTAGCTGCTGCTTCGCATAGCTACTGATGTTGCTGAACGCAGCTACAGGGGCGCCGCCCTAGCTGATGGTTGAGATCACGGGTAGGGCAAGGAAAGGGGAAGAAGGAAGGAGAAAGAAGAAGGGGAGAGGTGGGCGATGCAGAAGAAGGGGCTACCAAGCCCTAGATCGCCCTCAATCGCCCTGTGGTTCGCCTCTTGTTGCTGCAGAAATCGCGCAGCTACAGTGCGCCGCACCCAAGGCACCGCTCGAAGAAGATAAGTGTGAAAGAAAGGGAAAGAAAAGATTATAAAGTCAAAAACTTGGAAAGTTGCTAATTCAACCCCAGAAATAGAAAATGCTATAACTATTGACTCGGAGGTCCATTTGAAGTGATTCTTCTTGCAACATTTCAAGCGTGAGATTCTCTACAACCTTAGGGCAAGAAAATATGCAAATTAACATGTCACAACTAGTCAAATCCCTAATTGCAACAGTGAGTACTTAACTCAACTTAATTAACTTAACAATCATCATTACTATTATCATTAATTACCTCAAATGATTCAATCTCAACTATTGATTCACGACGTCGCTTATCTTGATTAAGCATGATATTTAATAATATACTCAACACTAATCAAGGTGTTTCATACAAATTGAGGTATTTATTGACTAACCCTGATATGGGTTGTAACAATCTCCCTCCCTTATAAGAATTTTGTCTCGAAATTCCTAAAAAGAAAAGGAAATTGGTTACGCATCTCTGACTCAAACTCCCACGTGGTTTCTTCTAGGTTATGATTCCTCCACAAAACTTTCACTAATGGTATCTCGTGATTCTTGAGTTTCTTGATCCTCCGATCAACTATTCGTATTGATCCCTCAACATAAGATACATCTGGTCTGAGCTGAGCAGATTATGGGTCCACTATCTTCTCTGTACCAGGATAACATTTCTTCAACATCGATACATGAATCATATCATGTAACTTGGCCAACTCGGATGGCAAATCCAACTTATGGGCTATAGGTCCAATCCTCTCAATGATAGGATATGGGCCCATAAACCTAGGAGTCAGTTTGCCTCTCTTACCAAACATCAACACTCCTTTCCACGGTGAAACCTCCAGGTACACTTCATCACCAACATCAAACTCTAAGAGGTTAACGTCTCTTCTCAGCATAACTCTTATGCCTATCCTGAACAACTATCAACTGCTCTCAGCATGTCCTCAAAAGTCTGAATGGTCCTCTCTGACTGACCATCCGTCTGTGGGTGAAAGGTTGTACTGCATCTCAACTTTGTGCCCAAAGCTCGATGCAACTGATTCCAAAATCTGGATGTGAACTTAGGATCTCTATTAGATATAATTGAATCTTGGATACCATACAACCTAACAATCTCATCCACATATATCTTAGCCAACCTTGGGACATTAAAGGTTGACTTAATATGAAGAAAGTGAGCAGACTTAATTAGTCTATCCACAATCATTCATATCGAGTCATAACCTCGAGGTGTCCTGGGTAACCCTACCACAAAATCCATTGTGATATGTTCCCATTTCCATTATGGTATAGGAAGAGATTGTAAGGTACCTTTAGGTTTCTGGTGCTCAGCCTTAACCTGCTGACACACACTGCACCTAGTCATGTACTCATCTACATCCTTTTCATACCAGGCCACCAATACAACTCCTTGAGATTCATATACATCTTAGTGTTTCCTGGATACATAGTGTACATCAATGCATGTGCTTCCTCAAGAATCTTGTGACGACCGTCTCGCGAAAACAAGATTAACTAATGCGGAAGCGTTCATCAAGCAGCGGATTAGCGAAAATCACTAAAAATTAAAACATTTTGCAAAGGGATCCATTCATAGGAAAACTCTTTCATTCAGAACCAAAGTAAAACTTTACATCCTGGTTCATATATATACATCTCATGTACTTTTTCTTCTCGAGGAATACAAACATTAACTACTATGTCTTAACTGTACACAGGTAGTATAAAACCCTCGAGGCACTAAGCCAAAATCTCGAAATCATTAACTACTACTCCAAGGACCTGAGAGTACAGAGACGACACATAGGACTTATATATACATCTGAACATGACATGACAGTCAATGTCTCCACCTGAGACTTTACTGCTGTCCCTGCTACTACTGATGTCCTTCACCTCCTGAAGGATTCCTGTCTCCTCGTCCGCGTCCACCTAAAAATGTGGTTCCCACGGGGGTGAGACAATTATAAAAATTGCCCCAGTGAGAGATATAACTCTCTGCCAGAAACATTATTATTGCAACTTGAGAAGATGAATATGAATAGGGAAATCATATTTATTTGACAGCAGATATTTTAATGTCTAACAGATTAAATCATTATTCTATATCAAAAGCATTGCAACTGTAACTTGATAGAATCAACATGTCACTTATTCTTTAATGAATAGGAAGAACATGTATAACATCTATTCAAACAACAGAATCATTACTACTGCATTAACTTTCTTCAAGCTTAGATCATATATCTAAAGCCTGGCATTTTCAATGTAAGGTCATGGCCCGTAGCTATACTCTTTTCATAAGTGTTGGGATCTTAATCCCTCACTTCACCACTGGGTTTTTCTCATCCTTTCACAATTTCGATACCATAATCATGAAATCATGGGTATTCAAACCCTTTGTTCATCACTTGAGCACTGTTACCTCTTTCTCAGGTAACTAACACCTTTAGGTCATTTGACCAAGGTAAGTATGATACTTGCTACACAAGCATCCATCAAGGCACTTGATGCACATAAACTCTCTTGCCACCTCTTACCAGGCACAAGGTATATTATAGCACACAAGGCCCAATAAACAAATTCAAACTAGTAACACATCATAGCTCATACCTGGCTATGCTCATCATCTCATGATACCTGCATGGTTCGCACATATAATAGCAGTACACCAATTATCTATCAATACCATGAAAAAACAATGTATTAATAATTTAAGGGTATTACTCTTAATCCTTTACCAGGATTTGGGTTTCCATCACACATGGCTCACAAAACCATTCACATCTTGTCACCTCCCACTAGGCAACAACTTTATTCACATGGCGCACAAGGCCATTCACATCTTGTCACCTCTCACTAGGCAACAACTTTATTCACATGGCGCACAAGGCCATTCACATCTTGTCACCTCTCACTAGGTAACAACATAAAACAAAGGCTTACAAGCCCAACTCATCTTGTTACTTCTTTCTAAGTAACAAAAACATAATGGCACATATGGCCAATCAATTCTTATCAAATAAACATCATAGCTCATACCTGGCTATGATCATCACCTCATGAGACCTGCATGATTGTCACACATGATAATAGACTTATCAAGTTCACAACACATCATGCAATATAGGGTAACACCACTATTCCCTTACCAGGGTTAGGGTTTACCATCAATTAGGCTTTCTTTCACATATCATTACCCTTCATTAAGAATAGGGGTTTCCATTATTAACCATTTAGGTTTTCAAGATCATATTATCAATGATCAAACCCTAGTTCATTGCTCCCCACATCTAGGAGCCAACATTTATACCATAAGTATTCAATCATACTTATTTATTCTCACAAATTATCATTAAATGATTATCATCACCAGGTATGAGTATCTCTCTCATCCTTAAGTTGAGAATTAACAAAACGACCATGTTAGGTCACTTTCAATTCAGCTCTATGTCAAGCATAGGCCACCACGGCCGTGCTACCTTGCACGGTCGTATAAAGTGAAGCTACCACGGCCGTGCTACCCTGCACGGTCGTGCTGAGTAAAGTCGCCACGGCCATGCTGCCTTGCACGGTCGTGCTACATAGTATCATCACATGAATCATATTTATATATATATGAATTCTATTATTTGATCCTTTCAACTTGATTAGGTCACATCAACCCTTCAATCATATGCATACAACTATGATTAACATAGGGTACCAAGTCATTGGTCCTATAAGCAATTAGGGATGCATTCCCAATTAGGGTTTCTCATGAAATCACCCACAATTAGGGTTCCACATGGATGCACCCTCAATTAGGGTTTCACTTGGAATCACCCTCAACTAGGGTTTCACATGGAATCACCCTCAACTAGGGTTGAATTCAATAACCCTGTCAATTAGGGTTTATGTTCATGTTTAGGGTTTCATGATCTCTTTGATTAAGGATCATAACCCTTATACACCATATGATTCATATTCATGTATGAATTCATGCTATCATCTTCTTAACTTGATTAGGTCATATCAACTCTTCAGTCGAGTACATACAACTATGATTAACATAGTGTATCAAGTCATTGATCCTATAAGCAATTAGGGATTCATCCCTTAATTGGAACTTAATCACTTAGGTACTATTAGGGTTTCAACCTTTGTACCTTCATTTATTACCATTACTAATCATCATTGGATCAATAGAACATTCATCATCTTAATTCTCAAAAATTGAATTACATTGGACCTCCATTACATAAGGTATCCAAATGAATTAGGGTTTCCAATGTTGATTCCTTCAATCATTGGATTCATGGAACCATTCATCAATTGGACCTTCACCCATACTTCAATTGAGTTTAATAGGTCAACCTTCAACTGATTTGACCCTCAATTGACCCTCAATTGATCATCAATTGGGGTTGGAATCAATTGAATTAGGGTTTAGAATCAATGAACCTTCAATATTCATCAATGTGTAACTAGTTACTTCATAACTATTGAACCACCATTCAAATGGGGTATGACCTGACCCCAAACGGTCTTGAGGTCGTTTGGATGACCTCCAAACGGTCTTGAGACCGTTTTCCCATCATATCACTCAAATCCAAGCAATCTAATTAGGGTTTGGTTCATTGAAGTGCTCACCAAATCAGTAATCTATTGCAGATCAACTTGATATCTTTAGACCTTCAACCACTGAGCTATACTCAACCCTAGACCTCCAAACGGTCTTGGGTGACCACCAAACGGTCTTGAGGTCGTTTGGATGACCTCCAAACGGTCTTGAGACCGTTTTCCCATCATATCACTCAAATCCAAGCCATCCAATTAAGGTTTGGATCATTGGATTGATCACCAAATCAGCATTGCATTGTATAACAGCTTGGTACCTTTAGACCTTCAAACACCTAACCATACTCAACCCTAGACCTCCAAACGGTCTTGGGTGACCACCAAACGGTCTTGAGACCGTTTGGATGAGCTCCAAACGGTCTTGAGACCGTTTGGCCCATCCAACCTTTGGATCCTAGTGAAAAGCCATCATGGATTGGTCTATCAAGTTGATCAACAAATCAGCACTACATTGCAATATGATTAGTACCTTTGGACCTTCAATTGGTCAACTATACTTGACCCCAGACCTCCAAACGGTCTTGGGGTGATCCCCAAACGGTCTTGATACCGTTTGGATGATCCCCCAAACGGTCTTGAGACCGTTTGGGCTAATCAACCCAAAATCTCAAATTAGCTCATTGTGATTTCAGCACTGATTTCAATTAGGGTTAGCCCAATTGATTAGCCTTCAACTCATGACTCGTTTGGAATTAATCCATAAAATTTGGTGAGTCATTAGATCACATCATAAGGAACAGTAATACCAAACGGTCAACACTTGGTCAACGCACTTAAACGGTCTTGAGACCGTTTGCCCAAAACGTTCAATTAAATCAGATTGAAAATCAGCACTTAATCCAATTAGGTTTCCCTAATTGATTAGATTTCAACTCACGATTCCTTTGGAGTTAATCCCTCAAATTTGGAGGGTTATTAATAAACATAATTATGAACAGGAATACCAAACGTTCAACGCTTGGTCAACCATCTCAAACGGTCTTGAGACCATTTTCTCAACCAGGTGAAGTTAACCAGGTTGAAAATCAGCACATAATTCAATTCGATTGCCTAATTGATTGGCCTTCAACTCTCGATTCCTTTGGAGTTAATCCCTCCAATTTGGAGGGTTATCAGCCTACATAATTAGGAACAAAATTCCCAAACGGTAAACGCTTGGTAAACCATATCAAACGGTCTTGAGACCGTTTGCTCCCAAACGGTCTCAAACCGTTTGCCCTTAAACGGTTTGCTGAAACCGCATAGCCAATCAAATTAAAACGATTTGGAGTAGCTATCAAAACGGTTTTGCTTGGTAATTTTCTTTGGATAAGCATCTAGGATGATTTCATCATCCCCTTCCTTCTAACAACCAAGAACAGCAACCGTTCTTGATGGAAATTGCAGCAAAGAAACAAGAGTGTATCAAATTGAAGAAATCAATCAACAAAGCATAGAGAATTGATGCAATAGCAATGTTTAAGGGTTTGAGTTATAAAAACCGCCTCCAATTGAGCTCCAAAGCTCCAAGCTCACGCCATTAATGGTGGATGAAGCTCTTGCAACTCCCCCTAGGCTCGTCCTCAAGCTTTTGATTGCAAAAGTTGGCTAGGGTTGAAGAGGAGATCGAAATAAGAAGGAATCCATAATTTATTTTCGATTTCCACCATGAAATCAAGGAGAACGAAGGTCAAGGGCTCACCCACAGGTTGGGGACGTGCTCCCTGCTCCTCCCTAGCTCCTTGGTCGGTTTTGCAAGCAAGGGAAAGAAGAAAATCCGAAATAGCCTTTCATTTGGCTTGAAAAAGGCAATTTTATAAGGAAATTGATGAGAGAGAAAATGCATTATTAAAATGCATTAAATTCCAAAAATATGGCCGCCTCTTCCCCTTCAAATCCCTTAAGGACGAGGCACCTTCATTTTACTTTAATTCTCCTTCATTATCCTTGATTTAAAGAAAATTAAATTAAGCACCTTAATGCTTATTATATTAATATCCATATGTGAGTGGGTTTTCTTTTTCTTATAATAAGGTGAGTGGAATTTCACCTACTTAGGATATTTTTGTTCCTTATCTTGGAAAAGGAACGTCCATCCTTATTCAAAATCAACCCAAAACATTTTGGTTGAAAGCCCTTCAATTATTTTTATTCATTTTTGCCCTAAATCAAATTAGGGTTTCAATTAGGCATTAATCTTGATTATTTTAATATCAAGATTCTCTCTCCTCCAAATTAATTCAAATGAGATGCTCTACTCATTTTATTTGCTCTACATGATGCCAAGGAACATTAAGGACCTTGTTGAAGTGGTAATTTGCATATTGAATCCTAGATTTTGGGTAAATTGCACTTTACACCAAAACTGGGTTTTAATGCACAACATTGCTTTACAAGCTTAATCTTGGTGCCCAAGCTTGTGAAAACCATACCACTACATCATATTCATTCTTATGATGTCTCAACATCAGAGGAACATCTTACCATGCAACATTTGCAGTTTAACCCCTCAACTTGGGTAATTTGCACTTTGGTCCAAAATAAGCAAACATTGCTTCAACATTGCTCAAACAGGACCAAAATTGAAACATAAGTTTCTTATGAGGCCTAATTACTTTTCCCAAGATAAGATTAATAATATACTTAACCTTATTAGGCAAAACATCTAGGGTTAAATCATAACCCAGGTCAGGGATGTTACAAATTATAAACCCCTAACAAGGATTTTGTCCTCAAAATCCCAAGAAAAGAAGGGATAGATTGTTCATTAATCATGCCCTCAAGTCTCTACATATCATCTTAATATCATGGGGATATCATGAACTCTATGATTCCACACAAAGCTCCTTTCACTAATTCAACCTTACCAATGTTTATGCAGAGCATAAACCCCTAACATATGATGTCCATATTATTGGAAAGAAGAAGCATAAAAGAACATACTTCTATCATCACCCAAGAATATTTATCAAAAGGAACAACATATATATCTAACAAAGATAATTTACTCAGTAATCCTTTAACGAACTCTATGTAATTGGGATTGTTCACATAGTTCTTCTAATTAGTTGGAAATGCCACATAGCTTTTCCCTTTTTGATTGGGAATGACACATAGCTCTTCCCTTTTTGTTGGGGATGACACATAGCTTTCCCTTTTTTATTGGGAATGACACATAGCTCTTCCCTTTTTGTTTGGGAATGACACATAGCTCTTCCCTTTTTGTTGGGGATGACACATAGATTTCCCTTTTTGATTGGGAATGACACATAGCTCTTCCCTTTTTGATTGGGAATGACACATATCTCTTCCCTTTTTGTTGGGGATGACACATAGCTTTCCCTTTTTGATTGGGAATGACACATAGCTCTTCCCTTTTTGATTGGGAATGACACATAGCTCTTCCCTTTTTGATTGGGAATGACACATAGCTCTTCCCTTTTTGATTGGGAATGACACATAGCGCTTCCCTTTTTGTTGGGGATGACACATAGCTTTCCCTTTTTGATTGGGAATGACACATAGCTCTTCCCTTTTTGATTGGGAATGACACATAGCTCTTCCCTTTTTGTTGGGGATGACACATAGCTTTCCCTTTTTGATTGGGAATGACACATAGCTCTTCCCTTTTTGATTGGGAATGACACATAGCTCTTCCCTTTTTGTTGGGGATGACACATAGCTTTCCCTTTTTTATTGGGAATGACACATAGCTCTTCCCTTTTTGTTGGGAATGTTCACATAGCTTTTCCTTTTTGTCTCATTATACTCTCTAGATTGTTTCAGAATGACTACTTGATCAGAGTAATCAAAAAGATAACAATCTAAGAGTTTCATACTTGCCTTATCTTCAATGATCATATACCTGGCCAGGGTATATAAGTATTGAGATTAGGTAGTATGCACTTACATGCTATCATATTCCTTGCTTTTCATATCATTATACACACACGATTTTCCCTTGTTCCAACATGACTAAGTCATTTAGGAACTCTTTTAAAGCTCAAGCTTTCTATATTAAGGACTGATAATCTAGGTTGTAAGGCTAGTATCCAGTCCACTATATGCATTACTGTTTCCCTAATCTGCCCAATAAGAGCATGATCATAGGATTCTCTATCCTGATCAGGTCTTAATGGGGATTCTCAGGCACTCATACTATTCTCGTCTGATCCCTTGCACCTCTTCTTGGTGCAACAACATTGCCCTCAGCAATGTGTTTCTTGTGTTCTCCAGTCATTTTAAACTTTACCCTTTTTCTACACAAACAGAAATCATTATAGGGTATACTGGAGGACACTAACACAGACTCAACAACTTAGTCCTATGTCTCTGTAGACTCAGCGAACCTAGAGCTCTGATACCACTAAATTGTGACGACCGTCTCGCGAAAACAAGATTAACTAATGCGGAAGCGTTCATCAAGCAGCGGATTAGCGAAAATCACTAAAAATTAAAACTTTTTGCAAAGGGATCCATTCATAGGAAAACTCTTTCATTCAGAACCAAAGTAAAACTTTACATCCTGGTTCATATATATACATCTCATGTACTTTTGCTTCTCGAGGAATACAAACATTAACTACTCTGTCTTAACTGTACACAGGTAGTATAAAACCCTCGAGGCACTAAGCCAAAATCTCGAAATCATTAACTACTACTCCAAGAACCTGAGAGTATAGAGACGACACATAGGACTTCTATATACATCTGAACATGACATGACAGTCAATGTCTCCACCTGAGACTTTACTGTTGTCCCTGCTACTGCTGATGTCCTTCACCTCCTGAAGGATTCCTGTCTCCTCGTCTGCGTCCACCTAAAAATGTGGTTCCCACGGGGGTGAGACAATTATAAAAATTGCCCCAGCGAGAGATATAACTCTCCGCCAGAAACATTATTATTGCAACTTGAGAAGATGAATATGAATAGGGAAATCATATTTATTTGACAGCAGATATTTTAATGTCTAACAGATTAAATCATTATTCTATATCAAAAGCATTGCAACTGTAACTTGATAGAATCAACATGTCACTTGTTCTTTAATGAATAGGAAGAACATGTATAACATCTATTCAAACAACAGAATCATTACTACTGCATTAACTTTCTTCAAGCTTAGATCATATATCTAAAGCCAGGCATTTTCAATGTGGAGTCATGGCCCGTAGCCATACTCTTTTCATAAGTGTTGGGATCTTAATCCCTCACTTCACCACTGGGTTTTTCTCATCCTTTCACAATTTCGATACCATAATCATGAAATCATGGGTATTCAAACCCTTTGTTCATCACTTGAGCACTGTTACCTCTTTCTCAGGTAACTAACACCTTTAGGTCATTTGACCAAGGTAAGTATGATACTTTCTACACAAGCATCCATCATGGCACTTGATGCACATAAACTCTCTTGCCACCTCTTACCTGGCACAAGGTATATTATAGCACACAAGGCCCAATAAACAAATTCAAACTAGTAACACATCATAGCTCATACCTGGCTATGCTCATCATCTCATGATACCTGCATGGTTAGCACATATAATAGCAGTACACCAATTATCTATCAATACCATGCAAAAACAATGTATTAATAATTTAAGGGTATTACCCTTAATCCTTTACCAGGATTTGGGTTTCCATCACACATGGCTCACAAAACCATTCACATCTTGTCACCTCCCACTAGGCAACAACTTTATTCACATGGTGCACAAGGCCATTCACATCTTGTCACCTCTCACTAGGCAACAACTTTATTCACATGGCGCACAAGGCCATTCACATCTTGTCACCTCTCACTAGGTAACAACTTAAAACAAAGGCTTACAAGCCCAACTCATCTTGTTACTTCTTTCTAAGTAACAAAAACATAATGGCACATATGGCCAATCAATTCTTATCAAATAAACATCATAGCTCAAACCTGGCTATGATCATCACCTCATGAGACCTGCATGATTGTCACACATGATAATAGACTTATCAAGTTCACAACACATCATGCAATACAGGGTAACACCACTATTCCCTTACCAGGGTTAGGGTTTACCATCAATTAGGCTTTCTTTCACATATCATTACCCTTCATTAAGAATAGGGGTTTCCATTATTAACCATTTAGGTTTTCAAGATCATATTATCAATGATCAAACCCTAGTTCATTGCTCCCCACATCTAGGAGCCAACATTTATACCATAAGTATTCAATCATACTTATTTATTCTCACAAATTATCATTAAATGATTATCATCACCAGGTATGAGTATCTCTCTCATCCTTAAGTTGAGAATTAACAAAACAACCATGTTAGGTCACTTTCAATTCAGCTCTATGTCAAGCATAGGCCACCACGGCCGTGCTACCTTGCACGGTCGTACAAAGTTAAGCTACCACGGCCGTGCTACCCTGCACGGTCGTGCTGAGTAAAGTCGCCACGGCCGTGCTGCCTTGCACGGTCGTGCTACATAGGATCATCACATGAATCATATTTATATATATATGAATTCTATTATTTGATCCTTTCAACTTGATTAGGTCACATCAACCCTTCAATCATATGCATACAACTATGATTAACATAGGGTACCAAGTCATTGGTCCTATAAGCAATTAGGGATGCATTCCCAATTAGGGTTTCTCATAAAATCACCCACAATTAGGGTTCCACATGGATGCACCCTCAATTAGGGTTTCACTTGGAATCACCCTCAACTAGGGTTTCACATGGAATCACCCTCAACTAGGGTTGAATTCAATAACCCTGTCAATTAGGGTTTATGTTCATGTTTAGGGTTTCATGATCTCTTTGATTAAGGATCATAACCCTTATACACCACATGATTCATATTCATGTATGAATTCATGCTATCAGCTTCTTAACTTGATTAGGTCATATCAACTCTTCAGTCGAGTACATACAACTATGATTAACATAGTGTATCAAGTCATTGATCCTATAAGCAATTAGGGATTCATCCCTTAATTGGAACTTAATCACTTAGGTACTATTAGGGTTTCAACCTTTGTACCTTCATTTATTACCATTACTAATCATCATTGGATCAATAGAACATTCATCATCTTAATTCTCAAAAATTGAATTACATTGGACCTCCATTACATAAGGTATCCAAATGAATTAGGGTTTCCAATGTTGATTCCTTCAATCATTGGATTCATGGAACCATTCATCAATTGGACCTTCACCCATACTTCAATTGAGTTTAATAGGTCAACCTTCAACTTATTTTACCCTCAATTGATCATCAATTGGGGTTGGAATCAATTGAATTAGGGTTTAGAATCAATGAACCTTCAATATTCATCAATGTGTAACTAGTTACTTCATAACTATTGAACCACCATTCAAATGGGGTATGACCTGACCCCAAACGGTCTTGAGGTCGTTTGGATGACCTCCAAACGGTCTTGAGACCGTTTTCCCATCATATCACTCAAATCCAAGCAATCTAATTAGGGTTTGGTTCATTGAAGTGCTCACCAAATCAGTAATCTATTGCAGATCAACTAGATATCTTTAGACCTTCAACCACTGAGCTATACTCAACCCTAGACCTCCAAACGGTCTTGGGTGACCACCAAACGGTCTTGAGGTCGTTTGGATGACCTCCAAACGGTCTTGAGACCGTTTTCCCATCATATCACTCAAATCCAAGCCATCCAATTAAGGTTTGGATCATTGGATTGATCACCAAATCAGCATTGCATTGTATAACAGCTTGGTACCTTTAGACCTTCAAACACCTAACCATACTCAACCCTAGACCTCCTAATGGTCTTGGGTGACCACCAAATGGTCTTGAGACCGTTTGGATGAGCTCCAAACGGTCTTGAGACCGTTTGGCCCATCCAACCTTTGGATCCTAGTGAAAAACCATCATGGATTGGTCTATCAAGTTGATCAACAAATCAGCACTACATTGCAATATGATTAGTACCTTTGGACCTTCAATTGGTCAACTATACTTGACCCCAGACCTCCAAACGGTCTTGGGGTGATCCCCAAACGGTCTTGAGACCGTTTGGATGATCCCCCAAACGGTCTTGAGACCGTTTGGGCTAATCAACCCAAAATCTCAAATTAGCTCATTGTGATTTCAGCACTGATTTCAATTAGGGTTAGCCCAATTGATTAGCCTTCAACTCATGACTCGTTTGGAATTAATCCATAAAATTTGGTGAGTCATTAGATCACATCATAAGGAACAGTAATACCAAACGGTCAACTCTTGGTCAACGCACTCAAACGGTCTTGAGACCGTTTGCCCAAAACGTTCAATTAAATCAGATTGAAAATCAGCACTTAATCCAATTAGGTTTCCCTAATTGATTAGGCTTCAACTCACGATTCCTTTGGAGTTAATCCCTCAAATTTGGAGGGTTATTAATAAACATAATTATGAACAGGAATCCCAAACGGTCAACTCTTGGTCAACCATAGCAAACGGTCTTGAGACCATTTGTTCAACCAGTTCAAGTTAATCAGGTTGAAAATCAGCACATAATTCAATTCGATTGCCTAATTGATTGGCCTTCAACTCTCGATTCCTTTGGAGTTAATCCCTAAAATTTGGAGGGTTATCAGCCTACATAATTAGGAACAAAATTCCCAAACGGCAACGCTTGGTCAACCATCTCAAACGGTCTTGAGACCGTTTGCTCCCAACCGGTCTCAAACCGTTTGCCCTTAAACGGTTTGCTGAAACCGCATAGCCAATCAAATTAAAACGATTTGGAGTAGCTATCAAAACGGTTTTGCTTGGTAATTTTCTTTGGATAAGCATCTAGTATGATGTCATCATCCCCTTCCTTCGAACAACCAAGAACAGCAACCGTTCTTGATGGAAATTGCAGCAAAGAAACAAGAGTGTATCAAATTGAAGAAATCAATCAACAAAGCATAGAGAATTGATGCAATAGCAATGTTTAAGGGTTTGAGTTATAAAACCCGCCTCCAATTGAGCTCCAAAGCTCCAATCTCACGCCATTAATGGTGGATGAAGCTCTTGCAACTCCCCCTAGGCTCGTCCTCAAGCTTTTGATTGCAAAAGTTGGCTAGGGTTGAAGAGGAGATCGAAATAAGAAGGAATCCATAATTTATTTTCGATTTCCACCATGAAATCAAAGAGAACGAAGGTCAAGGGCTCACCCACAGGTTGGGGACGTGCTCCCTGCTCCTCCCTAGCTCCTTGGTCGGTTTTGCAAGCAAGGGAAAGAAGAAAATCCGAAATAGCCTTTCATTTGGCTTGAAAAAGGCAATTTTATAAGGAAATTGATGAGAGAGAAAATGCATTATTAAAATGCATTAAATTCCAAACATATGGCCGCCTCTTCCCCCTCAAATCCCTTAAGGACGAGGCACCTTCCTTTGCCTTTAATTCTCCTACATTATCCTTGATTTAAATAAAATTAAATTAAGCACCTTAATGCTTATTATATTAATATCCATATGTGAGTGGGTTTTCTTTTTCTTATAATAAGGTGAGTGGAATTTCACCTACTTAGGATATTTTCGTTCCTTATCTTGGCAAAGGAACGTCCATCCTTATTCAAAATCAACCCAAAACATTTTGGTTGAAATCCCTTCAATTATTTTTATTCATTTTTGCCCTAAATCAAATTAGGGTTTCAATTAGGCATTAATCTTGATTATTTTAATATCAAGATTCTCTCTCCTCCAAATTAATTCAAATGAGATGCCCTACTCATTTTATTTGCTCTACATGATGCCAAGGAACATTAAGGACCTTATTGAAGTGGTAATTTGCATATTGAACCCTAGATTTTGGGTAAATTGCACTTTACACCAAAACTGGGTTTTAATGCACAACATTGCTTTACAAGCTTGTGAAAACCATACCACTACATCATATTCATTCTTATGATGTCTCAACATCAGAGGAACATCTTACCATGCAACATTTGCAGTTTAACCCCTCAACTTGGGTAATTTGCACTTTGGTCCAAAATAAGCAAACATTGCTTCAACATTGCTCAAACAGGACCAAAATTGAAACATAAGTTTCTTATGAGGCCTAATTACTTTTCCCAAGATAAGATTAAGAATCTACTTAACCTTATTAGGAAAAACATCTAGGGTTAAATCATAACCCAAGTAAGGGATGTTACAAATCTTTTCTTTCAAATCATTATCTCGAGATACACACAACCTGTCATGCTAAAACAACACATCATCATCTGAAAACTTGAACTCTGGTCTTTTCCCCATGCCAAGTCATGCATGATCTGATGTAACTCACTATCACCCTACTGTAGTTCCTTGATCTGGTCATAAACAGATAGGCTTGACATGCATCTGTGCAATCAAACCACTCTGTGCTGTCACCCCTAAGTTTAAGTTCAACTTCTGCAGTTCTACTATCATGTCTTTCTTGAAACATGTCATGGAAAATACATTAGCTATTGAACTTGACTTTGTGCTCAGAGCATCAACCACCACATTCACCTTTCCAAGGTGATAATCTATCGTCACATCATAAAGATAGTGATGCCATGACTTAAGAGCATGAACTACAGCAGCTAACTTCAGATCATGGATCGGGTAATACTCCTCATTCTATGTTACTTCTTGTTGTTACTTATAAGAATTTATTTCATAATGCACTTCACTTATTTTGTATTTCTCCTTTTGTTTCAAACACACTTATTACATTTCAAATTTATATCTTACTCTTTTCTCCAAGTCATTTTCATATTGTTTATCCACCTTTAAATCCTAGATTTTATTAATTCTAGCTTACCTTTCATAGAACAAATCTCATGATCTTATTTTATAGGGATGCTAGTACTCAAGGTCAAATAATTAGTGATATTCCTTGAACTACTACAACTCTAAGCATTCTAGGGTTTGGTCCTTATCAGTAACACGACGTTATTATGATGTAATTTTTACTCCCTTAGTTTGAAATTCAAACTCTGAATCTCATAAGTTTTACTAAAGTCGTGCTTATCTAATCACTGGAATTTCCTTTCTCTAACTTGGACATTCAGATAAATTACATTATGAATTTACCCCGCTAGGGTTTTATCATCGTATTGTGTGCCATTATTTCCTTCATTTAAACATCTCTACCTTGGTAGTTATGCAACATATATGATGCATTCATTTTCTAAATTACGCGTTTGTTCTTTATTTTAGAAACAAGTTAGTTAGTCTATGGAGACTCAAAATCCATAGGTAGTATGTATGAATGTATTAAACTTTATAATAAAGATATGCATTCCATACTCTCAATTATGTCTTGTAATTCTCGTTCCTTAATCAAAGTCATCATTTCTAACATTTCTTTTGATTCAACTAAATTTCGCATCCTAGTCTTATGATTTACATAAAATTCTTTATTTCTATGTACTTATTGTATACTCAACTCTTTTCTTCTATTTTCCCTTTGCTTTGAAGTACATAAAAATTATTTTACTCTATTACATGATCCATTCCATGGTTTATTCTTACTATCTTAGACCTTGCATACCTTCCTCGTATCTTTTCTATGAGTTTTCTATATTCTCATATTTAAGGTTCATATAATACAAATCATTAAATTTAATTCGAACCTTATATCGTGTTCCTTATTTCCAATTAAATATTGTTCAAATGAGATTCCAACATTAGGCTTCTGATATCAGTTCCAGCTACTTCTTAGCTGTTCTAATCTTTCCATTATATTTCAACATCTCAGTGTATATACATTCTCACTATGATACGAGTCTAAATCATCCAGAGTCTACTTTCATTATATTCTTAATAAGGGTCGTTAGATCCTAGTAACGCATCCTGCCAGTCGGACCAGGCCGAACCTGTAATCCTGAAGTCAAGAGCTACTCAGGATTAACCAACTCCTATTAATCTCAAACATGTGGAAAGAATATCCACTCAGGGCAAACTCATTTAAACATAATTTCGGGTCTACTTTAATACAAGAATTTAAACAATAAATAAATCATTCATGACACACAACAATATAAAAGAATCATATTTATTTTACAAACTGAAAATCTAAATTCATACATATAAGAGCATTTCTAGTGATCTCTAATCAAATAAGAAATATAAAACAAGAGTTGTATCGCATCCTATTTTTAATCTCTTATTCTTATATCAATTTCTAATTTCTTAACCCTAAGATTTCTAGGGTTTTTCTCTAGCCTATCCTTCCTCTGCATACCTGGCCAGGGCATCCAGAGAAGAACAGACAGAGTAGCTTGATATTGGTCAATCTAAGTATTCAGACACCTGGCCAGGGTATCTAAACACTCAGACCTCCCAGAGCTAAAAACACATCATTTCCTATTTATCTCACTTATAACTCTATCTTTCGATCCTAATGATTCCAGATGACTCAGGTTAAACTCTCAACTTGATCCTCGTGACCACATCATCTTCCTGCCATCTGCAATACTATAACAGAACACTTCCTGTTAGAAAATTGCAGTTAGAAGGAAGACACTTAAGTCCTAATCCTATTGGTCTCTTATCGTCCCCTGACCTTGACTTAGAGTATTCATATACTCAACCTATGCTCTGATACCAAGCTGTCACACCCCTAATCTCACACTAACCACTAATCACGAGATTAGGGCGCGACAGAGGGATTACCACATAAACAAATCACTGAGAACTTTTTTCTTTTTAAAACCTCGTAATGATATCCGGATTATTGTTGTAAACTAAAACATAATAAACTATTTCGGAAGCATTTCAATTAAACTGGCTAGAAAACATAAACAAAGTTTACAACATGTAACATTGTTTAACAGAAAGTAAACATAACAGTTAATTTACATCTTTATACACATTCGCCATACATACTCTCTCTCACCCACACCATGTCCCAAAGATCGAGGGGAAAGGACTAAGAGACCTCTAACTACTAACTACATAAACCTTCTACAGACTGAGCGTTAGGATGAAAGGATCCTTCAGATTCCTGTGATGTTGATGACCTGAAAATGTTTTGAGTAGAGGTATGAGCCTACTCGCTCAGTGAATAGCATTTCACTTAGCTATCACTAAACAACTCATCAGGTTTATAAATTTAAATAAAACATAAGTACAGTACTAAGCAGGGCAGTTCTAATAACATAACAGATTTGCAGAATATAATCACATTTCCATGCAATAACAGATAATTTGAACAGATAAACAGATATAAAGAAATAGCACAAAAGTTCGAATACTTTAATTTACTGTGATCCTATATGAGTACCAATTTATATTATTATTATGCCCTAATCATATGTAGTGTACCCTGCATATAAAGATCCGTAGCGAACTACGATCCCACCGTACAAGACTTAGCGACACACCCGAGAAATGCTAAGTCTGACGCCAGCCCTGCTCTGCCACAGGACCCCAGGCTCTCCGGCCTGACTCATAGGCTCTACGGCCTCAAGGCACTACTCTGAGTGCTCTAGACTTCTCCTCTAACCTGAGTACACAGGCGGAGAGTCTCACCGGGTTACCTCCGTGACACAAGAACGGATGATGTTGAATAACCCCCATTTTTCCTCTAGTGCCATCGTGACACAAGCACGATTGTTGTTGGACACTGCCTCTCTTTCCTCGTGTGTCCATGACACAAGCACGGATGATGTTGCAATACGAGTTTCACCCCTAAGAAGCAGATCTGTCAAAGGGGTTCTACGGTGTTAGGGCACTTAAGTCTATTAACTGACTAACATATAACCATTTAAACAGGAATATCACATTTCATACTTATTTCACATTCTGAACATCACTTCAAAACACATATATATCATTTATCATCCTTAAACATGATTCAGTATCATTTATCCAGTTTCCAAGCTAAATATCCATTTTTAAATCAACAAATACATTGCAACATAACACAGGAAATTTCATCATTTTCATCAAGCATATTATGTATTTCAAGTTCCAATGACCCATATAAATTCACTGATTCAATCCACACTGATCAGATGCTAAACTAAATCATATAACAGTGTCTAGAAGCATTTTATGAAATAAAAAGTCGGGCGACGCCAAACGCTGCCCGACGCCTGATAACGCCTGTTATCAGCATAATTCGCGTACAAAACAGAAAATATTCAAACACCTGAGTTTATTAATGATAAATAAATGAAACCCCACTCACTGCGTTTCGAACTGTCTGGGTTTGTCCGGAATTGTGTCTAGAGGCCAATTTTCGGCTATATTTGGGTCGTCTTCTACCTTGGTTTGCTCTAGATATCAACCAGCTGCAATCAAATAGAAGTTTTTCACACGCACAGGTGGAGGTATTAAACTGGGTGTTGCTACTCGCGCTAGCTGGGGCGTCGCCCCTTCCAAACAGCAGTGGCTCACGCTCTGTGATTCACACCACGGTCGGCTGACCTGAAAATATTGGAAGGATACAACAGAGACTAGAAAAGAGGCGGCATAATTAATGCTAACGAAGATCTCAATTCGTACCTAAACATCAGACATCCGTTCTCCTCTTCAGACTTTGGGTCACATGCCAGCAAGTGGCGCAGTCGGTCCAGGTGGGACTTTATTTGTTCCCTCCGCCTCCATTCGGCCTCACGGTGGTTCTTCGAGGCTAGCAGAGCTCGATCAAGAGGCACACCATCGGCGTCCATGATTTTCTCGCGGAACATGAGTCCTCCTCCGCTGCCCGATCCACCTCCTCCTACTGCTGCAGATTCATGCTCGAGGCACTAGGCCGAGCTCGTTGGCACTGCTTGGTGTAGCTACTCGCACTCAAGAGGGATTCTAGCCGGACCTGCTGCAAGTAGCAGCTCCACACACATACAGGAAGGAGAGGGGAAGTTGGTTGGATCGTTGCTCGTAGCTAGGGCTGCGGATCTGTGCCTGGGCCTTAAGGTCGAACTCCATGGCACCGATTCGAGGTGTTGGCCATGCTCAAGGTGACCCCTAGCTGCTGCTTCGCATAGCTACTGATGTTGCTGAATGCAGCTACAGGGGCACCGCCCTAGCTGATGGTTGAGATCGCGGGTAGGGCAAGGAAAGGGGAAGAAGGAAGGAGAAAGAAGAAGGGGAGAGGTGGGCGATGCAGAAGAAGGGGCTACCAAGCCCTAGATCGCCCTCAATCGCCCTGTGGTTCGCCTCTTGTTGCTGCAAAAATCACGCAGCTACAGTGCGCCGCACCCAAGGCACCGCTCGAAGAAGATAAGTGTGAAAGAAAGGGAAAGAAAAGATTATAAAGTCAAAAACTTGGAAAATTGCTAATTCAACCCCAGAAATAGAAAATGCTATAACTATTGACTCAGAGGTCCGTTTGAAGTGATTCTTCTTGCAACATTTCAAGCGTGAGATTCTCTACAATCTTAGGGCAAGAAAATATGCAAATTAACATGTCACAACTAGTCAAATCACTAATTGCAACAGTGAGTACTTAACTCAACTTAATTAACTTAACAATCATCATTACTATTATCATTAATTACCTCAAATGATTCAATCTCAACTATTGATTCACGACGTCGCTTATCTTGATTAAGCATGATATTTAATAATATACTCAACACTAATCAAGGTGTTTCATACAAATTGAGGTATTTATTGACTAATCCGGATATGGGTTGTAACAATTCCCATGCCATTCATTGAATATCGTATATCAAGAATAACATTAAATAAATAGAGTCTATGATGTCAAGAGAAGCACTTCAAATGGATTTCATAATATCTATTCCCAAATTTCCAACTTTCCACTCATCTAGGGTTTCACCCTCTTTACTGTGATATCAAGAAACACTGATGACATCACATGAAATCCAAGATATTATCTGACATATATGTACTATGCATTTAGATAAATAGTCATTCATAAACAAGGAGATTTAGATAGACAAATTTATTTATTTAATTATACATCAAATTCACTCATAGTTGAAAACCCTAAATTTCAATTTATTATTATAATCTCTACAATTACTTAGGAAATTCTCATTTAGATGGATTCTATCTATATCAAATATGATTTCATGATCTGAAATTCATCGTAGAAGAGGAATAATCTATTTCATATCATTTTGTAAAAACTAGATCAAAAAGGCAATTTAGGGTTTGTAATCACATACTAAGCAATTAAAGATTATTGAAGATTTAACTCATTTCTATGCAATATATTGTTTAACGAAAGTACATGCTCATCTTAAGGTGTGAAAACACCTTAGAAATGTAGCTCATCTCTAAAAATCTCGAACTCATTTTAGAACCCTAGCAAATCAGCTATTTCTTCTTCCTTTCAACTCAAAAACTCTAGGAATGGATATTTATGGAGAAAGGGTGAGAAAATGGGAATATTTGATATAATTTTGAATAAAATTATAGAATGGGCATAATCTTATCATGTGATAGAAGATTCACCGTTAAAGTGTATGCAAAGAAGCTAAACTTACTTTATTTCATCATATCTCAGATAGTGAAACCCTAGATCAGCAATTCCACCACTTTCTCCTCTCAAACCCTAACTCTCCATCTCTCTCTAGTATTTAGTTTCTCTGAAATGAATTATGAATTATGAGAGATCCTAGTATGTTAGGTTGATCATATAGAGAAATTGAGGTGCTTGGGTAATATGTACATTGACCCCTCACTATACTTTTCTTATTTCAGTAGATTTTTATATCATAAAAAAGTTACTATAATGTGTTTATTTAAGAGGTCAAAAATACTCCAAAAAATATGAAAAATTTAGCATGATTTATAAAATATAATTTTAGAGCTCCAATAAAATTTTACATCATTCATATCTACCAATAAATAATTAAAAATCAAACACTACACTGCTGAACAACACTCTATCAGCATGGTCGGTCGAAGTATAGTTCGACTGAGAACCACATTCATATTCTAAAACTTTTATCTAGCATGAACTATTCAATTATTCATATTATATTCAAAATTTAATTAAATACAAGATACATAGAAAATATGAAAATCATTTACCACACCTCTATCCTGATCAAATTCCATATTCATGTACAATCAAAACCCTAATTTTTCTGAGTAGGGTTTGCATTTCTCAAACCCTAATTCTTCAAATTATAAGCATGCTTAGATTTCCTTATTAGGTTTGAAACATCACAATTGATCTAAAATCATTAGTTAGGTTCAAATGATGTTCAGTCTAATTAAACATGTAATCATTCATGTAAACACTAGTTTACCAATTAATCTCATAAGAGATCATAACACTTGGCAACTAATATTGCATGTCCAGAAGCTTTCTCAATCTCCTTAAAGAACTACATAATTGTTTTCATTTGAGTCTGGCTCACTTGTGCAAACAAACTCAAGTCATTAATGAAGCAAACATGCCAACTACACCCAGCTTTATCAGTTTCCAACTCTTGTTGTTGACCTTTTCTTGTATCATATGAGACAATATTTCTAAGCATAAGATGAATAAATAAGGAGACAACGGGTCTCCTTGCCGCAGACCCTGATTTTCTTTGAATGGCCTAGATTGTTTCCCATTCTATTCTATTGTAGTATTGTCGCCTGTAATTGAGTTTTCGATAAAGCATATGACGTTCATTGGTAACCAACATGTTCTAAAGTATCCTCAATAAAAGCCCATGACATCTGGTCATATGCCTTAGTCAGTCAATCTTTAGATCCATAGAATTTGCTCCTTTTTTGCTCTTCCTGCCATGTATGATTTCTTGCACTGGAGCGATATTATGTATAATCCTCCTACACTTTGTTCCAGCATAATCCATCTTGGGATGAATCTTTTCAACCTCTCAACAATTACCTTTGATGCCAACTTTTGGACCATGTTTTTTAGAGAGTTTGGTATTAGTTGTACACATCTACCTTTGGGATAAGTATGATGGTAGCGTCACATGCTTCCTCTATCAATGAACCTCCTTCAATCATATCTTGAGTTGTCTTTGTCACAAAAAACCCATAGCAATCCAATTGCATTGTAAGAAGTCAGTTGTGACCTTGTCAGGTCATCCTGCCTTCAGAGGATTCATAAGCTTTAGGACCATAATCACCTTTGTAGTCATTGGACTTGTTGTCAATGCATTCGCCTCAACTATATGTAACTTATAAAACTTATTGGAAATTAGTGTACAGTTGTTGTGTTCCTCTCTTATAGGTTCAGTATATACTCTCTCAAAATGATCCACCACCATATTCATAACTTCAGTTTCATTAGACACCCACCTTCCAAATGAATCTTTAAGTGAGGTGATAGTATTATGTTTTCTTTGTTGGTTCACCCAAGCTTGGTAGAACTTAGTGTTGTTATCACCATTTTGAAGTCAATTAATGTGTGTCTTATGCTTCCAGTCCTCTTATTATTTATGATCCTTTATAATTCCACCTACATATCCATGAACATTTTATCAATATTCTCATCATATTGTTCATCTAGCATCCTCTGCAAAGAAGTAATATTCCTCAGTAGTCTCTTCTTGTTATGATTATTAGTATCCCTATCTTGTTGTTCCCAATTCATTATATGTTGCTTGGCCTCCTAGATCATGTCATAGAAACCAGTTGAGGTCATCCACTTTCTCTCCACCAACTTCCAAAACTCAACATCCTTATTCTAGGATACATTTGTGAGGAACCTAGACTCCTTCTTTTCCCTCTTAACTAGATTCAGAAGTAGGGGGCAATGATCAGATGACAGTCTTCAAAGATGTTCGACGACCAACTCTGAGAACTATCTAATAAAAGCCTCATTAGATAAGGCTCAATCTAGCCTCTCTTGAAGTCCTCCATGTTTGTATGTAAACCGCACACCCGAGAGTCCCAAATCCAAAAGACCAGCCTCCATCAGTGTCCTTAAACACCCCAACTTTTGTGTAATTGTATCTATTGCTTCCAAACTTTTCTGTCGGTACCAGATTCATGTTGAAATTGTCCATAAAAATACATGGCTCATTGATTCCTTTGCTAGATTCTATTAAGTGCTTCCACAACAACTTCCTCATTGTAATGTGTGGACTCTCATAGACAAATGTAGTAATGACACTACTATTTATTTTACAGGTTACAAATTATCTATGACTACTTAGGATTTGTACCTTATGTTCCTCACCTTTCCAACACACCCACATGCCTCTAGCAAATCGTCGTGCTTCTACTCGATGTGAGTGGGTGAACCCAATGTTTTTTATAGCTCTTGTAGCTGACACGCCACTGATCCTTGGTTCAAGAATAGTCACCACAACTGGCTTGTATTCTCACATTCTATTCGACATGAGAGAATATCAATCTTTATTGCCAATTCCTAGGACATTCCAACACAGAAAATTCATGGAATTAGTAGACTTTACAGCACTATGATCCTTCATGTGATCAGCACAAGCTAAACATAGATTCACACTTCTTCTTAGCCTTAACAACATCTTCTCCTTCTGCCCCTTAAGATCCACTTCAACCCCTTCACTTGTGCCTGCCTCTGAACTAGACACTGGTCTGAGATACTCCTTTGTAGTGTCTCTCAAAATCACCAACCTCGGGCTTCTTCTTTGCATTGCGGGTAGATCTAGAGGTTTCCTCTTCCCGCTACTTTTGTACATAGGTTGTTGATCGATCCAGTCTTCTTTGGAAGTAAGTATTTGTCTTTCTCTCACACTGTCTTGCTGGATTTATCTCTTTTCAGTCTTGATGACACCATTTTGAGTTTTTTTCTCAGAGTCATTCTGGTCATTGGAGTCCTACATGTCCACTTCAACATCAAGCAATTCTTTACCATCGTTAACTATGATAACTTCATGTACTTCTGGAATGACAATGGTGTGCTTCTCCTTCAACTATTTCACTACATCCCCCCTCCCCATTGTCCCTTTCATTATCTCCCATGATTGTGTTGGTGACATCCCCCAACACTACTCTTCCACTAGTCCCCTCATTCCTCTATGCTTGCTTTTTCTCTTCCCCCAGACCTTAGCTGACCTTGCATGTCCTAGTGGTTCCTCATTTTTGTTGTTCAACTAACTGATATTCACGAATCCCTCACCATCCTCATCATCCTATAACCCAACGAACTAATTGGTTGTCTCCACCGAGTCATTATTTTGCATGGCTCTACGTCTCCTTGCTCCTCCTTTGTGCTTCTGAAATTTCCATCCACTTGAACCATCCTTGCCAGATGCCTTATCACTGTGTTGTCTTTCCCATTTACTTACTTTATTTCTGTCTCCTCCTCCTCTCTATATGCCTTATAGTATTCAGATATGTGTCCCTCCATCCCACACTTGGCACACTCCCATGGTAGATCTTTGTAGACGACTTCATACTCTACACCATTGATTAGAAACACAGCCAGATCCTTGTAAGTGTCTAGTTCTACTTCCAGCCTAGAAAACCTACTCTTGGACCTATTTTTGTGTGGCTATCTACTTTAATGAGGCACCCAAGCGCCATTCTTGTATACTTGAACATCATAGGAGTGTATAAATGTAGGGGAAGGCTTACAATTCTCACCCACATGACAATCCAATCCAGAAATGCCTCCATCAGTTTGAAGTTAGAATATCATTCCTAGACAACCACATTGCATCCAAATAACTTCCATGGACCCCCCATCAGGATGTGTTGAAATCATGCTGACAGGAGAATTGCACAACAAAATGCCCAAACTTGAGTTTGAACATGTTAAACATGCCTTTATTCTGCCGCGGTAATTTGAGTCTTCTTTGAGTGTCATGTATCCAATATCCGTTTCAAGCATTCACACCACCACCGCATCCCCAAGGTCTTACTAACTCCTCTTTAGCTTTAGGTACAATCGACAATGCCGACACTCTATCCATCTCTCCAAGCAACACTATTACCAACAATAGTTTGTCCTCACAGAGTTTTCTGCAAAGAATTTTTCATGGTATACGTTCTAATTTGTAGGTATCATCTCCTCCTTACTACCCATGGTGTTGCCTACGTACGTGTTAGGGTTTCCCGACATGCTAACACAAAGTTCTGTCTCAGTTGAGCCTTCCTTAGTGCTTTTTATATATGTATCTTCATGTTGTATTGTTGCTTTGGTTGCAGCCGATGTCACCTCAGCCTGCATCCCTTCCACGATAAACATGATACCTATTTCCGGCACAGAGAATGCAGCAATGCCTCTTCGATGTTAAACACTCTTCCTTTGCAATATTTCCTCCATTATTCCATCCATGCCAACCTTGCATCCTGAACCACACTAGTCATCTCCCTGACTAGCCACGGCATCGAGCACCCTTCCATCCCCACCCCCCTCCCAGATTGCCCCCTGATCACCCGCATGCACCCCATCTTTCCCTAGAGCCGCCATCTCAAGGTTCACATCTTTTTTGGATCTTTTTCTGGGGGAAATGTGTTGTTTCACCACCTTAGCTGGTGTGTTCCTTATCTACATGGAATGTTGTTGCAAGCTTCTATGGCAAATCTATCATTGTTGAATTATGCCACAAGTGACACAATGTGCTTACTTCTGACATGTTGTGTCGAAAACCTTCAGTTCTATTCTACTGCAAGTAACACACTGTGTCTACTTCTTAACATAGGTTTTTGGTGGCTTCCTACCCCTACTGCTCTTTCGTTTTTGCTCCATTACACCTTTTATTGGTATACTATGGGTTCATCTTCTTCTACTAATGGCATGTCTGAAACACACTCCAAGTGCATTGTGTGTAAATTCTGTAAAATTTAATGACTCCAACTATCGTCTATGAGAATGATCATTTCAGATCTATGAACACTCCCTAGGAAACTAGAACATTTGAAAGATCTACCTCCACCAAAGGAAGACACATATGAAAAATGGCTAATGAAGAAGCTTTTGAGAAATTGAAGGAGGATTTCAAAAAATGAATTGAACATGATTCTATAGTTCCCTCCTAGATCATGAATAGTTGTGAATCACATATCTTCGTCAATCTTCTTTTCACCAATACTATCAAGGAGGCATGGGATCACCTTGCCCAAATGTATTCTAGCAAAGGAAATGCAACCTGAGTATTTGATCTATACAAATGTTTGCATTCTTACTCATCCTTTTCTTCACACTTCAACACCTTTAAAGGGATTTGGGGTGAACCCAAGTTTCATTGACCCTTATCATCTGATCTTGTCAAGATGCAAAAGCAACAAGAGGAAATACAACCTTTTCAATTCTTGCCATTGGCGTAGCACATAATAAGGATGGAGTATATTTATCACAGAGAAAGTATCCTCTGGACTTACTAAAATTGGAATGCTTGGTTGCAAACCTACAGTCTCCCCTAAGGACCAAGCTAATGATCTATTGGCAGGATCTACTCAGTCCTTCCACTAGTATATAACCGACCTTTAGTGTCGGTTATTTAAGTCCTATGTGGGCGACGGTAAAAGCGCAGCCGTTACGCGTCGGTTCAAAAACTGACGCCAAAACCCTTCGCACGCCAACGAAAACGCGCCAGCAGGGCACTACAGGCGTCGGTTATTACCTAAGAAACTGACGCCATATACCTTCGCGCCATAGAAGGGTGCCAACTTGGGCACTATAGGCGTCGGTTATTAGCTAATAACCGACGCCATATAAGTCCCAACACGGCCGTGTTGGACAGCACGACCGTGTTGGACAGCACGGCCGTGGTGTCTGGTCCGCTGCCACGGTCGTGCTGTCCAGCACGGCCGTGGTGTCTGATCCGCTACCACGGTCGTGTTGGCCAGCACGACCGTGGTGTTAAGGAAATAGATGTCGGTTTCTATTACAAACTGACACTGTAACTATTTGGCGTCGGTTTTATATAAATAATCGACGCCTATTTTTTGTTTTTTTTATGTCAGTTTGCAGACCTGCTGTATGGCTGGTCGCAGGATGAGAAACCTACAGTTCAATTATGAACTGCATGTTTTACGACATCCATTGATATCAGCCAATAATATGCCACAAACCTGCAAAATTAACAACAAAAATATTCACACATTTAGCAATGCAACCTGCAGTTCCATTTGATTTTCACATTTAGAATCATTCATGTAGATAGCAATCTGTAGTTCCATTCATTTTCACATTCACACATATAGAAACATTCATATAGCAACCAACAGTTTCATTCATTTTCACTCAGACACATGTAGAAACATCCAGACATGTAGAAACATTCACACATATATTATAATTTAGAAATTCATTTACAAAATATCATTCTTTAGTCATCATTCACTATCAACATCCCAATTATATCTTAAATCTCCCACTACTTGTATGGTTGTTGCCCATTCTTCTCTTACTTCATTTGATTCTCCCTTCGTATAGGGAGCATGTACATCGGGTAAGGTCGTTCCTGTCGTGTGTTCAGTTTTAAACACCTGTAAAGAGAATGATGTATATATATAATTAATGAGCTATAAATAAGATTGATATATTTCATATTATCTAATGAGACTATATAATACCTCAGCAATACAATCGATGTCCAATGCGGCATATTTGATAATCATGTGCATAAATCGCATCACATAGTATCCACATGCCCATTCGTTGTCTTGTGTAGGACACTATAAATTCAAACATACAAAATATTAAAAAATACAACTAATTAAGCATTGTTCACATAAATAATATATACATATATTGCAGTCGGGAACTTACTTTCACGTTCTTCCAAATAATTGGCTGGTTCTTTTTCGTGGGGACCTTTCCTCCAGCCTTTTTGAACTCATCAAAACCCCTACATGTTAATGTAACACAGTACATTGCATAATTAAATAGTAATGTAATAACATATGTTAACGGATATGAAAATAAAATATTTCTCACCGGAATAATGCCATTTTCATTATGTGTCCATATTTTGTATTCAATATACTCCCCTTAGGATCTAGATAATAGACAGTGAACGTCTCGGGGACAATAACCAGTAACTCCCAATGCATACCACTAGAGGTAAAAAAAGTTAAAAATTAATAACTCAAAATCCACAATAAAAATGTAATTTTCTTAAGTCCAAATTATAATAAGCAAAGTAAACTTACTCTACATTGAATGGAGCCATTATCATCGTCTTCTTTTTTGAGCAAAAATTGAAAAAGCCTCACAGCAGTATTGTTGAACTGACGGATGGTCTTTAGCTACTAGACTAATCAAAGATGGAATAAAAAATCCTACATGTTCGAATGCAAAATCTGCACATATCTTGTCTAAGTAGCTGCAAAATATGTATTAATTATGCATGCATTAATACATAAGAAACCAGATCACCAGAATAAGCAAAGGTATATGGATGTATAAAGAAGATCTCACCTTATCCATAGCTCTATCACAGATGTGTTTAGCCAATCATATCGAAACAACTCCAAAATATCTTGTATAAATAGTTTGCTTTCGTATGATTGACCTGCAGCATCTGAATCTATAGAAACAGTTATAGGGCAATTTATATCATGTTCGCCTAACCATATTGCCATACCCCTACAGTTAGGACCTAACGGGACAGTTAGGTCCTGTGGAACCCAACTGGGTAATGTAGGAGGTGGAAGTGGAGGCCTAGATGTTGTGGGTGTCTTCTTTTTAACCTGTATATATATATAATAATTTCAGATCAACTGACATCATATACACATACTAACAATTTAACGTAATGTAAATTTACCATACAATTTCAGTAAAGATGACATCCACTTTTAGCCACAATATCACTCTGCCTAGTGCCTCACCAAGTGTTTCACAATCTGGGTGGGCATATGGCAATGGAAGATCCATCCACTTAGGGAATATATTTACCGGGCTCACAGGAATCCAACCAGTTGGTAATGGAGACCCGTGAAACAGTTCCCCTGGTAGGGATGGGTAAGCCGACGCCTCTGCAACGACATATTCATTAACTTTTAGACGGAATGGCTTCAACCCCTACAAATTTTTGTGTAAAGAATGTTATATACATATATGCATATCATCTTGAAAACATATCATCTTGAAGTAAAAAACTAGTTACTATGTCATAAAAATACTTACAGTAGATGTGCTAGGTGATGGGTCTATAGGATTACTCCCAACCTCTACAGTAGGAGTAGAGTGGGATGCTATGATAGGTACTGTCTGTTGAGTGGCACTCTGAGATGCCTGCCACTTTTTCAGTGCTTCTTCCAGTTTCCTATCAACTAGCTTATCTACCTATACATGGATAAAAGAAACGTTAGCTTCTAATTATTGAATTCTCTTTTTACAGTAACATTATAAAGAAAGAATATGTTACCTCTTCTTGTGAAAGTCCTACTTTTGGGACATGTTTGCGCTGGGACGGCCCAAAAAAAGATTTGATGCCCACACCACTCAATTCATCCCTTATGCCCTCAGGGATGAACTTTCCTTGTTTCCTCAGCTCGTGCAGCTCCTGCTAATCGCCAAAACAAAAATTTGTAATTAAGTAAACACCACAAATAATCAATATTTGAACGATTGTTGTAAGAGTTGTATTTTACCATTTTTGCAGCCACCTCAGCAGTTGCGGGCTTCCTTATTTCTCCCTTCTTAGTTTGCCTCCCATCTATCCAGATATCATGGCGAGGCAGAGGTGTGCTACCTACAGTGGAGGACTCCTGAGTAGTAGCAGACTGAGCAGTAGCCTCAGACTGTAGTCTTTGGCGAATGCCTGCATACCCCTTTGGACCCATTGTGTGGTCATGCACATTTAGTGCACGCCTTGATCTTTGTGCCTCACTGAGGGCCTAGTTAGTATGCACATTAATGATTTGGTTAGTAACAGTAAATGTTAATCTTGAATAGGTGAATACAACATATATTAATGAGATTGGGACTGACGCCTAATACCTTGAATTCATCTGTTTGTCTTGAAGCAACAAACGCGTCCCATTCTTCTTTGTCCAGGAAGTTCCACTGTTCAGTGATTGTCTTCTTCCTCTTGTCAGCTTCTTTTATGTATTCTCGGGTGAGATTTGTCCTATAGTTCCTTAGGACTCTCCCACAGCGTTGCATCACGTATTTACGATGCAACTGTTCATCCAATTCAAATATACTCTGCAAATTAGAATTGCTATTAACTAGTATCCAAAAAATTAGTAATCTACAAAATATAATTGCAAATTAATAATAACTCACGCATAAATCCCTCCATATTATGTCTTTCTTCTCCTTAGAAACTTTATGCCAAGAATCTATTATACAACTGCAATGGCTGCGAGTAACATACCCAAGATATGAAACAAATGAATTGCGATTCACACCAGATGCATTTCCTGTATTATCAAAATCCACAACAAGTTTGGGTCCATTGCCCTTTTGCGCTATTAGCTTCTTCATCATAGTGATGCCCCTTCTCCTGTCAACTTTTTGGTGTTGCTGATCAAGTGCCTCAAGTGCTTCAGATGGTACATGTGCATCATCAACCTAAAATTTGACAAAATAAACACATTTACAAGATATAACTATAAATGGACATATAGATATAAATATATGATATATTTTTAAAACTTACATTGTGAGGCGGCGCATTGATGTCGTCACCCTCATGGTAATCATCAGCACGGTCATCAGGAGAATGCTCAGCCATCTGAAAATTCACATTCACATTGTAAAGTTTACATTGTAAAGTAATTCAAATTGTAAAGCTCACATTGTAAAGTTCACATTCACATTGTAAAGTTCACATTATAAAGTAATTCATATTGTAAAATTCACATTGTAAAGTTCACATTCACATTGTAAAGTTCACATTATAAAGTAATTCACATTGTAAAATTCACATTGTAAAGTTCACATTCACATTGTAAAGTTCACATTCACATTGTAAAGTTCACATTCAGAAAAATAAAACATATAAAAAAACATTGTATAAACATGCCTCTAATATTGCAATTTTTTATCAATTAACAATCCTTCATTGTGATCTCCGCACACATACAAGTCATCATTAGCTTCAATATTTGCTGGTGTTGGCAACCCAACTGAGAATGGACTGGAGTCATCATACTTATCATAGTACTGTTCTTCATCTATAGGATCTTCAATGAACTATCTTTTACCATGAAGAACAACCGACCATTTATCATTTGTAGGATCATCGATATAAAATACTTGTTTCGCATGTGATGCCAATATGAATGGTTCATCCTTCTCGCCAATCTTTTCAAAGTTCACTAAAGTGAAACTCAATTCATCCACTATAACTCCTTTGGTGTTATCAACCCAATTACATTTGAAGAGCGGAATTCTGAAATCTATGTAGTCAAACTCCCATATGTCTTCAATGACACCGTAATATGACATTTTAGCTTCACGTGGACTCTTATCCTTTGCACTTGCAAAAAACATAGTCGATGCTTGAAGGGTGACCCCACTGTTTTGGACGACACTCTTATCATCTTGGTGCTTAGTGTAATATGTGAATCCATTAATGTCATACCCTTCATAAGACATAATAGTCAATTTTGGTTTAAAGGCGAGGCATTTTATGTTTTAGTAATATCATCTGGTGTTTGAGATAGTTGATGTAAGACTTTATTTTCAAACCACTTAATAAATGTCTTGTTATGCTCTCTAGCAAGCCACATTGTATTGGCTCGAGGATATTGTCTCTTGATGAAATTGGTATGTTCCTCGATATAAACGTTCACTTCGTCCATGTTGTGTAAAATATACAAGTGACCTTGTTCCAACTGCTCACGGCTGATTACTTTCACACGTGATCCCGAAATTCCTTTGCCAAATTGCTCGTCAATATTCTTGTCATTATCAAGAGTGTCATTACCACTGAGAAAGTCATTGAAAAAATCCATAACCTCTCTCGCCACATAACCCTCGATAATACTCCCTTCAGGCCGATAACAGTTTCGAACATCACTTTTAAAAATGCTCATGTATCGTTCAAAGGGATACATCCAATGCAAGAAAACTGGTCCCAACATTTTCACTTCCCTAGTCAAGTAGACAACAAGATGTACCATGATATCAAAGAACGACGAAGGAAAATACATCTCAAGCTGACATAGGGTAACAACCACTTCTCTTTGCAATTTATCGAGAGTATCAGGGTCAATAACTTTGCTGCACAGACTGTCGAAAAAGAAACAAAGTCTGGTGATTGCAAACCTTACATGCTTCAGCAATATAGATCTAATTGCCACAGGCAATATTTGTTGCATTAGAGTGTGACAATCATGAGATTTAAGACCTATCAACTTCAGATCTTTCATTGATACCAATCTACGGATGTTGGATGAGTAACCCTGTGGCACCTTAACATTTACCAAACATTTACAAAAAGCTTTCTTCTCCTTTCTAGACAATGTGTAACAAGCGGGAGGTAAGTATGTTTTCCGATTTCCCATTTCACGAAATTCTGTTAATTCTGGCCTTATTCCCATTTCACGTAGGTCCAGTCTGGATTTTATCCCATCTTTAGTCTTACCTGGTATATTCAACAAAGTACCGATGACACTATCACAGACATTTTTCTCAACGTGCATGACATCGATACAATGCCTGACTGTCAAAGAACTCCAATAAGGAAGATCCCAAAATATTGACTTCTTCTTGAATAAAGATTTGTCACTCCGTGTGGCCATAGTACATTATGATCTCTTACCAAATTCATTGACAAAGTCTTTTACTCTTTCATAAACAACCTCCCCTGGTATAGGTTTAGGTGCACTCCGTTCCTCATTCAATCCATTGAATGCTTTGCGCTTCCTACGATACGGATGGAATTTTGGAAGCAACCTTTGATGACCGAAATATACAGTCTTACCGCCATGTTTTAGTCTTGTTGAATCAGTGTTCTCTTCACATATAGGACACGCTTTAGCTCCTTTGACACTATATCCAGACAA
Source organism: Alisma plantago-aquatica (assembly GCA_963693085.1). Taxonomy (NCBI): domain Eukaryota; kingdom Viridiplantae; phylum Streptophyta; class Magnoliopsida; order Alismatales; family Alismataceae; genus Alisma; species Alisma plantago-aquatica. Next base: position 539,058,927 of record OY856411.1, on the reverse strand, counting down.
ATTCCCATATGCTGGAAAGTCATTAATAGTGCAAAACAGCATAGCATGCAAACGAAATGCCTCTCTTCATGAAGCATCATAGGTCATCACACCTTCACCCCAGAGTTTCTTTAAGTCATCAATCAGAGGTTCAAGATAAACATCGATGTCATTTCCAGGTTGTTTAGGGCCCGATATCAACAACGACAGCATTACGTACTTATTTTTCATACACAGCCAGGGAGGAAGATTGTATATAACAAGCATGACTGGCCAAGTGCTATGTTGGCTGCTCAATATCCCGTACGGATTCATCCCGTCTGTACAAAGCCCAAGTCTTAGATTCCTGACTTCTTCACCAAATTCAGTGTACAATAGATCAATCTTCTTCCACTGTGGGGAATCAGACGCATTTCGTAGGATCCCATCATTATTTTTCTTAACATCTGCATGCCACCTCAAATTCTTCGCATCTATCGGATTGGCAAACAAGCGTTGAAACCGTGATATTATAGGTAGATACCACATCACCTTGGCAGGAGAACCAGTTTTGGACTCCCCCGAAGTCGTCAATTTATACCGTGACGCACCACATTTTCGACAATCTTTCAAATCCGCATAGTCCTTTTGAAATAATACACAATCATTCAGGCATGCGTGTATCTTCTTGGCATCCATTCCCATTGGGCACAACATTTTTTTTACCTGGTATGTTGAGATTGGTAGCTCGTTTCCTTCAGGAAGCATTTCTTTCAACAAAGACAACAATGACGTGAAGCTTTTGTCGCTCCATCTATTGTTAGCTTTCAGCTTATACAATCTCAACACAGCGCTAAGCTTCGTAAACTTAGTACAACCTGTGTATAACGGCATATCAGCATCATGCACAATGTTTCTAAAAATGGGAGGTGGATCGGTGTGCTCTACCCCACAACTATTCAGCATTGCATCAACGATGTCTACTGGAACTGGTTCATTCACATCTACGTCATCGTAGGCAATTTCTTCTTCCACACAAGCACTGTTATCGACATCCACTGGTTTCGGGATTGAAATCACTCCATGCCAGTGCCATTCTGTATAGCCTTGTATAATCCCGTTGCACATGACATGACTTTTGATTTCGTCACCAGTGTTGACTTTCAAGTTGTTACCGTAATGCCTACATGGACAGTAGAACCTATCTCCAGGTTGTTTCCTATGTTCCTCGGCAAATCTAATAAACTGGTCAAGACCAGAAATAAACTCTGGGGTGCAGTGATTGCGAATGGACATCCATGATCTATCCATTCTATGATCAAAGAGAAAACAAGTATATATTACAACAAGATTAGGGTCTAGGGTTAACAAATACATGTGATGTCATTATTATATAAAATAAATGTGTACCACCTATCCCATTCTTGAACACATAATCTCACTAGTAAGTGTATAATGTGTATTGGGTTTTCAAGAAAATTTCGGCAGCATTTCCCCGCTGTTCTCCAAGTACATATGTACATAGAGAACAAACGGGGAAATGCTGCCGAAATTTTCTTGAAAACCTAATACACATTATACACTTACATCCTAAGCGAGATTAGGTGTTCAAGAACAGTCCCAAACCGGGGACTATCCAAGATTTACTCCTAATGAGTAAATCTTGGACGGGTTTCTAGGCCAACAAATAATGTCTTGTCATTCTTATACCTAAAATCCTAGTTGTCATTCAAAGCATGTCACATGTGTGCATTACAATTCATCATTAAGCAAGAAGGGTGATTAGGATTCTCACCAAGAACGGGTTTTGATTTTCTATAAAATTTTATAAAAAATGCACATGTATGCATATATATACTATACTTTTTGGAACCTTTATACATATCTGAACACCCTAAATAACCATACTAAACACCCAAATACTTTATAACACAACTATAAAACAATGATTATAGCTAAACTATTAAACAATAGACTTGTCACACATAAAACACCCTATACAACTATAAAACAAAAAAGTATTAAGATACGCATGCTACAATAACTATTTTGCATCACATTACAGCAAACTTATCATTGATACCTTACTAACTTATTGCTACATTTACATGTCATCACTTGATCAAAAATTACAGCAGTACATTTAACCAAAGTATGCATTCTAAAATCTATGTCATGATTAGTTACATGTAATTTACTTGGATATACAGCAGTACCCGATTACTATGTCTTACATACAAAGTATGCATATTAAATTAACTAAGGCTTATCATAGAACATGTATTGTATATAAGTTCAATATATTACAGTCAATAATTATTTTACTTTCAAAAATTACTTAATGTTATAGGCTTGCAGCTCTAATATAAAGAGTGATCAACTAAGGCATTGCCATAGATCAGTGTATATGAGTTATTTATCAAGTTACCAATAAGTAAATAACTTAAAAAAAATAAAAAAAATGCCCAGCATCAGCCTGGGTAGCACGGCCGTGTGGTCGGACAACATAGCCACGGCCGTGCCAGCCCACACGGCCGTGGTTGCTGTTGGTAAGGAGAGGGAGAAGAAAGAAGAAGAGCAGGGCGGAGCAGAGGAAGAAGGAAGAAGGTCGTGGTTGCCTTGGCACCACCCAAGCAGCCGCCGGAGCAGAGGAAGAAGGAAGAAGGCAGGGCGGGCATACCTTGAGGGCAGAGGAGAGTAGCAGCCGGAGCAAGGCGAGGAGCGGTGGCGGAAGGGAGAGCAGCAGGAGCGGCGGAGAGGGCACGGAGCAGCGGTGAGGGCACGGAGCAGGAGCATGGCTGCCGGTGAGCACAGAGGGCAGGAGCAGGAGCACGGCCGCCGGTGAGCACGGAGCAGCGGCGAGGGCAGGAGCAGGAGCAGGAGCAGCGGCGAGGGCAGGAGTAGGAGCACGGCGGGCACGAGCACAGAGTAACGACCGGCGGGGGCGAGCAAGAAAATCGTCGGACCTAACTGAAATCGGGAATGAAACAGGGAAAGGGGAAGAGTCGCTCGCGCTAGTGAGCTATTAAGTTGACAATAAGCGTCGGTTATTCAAAATAACCGACAACTAAACCAAAAGTGTCGGTTCTTTTCCAACAACCGACGCCTATACTAGATTATAGTCGTCGGTTTTTAACTAAAAGACAACCGACAACTATTCTTGTCCCACGAATAACCTTTAGTCGTCGGTTATTCATTTATGAACCGACGTCATATGTCAAATTTTGGTGGTAATTTTTTCACTGGAATTTTGGTTTTGGCGGTTGATTTTAGGTGTCGGTTTTTTATTAATTAACCGACACTTAATAAAAGCGGTACCTGTGTCTGTTCGACCTTCATAGATTGGATGTCGGTTTATGTTATCAACCGACACTGTAGAGTTTAGATGTCGGTTTATGTATACAACCGACACCTTGAAAAGTGACTTTATAAGCCATTTCTGTAGTAGTGTTCGTAGATAAATTTAGCTATAAATGTTTGGTTGGTGAACTTTTATATCTTATTGTTATGAGCCAAGATATATGATTTGTTTTTGGTGTTCTTATCCAATTCATGTATTGTTCTAGGCATTGTCTATGGGAAGTTGCAAACTGAGTATTGAGATATTTGAATAATGCACCTAGACATAGATCTCTTTATAAAAGAAATATGAATCTAGACGTGATTCAATATTATAATGTTGATTATGTTGGGTGTAAATCTGACAAGAGATCCACCTCTAGTTGTTATACCTTTGTCAGGGGTAACTTGGTTACCTAGAGAACTAAGAAACAAAATGTTGTTTCCAGATTCAATCATGCAATGGCACATACTACTTGTGAGATATTATGGATCAAATCCATTTTGTTGGACTTTGGGTTTCCCATCACTCATGCTATTCCAATGTACTGTGACAATTGTGTTGCTACTTTCATTGCTAGTAATCATGTCTTTCATGAAAGAACCAAGTATATTGAGGTGGTCTGCCATTTTCTCTAAGATGTTGTGCTGACTAAGAAGATCATGGCCCCTTTTCTACCTACACATGATCAAACTCCAAATATTTTTACAAAGCCTCTCTATGGAAAGAGAGTTGTAGAGCTATGTTGCAAGCTCTGTATAATTGATATCTATGCTCCAACTTGACTGGGAGTATTGAGATACGTATATTTATCTTTTGTTGTTTTTCTTCCTTTTAATTTTATTTCCCTTTTTCACTTAAATCTTTTGTAATATGGTCCTAACTATAATAGGCTCATTAGGGTTTGATGTGTGCTTCCTTGTTGTTTCCCCTCCAATTTATAAGAGAGGGATGTACTCCTTTTTTAATATACAAAGACAACTATTTCAATACTAGCATTGATATCAATGCCTCTTTGAGGGAGTAAAAACTTTGTGTATACTCCTCCTCAAATATGAAATCAACATTCGTCAAAAATAGGTTTACCAACAGTTTAGAAATCTTGTTGAAGTCCTTATTGAACCTCATGTGAAAACCTAAATGTCCCATAAAGGATTTAAGTTCATGAATTGTGTTATAACATCAACTTCACATTGATCTACCTTGATCCTAAATGAAGTAACCATGTATCGCAAAACAATTCCCTCATTCACCATGAAGTGGCATGTCTCTCAATTAAGAAAAAAAGTTCTTCCTCGCAACGTTTAAGAAACATAGAGATATGGTGAATGCATTCCTTGAATGAGTCCCATATATTGAAAAATTTTCCATGTAACCCTCCATAATTGTATGTATGTACCCTAGCATATGGGTGTCATCCATATATAAGATGTTTCTAGGGAATTACACATACCAAAAAGAATCTTTTGAAACCAAAGAAGTTGAACAAGGAAGTAAGCATAAACTTCATTAATTATCTAGACGAAAATGAATCTTATAGAAACCTAAGTAGGTGCCAAGATAAAAGAGAATTCTTTGTGTTTAGATTCTTTAAGCCATTATAAATAAGTAGAGGGGTAAATGATATGTGTATGTCTTTTTTGCCTTTTTTTGGCCTATGTACATGTGACACTCCATCGTTATGTCAGTGGGAATAAGTGCATTCTTTACTTTGAGTACCACAAAGGTAGCTCTCTCTTAGGAACAACCTATACTGGTCTAACCCATGGAGGACCTAAAATGGGATATGTGATGCCCCTTTGTCAAAATATTTATAACCTTATTCTGTATAACCTCCTTCACGTTCAGGTTTATTTATTGTTGAGATTCAACATAATGTTTAAATCATGTTGACCTTGCGCATGAAATGTGCATGTCTGACCCTAGCAAAATCCAATATTTTGTACCACAATGCCTATTGCATCTATTAGAACTCAGTCAAAATATAATCTTCCTTTTCCTTGAAATATAAGCATTAATTATTACTAGCAAATCTTGCCTCTTGACAAGAAAGACGTGCTTTGATCTTGCCAAAGTATATTCATATTGGTGGTTGGAGTTTGGACCTACTCATAAGAAATAGATATGATATTTAGTTCCTCATATCTATGGTTGTCTCAACCTCTATGATAACAAGTTGGAAAAGACATGGTCGTCTTGGTCATCCTCAAGCTCATATTCATAAGGTTATTAAAGTCGTCTCTAATGGATACTCAATGTAATGGTTCTACTTTTGCATCTTATTGAATCGTTCATGTAGTAAAAAAACCTCCTCATGTAGTGATGATTCCTTCATTATATCAAAGACTTTGAAATATATAGATACTTATCCCAGTCTCTACATTAGTGAAAGTTTGTGCATACACCAAGAATGTTCTTCCCATAATAATGGGATAGTTCTTACTTGATGTATGTGCACATAGTGTCATGTCAATTGCCAAACCAATGATCACTCTTTCACCAATAACATGGTGAGTTATCAGTGGTATAGTGTTGGGTTGAATCCATGGAAATCCTAAGAAATATCACTAAACAGTTCTCAGGCACAGAATCTGAATAAGTATGTCGATTTGTTTGTGATGTACTAAATTAAATTAAAATTTTCACAAGATGACTTTACAAAATATCAATTGAAAACAAATGCATTTTTAACCTAAGCATATATCAATCACATGATGAACATTACAAAAAATAGATTTAACTTTCTCTCTTGTCAGCGTGTCACACTATATTAGGATTAATTATTTTAACCTGTTTTTTGCCTAGGTGGTTATATTATGTGTCTCTCAACTCACAATTCTAGCACGAGATATAAAGCTCTCTCATATCACTCAAAGAGAAATGTAACCTTCACTGAACAAAGAAGGAGACTATAGCAGGTACAAATCTGTATTAACTTTCATTTAATAGGGACTAGAGATCTATTCGTCCTGTCTCTCTAAAGGTACAAATTTGAGGAGTTGGAATACTATGGCCATTAATTCTCATGAGCAATTAACGATTATTATAGAAACAAGAGGACAAATCATAATTCAAAAAAAATGTTTATTACATGACTAATAAGTGGCATTTATACACCAAATACAAGGACATCTACTTCATATTGGTTGGTGATGCACAAACAAGGTTGGGCATCACAAAATTCAAAAGTTTCATGGAGCAAATGGAAGAAACATAGCAAGAAGAGAATAGAAATGGACTGCAACACTTGTAGAGAAGTTTCCTTCAACAATGGATCTGCACTTGAAGCTCTTGGTCTTGGAGAGAAGGAAATCTGCCTCCCAATATTCCTTCTTCTTCCTTTTAGACACTTCTAGACTTAAGTCACTGCTCCTCCTTTCTACTACATTTGGAGATGCCAGATGAAAGATATCCCTCAACACTCGTTCTCTCATTCTTTATATTTTTCCAATGCACGGTGGTGTGTGTTGTACATGAGATTCTACACATCATACACCCTAGAATTTTTCAAAGGTCAGGCTCAAAACTATTTGGCACGTCACGCTTGAGAATGTGGGGAGCACTAAATGATAAAATTTTATAACGTGTCATTGACCTGACACAGTGTACATGGTAATGATCACCAAAGGAGCTGCTACTAATATTGCATAACATGTGCTTCGATGATGCATGTTGTGTTTGTGTTTTATGATAGATTTTGGGATCGTGCACGTAAAGGTGCATGTCGTGTAGACAAATTGGAGAACTTGGAGTAGGCTTTTACATATGTGCACACTATTCGCATGAGTGTGCACATCATTCTTCTTTATCAAATGGTCTTGATTTGAGTTTCTAGAATTCCTTTGTCAATGACGAGGGTGGAAGTGGGTCTATATGAACCATCAACTTCATAATATTTGCATTTAAATATCCTCAATTAGTCTCAATAACAAAATAAGAAGTTGCTATGCTTATGCAATTGCAATAAAAAAAGGTAGACAATGCATGAAATTTGGATCATTAAATGTATCAAATTAGGGCATAAAAGCAGTATGAACTACATTCATGAAACCAACCCATGATTAGACTATTGTGCCTCCTAAAATACATGCAAAAGATGAAACCTTACTAATGTCAATCAAAAAAATTATTTCTTCAATGGACTAATGACACGAATGACAAATTCTATTACTTAATGTGTAGTTCTTTTTAATTGAGATAAACATCCAAGATCTCTCCACTATCCTTGGGAATTCATGATTCCATAGGATTTTTGCCCAAATAAGAGACAGAAGTCTTCCACTTCGAAATTGTTCATCTTACCTTTGCCCACCTATTTTCATATAAAAGAATTTTAAAATTTCACATATGGAGCACACTGATACCCTTTTTTCATTTAAGCTCAATGTACCCAACGGTCAAGACCATATCGGTATTTTTAACTAGGTTGGCATACCAAGTAGGTTGTTATTGTGTCTTTAATGGGTTTTGAAGATTTAAAATCTTAGATCAGAATATGACAAAGCACCTAATAATATTTTAATCTAGTTCGGCATATTAAGTGGGAAATTTATAGCCTCTACATCAAATGAATGATGATAGATAATAGTTGAAGCTATAGAGGAGTTTCTCTAAGTAGCATATACCTTGGATCCTATAATGAACACTTTATATTTGTGGATTCATGATGATAATGGGGAATAATGACTCCTTATCTCAAGAGAAAAGATTGATAAATTAAGTTTATTTCAGTTGCCGTAGAGGTTTCCGGCATTCATGTTCTTTAATCAATGCAACACTACAAAAATTTTAGGTAACTAGTTCCACTTAATGCATTTTCGGGAGTGCAACATTCGCATCTTATCTTATCAAACCAAAGAATAGATAAATTTTTCATAACACGCTAAAATTTGGGTACATAATCAATCCTGAGGTTTAATACTTTTAGCTACTTTAATTTCGACAATTAATTACTTGAATTATTCATATCTATAGACATGACGATTAATAACTTTTTTTTAACCATTCTGAAGCCAGTAGTTCCGAACAAGTTTAGAAAAGTTAGCAATTAAAGCTCAAGATTGATTTCAATCTTGAGCTTTAATTGCTAACTTTTCTAAACTTGAATCAATCTTGAGCTTTAATTGCTAACTTTTCTAAACTTGAATCAATCTTGAGCTTTAATTGCTAACTTTTCTAAACCTGAATCAATCTTGAGCTTTAATTGTTAACTTTTCTAAACTTGTTCGGAACTACTGGCTTCAGAATCGTTCAAAAAAAGTTATTAATAGTCATGTCTATAGATATGAATAATTCAAGTAATTAATTGTCGAAATTAAAGTAGCCAAAAGTATTAAAGTAGATAATTAATTATTTTAAGGATTGATACGTTAAAAGAAATAAGCATACGAAAACAGTCTAAACACATACTTGGTACCTATATTAGATATTTGGGTCATTTTAAGTAAACACCATACATTGGTAATATGATACCCTTTGGATACCGTGTTGGACAACGACTGTGAACTTTGGCGTTTTTAAAGTACTATAATAGAATTTATATAGGTAGGTGGTAATTAATGGGCAATACTTGATATTTTATAGCCGAATTTGTTATCTTAATTAAAGATATAACGAACTTTAGAATAAATAAAACAAAAATGTATAGTATTACAGTATACGATTAGGAGGACCGGGGTTCTAGTGCGATGGTTCTAGAAAACATTTTGCCTCCCTTATTTATTTGGGTGTGCTTGACTTTTAACCTTTTTAGCCTTTAGACTTAGCAACGAGGAGTAAGAACATCACCGACACAATTTTAATTGTGCTAGACGTTACAATATGATGAGCTTCAATATTTATTGACTTTGTCTATTAGCATTAGTTGAATGTGCTAAGGAAGATCAACGGGAAATGCGATACTTAACTTTGTTGGGAAAAACTAGAAACCGGTTTAACCTTTTCTCTCCCATGTACTTCCCTCACTTCACCTCATTTTCTTTATTATTTTTTCTATCGGTTCAACTTCTGTAATACGAACGAGCTTAGCAGTTTTCTCGATAATTCTCCATTAACTCTAATCATGTAACATAGAACCAACTAAGAAATTAATATCATAGTGGGCAAAATAATAATAATATAAGGTCCACGACACTTTTAACCCTCAAATGTACTCATATGTATCTATGAAACCCATTCACAAACCTCCCATTCTTCTCATTCCAGACCACCGGTAGCAGTTGTGATTGTGAAAGATATTTCTTTTCATCCTGCAACATGCACTGCACAACACACTGTATCGTGGCTAATCTATGGCCAACCATGGTGTGCAGTAGGCATTGAGAGTAGTACATTAACGCAATTCTTTTTAAAACCCCTTCGGCCACAAGTGTGATGGTCAAGGCTTCTATGAGAACAATCATTTCCTGATTCATCTTTCTCTTCGTCATTCGAATAATTAGGTACATATAGCCTTGTTCTTATAGTTGATTCATGTCATTTTGTCAAACATTCAATAAATCAAACGCTTGAGTAGTTAAATAATACTATATAAATGAACGAGAACCTTTTTGTATTAGGTTAAAGTGTAAGCAGTTGATGATGTAGAACACTTTGTACAGATGTGATAGTGTAACTTGGATTTAAATCTAATCAATGCATGTATAAAGAGTATTTGGTGCATGAATGTAGTATGTGAAATATGTTAATATCTTAACATGTATATTAGTATGATACATGTATATAGTAGTATATTATTTACAGATTGTTAATATGATACATGTGTAAATAAGTAGCACATACCATTAGTTCATATATGTATATGATTTTTTCTTTCCTAAGTTCACGATGCACTATTACGGTTTGCTGCTGAACTTACATAGAAAAGTTATTTTGAGTAATTTTATTAATAGTAAAAACAATATGGAATTTCTTCTTACGAGTTCTTTGAATATTAATAAACAAAATATCTTTGTCGGATCTAATGCATAAGAAGAGTCTATATATATATTCTTGTTTGTAACAATAGTGTCTTTATTGAACTCATTGGTCATCCCAATCTACATAATAACATAATCTTATTAGAAAGTGGTGGAAGACTAGCTTTCAGTGGTTAATTGATGTATTAATAAAATTAATGTTAATTTGTAAGATTACTCAGTATGTCACCATTATAGAATTAAACCCTTGGTATGGATATATTTGATTTATTTTAGAAACATATTAAATGAAAATATTGACTATGATGAATATTATATTTTTAAATACGTATACAAATATTAATATTATACTATAACATACATTAGTAATACGCATGTTTCTAATTGATGGAAAATATAATATTAATGAAGAAAATAGAGAAATAATCCCAAGCCCATGACCATAATTACGACCAATGTTTTATTCTTATATTGAATCAAATTGAGCATTTGTAAACTACATTCTTTATGATTGATTTCTCCTATATCAAGGTACAAAATTAAGGTTACTTGTAGAAAGTTTATTTTCATCATGAAAACATGCATACTAGATAGGTTGATTGTTATAAATTTATTTTGAAACTTTATCCTTACTCTTTGAAGGGCCACCAATATTTATTCATGAAAATAGTACCATATTGTTCAAACGTAGAAAAGTGCAGACTGGTGCTCATTAGTTTAACAAAATAACATCACGAATATGCATAACTAAAGGACATGAGGTCCCTCACTATACTAGGAAACATAATTGGTGTGTTGTCGTTCTCTATGGAGAGAACATATAGCTTTTTCAACAACATAGACATCGACAGTTGCTATCAATATAAATATTTGAAATACTAGTCTCAACTATTGAAATTTAATCATATTCATTTTGAAAGCCCTTTTCTACTTGTACTTGCCTACATTGTTTAATTCCTTGCATATTGTCTTTGAAAAATCTTACTAGTTTAGTCCATATTAATTTCCTTCCCAAATAATAATTTCTACTGGTCATTTGAGTGACCCATCTTTTCCTTTTTGTTCCATTTGTGGTTCTTCCTATGGGATATTCATGGAAAGGTGGTACTAGATGACTTAAAAGAGACAACAATGAGAATGTAGGAGATGCCCTCTATTTGAGATGAAGATTGGATTAAAAAAATCATTTGTATCATATGTACTGGTACATTTAAAAAAAACACCATTTACTATGAGAAAATGATATGAATGTAAAGATTGATTCTATTTAGATACAAAGTTATGTGAATGTTTCAAATTAAAAAAGATTGGGTCTTCACATGATGATATCAGAGCAATGAAAAGTAGACACTCATGCATGTCTCATGGAACTATAAGGTTATCTAGGTAACACAACTAGAATAATGGAACTTAATCAAGTAGTTGAAAACAAACCCTAACCCAAGTATTAGTATCTACATAAAAGACAAGTAGAAAACACTAGAAGCTTATGTAGTCATGCACACCCTGATGTAAAAATGCATGAAATATCTAGTCATCATCTACTAGAAACTATAGTTATCTATGAACTTGAAGACCATATATATAATAAGATAAGTCACGAAGAAATCTTACTAAAACTAAGTTGCTTGAATATTTTCAAATTGAACCTTGTAAAGAATTTGTCAGATGTGATAAAGTGAGGTTGAAATAGTCTTAAATAAAAATAGATGACTACATTCAAATATATTAACTAGTAAAAATGAACCATTGCCACATTAGTGGATATGATATGATGTGTCTAAGAAAGGAATCCTTAGTGAAGGTTCTAGTGTAATCATTCTTGATCCACTTAGTTGATGGGGGGTTCCTTACTTTACAAACTGACCTAGCAAAAGCAATTTCAACAACTTGAATAGAACCTTAAATCTTGAAGAGAAAATAAATTTACTAACCCAATTTAGGATACCTAGAAACTATAAGCTAATAAAGATTGTAGTTTCTTGCACTCCTATAATTTGATAACATAGTATATTAATCCATGAATTTAAAAATACAACTACCATACAAAGAAGAAAAAAACATACATATAGAAAAAAACCTACTCAACACATTTAGTTATTTAAAGAAATCTAAAATGATAATTGCCTTATTTATTTTTAGAATAGACAACATGGAAAATTGAAAAAAATCTAGACCTTGAATCACCTTGGTAAAGTTAATAATACACAAAAATGAACACTTCCCTCTATACTTGTTCAAAAATAATAATACCCCATAAAAGAAAATTTCATGTCTAAAATATACGCATATGATGCTATGAACCCTCATAGAGAAAATTGTTTAGTATTTTTGAATTAAAAAAATCAATTCAAAAGAAATATGATAGAATACACATTTACACCTTTTCAAAAACATAGTAATTGACTACATTGAGACAAAGGGAGGATGAGAGTTAAATGCGCCACCCAAAAGTTGGATTTGTCAATTCCTCTTTGGTAGGATATAAGGTTAGTTTACCTTAATGGCTCTTTAGGTTCCATGGAGATTTAATTTCCTCATTGAGAAAATATTGGTATGGTGGATTAGCAATAAGTTAAATGTTGTTATGATGTCACTCTAACTTAGTTTCCACATTATTTTTTCCAATTTTAGTTTTGCGTCAAAAGTTTCCCATTGAAAAAAATATTTTCTTTACTATAATATGTATATACATATATATGTCTTGTTGTTGGGATTTTACCGATGATTTCTGAGTTAAGTCACAATCAAGGAGGTATGAGAAAAAACCCTAGAGGAAAGTCACATGAATGGTACTCAAATCATTAAAATCTAGACATTGAAGTAGGTGATACTTAAAAACAAGAAAAAAAAATATTAATTGACATACCATTTACTTCTTTATAGGTTGTTAATTGACAAAAACTCCGTCCAAAGGGTAAAGGGTGATGCACATTAGATCCTATATGTGGATTTTGGGGACACACTCTGCTTTAAGGGGTGGAGTCTTGTATCATACTAAAATTTGAGCACATAGTCAATATTGAGATTGAACTCATAATTTTTCTAAACTTTATTTCATTCACAGAGTGGTCCTTGATTCCAAGTCCCATTTGGATTATGATCAACCATGATGTTCTTTAGATCAAGTTTCTCTATTTGAGTTCCTTTTGTCAAAATGAATTCATTCTCCTCATTTGTTAAATATTTACAAACTAGTTCCTTGATTTATCATCATGAATAACTTGGATATCATTTAGTACAATTTGAAATTCTTATACTCAGATACCTTGAACAAAGCTTTTACTTAAATAATTCTCATTTTCTCAAGTAGTAGCTATAGAATCATTTAAGAAAAATATTAATAATCAAGTTTATAGACATGAATGATTCAGATAATAAATTAGGGGAATAAAATAAGCTAAAAGCCTAAAAGTCTTAAAGAAGAGAATTAATTATTTTATAGTGAAACACATTATCAAAAGCATGTAGAAAACACCCTAAACGCAAACTTAGTACTTATAATAGAGATTTGGGTTACTTTCAGTAAACACCATACATTGATAATAAGGAACCCTTTGTATACCTATTGGATGAAAGAGAACTTAGGTGTTTTTAAAGTATCATAAGAGGATACATAGTGGTGGTAATTAATGGGAAATATTTGAGATTTTGTAGATGTATTTGTTATCTTAGTTAGAGACATGATGAATTGTAGATTAAGTAAAACAAAAATATAGTATATTATAGGAAACTATTAGGAGGATTGAGAGGTTGAGTGTGATGGTTCTAAGAAACGGTTTGCCTCCTTATTTATTGGGCATGCTTGAGTTTTGACTTTACCCATTAGACTTATAAAAGTGGTGCTAGAACGTCACCAATATATAACTTTAGTCATCCAGAACGTTTAGCTCGTATGATGGGATGAGTTTTAATATTTATGGGCTTTGTCTATTAGCATTAGAGGAATATATTAGTGAAAATCAAAGGAAAAGGGGATATGTTACTTTTTTGGGAAAATTTAGTTCCAATTTAACCTCTTATCTCCCATCTATCTCCGTCGCCCCATCTCCTTTTCTTTATTATTTTTCTATCTGTATGGTTCAACTCCTGTAATACAAACAGACTTAGCAGTTTTACTCATAATCAACTCTCATCGTGTAACATACAAGCAACTAAGAAATTAATACCATAGTTGAATAAATAATCATATAAGGTCCATCAGACTTTTTAGCATCAAGTGTACTCATATGTAGCTAGAAAACCCATTAACAAACCACCCATTCTTCTCATTCCATACCACCGATAGCATTTGTGGATGTGAAAGTTACTTCTTTTCATCCTCCACCATGCATTACACAACCCACTGTGTCATGACTAATCTATAGGAAAACTATGATGTGTAGTCGGCACTAACAGTAGACCATAAAGGTCATGCTTTGTGCAACTCCTTTGGCCACAAGAGTAATGGTTGAGGCTTCTAGAAGATCAACCATCACTCAATTCATCTTCCTACTCCTCATTTAAGTAGTAGGTAGATATTTTCTTCTTATTATAGTTGATTGGTGCCTTTCTATCCAACATTCAATAAATCAAACACCTAGGGTAGATGGCAAATGAATATGAACATTTTGTATTATGTAGAAGTGTAAGCGGTTGATGGTGTAGAATATCATGTATACATGTATAGTGTAACTTAGATCTAATAATAATCAATGTATACATAAATAGTACCTAATCCATTTATGTAGTTTGTGAAATATGTCAATATCTTATCATGTACATAATAAACATAAGTGTATACATTAATAAATTACTTACTAGTTATGATGGTTAATATGATACATCTATAAATAAGTAGTAGATAGAATTAGTTCATTTACGGTTATGGTTCTTTTATTTTTTTTCATGAGTTCATGATGCACTAGTACAGTTTGCCCATGACCTTATATAGAAAAGTTGTTTTAAGTAATTTTTATAAATAGTAAAAATAATATGGAATTTCTTCTTATCAGTGATATGAACAAAAGAAATTGTATTTCTATGATCTAATGCATAAGAGTATTCTATATATTATTCATGTATAAAATAATATTATAATTTCTTGGTCATACTCATACGACTGTCCCAATCTACATAATAGCATAGTCTTATTAGAAAGTATTGGAAGACTAACATTCAGTGGTTAATCGATCTGTTAGTATTTTCAATGTTGAATCATAAGATTACTTGATGTCTCCACTTTAGAATAAAACCCTTGGTCTGGATATACTTGATGTATTAACAAAACATATGAAATTAAAATCTTGATAATGATGGATATTATATTTTATTTACTTATTAAATATTAATAGTAAGTGTAGCATACATGTCTAATATGTGTATCTATCTAATAGATAGAAAATATAACATTCGAAAGAAAATACAGAAATAATTCCATCTTGAGCACGACTGAGACCAATGTTCTATTTGTATGTAGAATCCAGATCGACCTCTTTGAAGGACATTCTAGATGATTGATTGCTTTTGAATTAAGGTATACACATATGATTACTTTTTAAGAAGTTTACTTCCCTCTTGAAAGCATGCATAGTACATATATTGGTTGGTCTAAATTTCTTTTAAAACTTAAGCATTTCTATTTGAAAGGCCGCAAAAAATTATTTCTAGAAATACTAGGATATTATTAAACGTCCAAAAAGGCAGGATGGTGTCCATCAGTTTTATAGAATAATACTTCCATAAATATGCATGGAGAAAGGACATGAGTCCTTCAGTATACTGAGAAATGCAGTTGGTGTGCTATCTTTAACCATGAAGAGAACATATGGCTTTCCCAATAATATAGACATTGACATGTTCTATCTATTTAAATATTTTGATTACTAGTCTCAAGTTTTAAAAATTGAATCATATTCATATCGAAAATCCTTTTTCTACTTGATGCTTGTCTGCTTTGTTCAATTCCATGTATATTCTCTATGACAATTCTTACTAGCTTAGTTCATACTTATTTACTTCCCAAATAATGATAGTAAACTAGTCATTTGTTTGACCTATTTTTCCTCTTTGGTCTATGTATGGTGTTTCCTTTGGTATGTTTATGGAAAGGTGGTATTAGATGAATTATAATAGACAACACTAAGAATCTAGGAGATCCCCTCAGTTTGAGATGAAGATTAGATTAGAAAAAACTTTATTTATTGATATTTTATGTAGGTATGTTTTCTAAGGGACAATTGTCCCGCTAGGTCTAGAGATTTAGGAATCGTGTAGGGTTCCACACTGGCGGCTTGCTTCAGCTCGATGGAGGGGGTTGGGCTTACGTGCCTATGCCCTTATCCCCCCGGGCTACATCTCAGCATCATCACGTGGTAGGAGTTCCGCCAAAGGTAGCACAGTTGAACTTAGTGTTTCCCTGTGTTTCGCCTCAGTCTTTGGTGTCTTGTCGACCTAGGTCACAGACATCCCATTCTAGATCCAGTAGGGTGGCCTCTGCTCTGGCCTAGAGTTTCTGCATGACTAAGGATAAAGTAGTGGAAAAGAGATGATTTGTGACTTGAGGGCCTTGAGGCCCTGGTCCTGTTGGCTTGGTAGACATTTCAGCTTCGACATCCTTTTGACGGGGTGCCTACTACAAATAGGCTTTCTTCCCCCTCTTGCTCCTAGTGTCTATTGTTTTATGTTGTTTTACTTTCTGTTGTTGTTTGTATCTTCAAAGTAGGAAGTAGGTCACCTGGCACTCTATTTTTTGTTGTCTCCCCACCATCTTCACGGTGGAGATCCCTCCTAGAGTGAATGATAGCGGGTTTTGGGTTTCCCCCAATTCTCTGACCATGGTTGGGGTTTCCCTCAACCTCACATTTTGGATACAGATGGAGTTTGCAGTCATCCTTGCAGTGATGAATGTCAAAGAAGATCAAGTGTTATCTTGGTGTTCGATTCACCAATTTATGTACATGCTACCAGAGTTCTTCTAGGACCAATTATGCTCATCATTGATGAAGGAATCCATTAGAAAGTTGTTTTACGTGTGAACTTAAGAATTCTGATCGGAAGCTTCAAATCTATTTTCAATTGTATCTTTGTTACTCTCTTGTACTCTTGGTCCCAGTCTGGTTCTAGATCTTTATACCTTGTAGAATATGTATGTCCTTCTTTTATTATAATATCAATTGTTATTTCAAAAAAAAATGTAGGTACATTTTCTAAAAACACCATGTACTCTGATCATATGAATGCAAAAGTTATGTGAAAATTTTGGTCTAGAAAATATTGGGTCTTTTCATATATAATATAGGAAAATGAATAGCATGATGAACTAGTTCAACAATGAATTCATATGCCCTATTGATTATATACATTTTTGGAGAAAAAAATGTTCCTTGCATTTAGGTTATAAGTAACTTACAATAGCACATGCACAAAATAGAACTAAACATGCTTACACTAGATGCCAAAATTCGCCATATATAAATTGCATGATGGAAAAAGATCAAACATGATGTAAATGGGAACAAAAGGAAAGATGATACATAATATGGAATGTTGGTATGTAGTCATGGTGATGATCATGCAAAAGAATAAACACATACAAAAGACAAGCAACCAACTAAAAAGAATATCCAATTCGTATACCATCCCAAATTTATTCACAAAAGTGTCCAAATTGCACGAATAAGTGTGTGCAAGGCAAAAATATAATCTCACTATGGGATGTCAGGATTGAAGGACCCTAGTTGTTATCCAGGCCATGTGTAGGTTGTCTCATTGTTGAGGTGGGATGAAGGAGTATACCAATCATGGTCGTGGTGATCTATGACATATTTGACTAGAGACTAAGGACATATCTAGATATTGAATGTGCAAGGTGTGGATCTCCTCATCATGGTGATCCATCCTCACTATACATTGTTGGTAAGATGATGATATGAAGTTGCAAATCTACTGCCAATATAGAGTACACCAAGTATACTCTATTTGGGACCCAATGGTGGATGGTGGTGGTAAAGGAAGTGGTATTCAAGAAGATCCAACACCATAAGTGTCGTGTTGTTACTTCTAGGGATGCCACTTGAGGTTCCTCAGGTTAGACAAGGTGACCCGGAGTGGATAAGTAGGAATAAAGACGAATGTGTACGCCCATGTATATCAATGTAGTACTTGTGGTTATGTGTATTGAATCTTAGAATAGTGGACTCCACCATATGGTGTTTATCAATTAGGCCATTTCCTTATAGGTAGGGAAGTTTGGGGACCAACTCTTCTTAATTATCTTGGAGATCAACCCCCCCCCATGAGGATATCTCCATATGACATCTAGTAAGCATTCACCCGAACCATTTTTTTTCGAAAAGAATTCCCCAACATTAACTTGGTGCTTATGGATCATGCAACATAGACAATAAAGCTCATCACTAGAAACTACACCATGTGTTCTCTTTTCTCCCAAGGATAATGTTTGATAAAAATGATGAAGGATATGAAGAACTACACTATGCATGTGAGTTTCCCTAGCTCTCCTAGGATCATGATAGAGTTCATCTACAATTTTTGTTTAGATGATTTTGATAGTTGAATTTGTATGCTCCTCAGTGGAGCCGGATAAATTGAAACCCAAAGATTTTATAAAAATTATTCTCATCCATGTTGAATTTCTCATCATTCATTTGAACTCAATCGAAGTAGTACCCATATTAATAGTTTCTAGTTTGGAATGTGGTGAACAATTCTAGAGTACAACATAGTGAGTTTTTGTGTTACCTTTTCCTACTATCGTTAGGATGGATATTCTTGAGCATGGGCTTGACCATGTTGGTCAATTAAAACTCCTCCAACTTCTTCTTGCGCAAAAGATGGGTGGTATGGATTCAGTAAGTGGAGATCTTCTAGAAGTGCTTGAGTTCATCAAATGACAGGATGGTGGAAGTAACTACTTCATAGGGGCCTTGATCCTCTTGTTCTTTTTTACTTTCTTCCTCCTCCTTCCTAGGATTAGGCTCCCTAGTACAATAAGCTCTCCTTGTAGCATGCTGACTCCTCCTAAGATCCTAACCATGGCGGTGGTGGACATGGAAAGGTGTTGGATCTTAAAAAGGTGAAATCATGGATGTCATAGGGAGGTGCATGGTGTCCACTTGGAGCTACACATCATGTGTGAACCCAGGAGATATTGTCTTCTACGCATTGTGCACATGTGGAATGTATGTTGTGCACCATGGAATCAAGTTTGAAAAATGCAATTGATGTGTCTCAACCAAGAGGGAAAATTACAATGGATGACTGTAAGGCATTGGATATGGTTGATAGGTCTCTTGTAGAGATCTAGTGGTGGCATAGGTTGGTAAAGGTTATCAATGTGGGAGCTCCCTACTCCTCAAGTTGGCAATAATGGTGCCTTGGAGGGGGTTTTATACCTCCTCTTTTTTCTTGGAAGGACTTGATAATGTCTGGAGACAATCGAGGACGGGTCAGTACACCAAATGGCAGCTAAGGGGGTGTTGTTGGGCATCGATAGTGTACTCTTCTAGTTGGAGGGGGAGTTGATGAATGCATATTCATCCTAATTTTAATCAAAAAATGTATCTATTATTGCACTGAAAATTTCCCATATTACTTTATTTTTTGCTTCCGTTTATTTTTTTTTGGTCGGTAAAAAATCCTATTACTTAAAAAAAATGATGCCCAAAACTTTGAGTACAAAGAAATTTGCACCCCTGTTACAGACCTGGATGAAAGCATCCAAAAATATACTAGAAAAGACCTAAAGAAACATTAAACTAGTAAAATAGTCTACTATCTAGAAGAGAAAAAAAGAAGGAAGCCCTACAAAACAACTCCAGCGACACGCAGGGATATCAGAACACATGAACCTAAACTACCTAAGCCAACACTAATAGTATACTCATCCCTCAGAAATTGTGAGGGCATGGGCAACCGAAACAAATCTTCAACAGCCTTGGTGCCACAAGAGAAGATAACATAAGAAGTAAATCCGTTATATCATCCAGATCATATAATCTTCGGCATACAAAGTAGTCATCAAGAGGACTTCTACAGCAGTGGATTCTTTAGAACATAAAGCCCCTATTAACTGATCACTCGCACACTAATAATAAACTCATCCTTCTAAAATTGTGAGGACTAATCAGCTAAGCTGAGGGCAGTGTGAACCTCTGAACCCAACACCAAGATATCAACTGATCAATCCTTATGCTCAACCCGAGACCTGCAACACGAGAATAGAAAAGGGAAATTATGTAGAAGCTCAACCCCCATTTCTTTTCATCCTTGTTGTTTTCTTTTTTCTGTTGGCCCATGTTTCCTCGAACTCCAGGGACTCATCAACCAAACGGTCAAATTCAATACCTGAACAAGAGTCATCCATGGAACCATCGTCTTCTTCAAAAAGTTGCTCTTTTCTCAGTTGGTAGTCAGCTGAAAAACCACTACTTTCCCAGATTTTATTAATCCTCCATGAATCAGAGCAGCTACGAGCAAACTCCAACTCCCATTCTAGATTAAGACTATCCAGATTGAAGATTGGGGATGACCCAAACATATCTGGTTCCATAGTCCCATCTACAGTAGCTTTGGGTTGATGATCGTGGGCCGAAGTGCTACTACTGAGGATGACTTCTTGAACCTACTGAGCAATGAAGTTCAGCAGGCAATTATCATCTTTGGTATTGCTAGACAGCACCACCGTCGAGTCCCCTTGCTCTTTAGCAGCTTGAGCTGCCTTATCTATAGAGGAATTTATGCAAACACATCTCTGCTTCCCATACCTTACCTGTAGGTCATTGTCTGGGGGGGTCCTGTGCTTTGATGGACAGAAAGTTGCCTTGTGACCATACATCTTGCAGTTTGGACATGATACATGCTTCGAAATGATCTCGACCTTCAGCTGCTTGACGGTGGAATCCACTTCATCCTTTGTCGTCTTGGGCAAGGCATAGCCACTACAAATTTCGATGCATGCTATAGCAGCACCAAGACAGCCGGTAGTCGTTGAGCTGTCATCAAAGTCCACTGGCCTCCCTAACGTACTAGCAACACTCACGATGTGGTTGTGAGTCCAAGGACTGTCGGCGTTCTCGATTTTGACCCAGATCAGGACCTGAGAGAAAGATAGAGTGAGTAGAGGAGTATCAGACTTCCACGAATGGGAAACAACGAGTGACCCATCCATGAACCACAACGCCTCATGCAATACTCGATCTCTCTCATTTTGGGAAGGAATCTTGATGATGAAGCCCTCCCTCTCTTCAGAGAAGATTTTGATTGAACCACTAGGGCGCCATAGCTTTGTGATCCAACCTACCAATTGTTCTCGATAGAGTTTCCTTCCTACAGACCGAATAGAAACGAATTCACCCCAATCCGGTGCAGGACACTCCAGACTAGAGATGGAGGCACATTTCACCCCATCCCTATGAACTGGCTCGACGTAATCGATGGTAGCAACCCCTTCTACCTCCCGATCTTGTCTACTAGTGATTATCCATTCGGCGATCTGCAAAGAAGTGGATGCTCCATTGTCAGAGTGGGGTGGCAGGGAGGAAGAGGAGCATGCTACCACTGCCTCCTTTCCTTTTAGTTGTGCGGGCGATCCAGAGTGACCAGGGTTGGCTTGCTTGCCTCTATCACCAGTTTCCGCATATGGATGAACTGGAGGAGTTGTCGAAGATGGCTCTGTAGAAGCATGGACCTTCCCCCCGCGACCGTTAGGGTTTCATCCCCGACCTCACCCACGCCCTCCACACCCCCGAGCCATCTTTTTCTATGTACCTATCTTCTTTTGCTTCCATTTATTTATCCTTAGTTTTACATTAATTTGTAAGGTTTTGACTTAATCTTATGATTTTTATGGCAATTTTGAGCTTCATTATCTATACATCAACGCATGAGTTGTTGATGATTTAAATGATCGATGACTTCACTAGCTTAGGCTCATCAACATACATCAATAGCACCCCCTAGATTGGCACCATTTAGCAACTCTGTTGATTCATAGTCTCGTGAACTGATGCCATAGACCAATGGAACCCCCACCCACTAATGACCAATGAAAGAAATGCAGACATGTCATTAGTCTACCTTTGCATCAGTTGACAACTGATGTCTATGTAGTTATAGGTTTTCTTTTGCATCAGTTGACAGCTGATACCAATATCAATGAGAATTTTAAGAATCAACTGATGAAACCACTACAGAAGACAATGATGGCCCTTATCCCTTTCCTATGATTAACAAATGATGGAACTTCAAAGAACACACTGATGGAAATCTTATGATGTCTTTCAATGAAGATCTTGCACACTTTCAACTAATGAAATTCCATTAGTCACCTACCAATTGTGATCTTGCATTCATGACCTAATATTAAAGATTGATGATGCCCTAAAACCATAAAATGGTGACTTTATTGGGTCTTCATCAACTCATGAACTTTGTGAACTAATGAGAATCTTCAACATCACACCTCTCATATTCCTTGCACATAGTCTCTTTGCATTCATGGAAGAGACAACTTCATTGTAGATGGTTGGGAGAGTCTGAAACCCTAAAATTTGTCAATAAATACAAGCCATGGTCTCCAAGGAAAGGGATCCAATATGGAGGCCACTAGGTTGTCAATTTCCATTTTGATCATTGATCTCTAACTTCCATCAACCATTTCCATCAGTTGATGACCACATCAACCAATGAACCACCTTCCATCATCATCAACCAGCTAAGCTTCTCTCATTGGGATAGATTCAGGTTGTCACTAGGAAGATTGATTATCATAGGTCGATCCCTGATGACCATCAAGGGGTAACTTGTTGTTTTTTATACCACCATTATTCCAAGCATGAAAATAGGAATCCATACACCATGGTTGTGCCTCCATCTTCTACTATGAAAATGTCTTTCTTCCTTCTTCCTCCTAGTAATCATGTTACTATTTCCTCGAGTAAGTAGTCCTCTTTCTAGGGTGTAGGAAGTAGGCATGCTACCCATTTTTTCTCTTTTGTACTACTATTATACCTATATGAAGATCATTTGCTATGGAACAAACATTTTATGCTTACAAATATTTTTTTGTTCAATTGTTTTGCATGTTTATCCGATCTTGGACATAGAAAACTCCAAACCTAAGATCTATGTTGTTGTTTGGTTCAGTTTAAACTCTTAGTGGAAATTTTGAGTATGTGTTTTAAAGAATTATTGGTAACTGATCTCTTAGTAATGTGGCGACAAGCTTAAAGTAATATATATCCAATTTTATTCCAGATACCAAATTGGGGGTTTATTCAGCCTCAACCTATGTATGTTAATGATATTTGTGATGTAGTAAGAGAGTGAACAATAGTAGCAGTGGTGAAATCTACCCACCCTGGTGTTTCCATCCATTGATGATTAAAACTTTAACATAGTCATTTTTTATTTGCAAACTTAGCTAATCAAACCATATCCAACTTTTTATTAAGTGCTAGTTCTTGTTAATTTACATTGATCAGACTATCTTTAAAATGTTGTCATTTTCATTTGATCCTAAAGTTATATTGTGGTAAGACTCATTCACTTATAGGTGATATTATCATATGTGGTATAGAAAAAAAAACTAGAATTTTATATCTTAGTGAATTTCATGTGCAATAATTTCTCAAATCAAGATTGTTCAACCTAGGGTGTGGTGTACTTCCCTTGGATCACACCTGACATTTTTATTTTTTAATGTCTATCCTTGTGCATAACATGTTGGGTCCCATTCACATCATTCATGGGTCCTGACTTGCCTAAATCGTTGTGATCTTCATATCATGTCATGCTTGATTTGTACATGTCATGGACAAAGTCATCAGAATTGGTCAGTTAATCGACCATTAGGTGTGACGTGTTGTTCATTAAACACAAAGTGTATCTCCTCAATAAAAAGAAATATTATTCATGATGAATATGCATATCATGTCATATTTCTAGTACAACATGCATGGTGATTGCAACTCTCATCTTCTTACTTCTAAACACGTACATGGCATGTTGGATGGCTTTGACATTGTGCACTAAGGATTTCTAACCTATATTTGTAATATCAAAAAGGATATTCTAATAAGATTAATTTAAAGAGTGTGTGCCATTGTAGACAAATTTATTACTTCCTTACAAGGTGAGTGGATTATAAAGTATGCAAGTATCGTAAAAGTGATACTTAGAAAAGAAGTCAACACCTAACATAGGTTCGTAGTTTTATATGTTAATATTAACATACAGATCAACAAATGTAAGCATGAAAGAATACATGATATAAGGATCAAGTGATGGAATCTTTAGGTAGAAGGGAGACTAATTTTTATAATAATACATCAAAGATGGTATTTAGAAATTGGGGTATGATGTTAACACCACTTTGGCATAATATGAGCTCATGTAGAACAAAAATTTCCGAAAAGGTTTTGGGGGAGTTGAAAGGGTGTGGGACTCCATAGAAGAGACTTGGTGGTGGAATGATGAAGTACAAAAGGATATTTAACTCAAAAGGGAGATATATAGGAGCTTGCCTAAATCTCAAGATGATGTAACTTTCATATACATAAGAAAGAAAATAAATAAGATAAAAAGTTGTGTGTAGAGGCAAGTTTTAGATACTTTGAAGAGATTCATTATAGGTTGGACATAAGAGAAGGACTAACTTTCATATATATATATATATATATATATATATATATATATATATATATATATATATATATATATATGTATGTATGTATGCATGTATATAATGTATTATACAAGATAAAGGAAAGGAATATACTTGATTCAAGTAAAATATATTAAAAATGAATATGGTTGAGTGTCGGTGAAGGATGATGTTATCAAGAACCAACGGAGAAACTACTTTCATAAGATTTTCAATTGAGATATAGTGAATAATGTAAGAGACTCCTATGGCATGAGCATAAGAGATATCATTTACACACAATGAGTTTCATTATTTGATGTCATGAATACTTTAAAAAAGATGAAATTGAGAAGGGCATGTGGACCAGGCATTGTTCCAATTAATGTATCGAAGAGTATGGGGGGTGAATGGGTTGTATGGTTGACAAATTGTTGTAATAAGATTATGAAGATCAAGAAGATGTCGAGTAAGTGGAGAAATATCAATGTAGTCCCTATCTAAAAAACAAGGGATATTTTCATAGCTTCACAAACTATAGAGGTATCATGATGATGAGTCATACTATGAAGCTTTGGTAGAGGACTATTAAACAAAGTCTAACATCTGTAATGCAGATATCATAGAACCAATTTGGTTTCATGGTTGGAAGATCAAAAGGATATGCTATGTTCTGATAGGGAGGCTTATGGATAAGTATATGGAAATCAAAAGAGATATCAATATGATTTTTATTTATTCTGAAAAGGTTTATGGTTGAGTATCCAAGGAAGTGTTGTGAATGGTTTTAGAGAAAAGGTGTTTGTGAATTCAATACATTGACTTTATCAAAGACAAGTATAATAGTCAACTACAAGTGTGAAGACTCTTACTGAAGTGCGTTTGGTACCTAATCACTTATTAGTCACATGATGAAAAATTACACAAAAAATGTTTAGTTATGTCTCTTTTTTGCATCTCACTATATTATGAGTCATGAATTTCACTTATTAATCACCTAGGTGGATATATTAATCATCTATCAACTCATAATTATAGCACAAGATATTAATATCTCTCAAATAACCCCAAAAAGAATCATAAATACACCTTCCTTGAACAAATAAGTAGACTATGGCATGCAAGAATCTTTGTCACTTTAATGTAGTATAAATTAGAGCTCTAGTTTCGCTACACTATACCTCTCTCAGAGTATGAACTTAGGGACCTAGAGTAATTAGGGTAACCGATTATCATAAATAATTAGAAAAGAGCAAATTCATGGTACTAAAAATTAATATTTATCACATGAGTCATAGATTCCATTTAGGCACCAAATACAATGAACTCTACCCCATATTGGTTTGCAATACACAAGAAAAGTTTGACAATATGAAATTGACATGTTTTATGAAGAAAATGATAGGAAAATGGCAAGACAAAAGATAATTACTTCATGGATGAGGAGGTTCGCTTCATGGTCGGAGAAATGGGGAGAAGTTATCTATAACATTACACAGTAGGCCATTGATCAGGCACATTTTGCATGAATGTGATCTCTAGAGGAGCTACTATCGATGTAGTATGTGATGTGCTTAGATAGTGTGCATCATGCACATTGAAGTTGTGCTTTTTGGTAGATTCTAGCATCGTTCATGTCATGCACGTGAAGGTTCACAATATACAAACAACTAAGAGAACTCATAGTAGGCTACTATATATGTGCATGTCATGGCACATGAGACTATATGATGTGATTCTTCATAGAAGGGATTTAACTTAGTTTTCTATAATTCCTTTGCTGATGGCAAGGGTGTAATTGGCACCATATAAATAGAATTTCATAATATCTTCTTAAAATACTCCAACTAGTACAAATGACAAAGAAAAAACTAATTAATGTAATTATATAACTATAAGATAAAAAGGTATCTAGTGATTAAAATTTTGATCATTGAATGCATAAACTTAGAGTATAAAAGGTATAATGAACTATGTTCTTCTATACTCTTGTATGCCTATGGACACAAAAATACAAGTGAGGACAAATGCCTTCACTTGCACAGGTAGTCTACAAAAATTCTCAAGGAGGCAATCATGGTGGAATTTATGAGCTAGATGGAAACCCATGTAGGATAAGTACAAAGGCGAGGCGGGCCAAAGACCTTACAAAGATTATAAGACATGACTATTGTAAGGACCCTGACCTTCGTTTAGGGTTTACCCTGCTTGCTATGCTTAACCTTGATGCTTTGGTGCTTGCTAATCACCTTTAGTGGTGATTAGGGTTTGGTCGTGCTTTGTTGAGAGTTGGAGGTGCTACTTGCAAATAACCCAAGTCTAGGGTTTGTGGGAAAGTTTGCCACCTTGTGAGGTGTTTCTCTCTCTCTTTGCTTCCTCTAGTGTAGAGAGGAAGGCTTGGGCTCATTGCTTGGAGTTCCTTTGGGCTTGGTTGAGCCTTGGTGGGCTTTGTCGAAGCTTGCTTTTGCTTGTTTGGGCCCTTGTGTCGGCCAGGAGTGTTTGTGTCGCCCAGGCTGTGTCGCCCAGGGTAGTGTGTCGCCCAGTGTGGGAGTGTGCCAGCCTGGAGGAGTTGTGGTGTGTCGCCCATGAAGCTTTGACCATTTTTGACCTCGTTTGGGTCACCACTAGTGGACACTTGGTGCTTGATGCTTGCATGTAGCAATGACCTTGGACATGTGTTTAGGGCTTGCTAGTGTGGTGGCGCGTGCACTAGGACAAGTGTCCCTAGGTGGGCGACACCTTGCTTGGACCTACCTTGTTTTCTCCTCCCTCCCCTTCTATATAGTCATTTCCTTTCCCTTGCTAAGAGTTCCTTTGGTTCATTAGTCTCTTCTCCACCTTGGTGTGCACGACACACCCTTCTCCTTTGCAAGTTGGTGGCCGATACCCCTTGGGGGTGCAAGCTTGGTGGCTGATATCTTTGGAGTCTCCTTCTTCCTTTCTTGGTGGTGCTTGGAGCTAGGAGCTTGAAGCTTGCTTAAGGCGGGTTACATAACTCCTAACCCTAACTACTCTATCTCCTTTTATGATCTTGTTTACATGTTGTTAGATTAGTATCTTGTTTAAGTATCCATGTTGGCCGATCCTTGTGGCTTAGGGTTTCTTGGTGAGCAATACTCCATTCTCTCCTTGGTCTAGAGGAGTGAGTTTGAGCTTCTAGTGGCATGGGAAATACCCCTCTTTCTCTTAGTCGATTGAGGTGAGTTTGTGTCCTAGTTTCTTGAGCAACACTCTCCTCTCACCATGGACTAGAAAGGTGAGCTTGGTGATAGTGGTGGCTCTTTCTAGAGTTTTTCCTTGTGGCCCGTTTGGTGATAGATGATGTGCAAGACCCCTTTTTCCTAGTCGATTGATGTGAGCCATTTTCTTGACCCTTTAGGGTTTTGGGTACCCGTGTGCTTGAGGTAGATGATGATCTTGTGAGTTGCACCTTGGTTGTTATGTGCTTGGGGAGGTGCTGCCCGACAGCCCTCTTGACCTAGACCTTTGGGTGATATGTGATGATGGTGGTGGACGATACCCTTGTCTCTGTGATGGGTGTCACACCACTCTACCCTGTGACGGCCATCAGGCCTCGGTTTAGTTGGTTGGACGATAGGTCCCTTAGTGGTAGTTTGAGTTATACACCTGATCTAGGTGATGCTGGTTGTCGTTGTACTCTTGAGATCGGCGTTGCTAGTAGCCCTGTGACGGGCGTCACGATAGCTCTTATGTGTCGGCCGATAGCCCTGCCTTGTGACGGGCGTTGCACATTACTGAGAGGCCCGACACAGCCGTTGCCCGATAGGCATAGGGTGCACAACAGACCCTGAACGTAGCATTTCCAGCCCGACACAACGTTATGAGCTTGGCCGATAGGTCCTAGTGTGACAGCCGTTATGTGAGGAGCGTCATGGTTGGGCAATAAGTGAGGGGATGATTCCCGATACATCTTATAGTGAGGGTTATGGTGCTTCTAGTGAGGGTTCTGCATATCATGGAAAGCCGATGTGTTGGATATATTCTTGATTAAAATGATGGTGACATTGTTGCATGCTTAAAGGTATTCCTTATGGTAAAGCTTGTTCATTTAACTTAACTTGGCTATATCCATGAATGTGATCATCTTATTTAATCTGTAATAAGTTGAGATAATGGTAAGCATGTTGAATGCCTTTCTTGATGATGAAACATGACCATAAGCTGATGCATGGTTGATAATGTAAATAATCACTTATGTCACCTTATATTGATAGCCTGATCTTTCTATTAAGCCTATGATTATTGTATATACTAACCATGCACGTGATGCATAGCCAATTAAAAAGGGCTATGAGGTCTATGTACAAGTTGAGTAACTCTGCTGTGATCGTTACTCTTAATATTAAGATAATCTGTATAATGTACATGACTAAAGTATTGGGGATTGCTATCCCATGATGATGATGATGAAAGCCTTGAAAGGCAGTGGCACTATGTGATAAGGGATTGAGATCCCATGGTATGTGATGATCCTTGAGACGGATCTGGATGATTGGAAAGAGGCCAAGTGATAACATGTACTGTTGGATCCTTGTGATGGATCAGGATGATATAATAAAGGCATAATGTTGACTTTTATGATGTTTATTTCCTGTTATAGTTTGCATGTTATAAAACTTGGTTGAATCTTGCAATCCATATAAAAGATACTAATTAATCATAGTGAAATATATCATGTAGTTGCCCTGGCCATAGAGCCATCATCGTCAGGAGCTGGTGATGGTGAAACGGGTTCTCCTACGGATCAACCCGGAGTGCATATTATTGAATATGCGAGGTTTCTCCTAGACTAAAATAGTGAGGATTCGAGTGCAGCCACGGTTGTAGACTCGGGATATGATTAAAGCATGGTGAACAGGTCCATGGCTCAGGATATGTGATATGGGAGCATGAATGCGTTCATAGCTTAGAGCACGGTGAACAGGCCCGTGGCTTAGATATACTAGCGATGTGACCTGTACCGAGGTGGGCTAGAGGAAGGGTAGCCTATGGAGCTAACCCTGTGGCTGAGGCCACTTCAGCATGAGACTGCAGTCCTACTTGTGTTGTACTCGTGCACTGACCACGAGGTGGGAGGTCGTGGAGTCCGGCTCTTCCATGTGACCTTGTATGGCACCGGCTCTGGGTTTCGCAGCCGTCGGTTGGATTTGAACAGTACGGTTCACTTCCTCAGGGCATAAGAATACGTAATCTAGCCGCATAGTATTTATTGCTTAAGGCAAAGCGCAGAACATTGATTGAGGCCTTTCTTGTGTAGTTAATCTTGCTATATCTTGCAGTTACTTATATGTTCCTCATGTTATGTGATAAGATCTTATGAACCTTATCTTGTCAATCATGTCCCATAAGAGATAAGTGGTGATATGTTTTATGAACCTCCTGGTAAGCATGATGGTATGAATAGCCTAGTTATATAGACTGTTATTATTCTACATTTTACTAGTTATTTATTGATGTTGCATTACCCTTCTGGTTTTTATAGTTTTTGGTGGGGAGTTATGTTTCTCGCTGGGGCAATGTTCAATTGTCTCACCCCGCTGGTTTTCATATGTTCGTGCTAGGCGTGGTGGTGGTCGCGGAGTTGCGGCCGAGCAGTGAGACGAGCAGTAGAAGGCAAGAGATGGATATGTTGCTGTTTTGGTGTTTTGTAGTAGAGTTTAGAGTCATCCTTGTACTCTCAGGTCCTTGGGAGCATTTTGACGTTGTTTCATGATGTATGGTTGCTGATCCTTTGTATATCATGTTGCTGGCCGGATGTGGGCCTTTATGTATATATGACAGGTGACTAACTCATGTGATGGTTAGACAGTTGTTCCTCTAAGATGTGGACATGTATCAGGTCTTGTATATGTTTATATAACATGTTTCTTCACAGGATGAGGAATCAGATGTAATAGTTTCTCAGTTTATCAGTTTCCGCAATCGGTTTTAATTAATCTGTGTTTTTGGTAATCTGTGGTTACGGTATTTTCTGCACATTTTCGCATAACACCTCGCTATCTGTGTGACAGTGGGATGTGTTGCCACAACTATAATATTTTACCTAAGTTCTAGAAGAACATTTTATAGAGATGAATAGAAAATATAGTGTTGAAACCTAAAGGACCTTGGATCCTTGAGATTACATAGCATTTTCGAATGTATCATATCTAAAGTGATGGGGGCTGACTTCACTATATCGAACTCCTACATGTATCATCTTTTCGTATATCATCTCAAAAGAGGTGGCATCTTGGCATATGATCATAAAACACTAGTACAAAAATGGACTTGACATAAAGCAAAGCCTCCTTCATAGGAAGAACCACAAATGACACATATCCCTCTTGATTATATCACAATGTTTGTGTAAGCAACATGATGAGGAACAGACACAAGCACCCTTGGATATCTTAATGTGTCTTATGAAACTTTGATGATATGAAGAAACCCCACAAACAATGTAGTTTCACTAATTCCAAGTTGTCTGCAACAAGTTACTTCACCTTGAGAAGCTAAAATGATAGGTGCATCAGAGACTCCCGTGTGTACTAGCTTGACCATAATCATGAAGTTGTAGTTGTAGAAATTATGCATCTCCTATAGTGTTATTGTCAAATACAAGGGTCCAAAGTAGAATCTGCTCACCTATGGAACCTAGAATTTGATGATCATGCTCGGAAACTCTATGTTGATCGGTGTGTAGGGAAAAGTCAAACAGCCCCAACACATGGAGACCCACCAAATGACCTCTTTATTGATCTCAACAATTCTACTCACAATGAAGCTTGCACACCCCCACCTAACACCCCTTTCAAGATGAAAAGGATAAAGGTATCAACCTTCACCACAAACTAAGCATTGGGCTTGACATTTGTTAAGAGACTATAAGTTGGAGCAGACACCAAGTGGGTGGCAAAGTAGTGTAATATTGAATAAATTGTAGAGTAAATAGTATGTAGGGCCCTAAGTAGAAAAACTATGGTCTTACATACCATAATGTGTTGCAATATGGTTCCAAGAGCATTTCACTACACATAGGATGACATGTATCTATTTTTTTCCTTTTAGAAATTACTGTTATTAT
Organism: Alisma plantago-aquatica; assembly: GCA_963693085.1. Classification (NCBI taxonomy): domain Eukaryota; kingdom Viridiplantae; phylum Streptophyta; class Magnoliopsida; order Alismatales; family Alismataceae; genus Alisma; species Alisma plantago-aquatica. The sequence goes on along the minus strand of OY856411.1, from coordinate 539,026,981 downwards.
CTTGTGTGCCTCTAACATGCACCTACTTAAGTAAATTTTAGTACTAATCCACTTTCTAAACTTAAAAACTTTGTTTATATGTAGTAAACAAGTAGGTGGGATTTCAAAATGTGGCCCTCATAGTTGTAGGGTGGGAACATTTGAGAGACACTCCCTCTAGAAGATGTGATAGTTCTCATCACTAAAACCCTAACTTTGATCGTCCACAAATGATCTTGAATCATCACCAAAATTGAGAGGATTGTTTTAAAGTATCGACCATGATCATGTTCATGGAACTCAAATCATAATATCGATCCATATTATATTTCCAATATTGTCAAAAAAATGGATGACCTTAAATAACGTAATAATCATTTTGTGGCATCACATGGGACCCAGTTCCCACCACAAATATTGAAACAATATTAAATTTTTTAGGCGCCTATGTATGTGTGTCATCTAGCTACCACCACAATGTACTCCTTAGGTAAACAACCAAGGAATATTCTCATACTCTATAGTCGACCAAATTTAGATAAATAATACATTATATACAATGTCAATTTAATTTTCAAATGATGTTTAAATTCAATAATGGACTTATGTATATTGCCCACATATTACCAATGCTGGAAATTCCTCCATATGAATCCATTACTTTCACAACCAATGGTAGACCCGTCGATGTCACACATAATGGTGTACCTTCACTTTCCCATCAAGACTCCACAACAGTTGAAGGCCATGTATGCATCAGAGCTCCAAACATTTTTTATCTATCGAGAAGAATACATTTCGATCGCATGCCTTTCCTTCATAAGTTGATGAAAAACACAACACCTATAATTGAAATACCTACCAATTTCATTCTAAAACTCCACTAATCGATGTTTAAATGGAGAAAAATAAGATCTAAACAATTCCAACTTTCATATGTTTTTATGTCTTAACACCTAAGAGATGGCATATATGTTAGTTTTACAATTTGAATATTGGAATATGGATAATTTATAAAATTATAGTTTTCATTCTAGTCAAATTTTCCAAAAATGTGATGGATGACATGCACAAAATTATATATTAACCTCTCTGACATAATAGTGAAGGTGATTCGAGGGTTACTTAGACAATTCTCAAAATAAGTATGATCAATTTACTACTTAACAATTCACAAATTAGATACAATCAATTTACTATCTAAACCATGTAGGATATTTGACCCCATATCTCAAGACATATTTTTGTGTCTATTCCCAAGTGGCTCAAATGAATTCATAATATCATCAATGTCATAGTGGAATCATCAAAAATACAAATCTAGAAACCAAAAAAAAGATTTTGCAACTTTGACCAATGAGATAGAAAATTTCAAAATGCATCGATCTAAGGCAATCAATATGCAAAAAACAAAGAAGAAAAATAAATTTATCAAAGAAAAACATATCAACACATCCATCTATCACAACTACAACACATGCAATTAAAATAAAATGCCAGCTAGCTAATTCAGAAAACCCTTCTCAAAGAAGGATGAAACATTTTTCACCAATTCTATTTTCCTCCTACCATCAGAAGAACTAAATTGATTGCAGGAAGAAAGAACCATAGTTAGCTCTGTCATCATGGCATCATAGCAAGGAGAATCACCATCATTATTATCCTCATCGTCACAGGGTCTCTAGGTCAGTGAAATCTATAGTAGCTTTATACCTCATGCAATACCAAAGAACACAATCTATTCAACACTAAAAGAATCCCTAACATAAGTAGAATGATGAACCATCTAGTCCATCACTTCATGGTACATGAAGAAAATCATGACCATAGTGTCAAAAAATGGCAATAAAATGTATAAATTTCTCGGAGGTACATTGTTGTATCCACATTGTATGGGCCAAATCATGTGGTTGGTTGTGAGTACTTGTCCTCTATTGAGGCATAACCATGTCATGTGTAGATGATCTTGTTTGACTCTTTCTTGATGCATATGAATACTAATCATGGTAAGAACATGAGGGTAATTATATAGGTACATCATAGTTGGAGGTGGAACCTTTCTAGGTGAAGGCACCTCATGACTCATGCCATGACCCTCTGGATGAACTACATGCATGACACCTTACCCCTTGAACTTCTCAAGAGTCCTCTACATACACAAAATAATTAGAATAACTACTATTCTACTAACAAAACACAAACCATATTGACATACAAAATGTAGTAGTAGTGTGGTCAGTGTTAGTTACCTCTTCTAAAGGGATCATGCCACATATAGTATGACACCCCATGCCAGAACAACTTGGTCGGTCCCCGCCCACTTCAGATCTAATGTTAAATCCATTGGTGGGCTAAAAGATACTTGCCAGTACCAAATATAGAGGCTATCCTCTCCCCATGGAAGATGAAGAAAACCAATGTCAATCTAGGGTACTAGCATACAATGTGTACTGATAGTATGTATCCTTCTCTCCCTAAATAAATCAACAGAATGGATGACACTATACCTACGTATACTATATACAATTCAAACAAAATGAGTGACAAATCAATTTCCTTACCATTCATGTGTTTTCCTAGTTAAAAAAGAGCATCAAAAGAAGGTAGTAGTCAAAATAATTTCCTCACATATGCACCTGACACAAACCTTACAAATGGGAAAAAATCAAGTCAGAGAGTTTTCCCCACCTTACATATAAGGCATGTTGTAGGGAGAGGCTCATACGCCTAGTACTACACTCATATGATATAATTGTGTACCATGGAAAACCAAAAGGATTTTATACGATGAGAATGGATATACATGAAGTACTAAAGTGAAGCTAATAATTGAGTTAATGTAGTGATTTTGGACCCCTAACACGTCATCGACCATATGCAGTAAAAGGCATTCTGAAGAAATCTAGAGGTAGAAACACCCCAATAGTATGTGGCAATGTTCTTTCAAACCATGAGGTAAAGAAGCTAACAAAGTTAGTCATATCTTCCCAAGAGGTGACAAACACAAAACTCAAAGAGAGCATGCAGTGAACTACTAACACACACAGTTGAGAGAACACCATGTCCCTCCATAAGTGTCTTTGGTGTTCTCTGTGAAGAAAAATTGCTTCCCCCACTTGATATATAGATTTGAGTGGCATATCCCACACGTGTGATCTTGTGTAAACGTGCATTATGCATAGTTCAATGAATTCTAACTATTAGATGAAATTGGTAATTCTTCCCACCTCATGATTTGAGTAGAAGACATGTGCACTTCCTTTATATTAACACCCCATTTTAAATAACGATCATTCCAATATTCAAATGAGAATGGAAAAAGTATCATTTGCTAGCATACACTCATTTGTAACAACTATGATAGTGGGCCCACTACATAAATGACACTCCATTAAAGAGTCATAAGTGGTGGAAGCACACTTGCACTAAACCAGAATGCTTCTACATAGTGGGTGTCTCTGAAAAGCATCACCGGCACACAAAATCCTAACATAAAAAATTGGTTTGGACTCCGTTCCAAGATGTGCTTCCTTATGAATCACAAATGTGGTTCCTAGAAATCCATTGCTTCACCATGCAAGCCCTCAATTGAGACACCAAAACTAAAATAATTTATTCAGTATTTAGATACATGCCTAGTCACTTTATCTAGCCAATTTGGCACTCAATTCAATCAAGTACAAAGCCTTTCACTGCTCAGCACCAGTATTAAGATTTATTATAATGTGCATCATTTCAAGTCTTACCAAGGTAATCAAATTTTGATACCTTTGTAAGGAAAGAAAACAATATCCATTACAAATGTTTGAACTCCATCCATGAATCTAATTAACATCCATATAGACAACATTAATTGTCATTAAATGACACATTCACCAGTCCCTCCTCAAACCTCATCTTCAAAGGGGCAAACTGTTGACATCATATTTTTGATCGACCCAAAATTGAGTTTTAGATGTATATTGTATCATATTTCAAGTAATTTGGTCCTCTTCTTAATATAATAATCATCAACCAAATTATAACAAATCTAATCATGATATATGAACATGCTCAAATAACAGCACATTCAGTTCTAAAATATGGGTGTAACCTTGGTTTCCAAGATCTAGTATGAATGCATTCAGAATGTCATTGTGTTAAGTAAGAACACTAAGAATGTTTTGAGTTTGAGAGATGCATTATGAGGGAATGGTCATGATATTGACATTTTTCACATTGCTCGATAAATTCAACATACCAAGAGACTTATGGTTGAACATAAGATCAAGTACTAGATCTAGTTCTAAATCACAATAGTTTACCATCATTGTATGAGTATTCCAAGTAATATACTCTCTTATATGATTAGGTCCATTCTCACAAACTCAAGTAGTGATTCATATAATGGAAATATTTTCTTCTTAGTGAATATGTAACTATGGATACTCTATCATTAAAGACCTTGCTCAAATGTCACCATCAGAGATGAAATGAACTTCACATATATTCCCAAAAAAATCCACCAAACAAACCCTAAATATTCAAACAACCTACCTCAATCATACCTAAAAGAAATAGATCTCAAGTGGGAACCTCTCTGAATAGTACTCACCTTGCACTCATCCATAAAAACTATTAAATTAACCCTATTTTGAATTTATGAGACTGTGGTCAATGTGGGAATCCTTCCATGGCATGTCCACACTACAATTCCTATTTTTTTCAGAAAACCTTTGTTGAGAGAGTGTCTGAAACTCTTTAGAAAATCTTCTTTGATGAACTAAAGGTCAACACCAAGCCTTGATGTCATTCGGATGTATCCTAGGCACCTACATTTTCATTTACGGACATACATTAGACCATGTATGGTCTATATAGATTGTATTTGTATTTACGTCCCGCATTGGACCAAAAATGTTGCTAGATAAAAATACAATCCATCTTAGGGATTGTATACAGTCTAGTCAAATGTAAACACAACTGAAAAACAACAATGTAACTTTAGTACTTTGGTTATGGGTCTATTTTATAAATAGACCCCCAACTTGTTTGAAGGATGAAAAATAATGACAAGACATCAAGACATCACCCTTTAAAGACCTAAAGCCACAGACACACCTAGGGCTTCCCATAAGATTTCACACCTCCAAGAGTTCTTCTCCAAGCAAATGTCTTTTTCCATGGTTGGCTTTTGGGTGTAAAATGGGATTGGTTTCTTCTTCTCTCTTCTATAATCATTGTGTGTGTAATATTTGCATCAATAGTATCATCTCTGTCAGTGGATGTAAGCTCCCGCATTGGTAATTTGTTGAACCACTATAAATCTTGTCTTTGTGGTTGCTTGCTTACTCTAATGTTGATCCTCATCTATTTGATTGCCCAAACTCATGCTTTTGCATCTTTGCAACAAGCTCATTGGGCCTTGTTGTTCAGGTCTTTCATCGCCACCATATCCAAACAAGTAGTATTAAAGAAGTTTCTACCATTGGATCTCTACCATGATGTTGAAGTACAACATCAAGAAGTCTTATATCTTGAAAATATTCTCTTTCTAGAAATTCAAGTGTGAATCTTGTCTATTGTGAGGAGTCCACAAAGATCTTCTCAAAAAGGAGAAGAAATCTTTATCCATGATGGATGATCGATGGGAGTACATTGACTAAAAGTCTCATACATGCATCTTTCTCTTCCTAGAGGATGAAGTCCTCCATGAGGTCATCTGTCAGAAGACTGCTAAAGAAGTTTGTACAAACTTGAATCACTTTATAGGAAGAAGTCCATCACCAATGAGCCTGTGCTAAAGAAGTGTCTTTTCATGCATCACATGGAAGAAGGCAGTTCCTTGATGGCTCTTTTCAATCGGTTCAATAAAGTCTTCCACGACCTTGGGAAGATTGATGTGAAGATAGAGGACAAGGATCAATCAATTTTTTCCCTCGGTACCCTTCCACCATCCTATAAGAATCTCTAGGGTATGTTGATACTTTGGGAATAAAAGACTACATCACTACATGGAATCAAAATGGCCTTTGACTTCCCAAGAGAAATTAGATAAGGGTCTTACTTCATCCAAAGTAACAGGTGAAGCATCGGTCGAAAGAGGAAGGGAGCATCCATGTGACAAAGACCATGAAAGTTCAAAGAAAATGAATAACAAGTCAAATCACATCAATCAAAGTGATGTAACTGCTATAAGAAGACATGTCATATGTAGGAGTATACTTCAAATTGTAAAGCAAACAAAATCATAAGAAATCTAATGATATTGCAACTCATGAAAAGGTGGCTTGTGGAGGTTTAAAATCGACATATAGGTTCTTACTTCATCGCTTTCCTATGATTGCAAGAAAGATTGGTTCTTGAATATGAAGGTGTGTACCACAAGACCAGTTGTAAACATTATCTTCATTCCTATGAGTCATCGTCCTTGTAAGACTATTGAGTTTCAAGTTCTCCAGGGAGAATGGAGGTATGGATATTCATAAAGCTGATGGATTTGCATGAAGGTGGTGAGAAATTCACACAAATTGTACATCTTTCTAGGTTCCAGAATCTCAAGCTATACGGCTGTTACAACTTCATCTAAAGATGACATAAGGTTCTAGCATATGTGTTTAGGATGCATCCCTGGGAAAGAGATGATGCATCTGGAAAGAGAGGCTTTTTGTGTGGAGAAATTAGGGGAATCTTTAGAATTTTGTGAACATTTTGTTATAGGGAAAACCAAACACAATGACGTGGACATGGAAATTCTTTCTTCCAAGGATGCTCTAGATTATGCTCACTCTAATCTATGGGGATCTTCCCATGTTCCTTACAAAGGTGGTGTTAAATACATGATTACCTTCATTGATGATCACACAACAAAGGTATTAGTTTATTTTCTCAAGAGGGAGGAAGCATTCTCTATTTTCAAGCATTGGTATAATCTTGTTGAGAATCAAATTGAAAAGAGCGTAAAGAATTTCCATGATGATAACATTTTGGAATTTTATTATGGATAATTCAATAATATATGTGACACTCATGAGACTGAAAGACATCATTCAGTGTGTACCACATCCCAATAGAATGGTGTAACATAAATAATGCATAGAATATGTTAGAAAAGTCCCAGTGCATGATTCTCAATGCGAGCTTAGATATATCTCAATGGATTGAAATTATATCAACTTCATATTATTTGGTGAAGCGTTCTCCATAATCTTCTATTAATTTTAAGACTCTTGAAGAAGTTTGGTCGAGTTAAAATGTTGATTATTTGAATCATTAATACTAGGAATTTGGAATTGGGGGGCTATAAAATTTATATTCTTGGGTTATACTTCTGGGGTGAAAGAGTACCATGTTTGGTACAAGGATTGTTCTTTACCATGTTTCTTGTTATAGTGAAAGAGAATCTACGAGGGTGTCTACTATGAAAGACATGAATAGCTCTCCTACATGTTCTCATATAATGTCTTACAATAGGTGGAAACCATATAAGATGATGTTCTTATGAATCCTACTTGGATACCATCGTACAAGGATGGTACCTGGAAGGGTAGGGTGATCCTTCCATTCAATTCTTTGCCAAAATGAAAAACCTTTGAAAATGCCTCAAGTGGAGGAATTTTGAAGTGTTTGCAGGATTTAATAGAGGAGAAAAGACCTAGAGGACATGGTATTCATCTTTTAAAAGTCTTTAACTCACATCATTCTATGATCATTTAAAGACCCCATTAGAGAGGCAGAGGAAATTCTAGAACAAAATGGACTGAGAGCAGCATTTCTAGAGGGACAAATCACACGCTAATTGGCTTAATGATGGTAAATGTAACACCAGGGATTAACATGTTGTTTTAAAAAGTAGGAGAAAAAGGAAGGCAATTATAAGACTTTAACTAGAATATGGTGCTCTTATTACTAATGGTAAGAAGATGGTTAGTGTTGTTGCTACTTACTAAGAAGGGATCTTCTCGGCTACTCCCCACCTCTTGAGTCATTGGTAATGCGCTCATATCCTTGATTCCTATTGGTGTTACACCTAAACACAACCTGATCCTGGCTTCCATGCCTTCAGAATAGGAGGTTCTAGATATTATTACAAAGATGAAAAATGGACGGCCTTAGGTATATATGGGTTCTCTTTGGATTTCTACTCGATAGCCTAGAACATTATCGGTACAAACTTTCTTGAGTTGGAAAAATTTTCTTCCAAAGGGGAAGATGTCATGGAATCTTGTTTAGCTCCAAGATTGTCTTAATTCCCAAAATTGATTATGCTATGAAGTTAGGTCAAGATTTCATTTGAAAACTATTGGAACATTTATGTAAGGATCCTAGAATGCCTCCTCAACAACCACCTCACTAACTTCCTCCCACACCTTATCTTCCCCGAGCAAGGGGCATTTGTTTGGGGTAGAGACATATCACATAATATCATATTGTCTAGGGAGACAATGCATGACATCAAAAAATTAAAGGGCGATATCAATATGGTTACCAAGTTTGACACAACCAAGACTTATGATCTTGTGGATTGGGATTTTTTGAGGTGGGTCCTACGTAAGTTTAGCTACCTCCTAAAGGTGATTGACATCCTGATAAGCTTCTCTAAAGGCATCTAGCTTCCGATTTCAATGAATGACATTTCTTTTGGGTTCTTACGGATGCATAGAGGATTATAACATGAGAAACCCCTCTCTTCTTCCATGTTTACCCTCTTTGAGGAGGTTCTCAATAGATCAGTTAAAGTAGTTGTACAACAAGGTATTTTGGGAAGAAATCACACTAGGGGTAGAGGTACACCCCGTCCTTGCTATTATATATTGATGACCTGATCATTTTCTCCACATGTGTGCCTTCATCCCTATAGTGTGTGATGACATCCTCACAATTTATTATTTATCTTCTGAGCAACGAGTGAATAAAGAAAAGTTAGGCTTCATCTATTGTGAGGCAGACCAACATGAGATTCTAAGGGTTGCTTCTACCTTGGGCATCCTACTGATGGGGGATTAATTACTCTACCTTGGGGTCCCTATCACTAAAGTTAGACCTCAAGTACATCATTTTGAGAGATTGTTGCAAAAAATAAAATCCAAGGTAGTCTCCTAGAAAGGTCACCAACTTTCTTTCGTTGGGCATAAGAAGCTTATCACACACTCACTCAAATCAATCATTGTGTACACCATGACTACCATGAACATTCTGATGGAGGTTTGTAATAGAATCAACCACATGTTGTCATCCTTTCTATGGCACTCTAGGGATAACAATGCAAGGCGTACCTATGTTTCTTGGGATAGGGTTACCCCACATAGCTCAGGGGGACCTTGGCATCACCCCCTTCGCCTCATGGATGAGGTGTTCCGGATGAAGGCTTGTTGGGAGATCCTCCAAGGCTGATTTCTATGGTCTTGATATTTCTCTTGCAAGTACTCTTGCCCATACTAACAACAAGTGGGATGACAACCTAATACTCTCAAACTTTGTTCTTTTGCATCACCATTTTGGTGCAGCTTTGGAGATGCTTTTCAAAGGTTTTCCCTTGGTGTACCCAGACTTGGGTAAAGAGATGATGGAATTTTGGATGTCTAATTGGTGTGCACATGTCCTACTTTCCTCTGCACTTAATGGAAATGACACTACTTTTTACTTAAAGCCAAAAGACTTCTAGAATGAGAATAGTACTTGGGATGCACTAGATTTAGAGCATACCCTTATAGAAGAAGGTGTAGGGTAGGTTTTGGGGTTAGGATTTGCTATTTTGGAGCATGATGATTTTCAATAATGGTCACTGATGATGGATGGTGATTTCACCACCAAATTATTAAAGCAGGTTCCCTACAATGAGCTAAAGCATCATTTTCTTAGGAAAGGGATCTGATTCAATGACACTCTCCTGAGAGCCAACATGATAATTTGGAAGATCTCAATGCTTTCCCTACCCACCAATGGCAATCTCCAACACTATAAGATCATGATCGCATGATTGTGTGTCTGATGTAAGGAGACCAATAAACATCTAATTGAGTGAGGTTTTCCATGGTGATTTGGTGCAAGATGTTTTATCTGCTTCAACCAAAGCTTATTAAATCTATCTCCCTACAAGATATCTTCACAGAGTGTTGGGTAATAGAATTTTCGTGTAGTGTGAATAGCTGGTTATTTTCCTACCCCCCCCCCCTCCATGATTGGTTGGTCTATCTGGAGACACCAATGTAGGGCCATGTTTGAGGGTTCATCTGTTAACATAGACATGTTGTGAAGAGAGACCATTTGACTAACAAATACGGCGATCTTTAAGAACTGGGTGGACCTAGATCTGAACCACATACTAGAGGTGGAGGGGTTCACAACCCCAAAGTTTTGAATCAGATGTGTCTCTTTAATCAAATATTTCCCTTATGGTGTATCAAATTGAAGTTGAACATAGCCATCTTGGAAAAGATAGATGTTGTCCATGGTAAGAAGAGATGGACTGCAGGCATTGTGAGGGACAAGAGAGGTCATATTATACTTGCCTACAAATATACAATGATGGAAACCCCAGGAGGAAGCTTGTATGCACTCTTTGGAGATTACCTTACAAAAAATGGATGATCAAAACATTAAGGACATAGTTCTTGAGACTAACTCAGACTGATCTATTACATTGTTTGGGAGGGAAGATAAAGGGTCTTAGCGGACAAACCATTTCACTAGGGATATTATGGAGAAGGTGTATGAGTTCTCTATCATTGGCTACCTAATGTCTTCAATTACCAATATGTTATTGGTAACCGGGGGAGTGTTCATAATACTTCTTTTTTATGAGGGAGCCTCTTTTTTCCTCATAAGGATTAGAGGACTTCTCATTTTGGATAGAAAAGGATTACGTTACATATACACATAGTGGGTAGATACTTAGATAGGTAATCAGATAGTTTATTTCTATTTTGGGTTATGTCTTAGAGGTTGGCTGTGGAAAGGGTTGGAGGTGGGGTTTTTCTATTGCTTAGGCTGCTATGGTCAGGAAGATGTTTGATCCACATTTATGAGTTTTGTTGTTTCTAGCTTGATGTTTTCTCCTACATGAGGAGGGTAAGATGAACTGAAGAATCTCCTAGATTGTTTATATATATATATATATATATATATATATATGGCGTTCATTCAATCATGCGTGGGTATCTACCCGCTCCATTTTTTTGGGGTTTCTTACTTTTGACATGTAGAGGGTTACTTTACCTTACAAACGGTTACTTTTCATGCGTAGATAGTTAGATTTGTACCAGCTATGACAAATATACAATTACATATTTATTCTAGAATTTTTGCTATGTAAAATACACGGATTTACTTTTTGAGTCAAATGGTTACTTTTTAGTCAATGTAGTTGTTTTATGTCGAGTGAGTTACTTTTTTGACCGAATAATTACTTTTTTGGATGCACGGGTAGAGAATTGCAGGCTACCCACCAGAGTAATAAAAATAAGTTCATATATATATGTATATATATACATATATATACATATATATATATATATGTATATATATACACACACGCACACATATATATGATTCATTCGTTGCCCGTACAAGTATTTAGATTTTTTTACCCAGCTTGGATTAGAGGTGGCAGTAATTGTAAATGGTTCATGGAGGCCTCTCCATGCTTCTTCCACTTTCCGCTTCTACAACCGAGGAGGTGTGGATGGAGCTGCTGCATGGGGGTCTCATGAACGTTTGCTACGATTGAGTGGTGGTGGTGTCATAATTTATTTATTTATCAAAGCACTGTAGAATAGGTTGGTGTTTGATGTGATTATGGAGAGCGACTCCAATGATGAAAACCTCAACAATTCGGAGCTTTCTTATGGTATCCTTCCCTTCGAAATGAGATTACTCAAAAACAAAATGCTAATCGATCACTAATTAATCATATTACTAAAAAGGTTCATAATCAAAAACCAACTAAATTTTTTCATTCATGCTCAAGAACATTTGCACAAAGGTCACACATCTTGCATAAATGTACAACCATATAAGGTACGTTTACATCAATTTTGTGGTCTCAGCCAACCTATTTACAAAAGATATTGTCCACATATTTACAACATGTGCATAACAAAAGTACACTATCAAAATCTCGTGTCGATATACAACATCTACAAAACTTCCTCACTTGGACCTGAGAGTACAGGGACGACACTAGGACTCTGTAAACAACCCACCAACCTTCTTCCTCTAACTATCTCCAAATTGGTTATGCTCATTACTGAGGGTCTGATAAGTTGTTGACGATCACCTAAAAATATGTAGTGACCCTGGACGTGAGACCCATGTCGCAACGAGAGATGTGACTTCTAAGAACATCACTTGCTTACCACAAATATGAAATTTATAAGGAAGTTAAAGCAGATAGTATTACAGAGTTGAAAGAATATATAACTTACACATAAGAAGATGCATACCTAGAGTCATAAGTATACTTGATATCTCTTACCTCTTTATAAATCATCTATTAAATTTAAAAAAAAGCAAGGATTATCATCCAATGTGGATCTCCAAGTAACCCTAATAGATATTCTACACGACTGGATTACATATTTTATTAATCCATAGGTAGTTTGAGGCGTACCATTCAAACTACTAACTAAGCATTGTGAAGTCACAATAAGCCCCATACAAGATCTAGGATGACCATAATCCTAAGAGCTCTTCCCCTTAGTCATTATGAATTACTCGTAGTGGCATAACCACCCAACTACAAAATAGCCTAGTCTACCCTCAATACATAGGTTGAGACAATAGAAACCAAGGTATATAACCATCAAATCCAAGTTACAACTACATTTGCTCTCAATGCAAATCAACTCCGAGACACGACCTCACCCACTCTTCAAAAAAACCTTAGGATCAAGATGTTAGAGATATACCCTCCAAGCACAGGAATATACTCAACAATATATGACTCCCAGCTCCCTTTGGATTACTCCTTTCACTACCAACAAGTTCTGAAACTAAGATAGTTCTAGAGTCACAAGGCACTAAATGATAAGGGTTACACTTGATTAATTATGTTGCTTAATTATTTTTACTGCATCACTCAAGTTACATACAACATCCTACAGTATGGTTACAAAATAAATTGTGGAAAACAATTTCTAAAGATATAAAACAAATGAAACTTGACCCATATCAAAACATCGTCAAATATTCAATTACTCTTGGCCCTGTAGAGGCCTATGCATTAAACTAGGGCACATAACAACCCAAAATGTCATTTAGTCAAAATAGTAATAACTTTTCTAGAAACATCATAATCAACCAAAATCTTAAAAAGAGTTTCACAATTCATAGACAAGACATCACCCAAAATTTCAGCATAAATTTCCCTCAAACATTAAGAGTTATGGCATTTCCAAGAACTAGGCATTTTTGTGACCAGAACCTAGAATGAATGAGCAACTTTCAGCTTTATGATTTTATCTAAATATCATTTCACCACAAAAATAGTAAATCAAAGCATCAAAACCACCATCATTTAGCCACCATACAATAAGGTTTAAAGTGTGGGTCGGACTTATGTACATTGGGTACTAAAATAACACATATATAACAATTTTAGAAGTCATCACAAGTATTTACATATTTTAGACTTTTCTTATTCAAGGAAAAACTCATTTACAGAAGAAGAAACGTTCATATGGTCTAAGGAAGGCTTAACAACTTGTATCATTATCATTCTCATATCAAATAATGCACAAAAGGCCATATTTTCTCATATTATGGGTTTTCTAGAACAATATTTACATAAAATAGGTTATGAGTATGTCATAAATGTATTAGAGGCTATATCACTCACCTTAAGGTGGATAAGAACATACAAATAGAAAGGTATCATGAAGAAGAGAGAAAAAAACCTGAGCTTTGCACTCCAAAGGCTCCAAGATAGCTCTTATCTCTGAGAATGGAGTAGATCAAGAGCAAAAGAGATAAGAAAAGAGGGTTTTTGATCCATTTGCATGAGTTACAGAAGAAGAAAAAAAACCATAGATCTTGACCATGGTCAAGGAGAGAAGATGGAAAACAACAAGAAACAAGGTTAGGAGGGAATATCTTATGTGTCTGAAGTAATAAACTAGGTAAGAAGGCTTTGATCCATGCTAGAATAGCTCAACCCAAGTCCTACAGCCACATGCAACCATGATTTAGCAAGGCTTCATCCTCAAAAATCTCCTCCTTCACCAACTGATGGTTTCAAATGAGCTCCAGCAGCAAGAATGGGTTTGGAGTAGAAAGTTTCATTTGAGGAAAGAAGGGAGGGGTATATATACCTAGGATGAGAGAGAAAGGAAGTCAAAGGTTCAAAAGTAATTTACCATCAGTTAAAGGTCAAGTTTTCCTTCCACTTGTACAACTATAACCTCCATTGGTTTGCATACTTCAAGTAAAACCATTTATTTGCAAATGAGTGCAACCATGTAGTTGCATCCCCCAAGGAAAATCAATGGTTGTAGAGAGTGCATAATAACCATCGAGTGTTGAGAGTGTAGAACAACTATCGTGTGTTGAGAGTGCAGAACAACCATTGTGTGTTGAGTGTATAGAACAACCATTGAGTGTTGAGAGTGCAAAACAACCTTGAGTGTTGAGAGTGCAGAACAACCATCGAGTGTTGAGCCCAACAAGCATTGTAATGTGCAAAAACCTTCACTTCCATAGAAAACAAACATCAAGGGTTGATACATGTATGCAACAAGGTTTCAAAACATTAAAATAAGATAAAATCTATCAGATAATGAAGGATACCATGAAACAAATGATATATGTGTTAAAATTGCAATTATATCCCTAGAAAAGGAAATTTTGCATAGAGGTCCATGCAAGTACATAAATTTGCAAAACTCAAATTTGAAACATAGATTAAACAATTGATATTAAAACACAATCTAAGGTTTAATTAAGATACTAAGAACCCAATTAAATCAAACAAGTATGTTTAAGCATTAAACTCTAGGTAATGGGTCGTATAACCATAAACCCCTAACATCGATTTTGATCTGAAATCCTATGCAAACAAGGATGGGTACTTCTATGTATCTCATCCTCTAACTCCCATGTGGATCCCTCCACACCATGGTGATGCCATAAAACCTTCACTAAGGCTATGCCCTTCTTAAGCTTCTGCATACATCTAACTAAGATCAAAACTAAACCTTTAACTTAGGAAACATCCTCATTAAATTCTACTTCCACTGGTTTTATTGTCTGCTCTATATCAGGGTGACACTTCCTCAAGATTGGAAGGTGAAAAGGTTTTGCAACATGTGCAAATCTGGTGGTAACTCCATGTTGTAAACCACATTTCCAACTCATTCCATTATAGGTTAAGGTCCCATAAACCTAGGAGACAACTTACCCTTCTTACCAAACCTCAGCACACCCTTCCAAGGGGTACCTTGAGATGCACATGATCTCCAACTTGGAACTCTATCGGTCTATGGCGGTTATCAACATGTGACTTCTTTCTATCTTGATCCACCTTTAACTATTGTTGATCTCTTTGATTTTCTCTACAGTCTGCTAAACTAACTCAGGACCCAAAAGTTGATACTCACCTACTTCATAACAACAAAGAGGTGACCTCCATTATCTACCATATAATGCCTCATAAGATTACATGTCTATGCTCCTTTGATAATTTTTGTTGTAGGCAAACACAATTAGACTCAGGTGGATATTCCAGCTACCAACAAACTAAAGTACACACACACTCAAAACATCCTCTAATGTTTTAATGGTCTTTTCTAACTGACCATCTATTTGTAGGTGAAAGGCTACATTGAACCTCAACTGTATCCCCAAAGTTGTATTTGGATGCTCCCGAAACATGCTTATAAAATGAGGACCTCTGTCATAAACTATGGTAAATGGTATGCCATTTAAGCAAACTATCTCATCAACATAGACCTGAGCCAACTTGTCTGTTGTATAGGTTGTCTAGACTCAAAGAAGTGAATTGACTTTGTCAACTGGTCAACAATTACCCAAATTGAATCATGAACTTTGACCATCCTTGGAAGGCCAACCAAAATGTCCATGGTTATGTGATCCCATTTCCACTATAGAATTGGAAAAGGCTATAACGTCTGTGCAGGATTCTGATGCTCTACCTTGGCCTATTGACAAACTGGACACTTGGCCACAAAATCTGCCACATCATGCTTCAGACCTAGCCACCAATACTAATCCTTCAAATTATGATACATCTTTGTACTTCCAGGATGCATCTCACACATTGAGGAATGAACCTCCTCAAGTATCATCTCCCTTAGACCGCCAATGGCAAGTACCACTATTCTATTGTAGAAGCACACTATCATGTCATCTAACTCATGAAAGGCATCATGCTTCCCACTGCCAAACTCTAATCAGATGTTCTATATCATAGTATCATTCTATTGGTGTCTCTAATATGTTGTATCAACATCGATTTACTTGTAATTGTGCTAACAAACCTTCCAACAAGGAAACTTGCATATATATATATTCATTTGTCTAAGTGGCATGAACATGTCTCTCTTGTGACACACCACAAAGTATAACTTCACTTTATCTATAGATGATAATGAAGATGACTTCCCACTGCATTCTCCTTTCCAGGGTGGTAGTCTATTGTATAATCATAGTCCTTGATCATCTCCAACCATCTCCTTTGCCTCATATTCACCTCCTGCTTCGAGAAGATATATTGAAGGTTCTTGAGATTGGTGAACATTTGATACTTTTCTCCATTCAAATAGTGCCTCCAGATCTTCAAAGCAACAACTATAATAGTTAACTCCAGGCCAGGAGTTGGATAATTCTCCTCATGTTTCTTAAGTCATCGAGAAGCTAAAGAAATCATGTTCTTATCCTGCATCAATACACATCCCAACCCATTCTTTGAAGCATCACGGAAAATGTTGTAGCCTTTCCCAGGCTTTGGTAACACCAAAACTAGATCACTCATCAACTTCTCCTTCAAAATTTGAAAATAACACTGACACTTGTCATCCCAAACAAAATGAATACCCTTTCTAGTCAATCTAGTTAAAGGTAGAGAAATTGCACTGAAGTTATTAATGAACCTCTTGTAGTAACTAGATAGACCTAAGAAGATTTGAACCACCGTCTATGTCTTGAGCTACTCCCACCCCAACACTAAATCTACCTTGTTAGGGTCTAAACAAACACCTCTTGCTGAGATGACATGATCAAAGAAAGACACCTTGGTCAGCTCAAAGTGGCACTTACTTAACTTAGCATACAACTGATGCTTCCTCAACTAACTATAGCGCTTGATGAAGATGTTCCTCATATTGTGGACTATCCTTGGGAGTACACAAAAATATCCTCTACGGACACAGCCACAAACTGATTAAGATACAATATGTAAAGTCTTCATCACATCCATAAATGCTACGGGTGCATTGGTTAGCCCAAACGGCATAACCATGAATTCATAATGACCATACCTAGTCCTAAAAGAAGTCTTAGGTATGTCTCCTCCTTGATCCTCAATTATTGATATCCTGACCTCACGTCGATCTTAGAGAACATTGTAGCTCCCCTCAACTGGTCAAACAAACCTTCTATCTTGGCAACAAATACTTATTCTTCAAAGTGACCTTGTTCAACTACTGGGAGTCTATACAAAGCCTCATATAACCATCCTTCTTCTCTAAGAATATTACATGAGCACCCAAAGGGGAAGTGCTCAGTCTTATAAAAGCCTTCTCCAACAACTCTTGCAACTTCATCTTCAACTCCTTCATCTCATTTGGTACCATACTATAAGGTGTTTGAGCTATGGGGTATGTACCAGGAACAAGATTGATCTCAAAATCAATTTCTTTAGGGATAGAACATCAGGAAACTCATCTAGAAAAACATCCTCAAACTCACACACCAAAGGTACATCTTGGATAGTAGGATTCCTTACCTTGGTATATACAACATGAGCTATGAATGATTCACAACCTTATCTCATCAACTTCTCCACTATCACAATTGACCCAATATAGGTAAGAAGAATCTTCCTATATACTTGGAAAGTCCAAGAGGCATCCCCATCACAAAATGTTGCAACTTGGGAACTACAATCCAAAACAGCCTCACAATGCTCCTAGGTATACATCCATAGGATCACAATGAATCCATGAATATCAAGTGGCATGAGATCCACTTGAATGATATGTCATAAGAAAGAAATAATGCAAGATGGACACACCTCTTGCAACATGGCAGAACCAACCAAAGGGGAACAAGAGGTTATTAGTTCTACTATAAATAGGTAAGTTACAACTATTTTAATTCCTCTTTGGTGATAACTGAGTGCATCACACCTGGGTCAACTAATATAGATACAAAGGTAGAAGCAAATAAGTCAGAATGAAAAAGTTTCGTCTGACCTGTCATGACCCATGTGTTGACCACTCCTTCCAACTAACTCATTGTGACGTCCCAAGATTTTCTAAAACTTAATCTGATGTGTGACGTCCAAATTGAAACCCTCACCTCAGCGAGAATCCCAATTTAAACATCCCACACAAGGCTAAGAAGAAGAAAATCAGAGGAAGTCAAAAGGAAACAATCAGTAGCACATGTACATGAACAATAATAAAACCATACACACATGTTCACCATTCAACATATAATTACAACATGAATTGTTACAACATTTGATATTACATATTGAACAGCAAACTACACATATACATGTACTACAACCAAACTACAGGATCTTAAGACAACAGGTCCACCTGTACATCAGCTCGCCACACAACTCTCACTATCCTGGATCTTTAGAACATCACCACAACCTAGACAAAAGATTACATGCGGTACACGTCAGCACAATATTTCATGAATATTGTACTGAGTACGCCTACGTGTCTTTTATTTACCTCTCATCATATCTTGGCAATAAGATAAAACTAATATACTTGGCAGTAACAGAAGAATATAAGAAAAGCATATACTTACACAAGGATATTCATTAACAAAAGAGAACACATATTTTAAGCACATTTCCATCATATATCTCATACATCTGCCGCCAAGGGCTTTGATGTTTTTAGGCCTTATGATCTACTACCAAAGAGTTTGAGATCATATTACGTGTGATCTACTACCAAAGAGTTTGAGATCTAACACATGTGATCTACTACCAAAGAGTTTGAGATCACTTCAATGCACTGTACTACCAAAGAGTTTAGTGCTATCATATGATGGATCAGATATCTTATATTTCATGTGTTCATAGCCATAAGTATGGAGAACCAAGCAACATAGCATACAAGAACAATCATTTCAATCAATACCATATGCCAAGCATTTTACTACTCATATAACACAAGCATATTGTATAATAAGCCAAGTAAGAGGTAATAGCGTACCTTGATCAAGAACAAACCTAATCATCATATCCTCATATTCCTGATGTCATCTATATCCTTGTTAAACCTGATTAAGACAAGATCATATACTACTGTCAGGTTCTTATCATCTTGCATCTCATCTTAACCCTAGTTATGTCCATTAGGGTTTGCTTATCTCATTAGGTTATATACATTATTACTTGTCTTCTTGACTTAGAATTATCTTACTGATGTCATTTTACAGATTATGGTCCATTATCTGAACATTTTCTTTCATGTCATTTTGTGCACATATATATTAACCCTAAATTACATCATTAACCTAGATTAGGGTTTTATAACATGTATTAATATTCATCTTCATATAACATAGATTTTGTTCATCATTATGATCTCATAATTAAAACTGAGGTTCAAAATATGGATATGAGCTTACTCTGTAAATTTCATCGATTCTTGAGTATGCATGTATTTAATACATTTTATTTAGGATTAAAATCCCTAATTAGACATATTAAGCAAATTACATGATTTTGTACATCAACATGATCATCCTTGACATCAGGTGCATTATAAACATGATTATAGACTTACTGACATTTTTCCACAATTTTAGGCCAATGTTTGATATTTATTATCCATCAATTAAGCATTACACATCTTTCATGATATCACAGATATTAGTTCTTCAAAATCCTAATATTATGCTTTCATTGTGTTCTACTCATTTTTATGAACATTTTCGTACCTTATTTGCATTTTTCTGATATTCGAGCGAATTACAATGAATTATTGAAGATATGATCATATATAGGGATTATTACCTCTTAGGGCCAATACGGGTCTGACACGTGGCCACTAGGGCTGCGGCTCCTTCACTTGGTTGGGCTGGCGGTTCACGTGTGTTCTGGGTCCGGTTCAAAGCAGTAGACCCGATCTTCCTTTCCTCCGTTCTTTCTCCTTCTCGCGGCGCCTACGTGCATCGTTTGCTGGAACAGCGGGCGCCGTTGTGGCCTGCTTAGGGTGTCGCCGCATAGCTCCAGCCATGCCTCCTGGCTCGAGGACCTGGGGTTACCCGCCTTCCCAAGTTGCCAAGTATTCTGTCCTCTATTTGAAGAGCGTTGCTGCTAGATTCGAAGTCCGACGAGAGGTCGATCTGCAGACCGTCCTCCTCGTGAAGCTGCCGCCGCACAGGTTCGCTAGGTTTGGCTGGAGCCGGCCAGTTTCTTGGCTCCAGAACTGGTCCACATCTTCCCTACTACTCCTCATCACGGATCCGCCTCCGCGGCTGCAGCCTCCAGCGATCTACTGGTCTAGAGCTCATAGGAGCTTCCCTACGGCTCCGCCGGCCTCACACGTTCTTGTAGAAGCTGTCGCCTCCCCGACCCACGCTGCTGCTATCGAGAGGTCGCCGCCTCCTGTGTGAGCTTTGGCGATCGATCACCCGCCACCTTGTCCTCCTCGTGTCTAAGGCTTAGGGCTGCCACCGTGAGCTTCGCCCTTTGGCCTCTCGGCTCGCCAACGGTGCCTCCTCCGTCTTGGGTGTGAGTCCCCTTTGCTCTCAGTCCGCGAGGGAGTGCCGCCGCAAGGATTCTACTGCGGCGATGAAGTGGTAGTGGACGAGCAGTCAACCACAGGGTCGATGCTTCTTGCTTCGTCTACTCCTCCTATGCGCCGCCTTTCCCTTCTGTTCACCCCAGTGCCTTCAGGCCATGACATTCAGTTGGTCGAACTTCCAGATAGGGCTCCGAGATCCACCTCCATGAATAGCTCGCTGGTGCACGATGCGATGGCTATGGAGTTAACAACACTTTCTCCTCAAGAACTCCTCCAACATCGTTAACCGGAAAAGGAACTGGGAGTTCACGCTCCTTGTTCTCTAGACTAACTGGCTTCTATAGAGGGTCGGTGGAGAGTACTCATCACTGCTCTCGTACTCTCCCTGCGACTGCCAATGGAGAGGTTGGCTAGAGGCATGATGTAGCAGTCCCGTGAGACCTTGAACTGCTTCTCTTGATGCGGCAAGCGGTCTCGCTCTCCACTCACCCCACAAATGCTGATCATGGCTGGAGTGGAGAAACACCCACGTTGTTGCTCTAGTTAAGCGCATGGCTCCATTATATTGGACCGTTTAGAAGTAGGTGATATAATTTCCACCGTTAGATCATAAGCAAGGACCTGGATCAACCTACTGTCTTCTTGATCTTGGGCTTCTTTCGGGTATTGCTGTGACCATAATGAATAGGGTCGTGACACTGTATGACATCCAACACCTAGACCAAAAGTCATTACTTAGCTACATCAAGCTTATACATTATTTTCCAAATCTAAACCTAAGTAACTCCTTCTAGGAGCATCGAAACCTCATGCAACTTTGTTCATATATTTATTATCAACCAAGCTATCTCCCATCCAACTTTGGTGTCAAAACTCAACTACGTGACCAATCAATTAAATTCCTCAAAAGGCATTAAAAAGAGATATCTTAATCATTATATAAATCTCAATCAACATTCCACCTTTACTAAAACCTTGGAACTCTCAATATTATC
The DNA here is from genome assembly GCA_963693085.1 of Alisma plantago-aquatica. Lineage (NCBI taxonomy): Eukaryota > Viridiplantae > Streptophyta > Magnoliopsida > Alismatales > Alismataceae > Alisma > Alisma plantago-aquatica. The sequence goes on along the minus strand of OY856411.1, from coordinate 539,005,074 downwards.
CAACCTTATTATTTCACTTATGTCATTGGATGATTAAAGACTCCAAAAGTCCACTCCATCACATCCTACACACCTTAAAAGAAATTCCGTCCTCGGAATTAAGCCAGAAAAACCACTTTGTCACACTCATGGTGTAGAACCTATTTGTCACCTATTGTCGTCCTCAACCTCTACTAACTAATTTTGATGACCATGCCTATGATGTTTTTCCACGACCTCCAGTGTCACCACCACTGCCAAATTGTTGTTGTTGTGAGCCTACTGACTCTGCTTCGACTATTGTGAAGCCTTTCGATCCCTGATAAGGTGTGATCATCTCACATGCCCTACCTATCAACACTTGTAACATGTCCTCATATCATATTGTGGCCTAGATGGCCCTACCATAGACACCGACCCAGAAGTGTTTGCCTCAGCTAGTGGAAAACTATGACCTCTCCCCTTGCTAGCAGACTACTACAACAATACTTGTGTCATTGGCTCAAAAACTATTGATCTATGTGGTGACTACATGTACTGCGGTGAAGAGAACCTTGGATTATTTAAGCTACCAAACTATTGCCCTTAGAACTGGTCTGACCTCTTCCTTGCATTAGCTTCTCACTTCTCTACAACTATCCTCTATATCCTCCTCACAAACTCCACAAAGGTGGTAAACTTCTCTCAGGAATCTGAGGCAAATGTTATCCTTACGAACGCAACATTCAAGCCCTTCTCAAAACTTCTTATCCTCTCCTTCTCTATTACCGTCATGTGAGGACAAAACCTCAAAAACTCCATAAACTTTGCCTCATAATCATTCACATACCACGACCCTAGGTTCAACCTCTCAAAGTGAGCCATCTTCTCCTCCAGATATGTCTCAAGAAAGTAATGGCTCACTAACTCCCGCCAAAACTCCTCCTGATTTATCACCTCACCTAGCCTTTTCTCCTCTTCTATGGATCACCAGTGGCTAGAACTATCCTTCAAGAGGTAGATTGCATGCTTCACATTGTCCTCTTCAGATATATTTAGAATCATGAATGCCTTCTCTAGCTCTTTTAGACACATATCTGCATTGAGGAGGTATGTAGTGCCCTTGTATTTTGTGGCTCCCACTTGCTTCAACCTCTAAAAGGTCTTCACGGGACTTTGAGACTCAATATTTGGGACAGGTTCCCTTGGTTGAGGTGTAGGCACCCTATCATCCAGATGAGTAATCGTAACCATAATCAGTCCAAAGATGGATTAAAAAGTTAGATTAGCCATGATCACAGCATCGAACTGAGGCGATACAGGCTATTTTGATCCCATCTAAGGCACTCTTCCATCTTGTACCGGCCTCCTACTGCCACCTCCTGGTGCCACAAAGCTACTCTCCACATGCTCATCATTTTCTCTAGAAATATTTGCACAACCATAAACCATGGTTAGATATGTTGGATCACATAAGAACAGAGACAACAACCTAAGTCCTATGTCCTTTTAAACTCAGCAAACCTAAGGCTCTAATACCAACCAAATTGTGACATGCCACAATGCTAAACAAGATTAGTCAAAAACAAAATGTGTATTTGTTACTAATTAGTGATATTACTAAAACAATGTGTAATTAAAAACCAATTAATTTGTTTATTCACACTAGAGAACATTTCCACCAAGGTCATACATCTTGTATAAACTTACAACCATACCAAGTATCTTTACATTTGTCTTATTGTACCATCCACAACATGTTTGCAAAAGGTATTTTCCACATATTTACAAATGTATATAGGATAAGTACATTGTCAAAATCTCGAGTCGATATAAAACATCTATAAAACTTCTCTGCCCAGACCTGAGAGTACAAGGACAACTCTAGGACTCTCTAAACAACCCACCAACCTTCTTCCTGTACTGATCTCTAAACTGGTCCTCCTTGCTACCATAAATTTGACGGAACTATTGACGATCACCTAAAAATCTGTGGTAACCCACGTGGTGAGACCCATATCTTAGAGAGAGATATAACTTCTAGGAACATCACTTGCTTACCACAAATATGAAATTTTATTGAGTAGTTAAAGTAGATAGTATTTCAAAGTTGAAAGAGTATATAAGTTACACATAATAACATGCATAGCTAGAGTCATAAGTATAGTGGATTTCTCTTACCGCATTATAAATCATCTATAAAATTTAAAGAAACAATGCAAGGATCATAATCCAATGTGAAATCGTCAAGTAACCCTAACAGATATGCTACATGGCTAGATTACATATTTTTTTAAGACCGTGGTAGTTTGAGGCATACCACTCAAACTACTAGCTAGCCACTGCAAAGTTGCAATCAGCCCCATACAGGAACTAGGATGACTAGAATCCTAAGAATTGTTCTCCTCAGTCAATATGAGTCATCCATAGTGGCATAACATCCCAACTACAAAATAGCCTAGTATGCCCTAGGTACACAGGCTATCACATTAGAAACCAGGGCATTACATGATTAGGGTTAAAATTGATTAATTACTTTGTTTAAGTATTTTAACTGCATCACTCAAGTTACATACAATATCCTATAGTATGCTTACAAAATAATTTGTAGAATACAATTTCCAAAGATATAAAATATATGAAACATGTCCCATGTCATTACATCATGGTATATTCAATCAATCATGGCCTTGTAGAGGCCTAAGCATCAAACTAGGGCACATAGAAACCCAAAATGTCATTTTGTCAAAAAAGTAATAACTTCCTGTAGGAACATCATAATCCTCCAAACTTTTGTAGAGAGTTTCATAAGTCAAAGACATCACCCAAAATTTCAACAAAAATTTCCACCGCACATAATAGTTATGGAATTTCCAAGAACTAGGAATTTATGTGACCTAAACCTAACATGAATGACTCCTTCAGTAGGTCTTTGTCAATCGATATCTCTATCGATCTCTTCTTGGCATTGATAGAGTCATTCTATGCTGAGAGTTTGTCGTTGTGATGACGTTGACAATGGTGTTGATTAGTGTTGTTGGGATGACTCCTCGATAGGAGTCTTCTAGTCTTTGAGAGATGTCGACAGTGTTGTCAATGTGGCTTATTGTCAAGATGATTTATGGGGGTATTGAGGATCCTTTCTTCGACAGGTTTGTCGAGAATGGCTCAATAGCTTTGGACCGACATGAATCTACTGGTGCCGATGGAGTGGGATGTCAATGTCCCCTCAACATGTGTGAGAATTGTACTCAGTTTGACATTCATTACTCAATGGATGATTGTTGAGCTTCTTCAGCTTGATAAATTGGTTCTCATGAGTCTATCGAGCTTGAGCCAGTATTCTATTGTCGACCCACTGTGTGACATACTGAAATCTAGGGTCTTCCCTTCAATTTACCCACTTTTGAGCTCTTCTTTGCCTTCTAGTCCATTTGGACCTTTTTCATAAATTTCCCATCCTTTTGAATCATTTTTGGACTCAATGTGCAATTTGAGCATTAATGATGGTGAAATTCCATATTTTCCCACATTTATGTTAATAAAGGGGTGTTTGCACAAATAACCGACTTAAGGTAATAATTAAGGGCTAATAATGCAAAATGGAGTTTTATGAGAGATGATAAGTGGATAATGTTTATTTGGAGCTTTTTGGATAAATATATTAGTAATAATGTGTATTTAAATTAATTATGAATGTAATTAACCTAATTTCCTTCTCTCTCCTCAAAAATTATAATAATATATCAAAATAGAATATAATGGTGAGATTTTTCTCTTAAATTTAACAATGGATGGATATCTCAAATTTCACTCATGTAATCCATTAAAAGAAGTCTTTTCATATAATTCATTCATTTTAATATATTAATATACACTTTAATGAGAAATATATTTAATTATGGCCAAATAATGGGTGAAACAAGAATCTAGTTGCATAGAATGATGCTACACACTAATTTGTGCATGTGGTAAAATTTTGAGGTCATTTGACCCTTGTTTGACCCCTTAAATTGATTTTATGATTTTGGAGAATTGTACAACTAAGGTTTGATTTTGATTTGCATTTAAATGCATTCATTAGCCTAAAGTTCAGTTATTTACGCCCTATCATGCATCAGCTCCCAGGCGCACTTCATCAGGTGGCTCTCATTTGATCATCGCATTTACGGCTTGATCTGATGGTCGGGACATTGTCCCCTACCTCCGGCTCAACGCGAGATAGAAGTCGTTTCACGGCAGTTCACCTCCTCAATCTCGTTCCCCCTCCAAGAGGCACTGATTCATGTGATTCTTATCCCATCGAATCCATCTCTTACTGACGGTTCGAATGAGCCCTAGATCAGCCGCTCTCTTGGATGATAGATGAAATGCACATTTCGTGCTTTCTCTTCATCTTCATCGAGGGTTACTGAGAGAGAGCTAGAGAACTCCTCTCGCCCATATAAGCCTATAAACAGAACCCTCAGCCCCCGACCTACCTTCCTCCTCCTTCAATTAGCTTCCCAGAACCCTCGTCTTCCCAGACCTCCTTGTTGTACTTCCTCGGCAAAATCCACATTTCACCGCCCCTATCTGCCACCTTCGGGTCAATTGAGATGATGGTAAGCATCTCCGACACCCTCTCTTCCCTGCTCTACTCTCTTTTTTCTGGAGATAGCCCCAAACTTTGGGTCCTGTAGACCAGGTTCTCGGCTGCCGCCGGCACCCACCACTTTTGAGCCCTGTCACACCTCCGCCCTCGGAAAGTAGCTCTTTTAATTTGCCTTGGACCCTTGAACGTGCCCACGATCTTAGTTTTCCTTTCGGTGAAGTTGTCGCCATGATTTTCCCCGTTCTACCTTCCCCTGTTCCACCTTCGGTGAAGCTAGTTCCCGCACACCTGAGCACGATTTGCTCTTTCGTTTGTTTCATTGAATTCGTGGTAACATTGGGAGATTGCTCCCTCTCTCAGTCGAGGGCTTTGCACACAGCAGCGAACAGGAGCCAGGGAGTCGAGCTCTAGGCTGTGTTGCTCGCAGCCATGGCCAGAGTGGGAAACAATCTTGGTCATACAATGACCAGGGAGCCCCTGCGCCCGTGATTAACCGTTTAACATCGCATGGGCTTTTGTGTAACTTCACCTTCTATGTTTCTTTCTCGCAGCAACTATTTGATACTCATAAATGACTCAAGAGCCCTCGCCATTTTAATTGAATCGATTTGACGAGCAAGGGCAAAATGGTCATTTGCCTCTTCCTGCAATCGCCCTTGACCTCAGCCAAGTGAGCGTGGACCAACCGATGTGACCAAAGTTGATTGGCCGACATCAGCGTGGGTCCGACCACTGTGGCTTTATGTTTTGCGAATTTCTTTTGCCTATGTGGCATTTCCCTGAATTCTGATTGGCTGAGATTATTTAATTCATAATAAATCATTGCCATGTTAGAAAATTTTGAATAAATAGTCAACAAAAAGGATTTTTAATGTAGAATTCGATTTTGTAGTTTTTGAGTCATGATTTTGGATTCCTTTTTCAAAGTTTGCTTTGAATTCCTTTTTAAGTGTATAAAATGTTCTAAAATACATAATTAATTCATTTTAACTCCAAATTGAGAAATAAAATATGTTTTATTATTCAAGAGAATATGACTAATCTATTGAACTAGGTTTTGAACCTTAAATCATGGTTTTTGAAGATAAGATACAAATTAGGGTTTTCCTATGCTTTAAGCCTTATAAATACTAATACATGTGTAATGATGTAACTAGGGAAATATGGATTTGGATACGATCAGATTGGTGAATGTGATGGTAATGAATTGAAACTAAGGTATGTGACTCCTATGTATGTGACACCTATTTATGTATGTGACCCATATGCATGTGAAGCCTATTTTAGTATGTGGAACCTATTTATGTGAACATCTATGATGAATGTGAAATCTATGTGAAATGTATATGTGCAAATTACCTACTCTTCAGTTGGGCTCTTATCCAACCCTACCTCACTATTATGCTATCCTTATTATCCTTATAAATGTCTTTATTTGGATCTTTACTTATTTGATGCTTCTATTGTCTATGTGGCTTATTTAATTGTAACTGTTGGATCTTGCTATGGCTAATGTTGGCTCATCCATTTATTGAGATCATTTAATTGGGTTTTATTCCCATTTTGCAATGTTGCAATGTTGTTGCTTCTCACTACTGCCAAGTTACTATTTAAGCATGATGTATTTTAGGCCAAATGACAATGTATTGTACATGAGTACAAACCACCCATAGGGAACTGAGGTTTTAGTCCTCCTGTCGGGCACTGGGGTTTTAGTCCCCCTGCCATTTTATATTAGGCACTGGGGTTTTAGTCCCTCTGCTACTTTATATAGAAACTGGGGTTTTAGTCCCCCTGCCACTGGTGAGGTCCGGTAGGTGCCTCACCCTACATTGAGATGACTTTGTGTCTTAATATATTCATGCTATGTGATTATTATTGTGGTGATTGATTATGGCAGTTCTCCTATTCTTATTTGAATATTTGTCTCATTCTCTTAAAATCTTGTAGTATAGAGAATCTTTTATTATGCAATAATATTGTCTATTACTTGACCTATTCCTTTTGTTTGACACATACTTTTCATTTCTCTCTTGCTGGATGATCCCAACCATCCAGATTAGGATCAGAGTGCGCATGGAAGCTTGGTGAACCTAAGGCTAAGGATAGGACAAGAAGAAAAAGAACATATAACTTGCATGGTCATAGTTGCCTTTACATATTAAGTTGATTTGTTTGGAGACAATATTGGCTTAGTCTAAGTCTTCCTCTACCTAGATCCTATGTTTTGTATAAAGTTGTACTTCCTTTATCGAAATTTTGTAATGTACTCTTTATACATTTTGAATAAAGTCAAGTTTTATTTCTTCTGCTGCCACACATTTGATGTACTTGTTTATCATGTTTAATAGTAGAGACTATGTCTTTACAGCATGGTATCAGAGCATCAAGGTAGTCGGATTCTTGACTAATTCAAAATTGTCTCCTAGATAGAACCCTTATCATATATAGTTTCTCTATAGTAAGTTTTTCACCTTAGAGTTGACCTAGCATGAAAGTTTGATTTAGGATCATAATAATTACATAATTAGATATAAAATTTGTCAACTTTTTGGTGAATTGTCTATTGAGAAGCTACTAGAGCAAGAAGTTGAAAGTGATGGTGTCTAGAAAGGGTCATAGCTTGGGGAATGGCAATATTTTCCTCCGCCCCACTAGCTTGGTAACGAGGACTCCTGAGCTCATATGACCTGGCCTGGCCTGATCTGATACAGACAGCTTGAAATAGTCTATCTTTGGGCATGTTGCCTAATTGTTGAATACCTTAGGAAAACCATAAGTGATGATTTGATCTCTTACACAAAAATAATCCTTAAAATACCTTATACTCCTATGTTTAGGGTTTAGTATACCCTATGTTACACCCTGAAGCTTGGTTAGTAAATCCTTTTAGTGTTGAGTTTTATGTACCCTTTTACCCTTAGCTTAGTTTGACTGAGTTGACCCTTTTAAGGGGTGGAGTGAGGGTAATGGTGTTTGTACCCTATTTGGTTTTGCAAATCTGATTTCGAGGATGAAATCTCATTTTAGGGGGATGGAATCCCAATGAAAAGCAAAATCAAATACCTTTGGAGTTAGAAACCCTATCTATGTGGACATATGTACATAATAACTTATGTGAACAAGAATTTACCAAACACATTATACTTGTAATTCAACTTGTTTGTTTATACACACATGAATATGTAGTAAGTCATATAGAGATAGTTCATATGCTTGAGCCTTCACATATTGTTGATGCACATAATAATGAGTTACTCATTACTAATGGTGAATATACATAACGTTGACTATGCCACCCTAATGGTAAAATGTGTATGGATAGTGCACCCTAAGGATGCTTTAACATGTAATGATCATGCTGACCTAAACCCTAATATGTAATCATCTAGTTTTGACAACATATACATATATATACCCTTAATGCCTTTCATGAAACATTAGTGACATTAGGTGTCATCATCACATAATATACCTTGATACATACATATGGATTATAGTCACAAAGTTATCAATATATATAAGGTATATCACCTTGTTCTCTAATGAACACCTCATCATAACTTGATATATGAATTAATTCATTAATATTTAATGTGTTACATCTTATTCACTAAAATGAGTATAATGACTCAAGCATGATAGTGAATCATTCGTTTCACATAAATATTCGTAAATGCTCAATGTGAAGTAAAACATGTATAATTTATAATATGAAGTGTAATGGACGAAAATGCTTAATGATGTCATTGATATGAGTATGAACGATGATATGACAATGTGTAATATGGACATTATTTGGAATTATTATAGGCTTAATAACTTGTTGGATAATATTAACTTTTTCTACAAAATAATTTGTGATAATTCTACATGATAGTTTTAAGAGGATAATGGAAAATGAATTCATGTTATTAAGGTTTTTGACCTAATACATTAATTAATGTTGAAATGGCTTAGTAAACCCTAATTGTGCTTAAAACCCTTGATGAGGGAAATACACATGATATAATGTTGAGATGTAATTGTTTTGAATAAAATGTGGCACAAGTGATAGTATAATAAATATGATACCTCTTCATGATGGAAATTATCCTAATAAGATAAAAATGTTGATTATGTTATATTTGATAAAAGGTTAAAGGTTTTCTGGAAACCTTAATGAGACTTGGCTTATGTGTAGAGCTTGTAATACCTATCTAGTTGTTTAAGGTTGGGATGTTGCACACTCGCCCTCTCTTTCCTCTTGTTGTGATTTCGAAGATGAAATCCTCTTTAAGGGGTGGAGTGTTGTGACATCCTAAAATCTAGGGTCTTCCCTGCAATTTACCCACTTTTGAGCTCTTCTTTGCCTTCTAGTTCATTTGGACCTTTTTCATAAATTTCCCATCCCTTTGAATCATTTTTGGACTCAATGTGCAATTTGAGCATTAATGATGGTGAAATTCCATATTTGCCCACATTTATGTTAATAAAGGGGTGTTTGCACAAATAATCCACTTAAGGTAATAATTAAGGGCTAATAATGCAAAATGGAGTTTTATGAGAGATGATAAGTGGATAATGTTTATTTGGAGCTTTTTGGATAAATATATTAGTAATAATGTGTATTTGAATTAATTATGAATGTAATTAACCTAATTTCCTTCTCTCTCCTCAAAAATTATAATCATATATCAAAATAGAATATAATGGTGAGATTTTTCTCTTAAATTTAACAATGGATGGATATCTCAAATTTCACTCATGTAATCCATTAAAAGAAGTCTTTTCATATAATTCATTCATTTTAATATATTAATATACACTTTAATGAGCAATATATTTAATTATGGCCAAATAATGGGTGAAACAAGAATCTAGTTGCATAGAATGATGCTACACACTAATTTGTGCATGTGGTAAAATTTTGAGGTCATTTGACCCTTGTTTGACCCCTTAAATCGATTTTATGATTTTGGAGAATTGTACAACTAAGGTTTGATTTCGATTTGCATTTAAATGCATTCATTAGCCTAAAGTTCAGTTATTTACGCCTTGTCACGCATCAGCTCCCAGGCGCACTTCATCAGGTGGCTCTCATTTGATCATTGCATTTACAGATTGATCTGATGGTCGGGACATTGTCCCCTACCTCCGGCTCAACGCGAGATAGAAGTCGTTTCACGGCAGTTCACCTCCTCAATCTCGTTCCCCCTCCAAGAGGCACTGATTCATGTGATTCTTATCCCATCGAATCCATCTCTTACTGACGGTTCGAATGAGCCCTAGATCAGCCGCTCTCTTGGATGATAGATGAAACGCACATTTCGTGCTTTCTCCTCATCTTCATCAAGGGTTACTGAGAGAGAGCTAGAGAACTCCTCTCGCCCATATAAGGCTATAAACAGAACCCTCAGCCCCCGACCTACCTTCCTCCTCCTTCAATTAGCTTCCCAGAACCCTTGTCTTCCCAGACCTCCTTGTTGTACTTCCTCAGTAAAATCCACATTTCACCGCCCCTATCTGCCACCTTCGGGTCAATTGAGATGATGGTAAGCATCTCCGACACCCTCTCTTCCCTGCTCTACTCTCTTTTTTCTGGAGATAGCCCCAAACTTTGGGTCCAGTAGACCAGGTTCTCAGCTGCCACTGGCACCCACCGCTTTTGAGCCCTGTCACACCTCCGCCCTCAGAAAGTAGCTCTTTTAATTTGCCTTGGACCCTTGAACGTGCCCACGATCTTAGTTTTCCTTTTGGTGAATTTGTCGCCATGATTTTCCCCGATCTACCTTCCCCTGTTCCACCTTCGGTGAAGCTAGTTCCCGCACACCTGAGCACGATTTGCTCTTTCGTTTGTTTCATTGAATTCGTGGTAACGTTGGGAGATTGCTCCCTCTCTCAGTCGAGGGCTTTGCGCACAGCAGCGAACAGGAGCCAGGGAGCCGAGCTCCAGGCTGTGTTCCTCGCAGCCATGGCCAGAGTGGGAAACAATCCTGGTCATACAATGACCAGGGAGCCCCTGCGCCCGTGATTAACCGTTTAACATCGCATGGGCTTTTGTGTAACTTCACCTTCTGTGTTTCTTTCTCGCAGCAACTATTTGATACTCATAAATGACTCAAGAGCCCTTGCCATTTTAATTGAATCGATTTGACGAGCAAGGGCAAAATGGTCATTTGCCTCTTCCTGCAATCGCCCTTGACCTCAGCCAAGTGAGTGTGGACCAACCGACGTGACCAAAGTTGATTGGCCGACATCAGCGTGGGTCCGACCACTGTGGCTTTATGTTTTGCGAATTTCTTTTGCCTATGTGGCATTTCCCTGAATTCTGATTGGTTGAGATTATTTAATTCATAATAAATCATTGCCATGTCAGAAAAATTTGAATAAATAGTCAACAAAAAGGATTTTTAATGTAGAATTCGATTTTGTAGTTTTTGAGTCATGATTTTGGATTCCTTTTTCAAAGTTTGCTTTGAATTCCTTTTTAAGTGTATAAAATGTTCTAAAATACATAATTAATTCATTTTAACTCCAAATTGAGAAATAAAATATGTTTTATTATTCAGGAGAATATGACTAATCTATTGAACTAGGTTTTGAACCTTAAATCGTGGTTTTTGAAGATAAGATACAAATTAGGGTTTTCCTATGCTTTAAGCCTTATAAATACTAATACATGTGTAATGATGTAACTAGGGAAATATGGATTTGGATACGATCAGATTGGTGAATGTGATGGTAATGAATTGAAACTAAGGTATGTGACTCCTATGTATGTGACACCTATTTATGTATGTGACCCATATGCATATGAAGCCTATTTTAGTATGTGGAACCTATTTATGTGAACATCTATGATGAATGTGAAATCTATGTGAAATGTATATGTGCAAATTACCTACTCTTCAGTTGGGCTCTTATCCAACCCTACCTCACTATTATGCTAGCCTTTTTATCCTTATAAATGTCTTTATTTGGATCTTTACTTATTTGATGCTTCTATTGCCTATGTGGCTCATTTAATTGTAACTCTTGGATCTTGCCAAATAATGGGTGAAACGAGAATGGCCAAATAATGGGTGAAATGAGAATCTAGTTGCATAGCATGATGCTACACACTAATTTTTGCATGTGGTTAAATTTTGAGGTCATTTGACCCTTGTTTGACCCCTTAAATCGATTTTATGATTTTGGAGAATGTTATAACTAAGGTTTGATTTCAATTTGCATTTAAATGTATTCATTAGCCTAAAGTTCAGTTATTTACGCCCTATCACACATCATCTCCCAGGTGAGCTTCATTGGATGGCTCTCGTTTGATCATCGCATTTACAGCTTGATTCGATGGTCAGGACATTGTCCCCTACCTCCCGCTCAACGCGAGACAGAAGCTGTTTCACGGCAATTCACCTCCTCGATCTCATTCTCCCTCCAAGAGGCACCGATTCATGTGATTCTTGTCTCGTCGAATCTGTCTCTCACCGATGGTTCGAATGAGCCCTAGATCAGCCGCCCTCTTAGACGATAGATGAAACGCCCATTTCTTGCTTTCTCCTCATCTTCACCGAGGGTTATTGAGAGAGAGCTAGAGAACTCCTCTCATCCATATAAGGCTATAAACAGAACCCTCAGCCCCTGACCTGTCTGCCTCCTCCTTCAATTAGCTTCCCAGTACCCTCATCTTCCCGGACCTCCTTGTTGTACTTCCTCGGTGAAATCCACATTTCACCGCCCCTGTCTACCACCTTCGGGTCAATTGAGGTGATGGTAAGCATCTCTGGCACCCGCTCTTCCCTGCTCTACTCACTTTTTCTCTCGAGATAGCCCCAAACTCTGGGTCCTGTAGACCAGGTTCTCAGCTGCCGCCGGCACCCACTGTTTTTTAGCCCTGTCACACCTCCGCCCTCAAAAAGTAGCTCTTTCGGTTTGCCTTGGACCCTTGAACGTGCCCACGATCTTAGTTTTCCTTTCGGTGAAATTGTCGCCATGATTTTCCACGATCTACCTTCCCCTATTCCACCTTCGGTGAAGCTAGTTCCCACGCACCTGAGCACAATTTGCTCTTTCATTTGGTTCGTTGAATTCATGGTAACGTTGGGATATTGCTCCCTCTCTCGGTCGATGGCTTTGCGCACAGCAGCGAACAGGAGCCAGGGAGCCGAGCTCCAAGCTGTGTTTGTGGAAACACATCCCACTATCACACAGATAACGAGATGTTACGTGAAAACGTGTGGAAAACACTGTAACCATAGATTACCAAAAACACGGGTTAATTAAAACCGATTGCGGAAACTAATAAACTGAGAAACTATTACATCTGAGTCATCATCCTGCGAAGAAATAGGTTATATAAACATATACAAGACCTGATACGTGTCCACAGCTTAGAGGAACAGTTGTCTAACCATCACATGAGTGCATCACCTATCATATATACATAAAGGCCCACATCCGGCCAACAGCAGGATATATAAAGGATCAACAGTCGTACATCGTGAAACAACGTCAAAACACTCCCAAGGACCTGAGAGTACAGGGATGACTCTAAACTCTACTACAAAACTCCAAAACAGCAGCATATCCATCTCTTGCCTTCTACTGCTCATCTCGTTGCTCGGCCGCAACTCCGCGACCACCACCACGCCTAGCACGAACACCTGAAAACCAGCGAGGTGAGACAATTGAACAATGTCCCAGTGAGAAACATAACTCCCCGCTGAAAACTATAAAAACCAGAAGGGTAATGCAACAGCAGTAGATAACCAGTAAAACGTAGAATAATAACAGTCTATATAACCAGGCTATTCGTACCATCATGATTACCAGGCGGTTCATAAAACATATCACCACTTATCTCTTATGGGACATGATTGACAAGATAAGGTTTATAAGATCTTATCACATAACATGAGGAACATATAGGTAACTTCATGATATAGCAAGATTAACTACACAAGCAAGGCCTCAATCAATGTTCTGTGCTTTGCCTTAAGCAAAAAATACTATGTGGCTAAATTACGTATTCTTATGCCCTGAGGAAGTGAACCGTACCGTTCAAATCCAACCGACCTCCCACCTTGTGGTCAGTGCACAAGTACAACACAAGCAGGACCGCAGTCTCATGCTGAAGTGGCCTCAGCCACAGGGTCAGCTCCATAGGCTACCCTTCCTCTAGCCCGCCTCGGTATAGGTCACGTCGCTAGTATATCTGAGCCACGGGCCTGTTCACCATGCTCTGAGCTATGAACGCATTCATGCTCCCATATCACATATCCTGAGCCATGGGCCTATTCACCATGCTTTAATCATATCTCGAGTCTACAACCGTGGCTGCACTCGAATCCTCACTATTTTAGGCTAGGAGAAACCTCGCATATTCAATAATATGCGCTCTGGGTTGACCCGTAGGAGAACCCGTTTCACAATCACCAGCTCTTGACGGTGATGGATCTATGGCCAGGGCAACTACATGATATATTTCACTGTGATTAATTAGTATCTTTTATATGTATTGCAAGATTCAACCAAGTTGTATAACATGCAAACTATAACAGGAAATAAACATCATAAAAGTCAACATTATGCCTTTATCATATCGTCCTGATCCATCACAAGGATCCAACAGTACATGTTATCACTTGGCCTCTTTCCAATCATCCAGATCCATCTCAAGGATCATCACATACCATGGGATCTCAATCCCTTATCACATAGTGCCACTACCTTTTAAGGCTTTCATCATCATCATCATGGGATAGCAATCCCCAGTACTTTAGTCATGTACATTATATAGATTATCTTAACATTAAGAGTAACAATCACAGCAGAGTTACTCAACCTGTACATATACCTCATAGCCCTTTTTAATTGGCTATGCATCACCTGCATGGTTAGTATATACAATAATCATAGGCTTAATAGAAAGACCAGGCTATCAATATAAGGTGACATCAGTGATTATTTACTTTATCAACCATGCATCAGCTTATGGTCATGTTTCATCATTAAGCAAGGCATTCAACATGCTTACCATTATCTCAACTTATTACATATTAAACAAGATGATCACATTCATGGATATAGCCAAGTTAAGTTAAATGAACAGGATTTACCATAAGGAATACCTTTAAGCATGCAACAGTGTCACCATCGTTTTAATCAAGAATATATCCAACACATCGGCTTTCCATGATATGCAGAACCCTCACTAGAAGCACCATAACCCTCACTATAAGCTGTATCGGGCAGCATCCCCTCACTTATTTCCCAACCATGACGCTCCTCACATAACGGCCGTCACACTAGGACCTATCGGCCAAGCTCATAACGCTGTGTCGGGCTGGCAACGTTGCGTTCAGGGTATGTCGTGCACCCTATGCCTATCGGGAAATGGCTGTGTCGGGCCTCTCAGTAACGTGCAACGCCCGTCACAAGGCAGGGCTATCGGCCAACACATAAGAGCTATTGTGACGCCCGTCACAGGGCTACTAGCAACGCCGATCTCAAGAGTACAACGACAACCAGCAGCACCTAGATCAGGTGTATAACTCAAACTACCACTAAGGGACATATTTACAGCCAACTAAACTAGGGCCTGATGGCCGTCACAGGGCAGAGTGGTGTGGCGCCCATCACAGAGATAAGGGTATTGTCCACCACCATCATCACATATCGCCCAAAGGTCTAGGTCAAGATGGATGTCGGGCAGCACCTCCCCAAGCACATAACGACCAAGGTGCAACTCACAAGATCATCATCTACCTCAAGCACACGGGTACCCAAAACCCTAAAGGGTCAAGAAAATGGCTCACCTCAATCGACTAGGAAAGAGGGGTCTTGCACATCATCTATCACCAAACAGGCCACAAGGAAAAACCCTAGAAAGAGCCACCACTATCACCAAGCTCACCCTTCTAGTCCATGGTGAGAGGAGAGTGTTGCTCAAGCAACTAGGACACAAACTCACCTCAATCGACTAAGAGAAAGAGGGGTATTGCCCATGCCACTAGAAGCTCAAACTCACTCCTCTAGACTAAGGAGAGAATGGAGTATTGCTCACCAAGAAACCCTAAACCACAAGGATCGGCCAACATGGATACTTAAGCAAATTACTAATCTAACAACATGTAAACAAGATCATAGAAGGAGATAGAGTAGTTAGGGTTAGGAGTTATGTAACCCGCCTTAAGCAAGCTTCAAGCTCCTAGCTCCAAGCACCACCAAGCAAGGAAGAAGGAGACTCCAAAGATTTCGGCCACCAAGCTTGCTCCCCCAAGGGGTATCGGACACCAACTTGCAAAGGAGAAGGGTGTGGCGTGCACACCAAGGTGGAGAAGAGACTAAGGAACCAAAGGAACTCTTAGCAAGGGAAAGGAAACACCTATATAGAAGGGGAGGGAGGAGAAAACAAGGTAGGGCCAATCAAGGTGTCGCCCACCTAGGGACACTTGTCCTAGTGCACGCGCCACCACACTAGCAAGCCCTAAACACATGTCCAAGGTCATTGCTACATGCAAGCATCAAGCACCAAGTGTCCACTAGTGGTGACACAAACGAGGTCAAAGATGGTAAAAGCTTCATGGGCGACACACCACAACTCCTCTAGGCTGACACACTCCCACACTGGGTGACACAATGCCCTGGGCGACACAGCCTGGGCGACACAAACACTCCTGGCCGACACAAGGGCCCAAACAAGCAAAAGCAAGCTCGACAAAGCCCACCAAGGCTCAACCAAGCCCAAAGGAACTCCAAGCAACGAGCCCAAGCCTTCCTCTCTACACTAGAGGAAGCAAAGAGAGAGAGAAACACCTCACAAGGTGGCAAACTTGCCCACAAACCCTAGACTTTGGTTATTTGCAAGTAGCACCTCCAACTCTCAACAAAGCACGACCAAACCCTAATCACCACTAAAGGTGATTAGCAAGCACCAAAGCATCAAGGTTAAGCATAGCAAACAGGGTAAATCCTAAACGAAGGTCAGGGTCCTTACAGTGTTGCTCACAGCCATGGCCAGAGTGGGAAACAATCCTGGTCATGCAATGACCAAGGAGCCCCTGCGCCCGTGATTAACCGTTTAACATCGCATGGGATTTTGTGTAACTTCACCTTTTGTGTTTCTTTCTCATAGCAACTATTTGATACTCATAAATGACTCAAAAGCCCTCGCCATTTAATTTGAATCGATTTGACGAGCAAGGGCAAAATGGTCATTTGCCTCTTCCTGCAATCGCCCTTGACCTCAGCCAAGCGAGTGTGGACCAACCGACGCGACCAAATTTGATTGACCGATGTCAGCGTGGGTCCGGCCACTGTTGCTTTATGTTTTGCGAATTTCTTTTGCCTATGTGGCATTTCCCTGAATTCTGATTGGCTGAGAATATTTAATTCATAATAAATCATTGTCATGTCAGAAAAATTCGAATAAATAGTCAATGGAAAGGATTTTTAATGTAGAATTCAATTTTGAAGTTTTTGAGTCATGATTTGGATTCCTTTTTCGAAGTTTTCTTTGAATTCCTTTTTAAGTGTATAAAATGTTCTAAAATACATAATTAATTCATTTTAACTCCAAATTGAGAAATAAAATATGTTTTATTATTCAGGAGAATATGACTAATCTATTGAACTAGGTTTTGAACCTTAAATCGTGGTTTTTGAGGATAAGTTACAAATTAGGGTTTTCCTATGCTTTAAGCCTTATAAATACTAATACATGTGTAATGATGTAAATAGGGAAATATGGATTTGGATACGATCAGATTGGTGAATGTGATGGTAATGAATTGACACTAAGGTATGTGACTCCTATGTATGTGACACCTGTTTATGTATGTGACCCCTATGTATGTGAAGCCTATTTTAGTATGTGGAACCTATTTATGTGAACATCTATGATGAATGTGAAATCTATGTGAAATGTATATGTGCAAATTACCTACTCTTCAGTTGGGCTCTTATCCAACCCTACCTCACTATTATGCTAGCCTTTTTATCCTTATAAATGTCTTTATTTGGATCTTTACTTATTTGATGCTTCTATTGCCTATGTGGCTCATTTAATTGTAACTCTTGGATCTTGCTATGGCCAATGTTGGCTCATCCATTTATTGAGATTATTTAATTGGGTTTTGTTCCCATTTTGCAATGTTGCAATGTTGTTGCTTCTTACTACTGCCAAGTGACTATTTAAGCATGATGTATTTTAGGCCAAATGACAATGTAGTGTACATGAGTACAAACCACCCATAGGGCATTGAGGTTTTAGTCCTCCTTTCGGGCACTGGGGTTTTAGTCCCCCTACCATTTTATATTAGGCATTGGGGTTTTAGTCCCCCTACCACTTTATATAGGCACTGGGGTTTTAGTCCCCCTACAAATGGTGAGGTCTGGTAGGTGCCTCACCCTACATTGAGATGACTTTGTGTCTTAATATATTCATGATATGTGATTATTATTGTGGTGATTGATTATGGCAGTTCTCCTATTCTTATTTGAATATTTGTCTCATTCTCTTAAAATCTTGTAGTATAGAGAATCTTTTATTATGCAATATTGTTGTCTATTACTTGACCTATTCCTTTTGTTTGACACATACTTTTCCTTTCTCTCTTGCTGGATGATCCCAACCATCTAGGTTAGGATCAGAGTGTGCATGGAAGCTTCATGAACCTAAGGCTAAGGACAGGACAAGAAGAAAAAGAACATATAACTTGCATGGTCATAGTTTCATTTACATATTAAGTTGATTTGTTTGGAGACAATATTGGCTTAGTCTAAGTCTTCCTCTACCTAGATCCTATGTTTTGTAGAAAGTTATACTTCGTTTATGGAAATTTTGTAATGTACTATTTATACATTTTGAATAAAGTTAAGTTTTATTTCTTCTGCTGCCACACATTTGATGTACTTGTTTATCATGTTTAATAGTATAGACTATGTCTTTACACTCTGAGTGAAGGCTTATCATGTCGATCAATTGGTCGACTATTTGAAACAAGGTCTTTAAGAACTTGTCGTCTACTTAGCACTATTCGTTGCTTCTAAATTTTGCAAAAAGTTTATTAGCACATCCTTCAACCATCTATTTGCTAGAATATTAGTTACGCTTTCGGAATTTGACTCTAATTCGTTCAATATTTTTCTTATAGGTAGCTAACTATCATCTTTTTCTAATTCTAGAGTTCTTCATTGAATTTCCAGAGGGAGATATTCTCCTCATCGATCCAATGATGACACGACCACCACCGGCCTCCAATGTTCCTGAAGAAAATCCTGCTCTATGTTCATTGGTCATGGGTCGTGTCAATGACAATTGGGATCCTATATTCCTTCCTTGCATACCATCAACAACTTTGACTTGCAGTTTGGGTTGATCAACATGATTCAAAATCAAATGTTTGGGGGTAATTCTATTGAAGAAAAATCTTACCATCATATTGATGCCATCAAAAACCTCTGTAATACTCTCAAGATGAACAAATTCCCTCAAGATGTCATATATATGAAGGGTTTCTATTTCTTGCTTAAGGTCAAGGCCCTACAGTGGTATCTTTCTCAAAAGGGCATTACTTCATGGCAACAACTATCTGAAGCCTTTGTGAAAAAATTCTATCATGTTGAGAAGACTATTAGGTGCTAGTTTAAGATTAATTGTAAGTATGCATGTTGCATGGGAAAGATATCAGGAGTACTTGAGAGACTGTCCACATCATGGCTATGATGATGGATTTATCGTCACTAATTTCTATTAAATCCTTACCTCCACTAAGGGAACATCTCTAAGCGCCATAGATGGAAATGATTTTCTAAAACATGATGCTGAAACTACCAAATAAATAATCAACAACATGGCCCCTCTCCAAGTAGGAAGCGACTATGATAGGTGTTCTACAACAACTGTGTCCGCTATTAGTAGTTATCTTGATTCGAAGATACTGGGAAAACTTAATAACAAACTTGATAAGATGGCATTTGATGTCAGAATCTAAAGGAATTCAATTCTAAATACTTTACTAAGATGTCTGTAAAGTGGGTCACTTGTGGAGAAGGTAGTCATGGCATAGATCACTATATTTACACTCATGAAGTGGAGGACACTCAGACTGAGAATGTGTCCTATGTGAATTACAAACGACTCAATCATCCTAGATTTTCTTATGGAAATATCTCTACAGTAGAAAACTCATTTCAACTAAATCAACCCTCTTAAATGATGGGAAGAGGACAAGCTGTTGGAAGAGAACTTCACCTATATTTCAACAAAACAGACCCCATCCACAATAGCAAGGAGCTTTCAATGGGAAAGGGGGAGTCTCTTTCAACAACACCAAAAATCTATATCTAATTTGGAATGTTTAACTAAGAGGATGGGCAAAATTCTATTGAGTAAAAATAGCATCTTGGCAAACATGCAGACACAAATGAGCATTGTGAACAATTAGACAAGTGATCTGCAATCCCACAATTGAATTATTAATCAACAATTAGCTTCTATAGCCGCTTCAATTGGACGACCAACTGGATAGTTCCCATCCAGCACTGAGTAGAATCCAAAGAACGAAATAGCAAGATGGCCACACTTCATTCGGGGAATACCTCATCTAAGTCACAACCTGAAAAATTGATAGTTGAAGAAATCAACACCAATAAGGAAGAAGTTCTAGTGTCTAAAAATTCAAGGAGGATTTCTAGTCCCATCCTAACATTTAGAACAACTGAAGTCTCTTTAGAAGCTCCTTTTCCTCATCACTTCATCAAGGAACAACTAGAGAAGAGATACACCAAGTTCCTTAACACCATTAAAAAAATTCATCTTGCCAAGTTCTTGAAGGATCTCATCACATAGAAGAGAAAGAGGGGTGAAGTTGAGACAATATGTCTTGCCAAGATGGCATCCGCTTTTTGTCAATCCAATATGTTGATGAAACAAAATGACCCTAGTGCTTTCACTATGCCATTTCTCATTGGGGATACATCAACAAGATATGGTCTTGCAGATCTAGGGGCTAGCATTAGTGTCATGCACTATAGTTTAGCCTTCAAGTTGGGCCTCACTAACATTATTAAGTCCAATATGACAATTTAATTAGTAGATAATTCTTATACCAAAGTAGTTGGAGTGGTGGAGAATGTACCAATTGGGGTAGGACCTTTATTCATTCCTTGTGATGTTGTCATTATTGATGTAGTAGAAGACCCCACATGTATGATGATCATTGGACGACCCTTCCTTTACACAGCAAAAGTGATGATTGATGTTACAGATTGGTTAATCACGATAAGAGTTGGGAACAAATCTATGAACTTTCACATACTTGATCATATGAGGGGCCCTTCACTAGTAGAAACATGCTACGTTGTTGACTTTTGCAACCAGCTATTTGGAAAAATTCAAGAACACAATGTTATATTTGACACCTTGATGCGAGCTCTAATCAATCCAACTTCTGAGTTTGAAGATCTCAAAGTTGAAGAGATCTTGACATACTCGGCATCCACGGAAGAATAAGAATTCCATGGGCATACTGAAATAGCAAAATATGTTTCTCTTCAACGTGAACCAAAAGATGATGTTGCCCCAAAACCACTACCATAACTTAAACCTCTCCCTAGAGGTTTAAAGTATGGATTCCTTGATGATGAGAAAAGAAATGTGGTGATAATCAATGCACAGTTGTCCCCTGACCAAAAGAACAACTCCTCTTTGAACTCAGAACTAGGAAAAAATCCCTTGGGTAATGTATAGATGATATCAAGGGTCTCAGTCCAAGAGTCTTCATGCATAGAATTAATCTTGAAGAAGACACAAAACAATGAGTGCAGGAATAGAGAAAGTTAAATGACATAATGAGAGAGGTAGTACACAAGGAAATCATCAAACTCATATATGCAAGTATCATCTATGACATGTGCAACAACAATTGGGTTAGTCCAGTGCATGTGGTACCCAAGAAAGGAGGGATGACAGTGGTCAAGGATTCTGATGGCAAGGAATTAGCAACCGGCACAGTAACCGGTTGGCATATGTGCATTGACTATAGGTTAATGAATGCAGCTACACACAAAGAGCACTTCCCTTTGCCATTTATTGATCAAGTTTTAGAGATATTGGCACACCATTCACACTTCTTCTACTTGGATGGCTACTCAGGATTTTACCAAGTGCCTATTCATCTAGATGACCAGGAGAAGACTACATTATGTTCTTCGTCGCATGCCCCTCGGCCTATGTAATGTACCATCCACCTTTCAAAGGTGCATGTAAGCCATTTTCTTATACCTAATAGAAGAAATTATGGAGGTCTTTATGGACAATTTCTCAGTCTATGGATTGTATTTTGAAAATTGCCTAAAAACCTTGTCTCTCATTTTTTAAAGGTGTGAAGAGAAGTAGTTAGTTATTAATTGGGAAAAGTGTCATTTTATGGTATGAGAAGGAATAGTCCTCGAACATAAAGTATTTGAAGCAAAAATAGAAGTAGACAAGAACAAAATAGAAGCCATGTCCAAGCTACCTCCACCTTCAACAGTTTGTTCTATTCATAGTTTCCTGGGACATGCAGGATACTACTAGCAGTTCATTAAGGACTTTTCTAAAATTGCAAAACCCTTGTCCAAACTAATCATGAAGGATACTTCGTTTATCTTTGATGAAGATTTCTTGAAAGCTTTTCATACTAAAAAGGATGCCCTCACTACCGCACCTATCATGCAGGCTCTAGACTGGGATCTCCCATTTGAATTAATGTGTGACACTAGGGACTATGTTTTTGGGGTAGTTTTAGAAAAGAACAAAGATAAGAAGCTCCGTGTCATATAATATGCAAGTAAAACTCTTCATGAAGCTCATATGAATTATATAACTACCGAAAAAGAGATGTTAGATATTGTCTACCCCTTTGATAAATTTAGATTTTATCTATTAGGAGGGATGGTGATAATTTATACAAATCATGGAGAAATTAAGTAACTCATGCAAAAGAAAGATACTAAACCACACCTACTTCGATGGTCTCTCCTACTACAAGAATTTGATAACTAAATCATCGACAAGAAGGGATGTGACAATGTCATGGCTGATCATCTCTCTCGAATAAGGGTTGAAGAAGGTAATCCACTTCCCATCAACAAATCCTATCAAGATGAATCATTATTCCTTATTCATTCTCTTAACCAAGTAACTCCATGGTATACCTATTTTTGCAATTACCTGGCATGTCAACAATTACCTCCTGGGATGACTTACAATCAAAAGAAGAAATTCTTTACTAACATCAAGATCTATTTTTGGGATGATCCCCTCCTTTTCAGAAAATGCTCATATAGTGTGTATTGTCATTGTGTGGATCACGATGAGGATCGTTCAATCTTAGAGAAATGTCATGTGTCCCCCTATGGAGGACATCTGGTTGTTGAGGAGACAACATTAAAAATTATGAAATCTAGCTTTTATTGGCAAACTATATTTAAAGATGTGCATGCTTTCACTAAATAATGTGACGCATGTAATGCACTGGGAACATTAGCAAGCAAAAGGATATGTTTCTTGCAATGGTGCCAATATATGTCTTCTGATGAGGTTTTTCTCCAACCATGTTAAAATTCAATTATAAATAAGGGATGGTTAAGTAGGAAAAGACAATTGTTTTTTCTAAACATGTCTATTTATGTAGGACATGGTAAATTGGTATATCTTTTATAGACAATGTAGGAGTAACCATTAAAGATCCAAACAACAATATGGACACTAACTAAAGATAAACATAAATAAATTAGTTGCATATCTCATTATACTCCTCTAGATAGAATTGTTATGTCAATTATGTCCAGCTTGCCACATAAATATTGATCTGATTTCTTGTGTGTGCCTTTTTGTAGATATAAGTGATATGGTACATAGAATAAACAATAGGTGTAATGATCTTCTTATGTAGGGTGACATATCTAATAAACTAGAATATACCTCTAGGTTTTTAGTGAGATCATGAAAGAAAATATTTGATTGCAAAAAAGACAAAACTTTTGTTACCACGACACATGGGAACTAAATAGTCATAAAACAAATCACAGTCCTTCATAACAGACTCAACTCATATCAACTCGCAACAACTTTGAATCATGTCTTTCCATAACATTAGATTTAAACACCATGTGTTTCTTACTTCATTAGGAGATCAAATTAACTCAAACAAGATATTATTTCCATCTATATACCTCCACTTAGAATGATTATCAACTTTAGAAAAACATCCAATTTTCATAAAGTTATTCCTCTTGTAATGTAGAACCTGACTAGGAATCCATTAAGACAACGTAGGGCATTAAAATATGCATCCAATTGACATTATCTATTTTAGACCACTACTTGTCTTAAAAGTCCAACACTAAAGAATGTATCAATTCTGGTGATTGATAAATATAGGAATTTGTAGCTTTTATGATAGTGTTTCTTCCAACAAGGAAAGATACCCAGATGAAGATCTTTAGTCTGATCCATTGATAAAATACAAGGAAAAAACCCAAGCATACTAGTTTCACCAAGAAGTTCTACAATATAGTTATGTTGAAATAGATACAATCTAGTCTTCTCATAGGTTATTTAAATTCCATGAAGGTACCCCAGTTCCCCAAATCTATGGTTACAAAATATTGCAATGGGAAGTTCTTGGATTTGGAAATGATGACCATATAATGGTATCATCAACATTGAGATTTTGAATATTATGATACTTGTAGATGATTGTTTGTTCAAGACATAATGATTATTTTTATAACTATGAGATCTCAAACTTTCAAAGATCTGAGATATTTGTCAAACCATGGACATGGAATCCATTGGATTACATTGATACATCTATTTAGTTTACATACCTTACCAAACTCCCTTAAATACGAAAACCATGTGGTTATTCCATGCATATTCTTTCTTGTAAATCTTCTTACTAGAAGGCATTTTTAACATTTAGCTCAAGAACTTACTAAACATTATTTTGACCAATAAAATGAGAAGAGTTGTATTTCTCAATCATTCTATAAAAGGAAAAAATCCAAAATATTTTACTCTTGATTCATGAGTCTAACCCTTAAACACAATATGGCCTTCAAGTTTTTCAATTGACCCATTAGAAAGATATATCACATCATATACCAAACGACAACCAACATTTGTACATGAAGGAAGAAGATCACTTAAAACCCATATCCTTCTAGGTATTTGTGCCCCCACTCCGTCATCCATAGAAGCTCTTCATTTTGGATGAGAAATGACATCAAACACCTTGTGAAGAATGTCAAACAAGATATTGTAGTGGTGAAATAATATATAGGTATCCAAGATTAGTTTAGTGACAACATGAGAAATATAATTCCATCAGATATTGGTTTCTACCTTGATTAGTAAATCACTCTCAACAACATAAATACTATCTTCTAGAGTATTATCCTCAGTAAATTTAATGTTACCATGTGCTACAACAATTTCTATGTTTTCTAAGGATATGTGTCATAAAAGAATCTACACACAAGTAGATATCATAGTACATGATAATATAAGTGATTTAATTTCCTTTAAAGATTGTGTTTCTAAATAGGGGTTCTTGTGGCAAATGACTCACAATAATAAAAAAAATGATTACATGCAAGGGAACATCATTATGAGGTGTATAAATAGATTTTCCACTAGTGATAGAAAATTGAATATTATCAAAGAAAATAACATCATGCTAACATGATCCTTTTGTATCACAACATGTGTGTTCTTTTTTAGTCAGTGAATAGCCAGAAATTAGCAACAACAAAAAAATCACTCTTCAAGAGAGGTTATCAATGTTAGGTTGATGGTTATGAACCAAATATAGGTAGTCAAACACCTTAAAGGCTAAATGTAGATGCATATGAATATAAGAAGGTGTACAAAATGGCATTCTTGATAATAGAAGATACCATCCAAATCATTAGATGATTGGAAACGAGGACAAATGTAGATAAATGAGTATTTAGAACTTGCATTTGAATTAGGAGGTTGTGAGAAACGTTGAGAATATGTCTATGTTTGTGGTCATCAAATCCATTTTGTATGGAATATATGCATGATATGTGTAATGCATAATTGCATTGGAGATACTAGTATTTTAGAAACCTTGTTGAATATATTCACAAACATTATCAGTGTAAACAACTTTGGTGTAACATAAAAATATGGAATCTCTTTGATACAATCACAGAACACATTAAGAATTCCGAAATGATTATTTAATAAATACTAGGTGGCATGAGATGGTTCATAAATGAAAGATAAAAATACCATTTTAGTTTGGTGGGTTCTTGGAAGCCACGTGAGGTATTCATTTGACATGTTAGAACTGGAGGAGTAGCCACCACATCTATAAGGGAAATAGAAAAATATTTGGAAGGGGAAAAGTGGGTGTACAAGGAAAAAGAAAAGTAGATAATATGAATAAGGCATTTGGTTATGCGTGGGGAAGGTGGTAGGGACCCCCACTAATCTCTTGTCATATCATAATCATGACAAAGACATTATCTTTTTAGTTTCCTTCCAAGAAAGACTTATATGCATATAAATTAAGCAAATAATAATAAATCCCTTATAAAGCATAGATTAGAAATAATAATTAAACATGAGCATTCATCAACCATGGGTGCATGTATCATCACACAACTTGGGGTTTAGAAATTAGGTAGGAAGAGATAGGAAAACATTATGGCCGTCTCCATGTTTGCACCTTGCTTAATTGGTGTTTGGGAGTACAGGTGCTCCACGATCAAAAAGAGAGGTCGAAACTCAATCTAGAGAAAGTTTAAGGGTGTGGTAGAGGCATCCTAGTGGTAGCCTAAGGGCGTATCCCATTCGTCCTCTAATCCAAATTGCTTCATTACTTGTAAATCATGGGTTTTGTGCCATATCATAGCGGAAGAGTTTGTTTCCTATTGTTTTGGAGTGTTTCCCTAGCTAAGAGGAAGATGGTCATGAGGTAGGAGTATGGGATCATTCTAGAGACTCGTCATTAAGTTTGATCAGTTTGTTAAGGCAGAAAATATGGGGGGTGTTTGATCGGTGCCCCATTTATGTAGTCTTCCAAGGCATTTTTGAGTAACTTAGGTCTGACTAGTAAAATAGGAGGGTTGGGGAATGTGGGGTATACATCATATATGCACCCCACTACTAAAGAATTCTAAAGTTTTATTAAGTGATTCAGATTTGACTAGTCAATGTAGGTGAGGTAGGGAAATGAAGATGCACATATGACGTATGCAACACCTTTTTGGTCCATCCATGTGTGAATCCTAGTTTTTTTTGTGGGTGTTAATGCTAACAAAGGAGGGTGTGTATCTAATATGTGTCTCTCCTCCCAAAGTTTATCCTTGTCATGGTTGGCAAGATTATGAGTTAGTTTCAAGAAGGGATTGGACCATTATATGCTTGTGTCTTTATGGGATCAAGGAAGGGACTTTCCTGGGTTGAGATCCTAGGTGACAACATTAAGAAAGGTAGTCTCAAATGAATTGGACATTCATCCCAGTTGAAGGCCTTACCTTTAATGAAATTTAATATTTTAATATCATGGATATGACCTTTAACCACAAGGGATATAGGATCATTTATATATTTCAACCAGTGACTTGTTAATGGCATTGATCATTGAAATATATTTTCATTTCAGATCACAGAACTAGTTCGAGTTCTCACAATTGGTGGAATATGTTGAGTGTTTCTTGGACTTGTCTTTTTGTATCTTTGCTTCCCAAGGGATGATAGTAGCATATAACTAACATTCGTATTGCTTGTTCTCATTCCCTTGTGACCATTAGTTCCTATCATACATATTTGGGTAACTATAGTTACATTCATAATTTATAATTAAACATATTCTAGTTTTGAAGTTTGATCATGTATATGTATTTATTTCATTGATATAATTAGTTTATACTAGTTATGATTTTACTCATTAGGAAACTAGATCAGGAAGACTCAAAGATTGAGTGTCACTAGTTTTTCCCTATCAATATAAGCTCTAAAGTATGGCCACTGAATGCATTCATGATAAGGGTTGATGTCTTGAGACTGGAATACAGATCAATTGTTTTCATTTGTTCTGGTTTGATGACATTGTTAGAATTACACATGGGTTCAATAAAACTCACATCATGAGTAGCATTGAATCCTACACTCATATTTTTCTCATTTGAGTAAGACTTTAAGGGCAACAATACCTCTTGCTCATGAAAATTTGCATTTGATGCTCATAGCATGAGGCTTTTTAGATTGGATAGTTGGTGTGTTTGTGAGGTCTAAATATGTTTTTAGTCAGGTCCAAGTGGCAAAATTTGGGAATTCGCGATGAGTACTGACCTGGTGAGGCAAAAAGGGCTTGAAATGCTTTGAAAAGGGGCTAAGAAGAGTAGGAAAATGATGTTCTAGTCTTTAAAATCTAACCATGGTGGGTTGAGCAACATGTGACATGCGTAGACAACTTGTGGAGCCAACAAACATATGCACCTACATACAGAACAAGTTGGATACACATCCCTCTTAGAAGGAAGCATTAGTGTTCTAGGGAGAGGGGTGTAGTGAAGCCACACATTTTGAAGTGTCATCTCCATTGAGGGTTCCTAGAATACCTATGTCTCCTACCCTGCGGCTTATAAAAATGTCCCTTGTGCACAATTATCTTTATATCTTTAGAAATGTTGTCCATCATGACTGTTACTATTGAATCCTTTGTGAAGTAAGATGAGTAGACTCTTCTAGACTTCTTTCAAGGTACATATGGAGTGTCCATTCTTCACTTGATCCTATCCTTTCCTTTCTTGAAGATTCCTTTCTCCTCCACTTAAGGGTTGTCTGCTAATGCTAAGGGAGACCTTTAAATTTTGATCAATGTCATGAACCTTGTCCTTCTCCATTTGAAACTAGACGTAATTGCCCTATAAGTAGGATCTAAGTGGGAAATATTGGGTTCATATGTTTGGACTTCCCAAGTAGGGGTTGATCTTCCCTATGTATTGGTGGATACAGAGTTGGTGATTGTTGTCATTCAACTTTAGGACCCAAAGGTCAACAACTTCTATTTTGTCAAAGCTTTCTTGACACTGACTTTGAAAAAGATGGTGAACTTGTCTAACTAGAATTGCATGAGAAATGGAACTCAGTGTGCAAATGATTCCTTGGTACACATGTCAACTATTTTGGAAGTGACGAAGAACGTAGCTACTTCATTTTTGTGTTAAAGAGTAAAATTGGTGCTACTGAGGAGGTTAAGAGAGTTTTAAGTTTGACCTCTTCCCTCTAGCATGTATGACTAGCACGATCGTCTAACTACATTCTTGGTCAGAATTTATTTTATCATTCCAGGGAACTTTCTTAAAAATTATTTCTAGTCGTGGAGGTTTTCTTTCAGAGGAGTGCATTCTTCCTCATTACTTGATTATATTTGTTCCAATTCATGTCCTTTGTAAAGAATGACTTCATAGAAGGTGGGTGTATTAGTTCATTACATATTTAGTTGGACATTCATCTCTAATGTTTCATATTTTCACCACCTTTGGTGAGAGATCCCAACTCTATTTTGAAAAGTCCAAAGAACGTATATGGGACACAGAGCTTGGATATGATTTCCTAATTAGAGATCCATGGATCACATATGGTATCTCACATGGCCTCATTTTCCCTCCCAAGCCCCATCTGCAACTCGAGTAGGTCATCAAAACACGGGTCGAGAGAGGTATGCCTCACTCTCTATGTTAATTTATGATTTTGTCCAAAGAGTGTATATGGGACATGGAGCTTGGATATGATTTCCTAATCAGAGATCCATGGATCACAGACGGTATCTCACATGGCCTCATTTTCCCTCCCAAGTCCCGTCTGCAACTCGAGTAGGTAATCAAAATGGGGGTCGAGAGAGGTATGCCTCGCTCTCTATGTTAATTTATGATTTTGTGTTGAACTTGGTAAACAAAACTCTTCGGAGAACGATGAAGAGGACCATGGAGTGCTATTGCACCCAATTTTGCACGGAGGGAGACCCATGCCTACCGGAAGTGTATTGTAGGTATAGTCATATGAATTTAAATGTAAAACCTATCAACCAACACTGAATGCAACCACCATCTATGACCCAACTCCAGTAGATACCCTAGTCTTTGACCAACCAATGCATCAGGTGAACCTTGAGCTTGTGGATGCCCAACATCAATGATCATGGAAGAGTCATTGTTCGTATAACCAAAATGCTTCACATATAGTATGGGATTATATAGGGGTGAGTTTTATTTTATCCACAAGTTTCTACAGTATGAGTGTTCTCTTGTACGGGAGAGAAAAGGACTTGGTCCCATGCCGACTCTGGATAACTTTTTTGCCCATAGGTTTTGACCATTTGGTGGCTACTTTTGGATTAAACTTAGACACAAGTACTTTTTTAGTGCTTTTTATAAGCCTTTAATGAATACTTTGGACTTTGGAACCTACAACCTTAGGATAGAGGTTGGTTCCTAACTAGTTGTCAAAATTTTATGAAATTCATATTCTTTTATTTGATAGGCGTTGGGGTGCAATGTTACAAGGATATCCTTGAAGGAAGTGGTGCTCATAGCTTTAGGTTGGAGGTGATTTTCTAGCATGAATAATGTATGGGAAGTTTTTATATTAAAACAACTTATTATTAGAATTTATATAATTATGTAAACATTGGTTGTACCAACACTAGTGCGAAGGACACTGTGGAAGTATTATGTCTTTTATTCTAACCTATTTGGTGTTGCATGTAGTGAAATACTAATCTTGATAAGAGGAAGGCTGAATATATAGTAGAAACTCTTTTTTGGGAGTCTTATAAATGAAGTAGGCTCATCATCACCATTTGCATGGTGGTGACTAGATTGCTTTCATCTTCATACATTATGTGCTCACAAACACAAAGTATAAAAAAAGTTTTATAAGGGCCCTATTGAACACACTCAAATACCCTAAACACTTTCCCGCAAGCAGATCGGATTCAATGTGTAGAATAGAGTAGGCAAGTTAGGGGTCAATCTATAGGGAGATATGGGGAAACTAGGGCTAGGTTTTCTTTACTTTGTTTTGAATGCAGAGTTTAGGGTTTTTAGGGTTTGACTTTGAAGTTTTAATTACACTATGTGAAGAAACAATGAAAATGAAAAAAATCAAACCTAAGTTAACCGTACACAATCAATGTTATTTAACTAAGCAAGAAAGACAATTACATTAGGTTATACTATCAATTAGCACTACACCAAAAGCTAACACAAGTAACTAAGAACAAACACTAACTACTCCAGAAAAAGGTGACTAATATGTACATGGAAATTAATCATGTAAACAATCAAGGAAGATAACTAATTTAAACTAGATAAGGAGAGAGGAAATTAGGGTTTCAGGAAATTAATTAGTGGATTTTGTTGACCTCGATTCCAGGGGTATTTAGTCCTTGTGCAATTCACAATCTACAAGGAGGAAAATTCACTTGGTCCTAGTTTAATTTTTGAGGTAATTGAGTTATAAGTATTTGCATAGATATGTAGGTGATGATGGCAGAGCCCAAACAACCCAGGCCTCTATTTTTTATTCAACCCATTGTGTGATTTTTTTCTTTGTTTGCAAAGTTTAAACTAATAATTAGTTCATAATCATTCTCACACAATCAATTTTAAATATTTCTCTTAACAATTGGTTTTGAAGGCAATTTCTTAAAAATATTATCATAAGGGTTTGACTATTTATTATACTACAATGATTGTCATCTTGTAGGTAACTTATTTTAGGTTGTGATATTTTTTTTAAACCTATGATAATTATTCGTAGGTAATTTTTGTGTGCAATAAACTCACATAAAATTTTGGTGTCATCGCCAGGGACAATGTAATAGCCTTTGAACTCTGTTTTTTGAACAGTTAGGACTTTGTTTTCTAATCAATATCTATTCTTATCTAATTGAAATTTTCCGTCCTTGATATTTTACATTATGAATTCTTTTTTTCAATTACCAAAGGTGAACACAACACTTCAAAACATTGACTTTACAACCTTTGGGTTTGAACAAAGATTGACAAAACTTTTTACCGCATGAGCATTACAAAATAGGATGGACTAGGAAGAAATAAAAAGTAGGGTGAATCATGATCTGGCCACCTAGAGATATCCCTTGTCAAAGAAACAAGAGTAGTTATGGCCATCAAGAATAGATCTAGAGAGGTAGTGGAACTTGAATAATAACAACAAAAGCATCTTAAGGACTAGACTATCCCTAATCTTGTTGATGCATACCATCATGTGGTGACTCCCACCATCACCACCCTACAATTTCATATCCGCACATAGTGTATCACCATGCTACAAGATAGTGCCTTCACTACTAATTTAGTTGATGATTACCAAGATCACCTTAGCAGTTTGTTGACCTTTATATCTTGAAAAGGCAAACCAACATTTCTAAAGATTCCCTTAAACTCTGGTGTAAGGCCCCCAAACTTGCTTAATGGTTTCAATAAGCTTAATTATCATAATTGAATTCTTATAAATATAATATAAACTTTTAATATTCTTTGAAACCATAAGACAATCTTAAGTTTCAAATTTGGTCCAATTTGGAAATTGTTTGAGCAAGTTATGCAATTTTTTGCACATTTTGGACTTTTCTACAATTTACCCAATTGAGAGGTTTTCTATGCAATTTATCACTTGCACTATGTTCCTTGGATATTCTCTCATCATTCTTGAGCTTGTTGAGCCATGGGGCGCCTATTTAAACCTTGGTTTGAGGTGTTTTCTCCAAGGGTATTTTAGGGTTTACCCCTTCATGGATGAGCTACCTTTAGTAGCTATCAATTAATGAATTATTTGTTTTTCTTGGAAATTCAAGAAACGAGGGAAAAGCATGTCTCTATGGACGGTGGGGATCTTCTTTTGTGTGTTCTTGTATATTCTTAATGGTTTAAGGCCATGGACACTTGGAAAGATACGAGAACTTCAACTTTTTCTTTTTCTTTATCTTAAAGATTCATATACTTATCCCAAAGCACCAAAACGAGCCATTTTCTCTCCACCACTTCCCTCCTTTTAAAAATCTCTTCCTCCCTCTATGCTTCTGTGAATTTCCTTTCCAAGGAATAAGAAATAGGGGATCTTCTTGGAAAAAGAGTCTAGGGTTGCAATTGACTTCCTTTTAGGGTTTAAAAAGCTTCCTTCTAGTGATCTTGACCTAAAAGAGTAAGAATCCCCTTATTTCCTCCGTTTATTTATTTTTTATCCTTCCTCCTTCCTTTCTCCAGGTTGAAACCTTGTTGTTCCATGGTATAAATTTCTCTAAAGCTCTAAAACCCTACCTCTCTTGCTCCTTATGCTTAGGGTTTGCTCATTTGATGAAGAAAGGTGCTAGATGGGCAAGTTCACAGCTTATGCTTGGATTTTCTACCCTACCTGCAAGAGTTTCCTTCTGTGTGGGGTTTCATCTTCTCATTAGAGGTAAGTTTTATAACTTTTACACGTTTATTGCTTACCATAAGCTTGCTAGCTCATGTTCTTGCTTGAAAATGATGATCCATGCACTAAAAAGCTATGCTTAACTTGGATTTCGATTTTTATAATGTTCCCTGTTCTGATTTCAGTTCTAGATGAACCTGTGATCATGTGTACATTATTCCTAAGGTATAATATGACTTGGATCAGGTTAGTTTGGCAACTTATGGTGCTAAGCACCTATCAACCAATGGTCAATTTTAGGTTTTAAAGCTGCTTTCTTTTATAAACCCATGACCCGATGATGGTACCATTGCAACAACCCTATGGTGTTGTCTTCATGACAACTGATGATCGGGATCAAAGGTGCTATATGATGGTGACAACCTATGGTCACCCCCTTAGCTCAGGTTTTGGATCAATTAGAAGTTTTATAATCAACCATTAAGTACCCTACTGATGTTGTCGATCAATGATGACATTAGCTTAATATTTGATGCTAATTAATTAATATAGTGTTGATCTAACAACCTATGGTGACTTAATGGTCACTAATGATAATGGATCAGGTCTCCACAACCTATTGTGAGTTAATCATATAGTTGTAGCATCAATTAAGTCGTATACCAATGGTTTCTTGGATCACTTGATGCAATGGTCAGACCTATACTGTAATTGATGGTTTTAACATATGAACTTGACCCAATGGTCAACATCTAATGTTTATTCCTCCAATAAAGTGGAATGATGGCTAATGTAATATGTTGGTCCTAATAATGTGATTTATATGGTTTCCTTTATATGATCAACTTAAGGAGCTTACTAGTTGACAATGGATGGCCTATTTAAATTGAACAGACGATTGTGGGTTTTACTCTACTCTCAATGGAACTTTTTGTGTTGTTAATCAAGGGATGCCTAGGGTTAGATGGTGACTCTTTCTAGAGAACAAATCAAGGACTTAATAGGTGGTTTATACAAGGTGTTTTCTTATGTAAACAACCAATGGTCTTACCTTTTAAACATCAAATGGTTCTGGGTGACATTATGGTATGGTGATATGGGTTGAATGATGATGGAACAAATGGAGGGTTACCCTTAATAAGGTAGTCTTACCTATTCACTCATATGAATAGAAGGGGAGATAATCATATTGTGTTTTTATGTAAACCTAATGAGGTATAGCTTGTTATACCTAGCTTTAATATCACTAAATGATGGTAATTGGGTATGAATAGTCCTTGAATGAATAATATAATCATGGAGTACTCTGTTATTGTTGTTGAAACCCTAGTATGCTATAACCCGATGGTTGCACCTTGATTTATGTGTGGGTTCATACTTGAGAATAGTATGGAATGTGATGGTGATGCTTCACCTTATGCATCCATGATCCAATGGGGATGTCGTGAGTTAGGGTTTGGGTATAAGTGTTGATTAGTAACATTGATATAATTTATCATGTTGAATGTAACTCTAATGCAAATAGATAAAGATGAGTATTCATGTTTAACATTTGTATATGATGGAATTATGGTGGAATAACCTCCTTAACATGATCATAAACTTAATGTGTTGATTGGTGGTTATCATAGCCACATGGTTGATACTTTCTTATGCTAAACATGTGCATTATGAATATGATGAGTGTTAATCATATCAATATTCCTTTCATGTTGATGTAATAAAGGAATTTTCTTAATGTTAATATAACCCTTCTATGATTGTTTATGAATATCTCCTAGCTCATTAATGCAATATTGTGCTAATCTGTTGTATTATATGTAAGTGATATTGTTGAGCCTTGTTATAAGGCATGGAAAGATAATGATGATCTTACAGGGAATAGTATGATGGTCTTAATGACCTTTGGGCATGGTTGAGCCCTGAATGAGGTGTAATCCTCTTGTGTTGATAAGGGTTGATACCCTATGATATTGTGAAAAGGATTTATATCTTGTGATAGTATGATGACTAGTGTGGTCTCATGAATGGCAAGTGAATAGTACCATGTGATGATGAGATGAGAAATTATGTTCCATACATTCTATATCTTTTAAAAGTTGTGATATTTCTATGATTTCTAGAAGTGAATTAGGGTTTCTATGTCCACTTGTTTGATGCAGCCTTAATTCACCCAATTGACCTAACTAATCAAGTACAACTCTAATCATGTAGTGCCCTGTCACATAGAGCCATCTTCAGTGTCAGAACTTGTTGGATGGTGAAACGAGTATTTCAAAGGGAAACTTACAGTGCATACCGACCAAAAATGTAGGTTGTGGATGATGGCTATGGTCATGCCTCATACATATGATGTGATTGAGGACAACTGCGGTTGTACCTCAGATTAGAGGATTTTGTATACCCTGGTTTCTAGTGTCGTGACCTATACCAAGGGCGAACTAGTGGTTAGAAGCTTGACTATATGTCACTGTGGTGTCAGCTTTGACTAATATGTCATTGCCTTTTTACTCATACTGACCGAGGGGAAGAGATCCTAGGATACGTTCACTCGTAGATCTTGTACGGAACTAAATAGCCCTTTGTAGGGGTCAGTTTGACTTTGAATGATACGATTCAAATTCAACGGGGTGTAATAAAATATGTAATATAGTTGTGTAGCATATTGTTTTAGTGTTATACACAACGTTTCACATTGGATGATAACCCTTATTTGTTATCTTTACATAAAGATGATGCTTAGTGCAATTAAGAGATAGTAGATATACTTAGGTTATGGATATGCTTAAGATTGTAGATGCGTACATACAGTAGCTATGCTTGTGTTGATAACTATACTACTACTGTTGATTATAATCATGATGTTAGCTATCTCATATGTTGTTAATTATGTTTAGTATGCTAGCCATGCCTTTGTAACTAGAGATGCATATACTACTAATCATGCTTATCCAGATAGTTGTTCTTATGTTGTTAGCTCTTCTTATGATGTTGATATGTTCAACCTATTAGACAAGCTAATGTTGTTATCTATGCTCATGTGGCTAGACTTATTCATAATGATAGAGATTCTATGTTACTAGACTTGCTCATGATGCTAGATATGCATATGTTACTGAATTGCTTATATTGTCAACAAGATAAAGGATGATGGTCTAGATAATGATGATAGTTATTATCTGCTCCTTTATGTATTTTGTTAATCATTAGTGTTGTTGATCTTATTTGTTATATCTGATTAAATATCTTAACTATTTAATTACTTAAAATGTTGTAATCAATAAATTTTGTTGGAGGTTATATCTCTTATTGGGACATGGGTCTCACCCATGTGGTTCACCACATTTTTTTAGGTAATCGGAAGTGACGAAAACTAACATGTGGCAGCAAAGAGGAGCTACAATAATGAATCTATGAGAAAGTTGATTAGATGTCTAGTGTGTCCTAGAGTCATCCTTGTACTCTCAGGTCTGGGCAGGAAAAGTTTGTATATGGTGTTTCAAACAAATCAAACTTTTGTTAGCATATTAATACTTGTTTGTGTGGCACATATGAATATTGTTCTCCTATGTATATATGTTGTGGCTAAGGCAATAGAACAATTTGTATTAAATTCTTGGCATAGTATGGATATAAGAAAGATGTTGGGTGCTTATGCAAATGTTTCTAAGCGGGTGCTGACGTTGAAATTGGTTTTAATTTACCCAAATTTTTGGGTATGTGATTAATTAGTGATTGATTGTGTTTTATGTTGAGTAATCCCATTTAGTGTAATGGGTTATCACATCTAGTTTGATCATGTACTCTTTGAAAGACAAGGAATAGAGTTGGTACAATGCCATAGAGAGAGATGACATCATAACATGAGAGGGTCTCCAATCCAAGTTCTTAGTGAAATATTATCCACAGTCCCTCACTTACCAAATCAGGGGTCAAATTGCACAGTCCATCATGGTCCTTGGAAAGTCCCAATCTGAGGCTCGAGAAAGATTCAAGGAGCTTTGATGTTGTTTTCCACACCATGGTGTCTCACGTGTTCAATTGATATATACTTTTTACAAAGGTGTAGATAATAACACCAAGGAGTTCCAAGATTCCTCATCTGGAGAAAACTTCATGTTCCAAAACTTTGACAACACATGGGGAGTCATGAAAAGAGGTTCTGAGAACCAATCTTGTTCCCATTCGATAAGAAGACAAGGTGGAGTCCTCCAGGTAGCAAAAACTAAGGATTGTTCTGAAATAAAATCCATTGTAGATTCCTTGAAAAAGTGTCACGGGTTAACAACCTAACCCCAATACACACCTTAGACCCAAAACGGTTAACGTTTCCCCTCCATGTGTGGATAAAACACACAAGTATATACATGAACCAAAGAACAAGCTTCCGTAAATAAACCAAGTGTTAATTACATAGGGGCCCAAAGGCATAGGAGTATTGTAGAAGAAAACTTAATACATGAGATAACTACTTGCAGAAGAAAAATAACTTAAACTAGGAGTCCCAATTAACTTTAGCATCCCCATGAAAGATATGATTTTGTTGAGCATCATATTGAGTTGCGTCATCATCATCATAAGAAAAAGGTACCTAAAAAGCATTTGAAATTGGTACAAGTCAGCACAATATATAAATATATTGTACTGAGTACGCCTACGTGTCTTTAATTATATCACTCATAATTTCTTGGAAAAAAGGATAAACTAGTATTTGGTAGTAAGATGGAACTATCATTTAGCACAAATAAGCATTTATAATCAATCATATAATTAAGCAAATATGTTTATAAATTGAGAGTAAACATGTTTTAGGCTTATTTTCCCATTATATACTCATGCATCTTCCTACCAATGGGATATATGTTTTAAGGCCTCATGATCAGCTTACCAAAGAGATAGATCATTACATATGGTGATGTGCTTACCAAAGAGATAGATCACTCTCAAGCACTATGCTTACCAAAGAGATATAGTGCTATAATATAATGGACCAAGCATTTTATGTTTAGGTGTGGTAACATACTTATACAAAACATCATTGAAATTGATCATACATAAGTATCTATTTTAAACAATATCATATGCCAAGCCTTTTAAAAGTATACTACAACCATATAATATTGTAAGCCAAGTGAGGAGTAATGGAATACCTTCTACTCAGAAGTGGGGAGTCCATAGATTCTCTTCATTGGTACCTTTGTAATCCTAAAATTATAAGAGATTTGGTATTTATCAGATATATTGGCAAAATTGTCATTTAGTTATAAAAGAGTATAAAAGGCCCTTTTCTTAGCTAGAGTCATGAGAGTAGAGTATGAGTCATGGAGTACTAATTTGAGTCCATAATTGATAGTATTATGTCAGAGTAGGACTTCTAGATCAATTTGGTGGTATTTTGATCATGATGGATAATTATAACCATATTTGGTAAGCCAGATAGGGAAAAATAGTGATAATTCATCTCTGTTGATATCTAAGTCATATAAATTGGAAAAGAACATGCCATAATTATCTTGGCATAAAAGGAAGATAATCACATGAATTTGGTGATTTAATTAGGCTTGAGTATATTCTGAATAATTAAACAAGGTAGAATCACATTTGGGTAGGAGCATAAATATGAGTCTAGTTTAGGGTTAACTGATGGCAGATTCATGTTCCGAATATTTTTCTAATAAAAAAGGAGTATTTTATTTGCATTTTTTTGATATTCCTATTATTTATTATGATTTTCCTACGATCAGGGTATTTTTGGGCAATTATTAACAAAAAGGGAACAAATAAAGGAAAAGGGAATTAAAGAGGACCATTGATGCTCAAATCCAACGGTGGTGAGGTTTTTTGCAATCCGATATTAGAGAGCTGACTTGGATTTACCTTATTGGTCCAAGTTGGATCTAGTCAGAGAGGTGGGGCCCACTCTTCTTCTCCTCTTGCAAATCTACTAGCTCTACTATCAAATCTAACGATCTCGGAATGGAGGCTGAGTGCTCCTCATGTGGATCTAAGATCTACTTCACCTTCGCAAACTCTCTAGGGTTAGGGAGGCGAGCTCACAATGTTTGACTCCCTCTGGAGCATTGGGTCGTGTAGTAGCTCTGAGCAGGTCACTGTTCGTGGTGAAGAAGGTGAGTCGAGTAGGTTGTAGGCGATGTTGGGGTCTCCTGAGGTGCCGCAGAGGTGGCTTGAGGCACCACAAAGCTAGAGGAATGATCAATTTGTGGTGAGGAGGGGGAGAGGAAGCTTGTCCAATACTTACTCCATGGCGGGGCCGATTAGAGTAGTTGTCTTGAGGGTGGAGCTATTGGGACAAGAAGCAATCAAATTGAGAGGTGTGGCAGATTAAAGAGGTCTAGGTGAAGGTATGAGAGGGGTTAAATAGGCATGAGGGAGAGTGGTTCGTAGATGCCCAATTCGAGTTGGGCAAGTAGGAGAAGGTTGTCACTGGTGGTGGTCGTGGAGGCAGTTCTGGTGGTCTCTAGGGATTGTGTAACGAGTTGTCAAATTTGTAGAAGCAAGGGGGAGTCAAAGCCTCACTTAGTTTCTCATGAAAGGGGGTAGAGAGGGTGATCGTGGTAGGAGTTAGAAACTGATGGTTGTAGCCATGTCCTCACAATTAGGGCAGAGGTTGATGATGACTCCTTAACCATCTGATCCACCCTAGATCCATGGTAGCCCCATCAGATGGCTGAAAAGTAGCGCACAAAAGGAAGAGGTGTGTGATAGGGTCAATTGATAAATGAAACATTTATAGACTAAAGTTAAGGGTTATGTAAATGAAATAAAAAGGAAAACTTATGTGAATCTTAGAAAAATGGTAGAGTGAGCTAGGGTTATCAGAATGATGTGAAATTTGAACCATAGTTTCATCATGGAAAACCCTAGTTACTAGTAAAGTTTGAGCTTGAGATTCCAATCTTTGATTGATCAAATTTGAAACTAGGGTTTAGGGTTAATATATTATAGAAGAACAAGTATAAAAGAGATAGAAAAACCACTTTATCACATTCTACTCACCTTGAAAGAAATTTTGTCCTCAAAATTAAATTGGCTGAAAGAGATGAGGAAAATGTTGCTCCATATATGCTTGTAGTTCCCAGGTTGCATCTTGCACCATGGTGGTTCCATTGCACCTTCACCATGTGGATCTACTTGTTCCTAAGCTCTTTGACTTTGGAATCAAGAATCCTTGTAGGCTGCTCCAGACAAGAGAGATTCTCCTACAACTCAAGAGGCTTTTGATTCAGAGCATGACTATCATCCTTTACATATTACTTCAGATTGGATACATGAAAAACATTGTTCATCATACTATATTGTGGAGGAAGAGAAAGCCAATAAGCACATTCACCAATGTGCTCCAAAACCTCAAAGAGACCCACATATCTTGGACTAAGTTTCCCTTTCTTCTTGACTATAGCACAGATGGGTCTGATTATTAAGAAAGCATAATCACTAGCCTTGAACTATCTTTCTAACTGTGTGCATCTACATATAATTTATGATGATCATGGGCCCGTTTCAACCTTTGCTTGATCAAAGACACCTTATCATCATAAAGTTGCAACTCCTCAGACTTTAGCATTCTCTTTTCTCCAACTTCATCCCAATGGAGAGGTGATATACATGGCCTACCATAGAGAGCTTCATAGGGTGGTATATGAATACTTGATTGATAATTATTATCATATGTGAACTCTACTAATGGAAGGTAATAATCCCAAGATCCTCCCCAATCTAGAACACACACTCTAAGAAGATCCTTCAAGACTTGGATAGTACGCTCAGACTGACCATCTGTTTGTGGATGATATGTTGTGATGAAATTCAACTGTGTACCCAACTCATTATGTACATGCTTCCATAGATGTGATGTGAACTTTGGATCCCGATCTGAAATAATAGATACTCGTACTCCATGTAGTTGTATGATCTTCTTAGCAAGTTCAGGAACTTTGGTCGTAGTCTGCATGGATAAGAAATGTGTAAACTTGGTCATATGATCTATTATGAAACATACTACATCATGTCCCTTCCTGGTTCTGGGTAATCCCACCACAAAATCCATGGTGATGTTTTCCCATTTCCATTCAAGAATTGGTAAGGGTTACAATAACCCGCCTGGCCATTGATGTTTGACCTTAATCTACTGACATATGAGGCACTTAGAGACAAACTGTACTACATCATTCTGCATACCTCTTCACTAAAAGTGTCTCTGCAGATCCTTGTACATCTTAGTGGATCCAAGATGTATATAATATTTAGACCCATATACCTCTTCCAGAATACACTTCTTAATATATGACTCCTTAGGTACCCACATCTGATGCTTGTACCTTAGTCCACCATCCATACCAATAGATAGATGTGTTTGGAGTTTATCCAAAAGAGTTATCAACTCCTCCAAGCTAGGGATGTTCTTTTGAGATGACAAAAGTTCATAAAGAAGACCAAGAAGAATATTGATATTTGCCAGAATAATAGTGCCGTCTTCTGCTTGAGGTGACTCGAAAGTCAAAGGTTCTAGACTCATTGGTTTAGAAGTGAAGATACACAACTAAGAGCATCAGCTACAACATTGGCCTTTCCTGGGTGATAAGCAATAGTAAAATCATAGTCTTTAAGATATTCCAGCCATCTTCTTTGTCTAAGATTGAGATCCAAGAGATATTTGAGACTTTTGTGATATGTGAATATATCAAATGTAGCACCATATAGATAATCTCTCTAGATTTTGAGAGCATAGACAATGGCAGCTAATTCCAAATCATGAGTTGGGTAATTGAACTTGTTAGGTTTCAATTGTCTAGAGGCATAGGCAAAAATTTTACCTTCTTGCATTAGGATACAACCCAAACCCATTTTAGAAGCATCAGAAAATATTACAAAGCCATCATTGCCAGAAGGTAAGGTCAAGATAGGAGTAGAAGTCAGATGGGATTTCAATTCTTGGAAGCTAGATTCACATTCAGAAGTCAAGATGAATTTGGCATCTTTTCTAGTAAGTTTGGTCATGGGTAGGGCTATTTTACTAAAATTAAGGATGAAACGATGGAAATAGCCTACTAGACCAAGGAAGCTATGAATTTTGGAGGCATTGGTAGGAGCTTTCTAATCAAGGATAGTTAAGACTTTGGCAGGGTCAACAGAAATTTTCCCACCCAAAATGACATGGCCAAGAAACATGACTTGGTCAATCCAGAACTCACATTTTAATAATTTAGCATACAATTTATGGACTTTCAACACACCAAGTACTTTCTAGAGATGCTCATGATGTTGATTAATAGAGTTTGAATATATAAGAATGTCATCAATGAAGACCACAACAAAGTTGTCTAGAAAAGGTTGGAAGATAGTATTCATCATATTCATAAATACTCCAGGAGCATTAGTCAACCCAAAAGGCGTTACCACAAATTTATAATGTCCATATCTAGTTCTGAAAGCTGTTTTTGAATATCACAATCCTTCACTTGTAATTGATGATAGCCTGATCTAAGGTCAATCTTGGAGAACACAGTGGCAGTGTGAAGCTAGTCAAATATGTCATCAATTCTTAGAGGAGATATTTATTTTTTATGGTGGCTTGATTGATCATGTGATAATCAATATACATTCACATTGACCCATATTTCTTTTTAACTAAAAGGACAGCAGCACCCCAGGGAGATGTACTAGGACAGATGAAGCCCTTATCAAGTAGTTCTTCTAGTTGTTTCTTGAGCTCTACAAGCTCGACAGGTGCCATTCTATATGGTGCCTTTGAGACTGGTGTGGTGCCTAGTGCTAACTTAATTGAGAACTCAATCTCACGTATTGGAGGCAGCCCTGGAAGCTCTTCAAGAAATACATCCGGGTAATCTCTCACCACATCCAAGCTCTCTAAGGGTCTCACCTTAGAATTATACATGGACACAACTGTAGGATAGGCTCTACATCCTTTGGCTATCAAGGTTTCGTCTTTAAGAGAAGAGATAATCATATTTCAGTTTCTTTCCTTACTTCAGGGTATTATCAAAGGTTTAGAATTGGGTGCAGAAATGATTATTTTCTTGGCCCGACAATCAAGCATGACATAGTTGGCTAAAATCCAATCCATCCCCAAAATTAGGTCAAAATCTTCCATATCAAGGAGAATGAAATTAGAATGAAATTTCTGACCACCATAAGAAAAAGGCAATATTTTCGTTTTCTAAAGAGAACTGTAGATTTTTCCACTAGGAGTTGTTACATCCAAGATATAACCTAGATCTTTTATCTCTAACTTGATCATGGAAGCAAGATTTCTAGAGACGAAGGTATGTGTTGATCCTAAATCGAATAGGGCCACAACAGTATGATCTTGGAGACATATCATACCTACATTAGGATTTTTATATGAGATCATGGTTTAAAGGGGTTTCATATATAAAGAAATTATTAACTTTATTACCTTCAATCAGGTGGTTGTCATTAGCCTTATCTTCCTCTGCATCAAATGCAAAAACTCATCCCTAATAGTGTTCTGGCTAAGTCTGAGCTATAGGGGTAGCTGGTTGAATAGGAGGAGCTCCAGGATGAGCCAATGGGGTAGGGTAGTGCTGAGGTGCCCCTTACACTAGACTTGGGCAATTGAATCTCATATGTCCTTCATTCTTGCAGTAGTAACACATCAGTTTCTCAAACTTGCATTTTCCCACATGTACACCTCAACAGTTTCTACAACGGATGGGGTCCAAAGATGATCACCGTTATGCTCCACCTCGACCCCTATCTCCTTAGTTATGCCCCCCTCAAAAAGATCAACCTCTATGGTAATTTCCTCCTCCTCTTCCATTGCCATGGCTATGAGGTTTCTTCCTATCCTTCTCCTTTTCCTTGCTCTTGGTGATGGATGCATCAATCCAGCCTAGGTATCCCAAACTTGGTGCCTTATTCTTCCCTAAGGTTCTTTCTTGTGTAAGGGCACTATTGATGGTGGCTTCAAAGGTAGTGTGGTTGGAGGTGTAAAGGTAAACTTTCAGTGCTTGGTTAAGGCCATCAATGAAATGTTCAATCTTTCAATCTTCATCAAGGTGGAAAGCATGATGCTATAGGAGTCTAAAGGCCCTAACATAGTCAGCAACAAATAAGGTTCCTAGGGTGAGGTTATTGACCTATTTCCTCTTCTCCTTTCTAGTGGATATGGGCATGAACCAAGCAGTAAAAATCACCTTAAACTCCTCCCAACTTATAGGGGCATCTGCAAGTTCTTGTGTATGGTAATAATTTTCCCACCACAACTTTGCAGACCCCATAAGTTGGTAGGTTGCAAAAGTGAATTTATCTTCCTCAGCAC
Source organism: Alisma plantago-aquatica (assembly GCA_963693085.1). Taxonomy (NCBI): domain Eukaryota; kingdom Viridiplantae; phylum Streptophyta; class Magnoliopsida; order Alismatales; family Alismataceae; genus Alisma; species Alisma plantago-aquatica. The sequence continues at coordinate 538,960,752 of OY856411.1, read as the reverse complement.
ATTTAAGCACTCTAAAGGCATTTTCAACAGATAGGATCCATGCATCAACTTTATCTAGGACTTCACCTAAATCTTCTCCATGAAAGGCTTCGGGTTTGAGTTTGAAGAAATCCCTAATGGTAGTTTCAGGGTTGGTCCTAGATGATGAGGCAGTATTATTGGTTTCCTTTAGGGATAGGGCATGCATGCATTCCAACATCACCTTCTTTTATTCCTCCCATTCACCTATAGACATGGTCTTATTAGGATTTGAGTTAGATTCATCACTAGAGTCATCATTAGTTCTCTTTCTTTTGGATCTAGTTTTTGGAGGCATCTGCAAGTTTGTAAATCAAGAGATAATTTATTTGATTAATTGAGGTAGATCATAATGCAAACAACAAAGTTTTATCAATCATAAAGATATGATTTCCCATTCTTCATGTCTTTTAGTTGTTCCCAATTCTCCTAATTTACCCACATAATAGAGAGAGTATTTCATTGATCATAGTTGAGAGAGAGAATGTAGATGAGAAACCTAGTGTGTATCATTCACTAAATAGGTGGTTGGGGTAGTCCTTAATTGAGAAAAGATGAGAAGATAGATTTCTCTAAGGTACGGGTGCCCACTTTAACAATAGTTGTGTTAGCCAGGCAGATTACTTGCGGTGGGTAACCCTAACCACCATGAAAATAGATTGAGGATTTTATGCCAGAACCTTCTGCAAGTATCCTTCTTGAAACCTCAGCAACATAAACTTAAATATGGGTTACCTCCAGTCTAAATAAGGTTACTAGGTATTTTATACACAAATATTGACCTATGTGTCTTCTATGATACCATCTATCATGGGTTAACAACCTAACCCCAATCTACACCTTAGGCCCAAAAGGGTGAAAGTTGTTTGTCCCTAAGTGGATCAAACACACAAGTATACATGAATCAAATAATAGGCTTCCTTAAATAAACCAAGTGTTAATTACATAGGGGCTTGAAGGCATAGGAGTACTACAAAAGAAAACTTAATACATGAGAAAACTACTTGCAAAAGAAAATGAACTTAAACTAGGAGTCCCATTTAACTTTAGCATCCCCATGAAAGATATGATTTTGTTGAGCCAACATATTGAGTTGCATCATCATCATCATAAGCAAAAGGTACCTAAAAAGCATTTGAAATTAGTACATGTCAGCACAATATATAAATATATTGTACTAAGTATGCCTACTTGTCTTTAATTATGCCACTCATAATTTCTTGGCAAAAAAGATAAACTAGTACTTGGCAGTAAGATGGAACTATCATTTAACAAAAATAAGAATTCATAATCAAAGCCTATAATTAAACAAAGATGTTTATAAATCGAGAGAAACATTTTTGAATTTAATTTTTCCATTATATACTCATGCATCTGCCTACCAATGGGATAGATGTGTTAAGGCCTCATGATCGACTTACCAAAGAGATAGATCATTACACATGGTGATCTGCTTACTAAAGAGATAGATCACTCTCAAACACTATGCTTACCAAAGAGATATAGTGCTATAATATAATGGACCAAGCATTTTATGTTCAATTGTGGTAACATACTTATACAAAACATCATTGAAATTGATCATACATAAGTATCTATTTCAAACAATATCATATGTCAAGCCTTTTACAAGTATACTACAACCATATACTATTGTAAGGCAAGTGAGGGGTAATGGTGTACCTTTTACTCAGAAGTTGGGAGTCCATAGATGCTCCTCGTTGGTACCTTTGTATTCTTGAAATTATAAGAGATTTGGTATTTATCAGATATATTAGCAAAATCGCCATTTAGTTCTAAAAGAGTATAAAATGCCCTTTTCTTAGTTAGAATCATGAGAGTAGATTATGAGTCATGGAGTACAAATGTAAGTCCATAATTGATAGTATTATGCCAGAGTAGGACTTCTAGATCAATTTGGTGGTCTTTAGATCTTGATGGATAATTATAACCAAATTTGGTAAGCCAAATAGGGAAAAAGAGTGATAATTCATTTTTGCTGATATTTGAGTCACATAAATTGTAAAAGAATGCACCATAATTATCTAGGAACAAAAATAAGATAATCACAAGAATTTGGTGATTTAATCGGGCTTGAGTATTTTTTGAATAATTAAACAAGGTAGAATCACATTTGAGTATGAGTATTAATATAAGTATGATTTAGGGTTAACTGGTGGCGCATTCGTGTTCCTCATATTTTTTTGATAAAAAATGAGTATTTATTTGCATTTTTTCTATATTCCTATGATTTATTATGATTTTACTCAGATCAAGGCATTTTTGGGCAATTATTGGCAAAAAGGGAACAAATAAAGGAAAAAGGAATTAAAGAGGACCGTTGATGTTCAGATCCTATGGTGGTGAGGTTTTACGCGATCAGTTATTAGAGAGATGACTTGGATATACCTTACTGGTCCAAGTTGGATCCAGTTAGTGAGGTGGGGCCCACACTTCTTCTCCTCTTGCAAAGCTGCTAGCTCTGCCATCAACTCCGGCGAGTTCAGAATGGAGGTTGAGTGCTCCTCATGCGGATTTAAGGTATGCTTCACCTTCACGAGACTCTCTTAGGTCAGGGCAGAGAGCTCGCAATGCTTGCTCCCTATGGAGCATTGGGTCATGGAGGAGCTCTGAGAAGGTCATCATTTATAGTGAAGAAGGTGAGGTGAGTAGGTTGTAGGTGATGACTGGGTCTCTTGAGGTGTCACGGATGTGGCTTGAGGAACCTCAAAGCTGGAGGAATGATCAATTCACGGTGAGGAGGGGGAGAGGAAGCTCGTCCAGTAAGTACGCCATGGTGGAGTTGATCGGAGTAGTTGGCTTAAGGGTGGAGCTACTGGGACAAAAACTGGTTGAATTGAGAGGTGTGTCATACTAAAGAGGTCCATGTGAAGGTATGAGAGGGGTTAAATAGGCACGAGGGAGAGTGGTTCATAGATGCCCAATTTGAGTTGGGCAAGCAGGAAAAGGTTGTCACTGGTGGTGGTCGTGGAGGTGGTTCTGGTGGTCTCTAGGGATCGTGTGAGGAGTTTTTGAGTTCATGACAGCAAGGGGGAGTCAAATTCTTTCTTAGTTTCTCGTGAAAGGTGGTAGAGAGGGTGATTGTGGTAGGATTTCAAAACTCATGGTTGTAGCCATGTTCTCACGGTCAGGGTGGAGGTTGAAGATGACTTCTCAACCATCTGATCCACCCTGGATCTTTGGCAGCCCCATCGGATGGCTGAAAAATGGTGCGCAAAAGGAAGAGGAGTGTGACAGGGTCAACTGATAAATGAAACATTTACAGACTAAAGTGAAGGGTGATGTAAATGAAATAGAAGGTAAACTTATATTAATCTTGGAAAAATTGTAGAGTGAGCTAGGGTTATCAGAATGATGTGAAATTTGAGTCATAGTTTCATCATAGCAAACCATATCTACTACTAAAGTTTGAGTACAAGATTCCAATCTTTGATTGATCAAATTTGAAACTAGGGTTTAGGGTTAAGATATTATAAAATAACAAGTATAAAAGATATAGAAAAACCACTATATCACAAAAAGTTATCCCTAAAGTAGGATAGTCTTGAATCCTCTTTCAATGCATATGAAAGGAGAGGACAATCACAACAATTGAATAACCAAGTGAAGTATTTAGATATTTTTTGTGAGTCATGTCAAGGCCACGATCATTCTATACACATATATCATCTCCTTTGTGACGTCAAGGTCAACAATGCTCAAGCACAAGATGATGAAGGCCATATGGAGGACCTAAACTCCATCCACAGAATTCCTATTTAAGGTTATTGCAGTCCCAACCAAATTAGAAACCACCCTAGATTCCAATATGGTAACCCATTCATTGTCAAAAATGCATCACAGTAGTGCCCACCTGAAGAAAATAACCAAGGTCGTCCCCCACCCGGGTTCCAATACAATCAGTAAAACTTCATAACCAAGGAAACTACAAGGGTAATTTCTAAAATTGTGGCTACAACCAAGGAGAGAAATTTTAGAATCCTAACCAAGTACCACATATGTTGCAGTATAGCGTTCAAGAATCAAATGATGACAATATTTCCTCCATAGAAAATATGCTCTAGTCTTACCAGACAATGTTACCCAATTATCAAGTATACCAAAAGTTGATTGACCCTTAGTTGGCCCAGCTCCCAGTTGCTTTCCTCTCTCTTGTAGGTACCTCTTTTGGACAATCTAAGAACAATCTTGTGAACCTTGAGTAGTTGGAAGTCAACTCCATATCTTCAAGAAATGTGTATACACATCCTCCTCTAGTTTTACTTCCTACTATACATATTGATTTTGATGATGATGATATTGTGATGCTTGATAAGGAACAGGCACAAGACAAAATTATTGATATTGATATAGGTAAAGATACCAGTTTGAAAGACCACAAGTTGATTTTTTTGATCCAGATGTAGGTCCATTTTGAATTTGATGTCATCTTTAGTATTACCCGGTATATTCAACATAGTACCAATAATTCTATCACAAACATTTTTCTCAACATGCATGACTTCTCAACATGTATGACATAAATACAATGTCAAACTGTCAAAGAAATCCAATAAGGAAGGTCCCAGAATATCAACCTCTTTTTTATTAAAAACTTTTCACCTGTGGGAGTAGTACATGGTCTCTTACCAAATTGATTTACAGTGTTGTTTACTATTAGATACACATCCTCCCCTGACATAGGTTTAGGGGCACTCCATTCCTTAGTTGATCCATTGAATGTTTCGACCTACTTTTTGTAAGGATGCACCATTGGCAGAAACCTTCGATGACCAAGATATAGAGTCTTGTCACCATGTTTTAGTGAGATTGAATTAGTATTTTCCTCACATACATGACATGCCTTGGTTCCTTTGACATTGTAGCCATACAAGTTCCCATAAACTAGAAAGTCATTAATAGTGCAAAATGACCTAGCATGTACATTAAACATCTCTTTGTGCAAAGCATCATGAGTCATTACACCTTCTCACCAAAGTTTCTTGAAATCATCAATCAAAGGTTCAAGGTAAATGTCAATATCATTTCCATGTTGTATAGGTCCCAAAATATGTAAGGACAGCATGATGTATTTATTCTGCATACACAACCACAGAGGAATATTGTATATAACAATCATGATAGGAAAAGTGTTATGTCAATTGATTAATGTTTTATATGGATTCATCCCATCAGTACAAAGTCCAAGTCTTAAATTCATGGCTTCTTTGCCAAATTCAGGATATAATAAATCAAACTTCTTCCATTGTAGGGAATATGATGCATTTTGTTGAAAACCATCATTGTTTTTCTTTACCTCTGCATGCCAAGATAAATTGCATCTATAGTATTAGCAAACAAGTGTGAAACTGTGATAGTATAGGGAGATACCAAATCACCTTGGTAGGAGAATTAGTCTCAGTCTTACCGAATGTCACCCTTTTATACTTAGACGCCCCAGATTTTGGACATTCTTTCATATCATATAGTCCTTTTGAAACAACACATAGTCATTATGGTATGCATGTATCTTCTTAGCCTCCATTCCCATTGGGAACAACATCTTTTGTTTTGTATGTTGAGATTGGAAACTCGTTGCCTTTAGGGAAATTTCTTTCAACAAAGGCAACAGAGAAGTGAAGCTTTTATCACTCCATCTCTTATTAACCTTCAGATAATACTATCTCAACACAACACTGAACTTCATAAACTCAGTACAACCTGAGTATAACGGATTCTCTGCATCATGCATAATGTTTCTAAATAAGGGAGAAGGATTTTTAACATTTACCCCACAACTATCTACCATCGTATCAACCATGTCTGTTGGAATGGTTTGTTCTCATCAACATTGTTAGCCATTTCTTCTTTGATACAACTACTACTATCAACATAAATTGATCTCAAACTAGGAATCTCTCCATGTCAGTACTATTGTGTATAGCGTTGTACAATCTCATTGCACATGAATCTTTGATCATGTCAATAATGTCAAGTTTCAAGTTGCTACTAAAATTCCTACATGCGTAATAGAACCTATCTCCAGGTTGTTTGATATGTTCCTCTTCAAATCTTAAAAACTCATCAAGACCATTGATAAACTCTGGAGTGCAGATATTTGGATTAGACATCCATGATTGATCAATTTTGTGATCAGATGGAAGACAAGTAGCTCATCAGGTGTTACCAATAAGTTAATTTTAGAAAATAAATATGTTTGAATTGAGCGCTAGTCATCTATTAGCATTTAAATTCATGAATGTTACCACCTATCCCATTCTTGAACACTTCATCTCACTAATAAGTGTATAATGCATATTTGATCTCAAAAAATTTTGGCAACATTGCCCTATAGTTCTACAAGTACTCTGATGTGGATGGGAAAATACCCACCTACATATATACCTAGAGAACAAAAGGGAAATTTTTTTTGAGATTTATTTAAATCAAACATGCATTATAAACTTACATCCTAAGTGAGATGAAGTGCTCAAAAATAGTCTCAAATCATGGACTATCTAAAGTTTACACCTAATGAGTAAATCTTTGACGGGTTTCTAGGCTAATAATACGATTTAGAACTTAGGATTTAGGATCTAGGATTTATACATTAGAGTTTATAGATTAGTGTTTACATATTAGGGTTTAGAAATCATTGGTTTACATATTAGAATTCACAAATTAGGGTTTATATGTTAGGTATTACATATTCTTCAAACATAATATCTCAAACAAGGTCATGCATTAGCATTATCATGTTACATCATATTTCTTAGGTTCATCTAGACCTAGAATGACACATCAACACTTAGATTAGGGATCATAAGATTAGGGTTTCATGATCTTAGATAGAGCAGTAATAAGATTTGAGTAATCTTAGTCAACGTAAGTATCAACATTGTCATAACTAGTCATGCCATGTCATTTTCATGCAAGGTTGTCATCATTAGAGTATAAGTTAAATCAAGTAATATGTGTTGTCATATGTATTGTTAATATATTGATTTGAAGTCATGAAGTACCATAGATCATCTTTAGATCAAGGTTCATACAATATTAGAGATCTAGTTACCAACATGTGCATTAGGTCACAATATTAGAGATCTAGTTATCAGGGTGTGCATTAGGTCACTATTCAAGTCAATGTTAGGCATTTAATAATCTTATGGCACAAGAATGATCTACATAGTATTTGAGTGCACAAAGCATGATGACTTATTGATATAGAGGTCCACATCATCATTTTGGACATAAAAGACTCACATGTGAGCAAGGGTTCATATTCAATGCAAAAAAATGAAGGAGAGAATGGCCAAACTCAACGAGAAGAGGAGAGAGAAAAAATAGTAGTTGGCAGTAGTAGAGAAGCGACTACCAGTAGAGGAGATGGTGAAGTGAGCAACATATGGGCGGTGGAAGGAGAAGCAAAAGTTGGAGAAGGAGAGAGAAACTACCGATAGAGAAGAAAGTAGTAGTGACATTAGTGGCTTGTAGATGCATTGGAGTCATTGATAGCAGTGAGTAGTAGCAACACTAGTTAGGGGCATAGGTGGTGGCGGCAGAAGGAGAGGGGAAATCTATGGAGAAAAAACTAGAGTTCCAGAGAAATGTGGGTAGTGGAAGAGGGTAAAGAGGGGTTTATCGTGGGGTTTAAGTAAGACATTCCTCGTCGATTATTTTTAGAATTCAAAGACCTACAACCTAGGTTGTCAGTTGCAACCAAAACAATATCGGAAATTAACAACTAACTCTGCCCAACATTACCTTTCTCATCCATTGAATAGATAAAACTAACAACTAACTCTGCATCCTAGATGCAACCCAGTGAACCCTACATCATTGGTTGGGGTGATGACAATCGATGTTACGACTGACGCTATATACACATAAGAATTATAACGATATGTTTGGTGCATAACCATTTATCCCATTAGGTATATAGAAAAATACCAACAAAATATGTTTTTGGAGGCAAATAAAATGCTCCAAAAAAATTTGCGAGAAATTGTACTTTCATAGGAAATATATTGTGTCGGTTAGTTTGAGAAGCAACCAACAATAGAAATAAAATGCAGGTCATGTTTTCTCAGTTGGTCAATGGTGATGGTTGTCTTTAATGAACTGAAGATAAAGAGTATATCATTGGTTTCTCTTGAAAACGGCAAGCTCTTGGGGTTGAGCCCTTAGACAGTATCATGGGTGATATGGTGGTAATGCCTTTGGTGATAGGTATCATTGATAAGTGTAGGGAAACTGATAGGTTGTTCCTTGGTGTGGGTGATATCCCTAGAAGTAGCGTCTTGGGCGATATGATTGTTTTGGCCGATGGGATGGTCCTTACCCTAGAGTGCCCGACATGTTTTCATGGGCATTGAGATGCCTTGGCCGATAGACTAGACCCTAGTTTCCCGATACAGCATCCTAGACATCATGGAGTTTTGAGTGTTGGGGGTTGCTCTAACCCTAGATGACCAATAGGGGTGCCTTTGTGGTAATGCTCCCTTGGGTGATATGCTGGGTGCCCAAGATGGTGCTCCATGAATGACAAAGGATGTGAGGATGGGTGTTATGAAAGGTCCCTTGATATGTTTCCCGACATCATCAACCCTGACCCGACATGAGTGTGTATGTATACATGGCTTGGGCGACACTAGTTTTGAGTGTTGGGGGTTGCTCTAACCCTAGATGACCGATAGGGGTGCCTTTGTGGTAATGATCCCTTGGGCGATATGTTGGGTGCCCAAGATGGTGCTCCATGAATGACGAAGGATGTGAGGATGGGCATTGTGAATGGTCCCTTGATAAGCTGCCCGACATCATCAACCCTAACCTGACGTGAGTGTGTATGTGTACATGGCTTGGGCGACACTAGGGTTACGTGTATGGTCAATACCCCCACAAGGAGAGATGTTACCCTGGCCAATATGTCTTGCCTGATACATGCGTTCTCTTAGTTGGTTACCCGACATGAGTATGTACTTGATAGCTTGGATGGTCCTAGGGTTGAAGGTTTGGCCGATACATGTGGTGAGATTGGACAGTATAAGGTCTTGGACGATATAAGTTGAGGGTTGGACGATATAGTACTTTGACCATTATAGGGTCCCAAACCCTAGTTGGATGATAGGCTACCTTGGGCACCATGGAAATCTTTGATGGATGATAGTAGTGTACCTTGGGTGGTATGAGAGTTCCTTGGACATCATGATGTGTTGACCAAGTGGGTGAATGTTGGGCGATATAGTTGTGGCTTTGGGTGACATGGTTTGATGGTTGCCTGGTATGAACCCTAACCCTAGAAGGGCTATAAGGGGATCTTGATAAGACATGACGAATAGGTTGTGAACGTTAGTATGGGGGTTACCAATGGTTGATGATATGTGAACCTTTGATAATGCTCAATGGTTGATCATGATTGCATGATCCCTAAAGATGAATCCTGAAGGATGGCGGGCATAATGATACAAGATATAGGGTATGGTGGATACCCATGGTATGGTAACAGTAATGTGTATTTCTTAATACACCATCTATGACTTATGCTTCATGTGTTCATAATAATAAATTATTGTTTCAATCCTATAAACCTTAACCTTAATGATATGATAATCATGATATGTTCTTTAAAGATTGTATTTGGTGATCAAGTTATCTCTTTGATATGCTCCCTAACCATGCAGGTATTATCAATTGAATTCATAGCCAGGTAAGAGCTATGGTGATTATATGATGGTGTGCTTTGTGTATCGCTTGGTATATGTGCAATATTTGAGCAATGATGATGTGCCTTGTTGTTGAGATAACATGTATCACCATATGATGAGAAAGGTTTGGTGACCTGATAAAGGTTGAGTGCCTAATTGAGGTGTTATCCTTTAGTTGTGATATGAGGGATTGATATCCCATGATGATGTATGATGATGAAGCCTTGAGAGGCAGTGGCATTATGTGATGAAATGAGGGATTGATATCCCATGGCAATATGATGATTGTTGAGGGCAATGAGAATAGCGGTAACAATGTGACACCAAAGTAATGAAATCTAATGTTGTTCATGTTTTATATATGGTTGCTTAATACAACTTGGTTGCCCCAACAATCTACTTAAAATGCATTAACTAATTATAGATGAACCTGTCATGTAGTTTGCCCTGGCCATAGATCCATCATAGTTAATAATTAGGTGATGGTGAAATGGGTTCTCTTGTGGGTTAACCCGGAGCGCATATTGTTGAATATGCGGGGTTTCTCCTAGCCAAAAATAGGAGGATTAGAGTGCAACTGTAGTTGTGGACTCAAGATGTGTATAAGAGCATGGTGATCAGGCCCATGGCTCAGTGTGAAGGAGCATGAATGCATTCATGGCTCAGGAGCATGGTGAATAGGCTCGTGGCTCATGATAAAAGGGTAGACTGCATGAGCTAACCCTGCGGCTGAGGCCACTCAAGCAAGAGACTGCGGTCCTGCTTTGGTTAACATGCACTGACCACGAAGAGGTGAGGTCATGGAGTCTGGATCTCCCAATGACCTTGTATGGCACCATTTTTGGGCTTCACAATCGAAGGTTGGATTTGAGTGGGACAACTCATTTTCCCATGGCATAATAAATCATAATCCATCCGTATAGAATATATTGCTTAAGGCAAAACACAGAACATTGGTTGAGGCCTTGCTTGTATAGTTTCTCTAGTTATATCTTGCAAGTTAATTGTACACTTTTCATATCTTGTGATAAATTCTTATAAAGCTTATCTTGTCAATCATGTCCCATAAAGAATGCATGTTATATGCCTCCTGGATATTTTGGTAAGATTGTTAATAAAGTTAGCTTTGCTCAGTATGTTGCTCCTATAATCTGCTTATACCAGTTATCTGGGATCATAATAACGTTGGTAGAGGGTTATGTTTCTTGTTGGGACTGTGTGTCTCACCCCGGTGGTTAATAACCTTTTTAGGTGGACATGCCTAGCAAGATGAAGATCATGTGGCTGAGATGATATGTAGAGGTATCGTACCTGGTGGATAGATAGTGTCTAGTATTAGAGTCCTATGTGTCGTCCCTGTACACTCGGGTCTTTGGGAGAGTTTTCGATGTTTCTCATATGATGATCAAAGTACGGTTTTCAGCTTATGTACGTTGATGTAATAAATCAACATGTGGAACAGTTATTTCATGTAATGAGATGATGGGAAATTATGTTGTAGCACCTTGGAAATATGCTATGAAAAGGAAAGTGTTGGCTCAAATTTTATATGTCTCATCTTGTGGTGTTCATTGTAAATTGGTTTTAATTTCCCGTGTTTTTCGGTAATCTGTTGGTTAGCATGTAATCTTGTTTTATTGAGGATGGGGTGTTTCAAGTGATTGGTATCAGATCTCTAGGTTCACTGAGTCTACAGGGACACTAGGACTAGGATTAGGATGGTGTCTAAGGTTGGACCATGACATAAACTATGGTGCATACTACCTAAACTCAGTAATTCGATGCCTTGGCCAGGTATTCAAATATTGAAGACATAGGTAAGTGTGTGATAACACCAAATTTTGTGATGTTTTGGCCCTTATTTTGTTATCAAAACTGCCCTTTTAAACTGTTTTCCTCTCTTTTTATATGTACTTTTGCAATAACAGGCCACGCTACGCTCTTAACTCAATATTTCCATCTTTTTCATAGTGTTCCTCTCTTTTTGACCCATTTATCATCGAAAAGGGTCGCCCCGGCCCATAAACGTGTTCTACCTGCATCGGCCTTTTTCCCCAGAAAGTCGACCGATACGCTCACTACCCGATAGGTAGCGCGATACACTGATGCGCGGCACAAGGATGTCACGCAAGAAGAAGTGGACGAGCGATACGTCTTTTATTCGATAGGGAGCCGGACTCGCCACGACTATTGTAGCGTGTCGCGCGATACATGCCACCCACTGGCAGGCGCCACTCGTCACGATGACCGACAGCCCGACGTCCTTGTGCCAGGCGACACGCATATCGGGCGTGCCTGAAGCCGCAATGATGGAACTAAAGAAGGACACATGGCGTCCGGAGCACCATAACTTCTTCCAACCGCTACCTATAAATAGCAGCTACAGGAAGCCGAAAAGACAGGTCGAAACCCTGTGCAATCCAACTCAGGAAAGCTTCAGGAGCTAGCGTATCGTGCCTCAGAGGTTGTGTTGAGCGATTATAGGTGAGCACTTCCCCATCCCAAGAGGGATGGAATGGTTCACTTAGGGCCGTCCCGGGCACCACTTCAGGTCGATATCAGCCAACGAGGATACCCGATACAAGTGACCAATACTTAAAGTGAGACTCTAAGCCCGACACAATATCGAACCCCGATACATATCGCCTGTCACGGTGTGTCGCCTGAGAGGGTGCCGCTAGACATGATCGTATCGGGCAAGGGTGCCCCGCGCGATACGTCTACCCGTCATGAGCATGTCGTCTGAGAGGGTGTGCCGCTCAACACGGGCGTATCGAGCGAGGCTCCTGCCCGATATCGGGCTGGAGAGTCGGATGATGTCTATCGACCTTCTAAATCAATAAGGCGACATTTATCTTTATTATTTCATTCATTTACTTCCTTTATCATATGCAATGTAATCAGACCCTTATATGTTTATGGAAATAGAAGAGTTTTAATCATCTGTTGCTTTATGTTTGGTACCTTTGTTGGATGATTGCTATGTTTAACATCTAAACTCTAGCTTGTATGCTTGGATCGCATTTTGATTAGCTACCGAATCGTGTTTTCCCATTGCAATAGCCTTGAGAGAGGTGTTGTGGCTCTACTGTTTGGTCCAATTCTTGAGTACGATAGTACCCGGAATTGGAGTCGCTTTAGTAACCTGTCCACTCTAACTTAATCCCAGCAACCTCGAGAGGAGTGTTGACGCTTGGTTAGAAGTTCCCGCTTCGAGAGAAGGGGTACAGGATGTTTCTGCTGCCGCTTTTTTTACCGAAGTTTTCTCCTTCATACCTTACTTTAGTGCTAGTATTATCTCTCTATTTCCTTTGCACGAAAATCCCTAAAAACTGATAAATGCTTAAAACCTAATTTTTCCTCGTAGCTCCAGTTGGAGATAGATTTCTTTTGTTCTATCGGTCTTATCATGTTGTTCCCTTAGGGAACTTTGTCATCTCTTTGCCCCTATCAGAGTGTAACGTGTCGATTCTGTGTTCTCAACACTACCACCGTTGTCCCTATGTTCGACCCCGTATATCTACTTCAACCTCGTAAACAAAGTTGTTGGGGCCTAGAAGGTTTCGGGTTATAAATGTAAAAGTCTGACTACTTCAAATCCGCCTCCAATTTTAGGACGCGCGATTTAGGTCAGTCAACTTTTTGGCACCGTTGTCGGGGACAAGGCAAAATGGTACTATTTATGAAACCAAATCCACTAACTACACTCCAGTGCCTCAAGCTTAGAAATGAGTTTGACAGCACTCACTTTCTTCTTTTAGTTATTATTTATTATTCTTTGCCTAAAATGAATAACTCGTATTATTGATAACATACTTTCTAACTTGATTGTTACACGATGCTTAGGTACTCAGAAGAAAGGCATTCGGCTCAACTAAGCACTGACACCATCAAACATGTCGCCGCATGTTGAACAACCCCTTTCAGAAGGTGAACGCCAAGGGAGGGCTAGACCTCACGCACCCCCACCGGAAGATAACGACCGCTAGGACGGCAACGATCAGCCTGAAGATCCAGAAATGGAGCAGTTCGAGGAAGATCATCGCCAGGATAGACACCGTCATCAGCAAAGGCACAGGAGGAACCACAACCATCAGGAACAATGCTAGGGAAGCAGCGACAACGATGATTCAGATGAAGAAGAAAAGACTCTGAGGGAGTTAGCTTCCACAAAGACTAACAATTCCTGATGCCCTGTCATCATCCCGCGATTCAACGCCACCAATTTCGAGCTCAAGCCATCAGTCATCTCAATGATTCAAAATAAAAGCTTTAGAGGGAATTCTAAGAATTACAATCCCTACCACCACTTGGATGCTTTCAAAAACATATGCGACACCATCAAGATGCGGGGAGTTCCCCAGGAGGTAATCTACTGCAAGGGCTTCATCTTCTCTTTGGAAGATAAGGCTCTATCATGGTATCTGGGACTGCCCCACCAAGCCATGAATGGATGGGGAGCGTTGGCGGATGCCTTCGTGAACAAGTTCTATCCAACTGAGAAGACTGTGCGGAACAGATAAAGTGTCAATGACCTTCGATGAGCCAACCGCCAATCCAGAGCCACCAACGACAGCAGTTGATAGAGCTGTCGTCATCCCTACCATACCAGCCACAATCACAACAGCACCTGTTGTGGCTGAAGAAGAACCGGCGATCGTTGAGGTCACTGAGGCAACAACCACGGGAGCTGCCACGGAAGAGACGGTCGTAGCCCCCGAAATTTCTGTGGTGCCTTTAGAGGCAGAGAAAGAACCACAGCCAGACACCGGTAATGAGGTGTTTGTCGAGATCCTTGAGATGGAGATCGGAGCCGCACAGCTAACACCGACACCGCCGCCGGTGTCCCCTATAGCGGCTGCTGGCAAGATCGCCGACAACATAGAGGTGGAGCTGCATCCACCCACACCACGGCCATCCCAACCATGACAAGAAGGCGAGGCAGTGATGACCGCAAGGGTGCCGACGCCTCGCCCAGCAGTGTCCGCCTCACGGACAATCCAGATAGGTTCTACCTCGTCAGGTAGACCCTCGCACGAGAGAGGTATCGTGGGGATGAGAGGGAGATCTGCAGGAACCCCTCTGTCGCTCGGGAAAATGTTGGGGCACGAATTCGACTACTTGCGGGAGGTAACAGAAAGCCACTTGGCTACATTTACTTCTCTAGCCCGCAAGTTTTCATTTTTCCAGCAGAGGTTGGATAGCCAGGAACAGGAACTGCTTACTCTCGTTGGACTTCCTGGCCAACTAGAGGCATTCAACGCTACTCTTCAGCAGGCCCTCCAGTGCCTTGACGTGATCAAGGAGAGGCTAAATAGGGGGGACGACCATCCGCGTCCAAGGCAGCCGAGAAGGTCTTCGTCGCCTCCTGGATCAGGCTCTCCACCCCCCTCTTCGACAGCCTCGTCAAGATCATCATCCTCTTCCTCCTCCAGCGGGCCCTCGACGACGCCTGAAAGAGAGGCGACGCATAAGTCTGCCTCGGGGTCTCCAGTAGGAGAGGAGAGCTCCCGAGGCATTGAATACTTCACTCCCTCCACCTCCCTAAATGAAGTTGAAGACAACGACGAATCTGTCAGAATCGGGGAGGATTCTTCTGATGAATCGGAGGGAGAAGGGGGAGACATCTGTCCTGCCAACCAAAGACACCCCCCCAGGGGAAGAAGCTCGACGGCAGATGCATTCTCTACGCCGTCAGAGATACCCTCCTTCGAGATGGAGGACTTCGACAGAAGAGCCATCGGGTACCTAACAATCAGGGACCAGAAGCTGTTGAACAAGGTCTTGAGGTCACAAACTGACAAAGAAGAAGTCATCTGGAGTGACGGCTATTTCTCAGTGCAACGGGGAGCACTAAGAAGCATATTCTGCTCCCCAGCCGTCATTGGAAAGAAACTGTTCAGGGTCCTACAAGGCACCGTGATAGAGAATGCAGGCGTTAGGACAGGCCGAAAGACGATCTACAACGTCACCTCGGCCTTGGCAAGAAGACTGATGAGGGGTTTGTATGAATCTACACATGTGGTCAGTATGCTGAAGCACATTGAAGAGCACAACCCAAACCTGGTGTTGCCCCCCTACAAACATAGAAAGAATTGGTTCATGTGCGTTGCTGACCTCCGTAGCCATTATGTTCAACTACTCAGCTTCTGCAACAAAGAGGTCCCGCACACAGGAAACACCTTCGTACACCCCGAAGACAAACTTCTGAAGCTACTCCCGTTGCGCCTCCACCGTGTTATCAAGAATGGAATCCAACGCCACAGCGGTGTCTGGAATTTCTTCACACTGAGGGACTTCCCCATCTAAGAAGAAGAGGGAAGTGGAAACAGCGCCTTTATAGTCCTGCGAGCCATGGAGATGATACATGTCTTCGGATTCTTAAGACAAATCCAGAGCCAAAACTTCTTCCATCTCAGGAGCATATATGCATTGTTGTTGATCAAGGACAAATACTATTTCCTTGACGCAGGAGTACCAGAGAGGTTGCTGGACAGTGACCTAGAAGACGAATCTTCACAGCCCAGTAGCACTCCAGAGATGGAGGACGAGATGGAAAAAGACATGTATGGGACAGGCAAGCAGTTAAAGATCTTGCAAGAAGTGCACGGATTCGAAGACCCTGCTTCGCCTAAAACATCAGAAGAACTGATCAACAATTTCGACCGCTTCTCGTGCGCTACACTCACGCAGGAGCAGGTCAATGAAATTCTTCTAAAGTTAGCCGATTCTACCCCGGTAGATGTCATCTACGAGGCAAGCAATGTCATAGTCCCGGTTGATGACTCAAGGGACATGGTAAAAGAAAGAGGATGCTTGGCTGTATTAGTGGTGGCCGCGTACATTCAAACACTACAGCCAAGGTTTGAACACGCATACATAGCTCATCCAATGCTATTCAACGACATCTGCCTTGCCGATGAAACAGGAGTAAAGCAAGAATTTCTGGCTGAGTTGGAGAGTAGGGTTCCACAGACTATCTTCCTACCCATCCTGCACTACAACCACTAGACGCTTCTGACGGTGTACACTCGCCAACAAGCATGAATCTTTTACAACAGCTCAGACAGCAACAAAGACCATCTGGTGTAGTGTACATCAACAGCGTTGACCTCCCTCGAGCACCTAGTACGAAAATACTACGAGGATGTGGCGGCGTTGATACAACCATTCCTAGACATAGCAGCATCCAAATGGCACGAGCTTCAGTTCTGCCACCGCAGTCCACAACAGATTCCCTTATCCAATGACTGCGGCATCTTCGTGTTGGAATGGATATCAAACGAAGCGACGCCTGACCAGCTCCACCACATCGACTACCACAGCAAATGAGGAGAATATGTGTGGGAGCTTCTATCTGGTGCAGGCGCGCTCACCAGTTAATCCCTCGTTGAGTTAAACATTAACCTACCTTATCTAATTCACAACTCTGGGACAGAGTGTGGAGTAAGTTTGGGGGGGTACCATGTACCAGTGAGGGAGGTATAAAAATTTTCTTCAAACTTCACCTTCTTTTGTTCTTCTTCTATATCACGTGTACATATACTTGCTCATACAAAAATTTTGAATTTTTTTTGAAAAATTTTGCTTATTTTGTCTCCCTACATATGTACAAAGTCACTATATAAGTAAAAACCTGATACGACTTCTTTCCAGTCTGTTTTCTATGTGCCCAAGGAGATGCAAATTTTGTTATGACTTTCTGACAATGCAGCCTCAAACAACAAAAGACTACGACTTTCCGCACCAAAAATTGCGAAATATAATCTTACAACAGCTAAGAGACGTGTATGCAGAAGGAAAAAGCTGCCCAAACAGCAACAAAATTCCTCTTGTCTTCCCTTACCCAAAAAAAATCCCAAAAAGAGAGAATAACCTTATGAGCATGAATAAAAGCATGAGAGTTGTGCCAAGTGAAAAAGAAAAAATATATACACACTTGTTTTCCAAAAGTACCCATCTTTAGGCATGGTAGATCTGGGGCAGTGGTACGTAGGATGTGAAATCACTGTTGTAAAGTCAACTGGCTTGGACTACAGGGACCACTTGCCCATTAACGGACCCGTACCTGGATGGACTGATGGGAAACAAGAAAAACCCAAAAAGCCATAAGCCTACCCAAACACACAACTTTCTTCCCCCAAAAGTTGTTTGGTGTGAAAGCTAACTTTGAAATCATGCACCTAAGTCTCGCCGAAGCTGTAGAGAAAAAAATTGCTTAAATAAGGCATGAGAAAATAAAGTTTGTTGTTCGTGACCAGGCCGTATTCTCAGAAAGACATCTCAATACTCGCTCAAATCCCATGGTCTGGAAACTATACCGGTCAAGAAGAAGCATCACAAAATAAAGTTTAAATATTTGATTGAGGACAATCAAAATGCTAAGTTTGGGAGAGTTGATAACACCAAATTTTGTGATGTTTTTGGCCCTTATTTTGTTATCAAAACTGCCCTTTTAAACTGTTTTTCTCTATTTTTATATGTACTTTTGCAATAACAGGCCACGCTACGCTCTTAACTCAATATTTCCATCTTTTGCAGAGTTTTCCTCTCTTTTTGACCCATTTATCATCGAAAAGGCCCACCCCGGCCCATAAACGTGTTCTACCTGCATCGGCCTTTTTCCCCAGGAAGTCGATTGATACGCTCACTGCCTGATAGGGTAGCACGATACACTGACGCGCGACACAAGGATGTCGCGCAAGAAGAAGCGAATGAGTGATATGTCTTTTATCTGACAGGGAGCCGGACTCACCACGACTGCTGTAGCGTGTCGCGCGATACATGCCACCCACCGGCAGGCGCCACTCGTCACGATGACCGACAGCCCGATGTCCTTGTGTCATGCGACATGCATATCGGGCGTGCCTAAAGCCGCAATGATGGAACTATAGAAGGACACGTGGCATCCAGAGCACCATAACTTCTTCCAACTGCTGCCTATAAATAGCAGCTACATGAAGCCGAAAAGACAGGTCGGAACCCTGCGCAATCTAACTCAGGAAAGCTTCAGGAGCTAGCGTATCGTGCCTCATAGGTTGTGCCGGGTGATTCTAGGTGAGCACTTCCCCATCCCGAGAGGGAGGGAATGGTTCACTTAGGGCCATCCCGGGCACCACTGCAGGCCGATATCGGTCAACGAGGATACCCGATATAAGTGACTGATACTTAAAGTGAGACTCTAAGCCCGACACGATATGTATCGCCTGTCACGGTGTGTCGCCCGAGAGGGTGCCGCCTGACATGATCGTATCGGGAAAGGGCGCCCCGCGCGATACGTCTACCCATCATAAGCATGTCGCCTGAGAGGGCGTGCCGCCCGACACGGGCGTATTGGGCGAGGCTCCTGCCCAGTATCGGGCGAGGCTCCTGCCCGGTATCGGGCGAGGCTCCTGCCCGGTATCGGGCTGGAGAGTCGAATTTTGTCTGTCGACCTTCTAAATCAAGAAGGCGACATTTATCTTTATTATTTCAGTCATTTACTTCCTTTATCATATGCAATGTAATCGGACCCTTATATGTTTATGGAAACAGAAGAGTTTTAATCATCTGCTGCTTTATGTTTGGTACCTTTGTTGGATGATTGCTATGTTTAGCATCTAAACTCTAGCTTGTACGCTTGGATCACGTTTCAATTAGCTACTGAATCGTGTTTTCCCATAGCAACAGCCTTGAGAGAGGTGTTGTGGCTCTAGTGTT
Organism: Alisma plantago-aquatica; assembly: GCA_963693085.1. Taxonomy (NCBI): domain Eukaryota; kingdom Viridiplantae; phylum Streptophyta; class Magnoliopsida; order Alismatales; family Alismataceae; genus Alisma; species Alisma plantago-aquatica. The sequence continues at coordinate 538,941,331 of OY856411.1, read as the reverse complement.
TGGTCTGATTCTGGAGTACGAGAGTGCCCGGAATCGGAGTCGCTTTAGTAACCTGTCCACTCTAACTTAAGCCCAGCAACCTCGAGAGGGGTGTTGACGCTTGGTTAGAAGTTCCTGCTTCGAGAGAAGGGGTACGTGATGTTTCTGATGCCGCTTGTTTTACCGAAGTTTTCTCCTTCGTACCTTACTTTAGTGCTAGTATTATCTCTCTGTTTCTGTTGCACAAAAATCCCTAAAAACTGATAAATGCTTAAAACCTAATTTTTCCTCATAGCTCCAGTTGGAGATAGATTTCTTTTGTTCTATCGGTCTTATCCTGTTGTTCCCTTAGGGAACTTTGTCATCTCTTTACCCCTGTCGGAGTGTAATGTGTCGATTCTGTGTTCTCAACACTACCACCCTTGTCCCTGTGTTCGACCCCGTATATCTACTTCGAACCCGTAAACAAAGTTGCGAGGGCCTAGAAGGTTTCGGGTTATAAATGTAAAAGTACGACTACTTCAAATCCACCTCCAATTTTAGGACGCGCGATTTAGGCCGGTCAATGTGGAGCCTTAGATTGTTTCCTCCTTGATTACTCTGATCAAGTAGTCATTCTAGAGCAATCTAAAGAGCATAGCAAATCAGGAATATGATGCTAATACCTTCATCTTTTTATCAAGGGAGTAAATAAATGCACCATAACTCTTTAAAACTTGGATGCTTGGTAACCCAAAGAGGAAGTAATGGTTCTATGAAACCTAAAATCCGTATAAGAATATGATGAGATAAGTTTTTGAAACTGTAAATTCAACAGATACACATGGCAACAGATAGATTAACCTGTGACAACAAGGTAAGTTAAAGCATAAAACTTACACATGATCAAAAAATGCTTAAAAGAAAAGATAAGGTTGAAGGGAAGAGAAGAACAAATGATGAGTAAATAAAATGGAACCTGAGTTAATCTCAGACCAACCAATGAATGCAAGCAGAATAAGAAAGTATAAAGTGCAAATTCATGATAAGTAAAAGGGAATAAGGGAGATGATCCATGTTCAATAAGGGATAAGTAAAGAGTAATGATCTTTTTCGCAAAAAGAAAACAAAAATGTGATATAATTAGGAAATAATCATGATTACGATGAAATGACTACAAGAGAAAAAGAATAATAACATGTAATGGTCTTGATGATTCCTATGCTGAGTGCAAGGAAACTAAGAAGAAACGGGATAAAACCAGATGGAACAAGGTTTAACAATGTGCAAACAGTTGAAAGCTCATGTAAGGATCAAAGAAAGTGATAATATCCTCCCCTTTGATATGAAACCATAGGTGTTGTTAGGGTGTTTGGAGGAGTTTGTTCCTTCCTTCTGAGGGAGTGGCAGTCAAGTGGACCCTGTGTCACTTGATATGTGTAATGTTGGAGTGATCTCTGGTTGGATACTTCAAAAAGTATCAATTGATCTTGGACTTTAGTTTCCAAGATAGAGATATATGTGATAGATGATGATGGTAGGATCCTCTTGACATGTTTTGAACCAGTGACAACAAGAGACTATGAAGGATCAAGGTAAGGAAAACTAGTATATGATAAGTGCCAAGCATATGGGAATATGGGAGCATGTCTTTTGGTAAAGGGTTGAGAATCAAGATGCCTAGATCGTGAAGGTATGGTGGTGAACCGTCTTGATAGCTCATCCTTGACCTTGAACCAACAAGCTTGAAGCTTGTTTTGGAGTCTGGATCTATGTGGTGACCCTTGAGGCAGCAGTTCAGCAACACAGAGGAACGCTGATGAGGATAAGCAAGTGAGGATTGGATAGTCTGACTAGGAATTGGAAGGCAACAGTTAGATCTCGTGACATGAGTTGGCCAGAATAGTGTGTGTTGGCAGGACGGATGGAGTCACTCCTTCACACTTTGTCTTCTTCTTGCCTCTTATCTGCTCCAGTTGATCCGGTATAGGGTGCACCCTCCTTTGAGAACTTGTAGTGTGTTTGGAGGATGTTTCCCTCTTGTTAGCCAGGAGAGAGATAACATGTTGTCGAAAACCCTGTTGGATGACCCGGTTGTGTTGGATGAAGTATATCCTTCTCATATGACAGCCAAGCAAATCTCTTTCCACTTGCATACCGAGGATTGAGATAACCCTAGAAATGGATATCCTTGGAAAGGGTGAAGTGGTCTCAGATGGAGAAGTTGGCTTTGGCTCAACCAGGCTAAGTGCCTATAGTATGGCTATCATATGTTAGGGGTTTATGCTTCACATAAACATGACGACGGAAGGTATGCACCCAAGGAAAAGAACTGTTGTAAGATCGTCTTGGGAAAAGTTCATCAAGTTAAGCCTGATTCCTTCGAATACTCCTAGCTAAGTATCGAGTAAAAGAAGGTCCAGGCAGGATCTTCATCGGTTAAGAGATGGATGAACACGGTTTGTGAATCCTATCTAGATCAGCTGAGATAGTGCATATTTGTCACCCTCTGAGTTGGTGCTTGTTGTGCCTTTGGGAGCTGACATGAAGACATGGCAGGCTTGAAACTGATATGATGTGGTTGTTGTTAACCAAGATGTTTAACTCCTTTTGTGTTAAGCCTTAAGAGATACATAGTCAGGTACCTTGTGAGCCCTTTCCTATACATACATGTGTTTTACAGAGTATGTATCTTGTGATAACCTCTTCTGAGATAGATCTCCCTTGGATTAAGAGATCCTTTGTGGAAGGAGAAGCAATAGTCAGAATGTATATAGCAGAAGGATAGTAATACAAGTATGTGAAGCTTAAGTGTCAAGCCTGCAAGATCAGAATAGTGTAGTGGAAATGTAATGAGGAAGGTGATATATCAGTAAAGGAATTGATACCTGAGTGATACAAGTTGCATGAAATGTTCCAGTATATAAAGAGTGTTATCAGACAAAGGATGATGAGACAGAGGGTTGAGTCTATGACCAGTACAAGGAAACCATGTGTTGGCTCTGGAGGAAGATCCAATATGTTGGTCATGGATCTGTGACACCTAGGAACTTTGTGGAGATGTATGATGCGATGTGTAAGTAACACCCATCTTCTTTCTGCTTGGGATTTTGGGGACAAAATCCTTGTTAGGGGTTTATGACTTGTAAGGACCCTGACCCAAGTTTTAGGCTAACCCTCTTTGATTTGTTTATGAAAGGTTCTTAGAACCTTGATCTAATCTCTTAATATGTTTTGATATCATGTGACAAGATCATGTTTCCAGTTTGGTCCTGTTTGGATGTTGTTTAAGCAATGTTTGCTTATTTTGGACCAAAGTACAATTTACCCAAAGTAAGGGGTTATATTGCAATATGTCACATGTAGAGCATGCCTTTAGTTCTCTAGCATCATTATAAATAGAATGATAAGGTGGGGCACCTTGTGGAGGACCTATGTTCCAAGTTTGAGCTTAGTTGGATAATGTTTGTGCCATATGTGCTAGTTTTGGTGCAAATTGCAAATTACCCAAAGTGGAGGAGTTAATATGCAATTTATCAGCTCTAGAGTCACCTACCTTCTGTTTGGAATCATCTAGGACGTGGATGGAAGTTGGGGCACCTTGTTGGGTTGATAGTTGAGGAGTAACATCTTTATATGGTCTTTATATCACATATGTGTCACACATGCTACCTTGTCTTTTAGTGTATCAGGTAGAAGCTTGAGGGTGTGTCTCCCATGAGGGTGTGTCACCCATGGGAGGTACCCATCTACACGATACACATTGTAGGTGTATCACCAGGCCGTGCATGTGTAGCTTGGGTGGCAACAAGTGGCGTTAAGTGCATGAGCAAGTGGCATCTTGGGTTATGTGGTTATGACACCTCTCCTTTGCTACCTCTCTCTTCCTTGGTGTATATAGCCCTCTTCCTCCTTAACCAAGTGCTTCTTTTCGGCCACCTTCTTTTCCCTTCCTGTATGGGACTACCATGGGACCTTGGGAGCTCAAGGAAACTCCCATGGAGCTTGGGAGGGCGAGCTCTTTGGCCATGGAGACTCCTTGCTCCAAATCCGACCTTGGTGAGTCATGCTTCCTTTCTAGCTTTTCCTTATGCCTTCTTCTTCATCTCCTTCTCCTCCTCTCGGCCATGGATGGGCCCTTGATGTGAGTAGGCAAGGTCGTGGTTATCTCCCCCTCTTTTCTTCTTCTTGAGCTATACATAACCATGGTATCTTCTTCTTCTTCTCTGGTTCCTTGAGGTGATGATGATGGAGCTGAAGACAAGCTTAGAGCTCCAGATGGACGGTTTCCATGGAGAGGAATGTGGGTTTTCTGCTTGGGTCAGGAAGCTTTATGCCTTTCATGGAGATCCTCTTAAGGCGGGTTACATAACTCTTAACCATCTCTATTATATTCACTCTCCATATGTGCATGTGATGATTCTTGTCTTTAAATTGATACCCTTCTCCATGATAGTCGTGCATGTGGAACTTGAGATATGTTTTAATGGAAGTGGTTGCGTTTTACTACTGTCCTTATCTTGTTCTTCTTGCATTAGATGGTAATGGGTGGCTAGAGGTTGAAGATGACTTGCCCGATAGGGAGATTTACCCGATATGGGGGCTTGCCCGATACTATGCTTTGCCCGACATAGTACCTTGCTCAATAGGTTATACTTCGATTGATGGTTTGTGTCAATACCCCTTTCTCTCCTTTGGACTTGAAAGGTGATCCTATGGCCTAGATGTTTGGGGCGATATGATGTGGTGACTGATATCTCTTTCCTACCCTAGGGTTAGGGTTTGGACGTTATGCATCGTGGCTCCTTGAGGTTGTTGCCTGATACCCTCTTCTAGAGTTGAGCCTTGGGTGATATGCTAAGTGAACCCTTTGTTGACCTTGTGACAAATATGCACCTCTACCCAAGATGATGATGGTGGGTGATATGGTGGTTGGCTGACATGAAACCCTAACCTTAGTGTCTTGGCCGACATAGAGCTCCAACCCTAGCTTGGGCGATGGGGTTGCCTTGGGTGACATGGATGCTCTACTCTAGTTGCACGACAAGATCTTGGGGTAGAGCTGTTGGATAGTATCATGGGCAATATGGTGGTAATGCCTTTGGTGATAGGTATCATTGATAAGTGTAGGGAAACTGATAGGTTGTTCCTTGGTGTGGGCGATAGTGCTAGAAGTAGTGTCTTGGGCGATATGGATGCCCTAACCCTAACTTAAGGCGATATGATTGCTTTGGTCGATGGGATGGTCCTAACCCTAGAGTGCTCAACATGTTGTCATGGGCATTGAGATGCCTTGGCTGATAGACTAGACCCTAGTTTCCCGATACAGCATCCTAGACATCATGGAGTTTTGAGTGTTGGGGGTTGCTCTAACCCTAGCTAACCAATAGGGGTTCCTTTGTGGTAATGATCCCTTGGGTGATATGTTGGGTGCCCAATATGGTGCCCTATGAACGGTCCCTTGATATGCTGCCCGACATCATCAACCCTAACTCGACATGAGTGTGCATGTGTACATGGCTTGGGCGACACTAGGGTTGTGTGCATGGCCGATACCCCCACAAGGAGAGATGTTACCCTGGCCGATATGTCTTGCCCGATACATGCATTCTCTTAGTTGGTTACCCGGCATGAGTATGTGCTTGATAGCTTTTATGGTCCTAGGGTTGTAGGTTTGGCCGATACATGTGGTGAGCTTGGATAGTATAAGGTCTTGGATGATATAAGTTGAGGGTTGGACGATATAGTACTTTGACCATCATAGGGTCCCAAACCCTAGTTGGACGATAGGCTACCTTGGGCGCCATGGCAACGTTTGATGGATGATAGTAGTGTACCTTGGGTGGTATGAGAGTTCCTTGGACATCATGATGTGTTGACCAAGTGGGTGCCTGTTGGGTGATATAGTTGTGGCTTTGGGCGACATGATTTGATGGTTGCCCGGTATGAACCCTATCCTAGAAGGGCTATAAGGGGGTCTTGAACAAAAAGGGTTGTTGTGATGATCATATTCCAACCAATGTACTCTTGGTCTATGGATGCATGACACATCATTAGGTCCAAGTCTGGTCATTATCCCCTTCGTGCATGGGTGCATGTCATGCTTGAGGCCGACAGCTTTGGGTGAGGGTTGGTACCCTAATTGATACACCTTTAGTGAGGGTTTGTGGTCGCTGCCTAGTTTTGGTGAGGATAGGCGACATTTTTAGTGAGGGTTGTGCCCTAACCCGATAATCCTAAAAGTTATCTTGAGCTTTATATGATAGTGTGTTATCTTGCTACCTTGAGCCCGTATATTTGATTATGATGATAAGACATGACGAATAGGTTGTGAACGTTGGTATGGGGGTTACCTATGGTTGGTGATAGGTGAACCTTTGATAATGCTTGATGGTTTATCATGATTGCATGATCCCTAAAGATGAATCTTGAAGGATGGCGGGCATGATGATATAAGATATAGGGTATGGTGGATACCCATGGTATGGTAACAGTAATGTTACATCCTTGAAATTTGTAGATTTCAAGCCTAAATGAAATTAGAAGAACATATAACAATCAAGTGATTGGAGGGATCTTTGTTGATAATTCCAAACCCCAGACTCATAATAAACGTTCAATTTAAGTAATAATGCACTTTTGAGCATATGTGTTTATATGAGGCTAATATAAGAAGTAATGATTATCGAAGCCTTAATTTGGTAATTAGGAATGTGAGTAAGCTCATGGAGCCTTTGGAAGGCCCAAGATGTGGTTCATGGGCCTTAGGTCACTTTTGAGCCCAATTGGATAATCGAAGTGTACATATGGGCCCATGAGACATGATTTTGGATAATGTAGATACTCGTGATCATAATAGATATCCAAGATTTGGATAATTCGTAGATAAGTTAAGACCTTATCTTCTTCTTAAGGTTGGATAATATATATAGCAGGTTATTATCCCAGTTCTTGAGATAAATAGGGGTTATTGCATGGCTTTTACGACTCTCATTAGGAAGGGAGTCCATCTACCTTTGGGGAAGTAGTTAAGAGAGAAAGGTAAGAAATAGTTATATCTCGTGAGCATTATGTTTTGCCTTTCCTTACGAAACTAATAAATTAATGATATTCATATGGTGAAGATAAAGAGAAGGGAATTGGCAAGTGTTTTTGGATTAGGAAAGGAACGCAACACTCAAAGAGGAGGGACCCGAAGGAAGGAGTCTATATGCCTAGTATGTGTATATATATATATATATATATATATATATATATGTGTGTGTGTGTGTGTAGGGTATGGGATGTCATCCTCCTGGTAGAATGCCCTTTCCCTTCTATGTTATCATCCTCCTCCTAGACTTCAGGGTTTTGCTTAGACCTTGTAAGGGGCCGCAACATCCCCATACCTACCTGGTTGATTGGATCCCTGGCCTACGTAGCTGAGGGGAAACTAGGACGAGATCGCCTAGGCCTATGATGTGTACTAGAGCAGAACACCCATGAACCCTCTTTACCAGCAGATCAAGAAGGCAAGTCTAGACCCCAGATCACGATGGGGGTCCATGAACTCCCAGGTTGGGCAGAAGGCGGCTCCGTGGAGAGGCCCATAAGAATTCGACGTTCTATGTGAGGCGAGAGGGTGATCGTGGCCCTTGGTCATACCTCCGTTTGGCCGCAACTCTAGGTTAGAGAAGAGCACTGTCCCGCCAACCTGAGTCACCTTCGTCTAAGCCGAGACCATCCACAGGTCCGACGGGATCCCACGGAAGTAGTCACAGGGTGGCTCAACCCTCGACCGGCCAGGAGCATCGAGTCAGCAAGTGGGTTGACGCAGGGGGGACCATCGCACACTGTCGACTCACAAAGAGCAGTGAGTTTGTGCGAGGAGGGAGACGGGCGGTGTCGGTCTGTTCAGAATACCCTCCATGGCATGAAGCGTCGTCTCACAGCAACACGAGGGTGCAAATCCTGGGGGTTGGGGTGCCTCCAGCCACCCCATGATGGGGATCGGCGTAGACGCGGCAGCGTTGATCGTGAGTAGAAGCCTCCCTAGCGCGAGGCAAAGGGAGAGAAAGAAGGAACCATGGTGATGGCCAAGGGATGATGTCCAGGAAGTGGCGGCGGCGGTCATGCCACTAAAGGTGTCGGGGTGCAGGGTCTGACGGCAGAGACTTGCGCAGCATGGAGACGCAGTGGCGCCTCATCCTGGTCGTGCAGATGAAGAAGACGATGCATGGTGTGTCACTGTGGTGGTGGGCATGAACAACAAGTTTCGAGTTAGTAGAGGTGCACGACAATGATCTCTCCAGTGGACAACAACACCTATAGACACCCGGGGCTAGGCGCCCGACGGGTGCATCGGCGCCCTTACGGCAACGTCCGCATGGAGGAAGCCCTCACGAGAGGATGAAGGTGGTGAGAGAGCGACAGAGAGTTAGGAGCCCATATGTCTAGACCAGCCGGTTCACAATTAGATCGGCACTGGGCCACGCACCAAATCACTCACCCAGCGAGCCATCAGGTTGGGTAGTGGCGGGACAATAGAAAGCTGCCACATGATCCTGCCTTAAGGTATAAGTCATTATCTTGTTTAATTCATAGGAAATACTAGGAGTGTCCAAAAATAGCGAAATTACATATCAAGTTGATCAAAAAAACACAAGTAATCTGAATAAAATATGATCGTTGTTTAAATTAACCTTCTAGTTCCAAAAGTATATGCAATACCTATGTTGAAGTGATTAGTATAAAGGAAAGCCTAGATTTAGGTTAACATGATGATTAATTGAATAGATTCGTTCATATTAAGATAATACATGATCTTGTTATGTATAATGAGGAAATCATTGATAATGATGAATAATGATGTTTCTAGATTAATGATCTTATTCATGCTAATTTAGGGTTTTAAAACTAGTATGGACATATTGTTATGATCATAATGTTACTATTGTGATCTAGGTATCATGAGTAGTCTAATATGCTTAAGTTGATGATTAGGGTTTCACCTAATATGCATAAGTGAAATTGTAATATGTGTGGCAACACATCCCATTATCATATAGATAACAAGGTGTTACGTGAAAATGTGCGGAAATCACCATAACCACATATTATGAAAACACGGGTTAATTAAAACCGATTGCGGAAAACTGATAAACTGTGAAACTATTGCTTTCCAGTCCTCATACTGCACAGAAACATGTCATATATATACATACACGAGATCTGATACGTGTCTACAGCTTATAGAAATAGCTGTCCATCCATCACATGATTTCACCACATGTTCATATACAGAAAAGGCCCACATCCAGCCAACAGCAGGATATACAAACATCATCGATCGATCATTGTGAAACAACGTCAAAACATTGCCAAGGACCTGAGAGTACAGGGATGACTCTAGACTCTACTACAAAACATCCAAAATAGCAGCAGATCCATCGCTTGCCTTCTACTGCTCCTCAAGCTGCTCGGCCGCAACGCCACGACCACGACCACGCCTACCTCGACCACCTAAAAAGGGTTAAACCAGTGGGGTGAGACAATTGAACAATTGTCCCAGCGGGAAACATAACTCCCCACCGCAACTACAGAACCTCAGCAAGAATAAACTATAATAGCATATAAGTAATCAACAGATATAACATGAGCAGTCCATATAAAGCAAGGCTATTCTTACCGACAAGCTTACCAGTTGTACAAAGCGCATAACCGGATATCTCTCAAAGGAATATGATTAGCAAGATAAGATATATCACTATACGACATGATTATCACAACAAGATATAATGTCACATAACCTGGTTATCAAGATACAACACATTGTCACATACCTGATGAATATAGAAGTAACTTGCAGATATAACAGAATTATTACACAAACAAGGCCTCAACCAATGTTTTGTGTTTATCTTAAGCGGTAAGTACTAAACGGCTATATTACGTATTATTATGCCCTGAGGAATTGAATCGTACCATTCAAATCCAACCTCTGGCTGTGAAGCCTAAAGCCGGTGCCATACAAGGTCAATGGAAGAGCCGGACTCCACGACCTCCCACCTCGTGGTCAGTACACGAGTACAACACAAGCAGGACCGCAGTCACATGCTGAAGTGGTCTAAGCCACAGGGTCAGCTCCATAAGCTACCCTCACTCTAGCCCGCCTTGGTACAGGTCTCGGCGCTAGTAAAACTGAGCCACGGGCCTATTCACTGTGCTCTGAGCCATGAACGCATTCATGCTCACGCATCACATATCCTGAGCCATGGGCCTGTTCACCATGCTCTTCATATGTATCTGAGTCTGTAACCGAAGTTACACTCTTACCTCCTCATTTTCAGGCTAGGAGCAACCTACACATATTCAACAATATGCGCTTCCAGGTTAACCCGTAGGAGAACCTGTTTCACCATCACCAAGTCCTGACGATGATGGATCTATGTCCAGGGAAAACTACATGATATAGTTCCACTGTGATTAATTATTATCTTTTAGATGGATTGCAGGATTCAACCAAGTTATATAACATGCAAGATATAACAGAAGGTAAAGAATATTATATTATTATTGAAACCTCATCAACCTGATCCATCACAAGGATACAACATCACATGTTACCACTTGGCCTCTTACCAACCATCCAGATCCATATCAAGGATCATCACATACCATAGGATATCAATCATTCATCATGTACTGTCACTGCCTCTCAAGGCTCACATCATCATCATGGGACCAACACTTTACATATATAATCTCATAGAACAAATATCAAGGTAATGTTACTCATCACATATGTCACATAGCCCCTTTCATGGCTACACATCACCTGCATGGTTAGGATACACAATAACCATAGATTCAATATAAGGAATATGCTCACTATCATGAGCTATCATTCAAGATACTCTACTCATCATTATTACACTATTTGATGATCAAGCTTGTTAAGCACATCATTAACAAACCATATTCAGGCTTACCCTTATTTCAAGATTATACAAACATTTAAGGTATTTACTTTATATAGAAAGCATGTTGGGTACATAGAGCACACACTATTGTTACCAATATCATCATTGTTGCTACCCACTATCATCATTATTATCTTTGTCATCAAGCAACAATTAATACAACTACCATTTATCATTGCCATTAACCATTAAGCATAAGACTCATATCAATATCATGTCATTACTACTCTTGTCACCATTATTACTATTATCAGCATCATCATTCACTATTACCTTTATTGCTATGTCATTAAGAAGACTGTTGATGTAACTGTTACTTAGCATCATTATTAATATTATTATTACTTCCACTACTATCAAAGCATCACCATCATCAACACGATTGACATCTTTGTTATCAACAACATTATATTATTAACATCGTTATTGCTTTTACTTATGAGTAAGGCATTATCATCTCATCATCATTAACATCATCATTATAAGCATTATTGAGCGAGGTATCACTAACATTGTGTTTGCATAGACGTCCACTTCTATCACATAAGAGTCTGTCACCAAAGGACTACCTACCCTCACCTAAGACCTCACAACCCTCACTAGAGCTTGCCCACACGGCTAGGGCATGGGGAGGCAACAACGTTGCGCTGCACCCAGCCTTCGGCCCGCAACACCGCGTTACAAGGCAAAGAGTGGCACGCGTCGTGTGACACACTCCATCGGTCAACGCCCGTCACAGCCTATTCATAACGTGCGTCAGGACCCCACTCTCTATCGCCCGACACCACAAGATGCAACGCCCGTTAGGGCTATCGGCCGTTACACTTCTGCCATAACGTGCAACTCCAATAACTCACCAAAACAAGCCATGTTGTCCACCAAGAGCCAAAGCCTAACGTCTAAGAGAAGGACAAGAACATAGCTCAACAAGGTATACAACATATCGGCCAACCAAAGCTTAGCTCACCCTATCGCCCAACACATGGCCAGGGTATCGGCCAACCCTAAGAACACTCCATATCGTCCAACTCAAGGTACCCTATCGTCCAACATAGAGAGCACCCTATCGTCCAACTCCAAGGCAAAGGGAACCATGTCGTCCAACTCAAAGGATATCTTCCAACACATCCACAACAAAGGGGTATCGCCCAACCCTAAGTCACCATCAACCTCCAACTCAAAACAACACAAACCCTAGATCACTAGATACCCTAGAAACCCTAAACCTTAAGGGTATATCGGCCACCAAAGGAAACTCAAGCAAGGTACAAAACTAAGGAACTAAGCTAACTATTATCATGTAACAAGGTTATTGCTAGAGGTAAAAAGTTAGGGTTAGAAATTATGCAACCCGCCTTAAGCTCCAAGCTCCAAGGCACTCCAAGGTCCAAGCTATCGTCCTCCAAAGCTGATCCAAGAGAGGTTATCGGCCACCACTGCAACTCCAGTAGAGTGTCTCGGCCGACACAAGCAAGGAAGGAGAGAGGTGTCGTGCACTCAAGGTGGATGAGAGACCACAAGATCAAAGAGACTAAGGCAAGGAGAAGAGCCACTTATATAGAAAGAAGGGGAGGAGAAACCAAGGTACAACCATGCAATGTGTTGTCCACCCAAGGGACACTTGTCCTAGGGTTCAAGCCAACACATTAGCACACCAGGAGACACTTTTCCAAGCCATGCACCAAGTGTCATCAACCAAGGCCAAGCCACATGGGCGACACAAGAAACAACTCCTGCTGGGCGACACAAACAAGATACTGGGCGACACACCTCTGTGTTGGATGACACAAGACCACCATGGACGACACAAGGCTCAAACAAGCCCAAACAACTCAGGCCCAAAGAACTCAAACAACAAGCCCAAGCCTTCCTCTCAACCCTAGAGGAAGCAAAGAGAGGGAAACATCTCACAAGATGGAAAACTTGCACTCAAAACCCTAAACTTGGTTTATTTGCAAGTAGCCCCTAAAGCACAACAAAACCCTAATCACCACTAAAGGTGATTAGAAAGCATCAAAGCATCAAGATCAAGCTAAACAAACAGGGTAAACCCTAAATGCAGGTCAGGGTCCTTACAAGCTAACCCCCTTTAAGGGATTTCGTCCCCAAAATCCGAAGAGAAAAGCGAGGGATACTTCCTCCTCATCTCTTCCTCAAGCTCCCACGTGGCTTCCTCAATGTGACGATGCTACCAAAGAACCTTCACAAGAACCAGGTCCTTCCTCTTCAGATTCTTGATCCTTCTGTCAAGGATCGCCACAGGACCTTCCTCGTAGGTCACATCTGCATCAAGCTCAACCTCAACTGGTTGTATCACTGTACCTGAATCCAAATGACTTTTCTTCAGCATACTGACATGAAACACTGGATGCAACTTGTGCAACTCTGGAGGCAACTCTATCTCGTAAGCTACTTTGCCAACACGTGCTCTGACTGGGTAAGGCCCCATATATCTGGGAGCTAACTTACTCTTCTGTCCAAACCTTAGCACACCTTTCCACGGCGAGACTTTAAGGTACACTTTGTCTCCTACCTGGAACTCCAAAGGTCGTCGGTGATTGTCTGCATAAGACTTCTGCCTGTCCTGTGCCACTTTCAACTATTGATGTATCACTTTGATCTTATCTGTCGTCTGCTGAACTAACTCAGGACCCAAAAGCTGATACTCACCTGATTCATACCAACATAAAGGAGATCTGCACTTCCTTTCATACAAAGCTTCATAAGGAGCCATGTCGATGCTCCGCTGATAACTGTTATTGTAGGCAAACTCTATCAAACTCAGATGTACATCCCAGTTGCCTAGAAACTGCAAAACACAAGCTCGAAGAAGATCCTCCAAAATTTGAATAGTCCTTTCAGACTGTCCATCTGTCTGCGGCTGAAAAGCTGTACTGAACCTTAACTGCGTTCCCAACTCCTTGTGCAACTATTCCCAAAAATGACTTGTAAACTAAGGACCTCTGTCAGAAACTATCGACGTTGGAACTCCATGCAAACGTACTATCTCATCCACATACACTCGAGCTAGTTTCTCAGCTGTATATGTCGTCTTCACTGGTAGAAAATGGGCAGACTTTGTCAATCTGTCCACTATCACCCAAATGGAATCATGATTCCTAGTTGTCCGGGGTAGACTAACTACGAAATCCATGCTTATATGATCCCATTTCCACTGCGGTATCGGAAAAGGTTGCAACGTTCCTGCCAGCTTCTGATGTTCAGCCTTCACTTGCTGACACACCGCACATCTTGCCACGAACTCAGCTACATCCTTCTTCAATCCGGGCCACCAATATAAGTCCTTCAGACTATGATACATCTTGGTGACACCTGGATGCATCACATACATCGACATATGTGCTTCCTCAAGCACCAACTTCCTCAGATCATCAGCATCTGGAACCACCATCCTAACACGATAGCAAACTAGTCCATCCTCAGACTCACGAAACCCATCACGCTTGTCGCTGCTGAACTCTGATCTGATCAACTGTACCGCATCATCTGTCTGTTGTGCATCCTTGATCTGCTGTCTCAACGTAGGCTTAACTTGCATCTGTGCGAAAAGACCAGACAACAAAGAAACTTCTATCTGCACATTCATATGCCGCAAAGAAACAAACATATCTCGCCTATGGCATACCAGAGAACTCAACTGTGCCTTCTTTAAAGAAAGAGAAGAAGACTTCCTGCTAAGCGCATCAGCTACCACATTTGCCTTACCAAGATGATACTCGATAGTGCAGTCGTAATCATTGATCAACTCCATCCATCGTCGTTGTCGCATGTTCAACTCTTGCTGCGTAAAGATGTACTTTAGATTCTTATGATCCGTAAAGATTTGACACACTTCCCCATACAAATAGTGTCTCCAAATCTTTAGCACATGAACTACTACTGCTAACTCCAAGTCATGAGTCAGATAGTTCTCCTCATGCTTCTTGAGCTGTCGTGAGGCAAAAGAAACCACGTGATCTTCCTGCATCAACACACAACCTAAACCTTTCTTGGAAGCATCACAGAAAACAACATAGCCTTTCCCAAGTTCTGGCAAGATCAACACTGGAGCAATGGTCAGCTTCTCCTTCAAACTCTGGAAAGCTTACTGACATCGATCATCCCAAACAAAAGGTACATCCTTCCTGGTCAACTTCATCATCGGCAACGCGATCACACTAAAGTCTTTGATAAACCTCCGGTAGTATCCAGCCAAACCAAGGAAACTACGAACTTTTGTCGGCGTCTTCAGTTGTTCCCAATCCACAACGGATTCCACCTTCTTCGGATCTACTTTAACTCCTTCAGCAGATATCACATGACCCAAGAAAGTCACTTCATCTAACCAAAACTCACACTTACTGAACTTGGCATACAACTGATGTTGATGAAGAAGAGTCAATGCTTGACGAAGGTGTTGCTCATGCTCTTGCATGTCCCGACTATAGATCAAGATGTCATCTATAAAGACTACAACAAACTGATCTAAGAATGGACGAAACACTCTGTTCATCAGGTCCATGAAAGCTGCAGGTGCATTGGTTAACCCAAACGGCATAACCACAAACTCGAAATGACCATACCTCGTCCTAAAGGCTGACTTTGGTATGTCATCCGCCTTTATCCTCAACTGATGGTATCCAGACCATAGATCGATCTTCGAAAACACTGTAGCACCACGCAACTGATCGAATAGATCATCTATCCTCGGCAACGGGTACTTATTCTTGATCGTGACCTTGTTCAACTGCCGGTAATCTATACACAACCACATTGAATCATCCTTCTTCTTAACAAACAACATGGGAGCACCCCACGGCGATGTACTTGGTCGCATAAAACCTTTCTCCAACAACTCTTGTAACTGCTTCTTCAACTCTACCATCTCTGCTGGAGCAATCCTATACGCTGTCTGAGCAACTGGTTGCATTCCAGGAACCAGATTGATCTCGAAATCAATCTCTCGGGGTGGAGGAACACCAGGAAACTCCTCAGGAAACACATCTGCAAACTCTCGAACTACTGACACTTCCTCGAGACTAGGACCTTTTGCCTTGGTAACCATAACGGTATCCACCACGTGAGCTAAGAACGCTTCACATCCCTGTTGTAACAACTTATCTGCCACCATAGCTGATACCAAACTTGTCAGAAGAATCTTCCTATCTCCCTGGAAGATCCACTTCTCCCCAGCAACATCAAACACTGCCTGCTTGGAACCACAGTCCAAGACAAACTTATACCTCTCTAAGGTATCCATCCCAAGGATAACATCAAAACCATGCATATCAAGTGGTATAAGATCCACTTGAATACGATGTCCCGAGAAAGACAAGACACATGATGGACACTCTTCTCGAAGCAAAGAGGAACCATCAAGAGGGGTTTCTAACAACAAGCTATCCTTCTTACAACTAACAGGTAAACGACAGTTTTCAAGCGTACTATAGGTGATAAAAGAGTGTGTAGCACCCGGGTCAACCAGAACAGATATAAAGCAAGAAGAAGACATATCAGAATGAAATAACTCCATCTGACCTGTCACCACTCGCGGGTTGACTATCGCCTCTGGCTGATTCATGGCATAGAATCGAGCTGTTGCTTGCTGTCCACGACCTCTGCTTCCTTGAGCAGACGATCCAGCTTGAGACGCTTGAATGCATCCTCGACCTCTGCTACCACTGGCATGTGGTCTCTCTGACTTGTGAAAACTCTGCCTCGGCTGCTGCGTCACTTCAACATCTCTATTCGGGAAATTAAGCCTGAAATGTCCGACTTGTCCACAAAGATGACATGACTTGTCCTCAAACCGTGGCCTAGTTGGCCCTGTCACTGGCAAAGAAGCTGAACTGTGCGCCTTAGACGGCGAAGAAACATAACCTCTTCCCTTACTCGGAGACCACTGAGATGGTACACCAGCGCTTCTCATTGCTGATGGTGCTGAAAACATGGGCTTCTTAAAGCCACCAAACCTACGTCCTTGAAACTGAGCAGGTCTTTTGAGGGACATAGACTCTCTTTTCTCCCTTACTGTCCTCTCGATCCACCGAACTGATTCCACAAATGCAGCAAACCGTTCTCAGTTTTCCAACGCAGACATCGGGGTCTTCAACTTAACACTCAAACCCTTCTCGAAACGTCTGATCCATTCCTTGTCTGTTGCCGCCATTGAGGACAGAACCTCAACAGATCCATAAACTTAGCTTCATACTCGGTGATGTTCATCGTTCCTTGCTGCAACTTCTCAAACTGACTGATCTTCTCATCCAGATACATCTTCGGAAAGTATCTGGTGACAAACTCACGTCGAAACACTTCCCAACAGATCACCTCACCAGGCCGCTTCTCTTCCTCGATGGTCCACCAGTGACCAGCACTACCTTTCAGAAGGTAGATAGCATGCTTTACCTTGTCTGCTTCGGGGATGTCAAGGATCCGGAAAGCCTTCTCGAGACTTGTCAGCCACAGATCTGCATCTGCTGGATCAGCCGTCCCAGCATAATCCGAAGCTCCAACTCGGCGAAGCCACTCAAAGGTCTTCCCAATACCCGATGCTTCTCCATGGGGAACCTGTGCTCGCGGAGGAGGCACTGGTAATCGTTCAACCATGAGATTCATCGTAGCCATCAACTGCCCCATAAGCTGTTGGTAAGCAGGATGTTCAAATATGGCTAGGTTAAATTGGGGAACCTCAGGCACCCGATCTTCATGAGCCTATCCATCTACTCCATCAACCGATGCAGCATCACTGTACTCAGCAGAGTGTTCTTCATGGTTTCCAGACATCTTGACTTTTCTTCCACTGAGGGCAGAAGATATTGTAAAAAAACCTGGAAGACTTCATAAGAACAACTCAACCTAGTCCTAAATCCCTGTAGACTCAGTGAACCTAAGGCTCTGATACCAAAACTTGTAGCAACACATCCCATTATCATATAGATAACAAGGTGTTACGCGAAAACGTGCGGAAATCACCATAACCACATATTATGAAAACACAGGTTAATTAAAACCGATTGCGGAAAACTGATAAATTGTGAAACTATTGCTTTCCAGACCTCATCCTACACAGAAACAGGTCATATATATACATACACGAGATCTAATACGTGTCTACAGCTTACAGAAACCGCTGTCCATCCATCACATGATTTCACCACCTGTTCATATACAGAATAGGCCCACATCCGTCCAACAGTAGAATATACAAACATCATCAATCGATCATAGTGAAATAATGTCAAAACATTGCCAAGGACCTGAGAGTACAGGGATGACTCTAGACTCTACTACAAAACATCCAAAATAGCAGCAGGTCCATTGCTTGCCTTCTACTACTCCTCAAGCTGCTCGGCCGCAACGCCACGACCACGACCACGTCTACCTCGACCACCTAAAAAGGGTTAAACCAGCGGGGTGAGACAATTGAACAATAGTCCCAGCGGGAAACATAACTCCCCACCGCAACTACAGAACCTCAGTAAGAATAAACTATAATAGCATATAAGTAATCAACAGATATAACATGAGCAGTCCATATAAAGCAAGGCTATTCTTACCGACAAGCTTACCAGCTGTACAAAGTGCATAACCGGATATCTCTCAAAGGATTATGATTAGCAAGATAAGATATATCACTATACGACATGATTATCAGAACAAGATATAATGTCACATAACATGATTATCAAGATACGACACATTGTCACATACCTGATGAATATAGAAGTAACTTGCAGATATAACAGAAATATTACACAAACAAGGCCTCAACCAATGTTTCGTGTTTATCTTAAGCGGTAAGTACTAAACGGCTATATTACGTATTATTATGCCCTGAGGAATTGAATCGTACCATTCAAATCCAACCTATGGCTGCGAAGCCTAAAGCCGGTGCCATACAAGGTCAATGGAAGAGTCGGACTCCACGACCTCCCACCTCATGATCAGTACACGAGTACAACACAAGCAGGACCGCAGTCACATGCTGAAGTGGTCTAAGCCACAGGGTCATATCCATAGGCTACCCTCACTCTAGCCCACCTTGGTACAGGTCTCGGCGCTAGTAAAACTGAGCCACGGGCCTATTCACCGTGCTCTGAGCCATGAATGCATTCATGCTCACGCATCACATATCGTTAGCCATGGGCCTGTTCACCATGCTCTTCATACGTATTTGAGTCTGTAACCAAAGTTACACTCTTACCTCCTCATTTTCATGCTAGGAGCAACCTACACATATTCAACAATATGTGCTTCCAGGTTAACCCGTAGGAGAACCTGTTTCACCATCACCAAGTCCTGACGATGATGGATCTATGGCTAGGGCAAACTACATGATATAGTTCCACTGAGATTAATTATTATCTTTTAGATGGATTGCAGGATTCAACCAAGTTATATAACATGCAAGATATAACAGAAGGTAAAGAATATTATATTATTATTGAAACCTCATCAACCTGATCCATCACAAGGATCCAGCATCACATGTTACCACTTGGCCTCTTGCCAACCATCCAGATCCATATCAAGGATCATCACATACCATAGGATATCAATCCTTCATCATGTACTGTCACTGCCTCTCAAGGCTCACATCATCATCATGGGACCAACACTTTACATATATAATCTCATAGAACAAATATCAAGGTAATGTTACTCATCACATATGTCACATAGCCCCTTTCATGGCTACACATCACCTGCATGGTTAGGATACACAATAACCATAGATTCAATATAAGGAATATGCTCACTATCATGAGCTATCATTCAAGATACTCTACTCATCATTATTACACTATTTGATGATCAAGTTTGTTAAGAACATCATTAACAAACCATATTCATGCTTACCCTTATTTCAAGATTATACAAACATTTAAGGTATTTACTTTATATAGAAAGCATGTTGGGTATATAGAGCAAACACGATTGTTACCAATATCATCACTGTTGCTACCCACTATCATCATTATTATCTTTGTCATCAAGCAACCATTAATACAACTACCATTTATCATTGCCATTAACCATTAAGCGTAAGACTCATATCAATATCATGTCATTACTACTCTTGTCACCATTATTACTATTATCAGCATCATCATTCACTATTACCTTTATTGCTATGTCATTAAGCAGACTATTGATGTAACTGTTACTTAGCATCATTATTAATATTATTATTACTTCCACTACTATCAAAGCATCACCATCATCAACACGATTGACATCTTTATTATCAACAACATTATATTATTAACATCGTTATTGCTTTTACTTATGAGTAAGGCATTATCATCTCATCATCATTAACATAATCATTATAAGCTTTATTGAGTGAGGCATCACTAACATTGTGTTTGCATAGACGTCCACTTCTGTCACATAAGAGTCCGTCACCAAAGGACTACCTACCCTCACCTAAGACCTCACAACCCTCACTAGAGCTTGCCCACACGGCTAGGGCATGTGGAGGCAACAACGCTGCGCTGCACCCAGCCTTCGGCCCACAACGCCACGTTACAAGGCAAAGAGTGGCGCGCGTCGCGCGACACACTCCATCGGGCAACGCCCGTCACAACCTATTCATATCGCGCGTCACGACCCCACTCTCTATCGCTCGACACCACAAGATGCAACGCCCGTCAGGGCTATCGGCCGTTACACTTCTGCCATAACGTGCAACTCCAACAACTCACCAAAACAAGCCTTGTCGTCCACCAAGAGCCAAAGCCTAACGTCCAAGAGAAGGACAAGAACATAGCTCAACAAGGTATACAACATATCGGCCAACCAAAGCTTAGCTCACCCTATCGCCCAACACATGGGTAGGGTATCGGCCAACCCTAAGAACACTCCATATCGTCCAACTCAAGATACCCTATCGTCCAACATAGAGAGCACCCTATCGTCCAACTCCAAGGCAAAGGGAACCATGTCGTCCAACTCAAAGGATATCATCCAACACATCCACAACAAAGGGGTATCACCCAACCCTAAGTCACCATCAACCTCCAACTCAAAACAACACAAACCCTAGATCACTAGGTACCCTAGAAACCCTAAACCTTAAGGGTATATCGGCCACCAAAGGAAACTCAATCAAGGTACGAAACTAAGGAACTAAGCTAACTATTATCATGTAACAAGGTTATTGCTAGAGGTAAAGAGTTAGGGTTAGAAATTATGCAACCCGCCTTAAGCTCCAAGCTCCAAGGCACTCTAAGGTCCAAGCTATCGTCCTCCAAAGCTGATCCAAGAGAGGGTATCGGCCACCACTGCAACTCCAGGAGAGTGTCTCGGCCGACACAAGCAAGGAAGGAGAGAGGTGTCGTGCACTCAAGGTGGAGGAGAGACCAAAAGATCATAGGAGACTAAGGCAAGGAGAAGAGCCACTTATATAGAAAGAAGGGGAGGAGAAACCAAGGTACAACCATGCAATGTGTCATCCACCCAAGGGACACTTGTCCTAGGGTTCAAGCCAACACATTAGCACACCAGGAGACACTTGTCCAAGCCATGCACCAAGTGTCATCAACCAAGGCCAAGCCACATGGGCGACACAAGCAACAACTCCTGCTGGGAGACACAAACAAGCTACTGGGCGACACACCTCTGTGTTGGACGACACAAGACCACCATGGACGACACAAGGCTCAAACAAGCCCAAACAACTCAGGCCCAAAGAACTCAAACAACAAGCCCAAGCCTTCCTCTCAACCCTAGAGGAAGCAAAGAGAGGGAAACATCTCACAAGATGGCAAACTTGCACTCAAAACCCTAAACTTGGTTTATTTGCAAGTAGCCCCTAAAGCACAACAAAACCCTAATCACCACTAAAGGTGATTAGCAAGCATCAAAGCATCAAGATCAAGCTAAACAAATAGGGTAAACCCTAAACGCAGGTCAGGGTCCTTACAATATGAGAAATCATGACATGATGAAATTAGAGTTGGTAACCCTAATCCCTAGTCCAAACATGAGATAACCCTAAACCCTAGTTTAGGAGCACATCTAGATCTGAGTAATATAATGTGAACACATGGTGACAATTATGCAGTATGTATATTTCAGATTGAATGCTTATTGCTTGGATGTTTGGATATATTCTTAAAGTACATATGATGTTCTACATAGTTCTGCAATGGCATAAGGTATGTGGTTACGCTTATGAATACATGTATCGAATTCTGAGGTTGCTGATGTTTCTCGATGAGATTGAACGACAAATAAACTACTTGCTTGTTTATTTAGTTCTTGCAAACTATAAAGTTCTTATGAGTATCATGTGAACTAAATAACAATATTCTAAACCCTGGGTTAGACTGATCTTAAGGGTAATGCACACGAGCCCCAGAGGGACAATGTTTACACCTGAGGTAGTAGACCAGATAAGGGTTAGAATATGAAAATAAGTTTACATTCTTACATGAAAGATAAAGATGTTTGCTTATATCTGTACTAGTGATTATTGTTTGAACCCACGTACCAGTATAGTAATATACTGACCACGTATTTGTTTGTCAGCGTTTTAGGTATCATATATACTTGATTCGTGGACATGAGGGTACAGATAGAGATGTTGAAGACACTACAGTTTAATCATGAAGGTTTAGTCTTAATGGTTTATCTTCACATCTGTAAAAGTTAATTCTGTTTAAAAGTTATGTAACTCCTTAGAGGAGCTTTTTATCTAAACATGTAAATATTTGATCATTAATGGAAATTGTTTACTATTTTGTATTATTTCATGAATCTGATCCTGGAATTTTTGAATGACGATCTGTGACTTTAAGGTCTTTTAGACACTCAAAAGTGCGGGTCGTTACATTTGGTATCAGAACACAGATTCATCAACTAATACTTAATAGTCTACAATTTCAAATAATCCTTAGAAATTTAAGAGAAAAATTAAGCTCCTCATCTCACATTTTCGTCTACTTCTCATCTCTTTCTTAAAAAGCTTTAAAAAAATTGCTAATTAGAGAAGTAAAATGTGAAGAGATGTAACTTTTTGTGTAGGTCCCTCTAGAGAGGCTAGACACTAGAAAGATACAAGTATGGGTAAGCCCTTTCTTAGAGGAAGGACTTGGGTATGGAAATCCTAGAGAGTCTAGGGATGTGGAAACACTAAGAAGTAGAGTGTAGTCCCTAACCCTAACCCTAAAAAAAACCTTAAACAATGAACATGGTATGGTGGTATGGGACACTACCCATGTGAAACTTGAAATCGATAATCAACATGGTGTGGTGGTATGGGACACTACCCATGTGAAACTTGAAATCGGTAATCAACATGGTGTGGTGGTATGGGACAATGCCCATGTGAAACTTGAAATCATGAATAAGAAAGATAAGGGATGGTCTAGGTAACACAATCTCCCATGCATGTGGGCATGAGGAGCATAAAAATTATGTGATAAGTCTTAAGAGATATAAAAACCCAATAGTTATATATATACATGAAAATGAAAGGTTGAGTATAACTTGTTCAAACTCCTCATGTTGTCTCTAGAAGTTTAGTGATGGTGGACAAGCCCCTAGAGGGGAAGGCCGAGGTAGCACCAAGCCCTGGAGGGAAGGTGACCCAAGTTCATTGAATGGACAGAGACCATGAGGGGGTATTCCATAGGTTGAGCAAACATGGGCTGATATGTTATAATGATAAAAGTTATACTTAATGAAAATAAGGAGGTGTCTAAGAAACCTTTAGGGTTAGTGTGCCAACCTGGGGTGGGTCAACCCAAGGAGTGGGAAGATGACCTATGAAGGAGGAAAAACCCAGATCTTGGGATCAGGTTGTGGCTAGAGAGCCTAACCCCCTCCTATGAGCAAAGAAGGCACCCTAGGCTAGGACTTTCCCTTAAAAGGTAAGTGAATAAATGTATTTAAGTATTTAGATAACATTAATCCTCACCTAGAGGAGTGAAGAGTTAAAGATATATATATTAAAAAAGTACTTAAATTCTTTGAACCCAAGGATGCCAACTCTGAGTGACACAATTGGTCAAGCCCAGGAGGGAAGACCAGTAAGGCACCAAGCCCAGGAGGGAAGGTGGCCTAAGTGGACGACCAAGCCCAGGAGGGAAGGTCATGAAAAGGTCAATCCCAGGAGGGAAGGTCATGAAGGCACCAAGCCCAGGAGGGAAGGTGGCCTAAGTCCACAATGCAGTGTTTAGGATCAAGCCCCTGGAGGGGAAGATCACAGAGGTCAAGCCCAGGAGGGAAGACCAACATGGCACCAAGCCCTGGAGGGAAGGTGGCCCGAGCCCAATGATGGGATGATACTGCATTATGTGTACTCAAAAGAGAGAGATGAAGGCAATCCGGGTTAAAGAATTAAATAAGAGAATAATGTGCTTAAAAGATTTGACATCTCAAAAGAAATCCTTAGGTAGGGTAGAGTCCTAATGCAATCCTAGGGTCAAGTAGGGTGTATTAGAGGTACATAGGATCGATGGGTTGGGAGTTGATATACCCTGAATGCACATGACCATGTGGTTGGGAGGTAACAACTAGATTTATCCAAGGTACATGACTCAGGAGATTAGCTACCTCCATGAGGATCATGTAGCCTGATGGGTGAATGTGAAAGGCACTCTCTTGATGCATAAGGATGAGATCACTCCAAAGGTACCTATACCCCTATAGACCTCAAGGATTTGACTAAGGATCATAATTATACATGAGATGTAAATATAAAAGATATAATGAAGTTATGAAAACTTAAGAGAAGTTGTGCCCTAACTTAAGAGTAAGAAAGGGACACTTGACTTCATGGGATAAAAGAATGCTATAAAATCGAGAAAAAGTATGTTTAGAGTCATATAGATTATGATTCTACTTAATATGTGAAATTAAAAGGTAATGTGTGGATGTACTATCTCCGCTCTTGGAATGGAATGAACTTTGTGTTTGGGCTGCAGTCAAATGCTTATTTCATCTCATTATGAGGGAGGGAGATTGGATAGACACACGTTATGCTTAAAATTGAGAATACATGTCTTAAGTCAAATGTGTAATGACATGAACTAGGGTTAGAGGTGTTACCTCACCCTTGTGTGCAAATAATGAATAATAGGTTGGAATACTAGGTGAAAAGAGAAATCATCGAGTAATAATGAAATCATCAAAGAGAATAGAATC
Source organism: Alisma plantago-aquatica (assembly GCA_963693085.1). NCBI lineage: Eukaryota > Viridiplantae > Streptophyta > Magnoliopsida > Alismatales > Alismataceae > Alisma > Alisma plantago-aquatica. The sequence continues at coordinate 538,916,255 of OY856411.1, read as the reverse complement.
ATCAAGTGATGAAACATGTGTATACCATAGATGTGGATATACTCGAATTTCAATTCAAGTTCCAATCTTAGTAATAAAATGAAAATTTATTAAGTAGGGTCTTAACCCTAAGTTTTGAAAATAATGTGAGTTATCATTCACCTAGGCTTAGTGAGCCTAAATTTTGGGGACAAAATTCCTTTTAAGGAGGGGTGAATGTTACATCCTTGAAATTTGTAGATTTCAAGCCTAAATGAAGTTAGAAGAACATATAACAATCAAGTGATTGGAGGGATCTTTGTTGATAATTCCAAACCCCAGACTCATAATAAACGTTCAATTTAAGTAATAATGCGCTTTTGAGCATATGCATTTATATGAGGCTAATATAAGAAGCAATGATTATCGAAGCCTTAATTTGGTAATTAGGAATGTGAGTAAGATCATGGAGCCTTTGGAAGGCCCAAGATGTGGTTCATGTGCTTTAGGTCACTTTTGAGCCCAATTGGATAATCGAAGTGTACATATGGGCCCATGAGACATGATTTTGGATAATGTGGATACTCGTGATCATAATAGATATCTAAGATTTGGATAATTCGTAGATAAGTTAAGATCTTATCTTCTTCTTAAGGTTGGATAATATATATAGCGGGTTATTATCCCAGTTCTTGAGATAAATAGGGGTTATTGCATGCCTTTTAGGACTCTCGTTAGGAAGGGAGTACATCTACCTTTGGGGAAGTAGTTAAGAGAGAAAGGTAAGAAATAGTTATATCTCGTGAGCATTATGTTTTTCCTTTCCTTAAGAAATCAATAAATTAATGATATTCATATGGTGAAGATAAAGAGAAGGGAATTGGCAAGTGTTTTTGGATTAGGAAAGGAATGCAAAATCGAAGAGGAGGGACCCAAAGGAAGGAGTCTGTATGCCTAGTGTGTGTGTGTGTGTGTGTGTGTGTGTGTGTCTATATATATATATATATATATATATATATATATATATATATATATATATATATATATATATATATGTAGGGTATGGGTTGTCAACCTCCTGGTAGAATGCCCTTTCCCTTCTATGTTATCATCCTCCTCCTAGACTTTAGGGTTTTGCTTAGACCTTGTAAGGGGCCGCAACATCCCCATACCTACCTGGTTGACTGGATCCCTGGCCTACGTAGCCGAGGGGAAACTAGGATGAGATCGCCTAGGCCTATGATGTGTACTAGAGCAGAACACCCAGGAACCCTCTTTACCAGCAGATCAAGAAGGCAAGTCTAGACCCCATATCACCATGGGGGTCCATGAACTCCCAGGCTGGGCAGAAGGCGGCTCTGTGGAGAGGCCCATAAGAATTCAACGCTCTTTGTGAGGCGAGAGGGTGATCGTGGCCCTTGGTCATACCTCCGTTTGGCCACAGCTTTAGGTTAGAGCAGAGCACTGCCCCGCCAACCTGAGTGACCTTCGCATAAGCTGAAACCATCCACAGGTCTGGCGGGATCCCACGGAAGTAGTCATAGGGTGGCTCAACCCTCGGCCGGCCAGGAGCATTGAGTCAACAAATGGGTTGACGTAGGGGGGGACCATCGCACATTGCCGAGTCGCAAAGAGCGACGAGTTTGCGCGAGGAGGGAGACGGGTGGTGTCGATCTGTTCAGAATACCCTCCATGGCGTGAAGCGTTGTCTCACAGCAACACGAGGGTGCAAATCCTGGGGGTTGGGGTGCCTCCAGCCACCCCATGATGGGGATCGGCGTAGACACAGACGGAAGCGTCGGCCGTGAGCAGAAGCCTCCCTAGCACGAGGTGAAGGGAGAGAAAGAAGGAACCATGGTAGTGGCCAAGGGATGATGTCCAGGAAGTGACAGCATCAGTCATGCCACTGAAGGCGTCGAGGTGCAGGGTCTGATGGTAGAGACCTGAGTAGCATGGAGACGCAGCGACGTCTCATCCTGGTCGTGTAGATGAAGAAGACGATGCATTGTGTGTCACTGTGGCGGTGGGCATGCACAAGAAGGTTCGAGTTGGTAGAGGTGCACGATAATGATCTCTCCAATAGACAACAACACCTACAGACGCCCGGGGCTAGGCGCTCGACGGGTGCATCGGCACCCCTGCGACAACGTCCACGTGGAGGAAGCCCTCGCGAGAGGATGAATGTGGCAAGAGAGTGACAGAGAGTTAGGAGCCAAGATGTCTAAACCAACCGGTTCACAATTAGACCGGCACTGGATGCACACCAAATCACTCGCCCAACAAGCCATCAGGTTGGGTAGTGGCGGGACAATAGAAAGCTTCCACGTCATCCTTCCTTGAGGTATAAGTCATTATCTTGTTTAATTCATAGGAAATATTAGGAGTGTCCAAAAATTGCAAAATTACATATCAAATTGATCATAAAAATGCAAGTAATCTGAATAAAATATGATCGCAATTTAAATTAACCTTCTAGTTCCAAAAGTATATGCAATACCTATGTTGAAGTGATTGGTATAAAGGAAAGCCTAGATTTAGGTTAACATGATGATTAATTGAATAGATTCGTTCATATTAAGATAATACTTGATCTTGTTATGTATAATGAGGAAATCATTGGTAATGATGAATAATGATGTTTCTAGATTAATGATCTTATTCATGCTAATTTAGGGTTTTGAAACCAGTATGGACATATTGTTATGATCATAATGTTAGTATTGTGATCTAGGTATCATGAGTAGTCTAATATGCTTAAGTTGGTGATTAGGGTTTCACCTAATATGCATAACTAAAATTGTAATATGAGAAATCATGACATGATGGAATTAGAGTTGGTAACCCTAATCCCTAGTCCAAACATGATATAACCCTAAACCCTAATTTAGGAGCACATCTAGATCTGAGTAATATAATGTGAACACATGGTGACACATATGCAGTATGTATATTTCAAATTGAATGTTTGTTGCTGGGATGTTTGGATATATTCTTAAAGTACATATGATGTTCTGCACAGTTCTGCAATGGCATAAGGTACATGGTTACACTTATGAATACATGTATTGAATTATGAGGTTGCTGATGTTTCTCAATGAGATTGAACGACAAATAAACTGCTTGCTTGTTTATTTAGTTCTTACAAACTATAAAGTTCTTATGAGTATCATGTAAACTGAATAACAATATTCTGAACCCTGGGTTAGACTGATCTTAAGGGTAATGCACACGAGCCCCGGAGGGACAGTGATTACACCTGAGGTAGTAGACCAAATAAGGGTTAGAATATGAAAATAAGTTTACATTCTTACATGCAAGATAAAGATTTTGCTTATATTTGTACTCGTGATTATTGTTTGAACCCACATACCAGTATAGTAATATACTGACCGCGTATTTGTTTGTCGGCATTTTAGGTATCAGATATCCTTGATTCGTGGACATGAGGGTACATATAGAGATGTTGAAGACACTACAGTTTAATCATGAAGGTTTAGTCTTAATGGTTTATCTTCACACCTGTAAAAGTTAATTATGTTTAAAAGTTATGTAACTCCTTACAGGAGCTTTTTATCTAAACATGTAAATATTTGATCATTAATGGAAATTATTTACTATTTTGTATTATTTCATGAATCTGATCCAGGAATTTTTGAATGACGATCTGTGACTTTAAGGTCTTTTAGACACTCAAAAGTGCGGGTCGTTACAAGTAATGTGTGTTTGGCAACACATCCCATTATCATATAGATAACAAGGTGTTACGCGAAAACGTGCGGAAATCACCATAACCAAAGATTATGAAAACACGGGTTAATTAAAACCGATTGCGGAAAACTGATAAACTGTGAAACTATTTCTTTCCAGTCCTCATCCTGCACAGAAACATGTCATATATATACATACACGAGATCTGATACGTGTCTACAGCTTACAGAAACAGTTGTCCATCCATCACATGAGTTCACCACATGTTCATATACATAAAGGCCCACATCCGGCCAACAGAAGGATATACAAACATCATCGATCGATCATTGTGAAACAACGTCAAAACATTTCCAAGGACCTGAGAGTACAGGGATGACTCTAGACTCTACTTCAAAACATCCAAAACAGCAGCATGTCCAACGCTTGCCTTCTACTGCTCCTCAAGCTGCTCGGCCGCAACACCACGACCACGACCACGCCTACCTCGACCACCTAAAAAGGGGTTAAACCAGCGGGGTGAGACAATTGAACAATTGTCCCAGCGGGAAACATAACTCCCCACCGCAACTGCAGAACCTCAGCAAGATATACTATAACAACATATAAGTAATCAACAGATATAACATGAGCAGTCCATATAAAGCAAGGCTATTCTTATCGACAAGCTTACCAGCTGTACAAAGCACATAACCAGATATCTCTCAAAGGAATATGATTAGCAAGATAAGATATATCACTATACGACATGATTATCAGAACAAGATATAATGTCACATAACCTGATTATCAAGATACGACACATTGTCACATACCTGATGAATATAGAAGTAACTTGCAGATATAACAGAAATATGACACTAACAAGGCCTCAACCAATGTTTCGTGTTTATCTTAAGCGGTAAGTACTAAATGGCTATATTACGTATTATTATGCCCTGAGGAATTGAATTGTACCATTCAAATCCAACCTCTAGCTGCGAAGCCTAAAGCCGGTGCCATACAAGGTCAAAGGAAGATCCGGACTCCTCGACCTCCCACCTCGTGGTCAGTACACGAGTACAACACAAGCAGGACCGCAGTCACATGCTGAAGTGGTCTAAGCTACAGGGTCAGCTCCATAGGCTACCCTCACTCTAGCCCGCCTTGGTACAGGTCTCGGCGCTAGTAAAACTGAGCCACGGGCCTATTCACCGTGCTCTGAGCCATGAACGCATTCATGCTCACGCATCACATTACCTGAGACATGGGCCTGTTCACCATGCTCTTCATACGTATCTGAGTCTGTAACCGAAGTTACACTCTTACCTCCTCATTTTCAGGCTAGGAGCAACCTACACATATTCAACAATATGCGCTTCCAGGTTAACCCGTAGGAGAACCTGTTTCACCATCACCAAGTCATGACGATGATGGATCTATGGCCAGGGCAAACTACATGATATAGTTCCACTGTGATTAATTAGTATCTTTTAGATGGATTGCGGGATTCAACCAAGTTATATAACATGCAATATATAACAGAAGGTAAAGAATATTATATTATTATTGAAACCTCATCAACCTGATCCATCACAAGGATCCAGCATCACATGTTACCACTTGGCCTCTTGCCAACCATCCAGATCCATATCAAGGATCATCACATACCATAGGATATCAATCATTCATCATGTACTGTCACTGCCTCTCAAGGCTCACATCATCATCATGGTACCAACACTTTACATATATAATCTCATAGAACAAATATCAAGGTAATGTTACTCATCACATATGTCACATAGCCCCTTTCATGTCTACACATCACCTGCATGGTTAGGATACACAATAACCATAGATTCAATATAAGGAATATGCTCACTATCATGAGCTATCATTCAAGATACTCTACTCATCATTATTACACTATTTGATGATCAAGCTTGTTAAGCACATCATTAACAAACCATATTCATGCTTACCCTTATTTCAAGATTATACAAACATTTAAGGTATTTACTTTATATAGAAAGCATGTTGGGTATATAGAGAAAACACTATTGTTACCAATATCATCACTGTTGCTACCCACTATCATCATTATTATCTTTGTCATCAAGCAACCATTAATACAACTACCATTTATCATTTCCATTAACCATTAAGCGTAAGACTCATATCAATATCATGTCATTACTACTCTTGTCACCATTATTACTATTATCAGCATCATCATTCACTATTACCTTTATTGCTATGTCATTAAGAAGACTGTTGATGTAACTGTTACTTAGCATCATTATTAATATTATTATTACTTCCACTACTATCAAAGCATCACCATCATCAACACGATTGACATCTTTGTTATCAACAACATTATATTATTAACATCGTTATTGCTTTTACTTATGAGTAAGGCATTATCATCTCATCATCATTAACATCATCATTATAAGCATTATTGAGCGAGGCATCACTAACATTGTGTTTGCATAGACATCTACTTCTATCACATAAGAGTCTGTCACCAAAGGACTACCTACCCTCACCTAAGACCTCACAACCCTCACTAGAGCTTGCCCACACAGCTAGGGCATGGGGAGGCAGCAACGCTGCGCTGCACCCAGCCTTCGGCCCACAATGCCGCGTTACAAGGCAAAGAGTGGCGCGCGTCGCGCGACACACTCCATCGGGCAACGCCCGTCACAGTCAACCCTATCGCCCGACATCCTAGTCTAACACCTATCTAACAACTTCACAATGGCCAGGAGAGAGAGAGGAGAGAAAGAAGGAAAGGAGAGAGGGAAGCACTCATGATAACGTGCAACTACTAACAAGGCATGACGGCCGGCACTCCCCCAAACCCAAAGGCTTGACACCCGTCACAGCCTATTCATATCACGCGTCACGACCCCACTCTCTATCGCCCGACACCACAAGATGCAATGCCCGTCAGGTCTATCGGCCGTCACACTTCTTGCTATATCGTGCAGCTCAACCAACTCAACAAAGAAAGCCCTGTCGTCCACCACAAGGACTAAAGCCTATCGCCCAAGAGAAGGACAAGAACATAGCTCAACAAGGTATACAACATATCGGCCAACCAAAGCTTAGCTCACCCTATCGCCCAACACATGCGTAGGGTATCGGCCAAAGGACACTCCATATCGTCCAACTCAAGGTACCCTATTGCCCAACATAGAGAGCACCCTATCGCCCAACTCCAAGGCAAAGGGAACCATGTTGTCCAACTCAAAGGATATCATCCAACACATCCACAACAAAGGGGTATCGCCCAACCCTAAGTCACCATCAACCTCCAACTCAAAACAACACAAACCCTAGATCACTAGGTACCCTAGAAACCCTAAACCTTAAGGGTATATCGGCCACCAAAGGAAACTCAAGCAAGGTACAAAACTAAGGAACTAAGCTAACTATTATCATGTAACAAGGTTATTGCTAGAGGTAAAGAGTTAGGGTTAGAAATTATGCAACCCGCCTTAAGCTCCAAGCTCCAAGGCACTCCAAGGTCCAAGCTATCGTCCTCCAAAGCTCCCCTAGGAAGGTGTATCGGCCACCACAAGCTAGAAGGAGAGGGATATCATGCACTCAAGGTGGAGGAGAGACCAAAAGATTAAAGGAGACTAAGGCAAGGAGAAGAGCCACTTATATAGAAAGAAGGGGAGGAGAAACCAAGGTACAACCATGCAATGTGTCGTCCACCCAAGGGACACTTGTCCTAGGGTTCAAGCCAACACATTAGCACACCAGGAGACACTTTTCCAAGACATGCACCAAGTGCCATCAACCAAGGCCAAGCCACATGGGCGACACAAGCAACAACTCCTGCTGGGCGACACAAACAAGCTACTGGGCGACACACCTCTGTGTTGGACGACACAAGACCACCATGGATGATACAAACTCACCTTGGATGACACAAGGCAAGCCATGGCCGATACAAGGCTCAAACAAGCCCAAACAACTCATCTCAAGGCCCAAACAAGCTCAACTCAGGCCCAAAGAACTCAAACAACAAGCCCAAGCCTTCCTCTCAACCCTAGAGGAAGCAAAGAGAGGGAAACATCTCACAAGATGGCAAACTTTCACTCAAAACCCTAAACTTGGTTTATTTGCAAGTAGAACCTAAAGCACAACAAAACCCTAATCACCACTAAAGGTGATTAGCAAGCATCAAAGCATCAAGATCAAGCTAAACAAATAGGGTAAACCCTAAACGCAGGTCAGGGTCCTTACAAGCTAACCCCCTTTAAGGGATTTCGTCCCCGAAATTCGAAGAGAAAAGCGAGGGATACTTCCTCCTCATCTCTTCCTCAAACTCCCACGTGGCTTCCTCAATGCCACGATGCTGCCAAAGAACCTTCACAAGAACCAGGTCCTTCCTCTTCAGCTTCTTGATCCTTCTGACAAAGATCGCCACAGGACCTTCCTCGTAGGTCACATCTGCATCAAGCTCAACCTCAACTGGTTGTATCACTGTACCTGAATCCAGATGACTTTTCTTCAGCATACTGACATGAAACACTGGATGTAACCTGTGCAACTCTGGAGGCAACTCTATCTCGTAAGATACTTTGCCAACACGTGCTATCACTGGATAAGGTCCCATGTACCTGGGAGCTAACTTACCCTTCCGTCCAAACCTTAGAACACCTTTCCACGGTGAGACTTTGAGATACACTTTGTCTCCTACCTGGAACTCCAAAGGTCATCGGCGATTGTCTGCATAAGACTTCTGCCTGTCCTGTGCCACTTTCAACTGTTGTTGTATCACTTTGATCTTATTTGTCGTCTGCTGAACTAACTCAGGACCTAAAAGCTGATACTCACCTGATTCATACCAACATAAAGGAGATCTGCACTTCCTTCCATACAAAGCTTCATAAGGAGCCATGTCGATGCTCTGCTGATAACTGTTATTGTAGGCAAACTCTATCAAACTCAGATGTACATCCCAGTTGCCTAGAAACTGCAAAACACAAGCTCGAAGAAGATCCTCCAAAATCTGAATAGTCCTTTCAGACTGTCCATCTGTCTGTGGGTGAAAAGTTGTATTGAACCTTAACTGTGTTCCCAATGCTCTGTGCAATTGTTCCCAAAAACAACTTGTAAATTGAGGACCTCTGTCAGAAACTATCGACGCTGGCACTCCATGCAAACGTACTATCTCATCGACGTACACTCGAGCTAGTTTCTCAGCTGTATATGATGTCTTCACTGGTAGAAAATGGGCAGACTTTGTCAATCTGTCCACTATCACCCAAATGGAATCATGATTCCTAGTTGTCCGGGGTAGACTAACTATGAAATCCATGCTTATATGATCCCATTTCCACTGCGGTATCGACAAAGGTTGCAAGGTTCCTGCCGGCTTCTGATGTTCAGCCTTCACTTGCTGACACACCGCACATCTTGCCACGAACTCAGCTACATCCTTCTTCAATCCGGGCCACCAATATAAGTCCTTCAGACTATGATACATCTTGGTGACACCTGGATGCATCGCATACATCGACGTATGTGCTTCCTCAAGCACCAACTTCCTCAGATCATCAGCATCTGGAACCACCATCCTATCATGATAGCAAACTAGTCCATCCTCGGACTCACGAAACCCATCACGCTTGTCGCTGCCGAACTCTGATCTGATCAACTGTACCGCATCATATGTCTGTTGTGCATCCTTGATCTGCTGTCTCAATGTAGGCTTAACTTGCATCTGTGCGAAAAGACCAGACAACAAAGAAACTTCTATTTGCACATTCATCTGCCGCAAAGAAACAAACATATCTCGCCTATGGCATACCAGAGAACTCAACTGTGCCTTCTTTAAAGAAAGAGAAGAAGACTTCCTACTAAGCGCATCAGCTACCACATTCGCCTTACCAGGATGATACTCGATAGTGCAGTCGTAATCATTGATCAACTCCATCCATCGTCGTTGTCGCATGTTCAACTCTTATTGCGTAAATATGTACTTTAGATTCTTATGATCTGTAAAGATTTGACACACTTCCCCATACAAATAGTGTCTCCAAATCTTTAGCGCATGAACCATTGCTGCTAACTCCAAGTCATGAGTCGGATAGTTCTCCTCATGCTTCTTGAGTTGTCGCGAGGCAAAAGAAACCACGTGTTCTTCCTGCATCAACACACAACCTAAACCTTTCTTGGAAGCATCACAGAAAACAACATAGCCTTTCCCAGGATCTGGCAAGATCAACACTGGGGCACTGGTTAGCTTCTCCTTTAGACTCTGGAAAGCTTGCTGACACCAATCATCCCAAGCAAAAGGTACATCCTTCCTGGTCAACTTCGTCATCGGAAACGCGATCACACTGAAGTCTTTGATAAACCTCCGATCGTATTCTGCCAACCCAAGGAAACTACGAACTTCTGTCGGCCTCTTCGGTTGTTCCCAATCCGCAACGGATTACACCTTCTTCGGATCTACTTTAACTCCTTCAGCAGATATCACATGACCCAAGAAAGTCACTTCATCTAACCAAAACTCACGCTTACTGAACTTGGCATACAACTGATGTTGACGAAGAAGAGTCAACGCTTGACGAAGGTGTTGCTCATGCTCTTGCCTGTCCCGACTATAGATCAAGATGTCATCTATAAAGACTACAACAAACTGATCTAAGAACGAACAAAACACTCTGTTCATCATGTCCATGAAAGCTGCAGGTGCATTGGTTAACCCAAACGGCATAACCACGAACTCAAAATGACCATACCTCATCCTGAAGGCTGACTTTGGTATGTCATCCGCCTTTATCCTCAACTGATGGTATCCAGACCGTAGATCGATCTTTGAAAACATTGTAGCACCACGCAACTGATCGAACATATCATCTATCCTCGGCAACGGGTACTTATTCTTGATCGTGACCTTGTTCAACTGTCGGTAATCTATACACAACCGCATTGAACCATCCTTCTTCTTAACAAACAACATGGGAGCACCCCACGGCGATGTACTTGGTCGAATAAAACCTTTCTCCAACAACTCTTGTAACTGCTTCTTCAACTCTGCCATCTCTGCTGGAGCCATCCTATACGCTGTCTGAGCAACTGGTTGCGTTCCAGGAACCAGATTGATCTCGAAATCAATCTCTCAGGGTGGAGGAACACCAGGAAACTCCTCAGGAAACACGTCTGCAAACTCTCGAACTACTGACACTTCCTCGAGACTAGGACCTTTTGCCTTGGTAACCATAACGGTATCCACCACATGAGCTAAGAATGCTTCACATCCCTGTTGTAACAACTTATCTGCCACCATAGCTGATACCAAACTTGTCGGAAGAATCTTCCTATCTCCATGGAAGATCCACTTCTCCCCAGCAACATCAAACACTGCCTGCTTGGAACCACAGTCCAAGACAACCTTATACCTCTCTAAGGTATCCATCCCAAGGATAACATCGAAACCATGCATATCAAGTGGTATAAGATCCACTTGAATACGATGTCCCGAGAAAGACAAGACACATGATGGACACTCTTCTCGAAGCAAAGAGGAACCATCAAGAGGGGTTTCTAACAACAAGCTATCCTTCTTACAACTAATAGGTAAACGACAGTTTTCAAGCATACTATAGGTGATAAAAGAGTGTGTAGCACCCGGGTCAACCAGAACAGATATAAAGCAAGAAGAAGACATATCAGAATGAAATAACTCTATCTGACCTGTCACCACTCGCGGGTTGACTATCACAACACGAGTTTCACCCCTAAGAAGCAGATCTGTCAAAGGGGTTCTACGGTGTTAGGGCACCTAAGTCTATTAACTGATTAACATATAACCATATAAACAGGAATATCACATTTCATGCATATTGCACATTCTGAATATTCACTTGAAACACATGTATATCCTTTGTCATCCTTAAACATGATTCAGTATCATTTATCCAGTTTCAATGCTAAACATCTACTTTTAAATCAGCAAATACAGTGCAACTATAATACAGGAAATTTCGTCATTTTCATTAAGCATATCAAGTATTTCAAGTTCCAATGAATCTAATATACTCTATTGTATGTACTACACTGTTTAGAAGTTATACTAACTGATACAGAAGTAATTAAGCATTTAAATTGAGTTAAATAATGATTTCTAAATGAACTACTACTCACCCACTTCGGTGTGTTTGTATACACCGAAAAACATCCACAAACATGCCTAATTCTGCCCTTTACAGTAGCGTGCACGCCGTGCACCTGGGCTGCACGCCGTGCACCTTCAGTGCACCTTTGTTCTACTTTTTTGCAACTTTGCACGCCGTGCAAACTGATTTGCACGCCGTGCAACCTGGGCAGAAACTCGTTCCACTTCCTGTAACTTTGCACGCCGTGCAAACTGACTTTGCACGCCGTGCAACCTGCGCAGAAACGGAAATCCCCTATATCAGCTTTCTGTAACGTTGCACGCCGTGCAAATGGATTTGCACGCCGTGCAACCTGCGCAGAGACGGAAATTGCAGAAGTAAAAGAGGAGCTCGGGGTCGATTCGGTGGACGATTCTTACCCGAATCACTCCTATAGCTTCGGAATGACCTAGCAAGCAGTTGGCAAGAAGAAAGAACGGAGGGGAAGCACCGTTCGCTCCCTAGACCATCTCCATGGTCGGCTTCTTCGCGGCTGTAGGAGGAAGAGGAAGGTGAAGAAGAAGAAGAAGAAGAAGCTGCCAAGCTCGGGCGGCTAAGAGTCGGCGTCGATGGCGAGGAGCTGGCTGCTGGGAGCTGCGATCTTCCTTCTCTCCCGCTCTCAGATCCTCTCTCTCACTCACTGCCGACGAACGGTAGAAACAATGGAAACGAAATGAAATACTTCATTTCCAGAGTCGGTTAACAGAGTTAAAAAGGGAAACTGAAGGAAAGGATAAGGAAGGGCGCCCAGGGGGCCGGATGCAAATTGCCCAAAAACTTTCTGAAATTACACATAGGTCCCTGCACACTAAAAAGCTTATATCTTTTTACGCGTAGGTCGGTTTCGCGTGATTTCTTTGGCAACGGATTAAACACAAACTTGTCCTCAACCTCTGGACAAGAAAACAAGCTAAGAATACCTTAATACTAGCTCAAATCTCAAAACACTATTATCAAAGGCAAGTACTCATCTCAACATAACTAGTTCAATTATGCACTAACCAAGGCACTTACTGGTAAAATGAAACGTGGGTCGTAACAATCTCTCTCCCTTATAAGAATTTCATCCCAAAATTCCTAAAAGAGAAAAGGAAACTTGTTACACATTTCTGATTCAAGCTCCCACGTAGCTTCCTCTATATTGTGATTCCTCCACAAAACCTTCACTAAAGATAACTCACGGTTCTTAAGCTTCTTGATTCGGTGATCAACTATTTGCATTGGTCCTTCCACGTAGGACACGTCTGTCTTAAGCTGTGCCGGTTCTGGATCTAAAATCTTTTGTGTAGCGGGATGACATTTCTTCAGCATAGACACATGGAACACATCATGAAGATTTGCCAACTCAGACGGCAAATCCAATCTGTAGGCTACGGGTCCAATCCTCTCAACGATAGGATATTGGCCCATATACCTAGGAGTCAACTTACCCCTCTTACCAAACCTTAGCACTCCCTTCCACGGTGAAACCTTCAGATAAACCTCATCACCAACCTCAAACTCAAGAGGTCGACGTCGTCTTTCTGCATAACTTTTCTGTCTGTCCTGAGCAGCTTTCAACTGTTCCCTGATCATAGATATCTTCTCTGTAGTTATATCGACTATCTCAGGTCCAAGAATTTCTTTCTCACCAACCTCGTACCAACAAACTGGTGATCTACACTTCCTGCCATATAGAGCTTCATATGGGGCCATTCCAAGACTAGAATGGTAGCTGTTGTTATATGCAAACTCCATCAGACTTAAGTGTTCTTCCCAGTTATCTCTTAACTGCAGAACGCATGCTCTCAGCATGTCTTCAAGAGTCTGAATGGTCCTCTCAGATTGACCATCTGTCTGCGGGTAAAAAGGTTGTACTGAATCTTATCTTTGTGCCCGAAGCACGATGCAACTGTTTCTACAATCCTAGATGTGAACTTAGGTTCTCAAAATGACATGATTGAAACTGGATTACCAAGCAACCTAATTATTTCATCCATGTATATCTTGGTCAAGCTTCGAGACATCAAATGTTGACTTAATATGAAGAAAGCGAGCAGACTAAATTAGTCTATCCACAATCATTCATATCGAGTCATAACCTCTAGGTGTCTTGGGCAACCCTATCACAAATCCATTGTGATACGTTCCCATTCCCATTCAGGCATAGAAAAAGATTACAAGGTAGCTATAGATTTCCTAGGGTTCAGCCTTAACCTACAGGCACACACTACTTCTAACCACGTACTCAGCTACATCCTTCTGCCTATCTGACCATTTGTTTCAACTCCTTGAGATTCATATACATCTTAGTGTTTTCTTGAAAGCATAGCATACATCAATACATGCGCTTCCATAAGAATCTTTTCTTTCAACTCACTATCTCGAGGTACACACAACATGTCATGCTAATACAACACCTTATCATCTTAAAAACTTAAACTCTGGTCTCTTTTCCTTCTATCATGTCATGCATGGTCTGGTTTAACTCACTATCACCCTATAGTAGTTCCTTGATCTGATCATAATAAATAGGCTTAACATTCATCTGTACAATCAAACCACTCTGTGTTGTCACCCCTAAGTCTAAGTTCAACCTCCACATTTCTACTAACAGGTCTCTATTGAAACCTGCCATAGAGAATGCATTAACTGTTGAACTTGACTTTCTGCTGAAAGCATCATTCACCACATTCTCTTTATTAGGGTGGTAATCTATTGTCACATCATAAAGATAGTGACGCCATGTCTTAAAAACATGAACTACATCAACTATCTTCAGATCATATATCGGATAATACTCCGCTTTCTATGCTACTTTCTTATTGTTACATTTCAAGTTTATGTCTTACTATTTTCTCTAAGTCATTACATGTTGCTCATGTACCATTCAGATTATCTACCTCAAAACCCTAGATCACTATCAAAGCTAGTTTACTTTTCATAGAACAAATCTCAAGGTCTTATTTTACAAAGATACTAGTATTCACGGTTACATCACTAGTGATATCCCTTAAACTACTACAACTTTAATCATTCTAGGGTTTTGGTCCATATCAGTATCATAGAATTATTGTGTGTGTGATCGATCATATAGATCAATTTGAGCTGCTTGGGTCAATAGCATATTAACCCATCACTCAACTTTAATTATGCTGGCTGAAAATTCAGTTTTCACAATAGTTTCCGTAATTCGTTTATTAAATAGCTAACAGAAGCTCCAAAAATTCTGGAAATTTTATATGTTATACCTAATGAAGTTTCAGACCTCAAGTAAAAATTTGAGATCATTTCAAATTACCAATAAATAATTAAAAAAAATCAAACAGTGCACTTCTATATTGCAGTCTGCAGCAGATTCGGTCGAGTTGTAAACTCGGCCGATAAACATGTCAGAACATTCTTCACAAATTATGATATTTTCCAATATTGTTCACATTTTATATATCAAAATCATATCCAAATTTTAGCCAAATCAGAATTACAAATAAAATACTAAAAATCATTTAGTGAGACATTCTATTCATCAAATTCTGTATTCATATGTCATTAAAACCCTAATTCTCAAGACAAAGAACATTTAGACTTCTTACCATAGTTAAAACATCCTAGTGTATATACATTCTCACTATGTTACAGGTCTAAATCATCCAGAGTCTATTCTTATTTTATTGTTAATAGGAGTCATTAGATCCCAGTAACGCATCCTGCCAGCCGGACCAGGCCAAACATGTAGTCCTGAAGCCAAGAGCTACTCGGGATTAATCTACCCCTATTAATCTTAAACATGTGGAATGAATATTCACTCAGAGCAAACTCATTTAAACATGACTTCTGGTCTACTTAATACAAAGAATATAAACAATAAATAAATCACTTCATGACACTCAATCAATATAAAAGAATCATATTTACTTTACAAACTAAAAATCTAATTTCATATATATAAAAGCATTTCTAGTGATCTCTAATCAAATAAGCAATATAAAACAAGAGTTGTATTGCATACTATATTTAATCTCTTACTCTTACATTAATTTCTGATTCTTAACTCTAATATTTCTAAGGTTTCTCTCTAGCCTATCCTTCCTCTGCATACCTGGCCAGGGCATCCAGAGAAGAATAGACAGAGTAGCTTGATACTGGTCAATCTAAGTACTCAGACACCTGGCCAGGGTATCTAAACACTCAGACCTCCCAGAGCTAACAACATGTCACTTTTTATGTACCTTACTTAAAACTTTCGATCCTAATGATCCCTAACGATTCAACATAAGCTCTTTACTTGGTTCTCGTGACCACGTCCACTTCCTGTCATCTGCAATACTATAACAGAACATTTCCTGTTATAAAATTGCAGTTAGAAGGAAGACACCTAAGTCCTAATCCTATTGGTCTCTTATCGTCCCCTGACCTTGACTTAGAGTATTCATATACTCAACCTGGCTCTAATACCAAGATGTCACACCCCGATCTCACACTAACCACTAATCACGAGATTAGGGCGCGACGGAGGGATTATCACATAAACAAATCACTGAGAACTTTTTTTCTTTTTTTTTAAAACCTCGTAATGATATCCGGATTATTGCTGTAAACTAAAACATGATAAACTATTGCGGAAGCATTTCAATTAACCTGGCTAGAGAACATAAACAGAGTTTACAACATGTAACATTGTTTAACAGAAAGTAAACATAACTGTCAATTTACATCTTTTACACATTCGCCATACATACTCTCTCTCACCCACACCATGTCCCAAGGATCGAGGGGAAAGGACTAAGAGACCTCTAACTAGACTAACTACAAACCTTCTATAGACTAGGCGTTAGGATGAAACGATCCTTCCGATTCCTGATGCTGATGCTGACCTGAAAATGTTTTGAGTAGAGGTATGAGCCTACTCGCTCAGTGAATAGCCTTTCATTTAACTATCATTAAACAACTCATCAGGTTTATAAAACTGAGATAAAACATATATACAGTGCAATCAGGGCAGTTCTAATGACATAGCAGATTTGCAGATAATAATTACTTTTCTTTGTAACAACAGATATAGATAACTGGCTCAGAAGTTCAAATCTCTTAACATATTAAATTTACTGTGATCCTATATGATTACATATTTATTTTATTATGCCCTAATCATATGCAGTGTACCCTGCATATAAAGATCCGTAGCGAACTACGATCCCACCGTACAAGACTTAGCGACACACTCGGGAAATGTTAAGTCTGACGCCAGCCCTGCTCTGCCACAGGACCCCAGGCTCATCGGCCTCACTGCACTACATCGAGTGCTCTAGACTCCTCCTCTAACCTGAGTACACAAGCGGAGAGTCTCACGGGGTTACCTCCATGACTCCGCACGGATCTTGTTGCAATAACCCCCAATTTTCTCCAGTGCCACCGTGACATCGCACGCGTTGTTGTTGGACACTGCCTCTCTGTCCTCGTGTCTCCATGACTCCGCACGGATAATGTTGCAACACGAGTTTCACCCCTAAGAAGCAGATCTGTCAAAGGGGTTCTACGGTGTTAGGGCACCTAAGTCTATTAACTGATTAACATATAACCATATAAACAGGAATATCACATTTCATGCATATTGCACATTCTGAATATTCACTTGAAACACATGTATATCCTTTGTCATCCTTAAACATGATTCAATATCATTTATCCAGTATCAATGCTAAACATCTACTTTTAAATCAGCAAATACAGTGCAACTATAATACAGGAAATTTCATCATTTTCATTAAGCATATCAAGTATTTCAAGTTCCAATGAATCTAATATACTCTATTGTATGTACTACACTGTTTAAAAGTTATACTAACTGATACAGAAGTAATTAAGCATTTAAATTGAGTTAAATAATGATTTCTAAATGAACTACTACTCACCCACTTCGGTGTGTTTGTATACACCAAAAAACATCCACAAACATACCTAATTCTGCCCTTTACAGCAGCGTGCACGCCGTGCACCTGGGCTGCACGCCGTGCACCTTCAGTGCACCTTTGTTCTACTTTTCTGCAACTTTGCACGCCGTGCAACCTGGGCAGAAACTCGTTCTGCTTCCTGTAACTTTGCACGTCGTGCAAACTGACTTTGCACGCCGTGCAACCTGCGCAGAAACGGAAATCCCCTATATCAGCTTTCTGTAACGTTGCACGCCGTGCAAACGGATTTGCACGCCATGCAACCTGCGTAGAGACGGAAATTGCAGAAGTAAAAGAGGAGCTCGGGGTCGATTCGGTGGACGATTCTTACCCGAATCACTCCTATAGCTTCGGAATGACCTAGCAAGCAGTTGGCAAGAAGAAAGAACGGAGGGGAAGCACCGTTCACTCCCTAGACCATCTCCATGGTCGGCTTCTTCGCGGCTGCAGGAGGAAGAGGAAGGTGAAGAAGAAGAAGAAGAAGAAGCTGCCAAGCTCGGGCGGCTAAGAGTCGGCGTCGATGGCGAGGAGCTGGCTGCTGGGAGCTGTGATCTTCCTTCTCTCCCGCTCTCAGATCCTTTCTCTCACTCACTGCCGACGAACGGTAGAAACAATGGAAACGAAATGAAATACTTCGTTTCCAGAGTCGGTTAACAGAGTTAAAAAGGGAAACTAAAGGAAAGGATAAGGAAGGGCGCCCAGGGGGCCGGATGCAAATTGCCCAAAAACTTTCTGAAATTACACATAGGTCCCTGCACACTAAAAAGCTTATATCTTTTTACTCGTAGGTCGATTTCGCGTGATTTCTTTGGCAACGGATTAAACACAAACTTGTCCTCAACCTCATGATAAGAAAACAAGCTAAGAATACCTTAATACTAGCTCAAAGCTCAAAACACTATTATCAAAGGCAAGTACTCATCTCAACATAACTAGTTCAATTATGCACTAACCAAGGCACTTATTGGTAAAACGAAACGTGGGTCATAACACTTGCCTTCTACTGCTCCTCAAGCTGCTCGGCCGCAACACCACGACCACGACCACGCCTACCTTGACCACCTAAAAAGGGGTTAAACCAGTGGGTGAGACAATTGAACAATTGTCCCAGCGGGAAACATAACTCCCCACCGCAACTGCAGAACCTCAGCAAGATATACTATAACAACATATAAGTAATCAACATATATAACATGAGCAGTCCATATAAAGCAAGGCTATTCTTACCGACAAGCTTACCAGCTGTACAAAGCGCATAACCGGATATCTCTCAAAGGAATATGATTAGCAAGATAAGATATATCACTATACGACATGATTATCAGAACAAGATATAATGTCACATAACCTGATTATCAAGATACGACACATTGTCACATACCTAATGAATATAGAAGTAACTTGCAGATATAACAGAAATATTACAGTAACAAGGCCTCAACCAATGTTTCGTGTTTATCTTAAGCGGTAAGTACTAAACGGCTATATTACGTATTATTATGCCCTGAGGAATTGAATCGTACCATTCAAATCCAACCTCTGGCTGCGAAGCCTAAAGCCGGTGCCATATAAGGTCAATGGACGATCCAGACTCCATGACCTCCCACCTCATGGTCAGTACACGAGTACAACACAAGTAGGACCGCAGTCACATACTGAAGTGGTCTAAGCCACAGGGTCAGCTCCATAGGCTACCCTCACTCTAGCCCGCCTTGGTACAGGTCTCGGCGCTAGTGAAACTGAGCCACGGGCCTGTTCACCGTGCTCTGAGCCATGAACGCATTCATGCTCACGCATCACATATCCTGAGCCATGGGCTTGTTCACCATGCTCTTCATACGTATCTGAGTCTGTAACCGAAGTTACACTCTTACCTCCTCATTTTCAGGCTAGGAGCAACCTACACATATTCAACAATATGCGCTTCCAGGTTAACCCGTAGGAGAACCTGTTTCACCATCACCAAGTCCTGAAGATGATGGATCTATGGCCAGGGCAAACTGCATGATATAGTTCCACTGTGATTAATTAGTATCTTTTAGATGGATTGCAGGATTCAACCAAGTTATATAACATGTAAGATATAACAGAAGGTAAAGAATATTATATTATTATTGAAACCTCATCAACCTGATCCATCACAAGGATCCAGCATCACATGTTACCACTTGGCCTCTTGCCAACCATCCAGATCCATATCAAGGATCATCACATACCATAGGATATCAATCCTTCATCATGTACTGTCACTGCCTCTCAAGGCTCACATCATCATCATGGGACCAACACTTTACATATATAATCTCATAGAACAAATATCAAGGTAATGTTACTCATCACATATGTCACATAGCCCCTTTCATGGCTACACATCACCTGCATGGTTAGGATACACAATAACCATAGATTCAATATAAGGAATATGCTCACTATCATGAGCTATCATTCAAGATACTCTACTCATCATTATTACACTATTTGATGAACAAGCTTGTTAAGCACATCATTAACAAACCATATTCATGCTTACCCTTATTTCAAGATTATACAAACATTTAAGGTATTTACTTTATATAGAAAGCATGTTGGGTATATAGAGCAAACACTATTGTTACCAATATCATCACTGTTGCTACCCACTATCATCATTATTATCTTTGTCATCAAGCAACCATTAATACAACTACCATTTATCATTGCCATTAACCATTAAGCGTAAGACTCATATCAATATCATGTCATTACTACTCTTGTCACCATTATTACTATTATCAACATCATCATTCACTATTACCTTTATTGCTATGTCATTAAGCAGACTGTTGATGTAACTGTTACTTAGCATCATTATTAATATTATTATTACTTCCACTACTATCAAAGCATCACCATCATCAACACGATTGACATCTTTGTTATCAACAACATTATATTATTAACATCGTTATTGCTTTTACTTATGAGTAAGGCATTATCATCTCATCATCATTAACATCATCATTATAAGCATTATTGAGCGAGGCATCACTGACATTGTGTTTGCATAGACGTCCACTTCTATCACATAAGAGTCTGTCACCAAAGGACTACCTACCCTCACCTAAGACCTCACAACCCTCACTAGATCTTGCCCACACGGCTTGGGCATGGGGAGGCAGCAACACTGCGCTGCACCCAGCCTTCAGCCCGCAATGCCGCATTACAAGGCAAAGAGTGGCGCGTGTTGCGCGACACACTCCATCGGGCAACGCCCATCACAGTCAACCCTATCGCCCGACATCCTAGTCTAACACCTATCTAACAACTTCACAATGGCCAGAGAGAGAGAGGAGAGAAAGAAGGAAAGGAGAGAGGGAAGCACTCCTGATAACGTGCAACTACTCACAAGGCCTGAAGGCCAGCACTCCCCCAAACCCAAAGGCTTGACGCCCATCATAGCCTATTCATATCGCGCGTCACGACCCCACTCTCTATCGCCCGACACCACAAGATGCAACGCCCGTCAGGGCTATCGGTCATCACACCTCTTGCTATATCATGCAGCTCAACCAACTCAACAAAGAAAGCCCTGTCGTCCACCACAAGGACTAAAGCCTATCGCCCAAGAGAAGGACAAGAACATAGCTCAACAAGGTATACAACATATCGGCCAACCAAAGCTTAGCTCACCCTATCGCCCAACACATGGGCATGGTATCGGCCAACCCTAAGGACACTCCATATCGTCCAACTCAAGGTACCCTATCGTCCAATATAGAAAGCACCCTATCATCCAACTCCAAGGCAAAGGGAACCATGTCGTCCAACTCAAAGGATATCGTCCAACACATCCACAACAAAGGGGTATCTCCCAACCCTAAGTCACCATCAACCTCCAACTCAAAACAACACAAACCCTATATCACTAGGTACCCTAGAAACCCTAAACCTTAAGGGTATATCGGCCACCAAAGGAAACTCAAGCAAGGTACAAAACTAAGGAACTAAGCTAACTATTATCATGTAACAAGGTTATTGCTAGAGGTAAAGAGTTAGGGTTAGAAATTATGCAACCCGCCTTAAGCTCCAAGCTCCAAGGCACTCCAAGGTCCAAGCTATCGTCCTCCAAAGCTCCTCTAGGAAGGTGTATCGGCCACCACAAGCTAGAAGGAGAGGGATATCGTGCACTCAAGGTGGAGGAGAGACCAAAAGATCAAAGGAGACTAAGGCAAGGAGAAGAGTCACTTATATAGAAAGAAGGGGAGGAGAAACCAAGGTACAACCATGCAATGTGTCATCCACCCAAGGGACACTTGTCCTAGGGTTCAAGCCAACACATTAGCACACCAGGAGACACTTGTCCAAGCCATGCACCAAGTGTCATCAACCAAGGCCAAGCCACATGGGCAACACAAGCAACAACTCCTGCTGGGCGACACAAACAAGCTACTGGGCGACACACCTCTGTGTTGGATGACACAAGACCACCATGGACGATACAAACTCACCTTGGACGACACAAGGCAAGCCATGGCCGACACAAGGCTCAAACAAGCCCAAACAACTCATCTCAAGGCCCAAACAAGCTCAACTCAGGCCCAAAGAACTCAAACAACAAGCCCAAGCCTTCCTCTCAACCCTAGAGGAAGCAAAGAGAGGGAAACATCTCACAAGATGGCAAACTTGCACTGAAAACCCTAAACTTGGTTTATTTGCAAGTAGCCCCTAAAGCACAAAAAAACCCTAATCACCACTAAAGGTGATTAGCAAGCATCAAAGCATCAAGATCAAGCTAAACAAACAGGGTAAACCCTAAATGCAGGTCAGGGTCCTTACAGTGTGTTTCTTAATACACCATCTATGACTTATGCTTCATGTGTTCATAATAATAAATGATTGTTCCAATCCTATAAACCTTAACCTTAATGATATGATAATCATGATATGTTCTTTAAAGATTGTTTTTGGCGATCAAGTTATCTCTTTGATATGCTCCCTAACCATGCATGTATTATCAATTGAATTCATAGCTAGGTAAGAGCTATGGTGATTATATGATGGTGTACTTTGTGTAGCACTTGGTATATGTGCAATATCTGAGCAATAATGATGTGCCTTGTTGATGAGATAACATGTATCACCATATGATGAGAAAGGTCTGGTGACCTGATAAAGGCTGAGTGCCTGATTGAGGTGTTATCCTTTAGTTGTGATATGAGGGATTGATATCCCATGATGATGTATGATGATGAAGCCTTGAGAGGTAGTGGCATTATGTGATGAAATGAGGGATTGATATCCCATGGCAATATGATGATTGTTGAGGGCACTGAGAATATCAGTAACAGTGTGACACCAAAGTAATGAAATCTAATGTTGTTCATGTTTTATATATGGTTGCTTAGTACTACTTGGTTGCCCCAACAATCTACTTAAAATGCATTAACTAATTATAGATGAACCTTTCATGTAGTTTGCCCTGGCCATAGATCAATCATCGTCAGTAATTAGGTGACGGTGAAATGGGTTCTCCTGCGGGTTAACCCGGAGCGCATATTGTTGAATATGCGGGGTTTCTCCTAGTCGAAAACAGGAGGATTAGAGTGCAACTGCGGTTGTGGACTCAAGATGTGTATAAGAGCATGGTAATCAGGCCCATGGCTCAGTGTGAAGGAGCATGAATGTTTTCATGGCTCAGGAGCACGGTGAATAGGCCCATGACTCATGATAAAATGGTAGACTATGTGAGCTAACCCTGCGGCTGAGGCCACTCAAGCAAGAGATTGCGGTCCTGCTTTGGTTAACATGCACTGACCACGAAGAGGTGAGGTCATGGAGTCCGACTCTCCCAATGACCTTGTACGGTACTGGTTTTGGGCTTCGCAGCCGAAGGTTGGATTTGAGCGGGACGACTCATTTCTGTAAATAAAGAATTGTTAATAAAGAATGTGCCTGTTATATGCCTTCTGGATATTTTGGTAAGATTGTTAATAAAGTTAGCTTTGCTCAGTATGTTGCTCCTATAATCTGCTTATACCAGTTATCTGGGATCATAATAACGTTGGTAGAGGGTTATGTTTCTCGCTGAGACTGTGTGTCTCACCCCGGTGGTTAATAACCTTTTTAGGTGGACGTGCCTGGCGAGATGAAGACCATGTGGCTGAGATGATATGTAGAGGTATCGTACCTGGTGGATAGGTAGTTTCTAGTAGTAGAGTCCTAAGTGTCGTCCCTGTACACTCGGGTCTTCGGGAGAGTTTTCGATGTTTCTCATATGATGATTGAAGTATGGTTTTTGGCTTATGTACCTTGATGTAATAAATCAGCATGTGGAACAGTTATTTCGTGTAATGAGATGATGGGAAATTATGTTGTAGCACCTTGGAAATATGCTATGAAAAGGAAAGTGTCGGCTCAAATATTACGTCTCATCTTGTGGTGCTCATTGTAAATCAGTTTTAATTTCCCGTATTTTTTCGGTAATCCGCTGGTTAGCATGTAATCGTGTTTTGTTGAGGATGGGGTGTTTCACTAATGATGGGACATACACTGATGAGCATAATGATAGGTCATACACTTCAAAATCCAATTAAGGATGCAATTTTAGTACATCAAATGAGATAAGAAAGATTATTGGTTGAATGAAATTTAAATATAAATTTATTCTATCTACAACTACTTGACTTGATTGTCATATATGTAGTTAATTGTGCATGCACACTTTTTGGTTGCCTAACACACAGTGTAGCAATATATTGACCACATTTTGTTTTTCAGTGTTTTAAGTAGTCCACATACCTTAAAGATTGGAGATATGAAGATTCCAATGAATAATTGGAGATCATAATTTCAATATCACTAGGAAGGTTAGATAGGTGTAAGGAAATGTTACACATCATGTAGTTCCTTTCCTTTGAAAATATAAATAACTCATGAACATTTATCTTTTCTTTGTAAACAACACATGTTTGTGGAATTATGATTGATTCATTTTTTTAATTTTAAATCTAGATCTTAGAAGTATGAATGACAACCCTTACTTCTATAGTTCATGATTAATGGAGATAAAGGGAGGAGGGGTCATTACATAACTAATATGACCATATTATAAATTTAAAAACTTGGTACGAGAATGGTTTCTGATGAATAATTTTATGTACTTCTTCATTGCTTTAAAGTTCTTGTACAATTTATTAATTGACACTGTTTAAGTGACCACCTTTTGCTTTTCTTTCTTCTTCTATTTGGAATGAGATTATAGATGGGTGCAGTTCAATAATAGCTCAAGATTGACTCTAATTGTCAAATTGCTAATGCTCATTAGAAGTAATGCTTGACAATCATCATCATCATCTTCTAAGCCTCAATACCAACAATGTTGGGGTTGGCTGCATGGATACTTCTTTCCCCATTGTCTATGTCATGGGTCAACTTTTGTCAAGATGTAAAAATTCAAAGTGTCATTATAATATATGTTCAAGTTAATTTAGGCCCACCTCTTCTTTTAGTTGTTGTCTCAAATAACATTGCTTCATATAGGCACACTCATTGGTCTGTGTTGTACACCTCCATACCATCTCAGGTTTCCTGATATAGTCATTTCTCAAGCAAACCTTCTTACTAGTAAGTACTTTTTTTTATAACTGTTGATCCATGTGTAGTCATCTTCCATTAATTAGAATGCTTTTTTATGATTTTGGATCATGCATGCACTTAGCAGGACATCATCGAGTTGAATTTTTCTTGATGGAATAGAAATACATGCTTGAAATTCTTCGACATCCTCATGGAGATTATTTTTATATCGTGTTGTCATTTTGCTTGGTCTTTGTGCGATTATATGAGCACATGACGTCTAACAACAATATGAATCCTATATAGTGTCCATAATCACATTACATGAGATTAAGTGACAAAATATTCTCCCCCCTTCTATCGTAGACCATAGTGGACGCTAGACGTACGAAAGGACAGTAAATCACAAAATATTTGTCCGTGTAACCCATGTTCCTTCATCAAAGACCATTAGAATTCGTCAACCACACTATCCTTGATTGGTTTATAATTACATTACATTATTCTTCATGCTATGATTGTGTCACATTTATTCTTCATAAAGGTGTAAAAAACCATTTGGGTTGGTTCATGATCGGAACGACTGCATGGATGCAAAAGAGCTCAACTTGGAGCCGACCCAAAATCTAACTTCTTATAAAGTTGCATTCTTTGAATCGAACCGAGTTTCATAATGTATAAACCCAAAACCGAATATGTATCGTATAATGTTAGTAATTACTCATGATATGTAATAATTTATACATAATTGGAACTTGCATTGTTTCAATTTCTCAACCCAAATTGGATTAATACCTTAAGACAATCTAAAATTACAATTAATTTTTTCTTGGATCGAAGGAGTTAGGTTCACCGGTTAGGACAAAATTTGACAGCCATATTAAGACATCACAAAGAGTTTGTAACAGGCACTCACGTCATTGACAAATCCCAACAGCTGGACCATTACACGTGCCACGAGTATGTGGTCCATCACGTGGATTATAGGGCATACTAAATTACTGTAACTTTGTATTTTTCATTGACTAATCAAATGGCAACACGGCACACTAAAAAGAAACACTGGAAACATGGCACACGCCTCTTCTTTCCATTGCCAACAAGGCCACCCACCGGTAGCTGGCCTGGTAAAACCGGCTCGCGGGTCGTCTGCCGCGGACTGAGCCACACAATTAACTTGGACGGGGCTTTCGAATGACTGCCAGTCTGGCACCCTGCGCTGTCCTATTCCCAAGAAGCCGCGGAACCTCGCCCTTCACGTCGACTCCGCCCTTTTCAAAACCCAAATTTCGCTTTTTTTGCGTGTCCCGAATCCAAACCTCCACAACCGATCCTCTGCTCAGGCATTGCGGCCGACCCGAAGTATCGAAAGAGCGGTTGCTTTTAGGTAGTATTTCTTCCTCACTGGCTTTGCGACTCGGGGAATGGGGGAACTGCTGCCTTTCTCTCTAGTTCTTCTTAGTCTGCTTGGGTGATTATCTATCTATTCATGCCTGGTCGATTGGCTTATTGGATTTTCCGCCCGCTCCCCATCAGTTGAGGTTCATGCGGAGTGGGGGTGCGGGTTCTGATATATGTCTGAAATTCGGGAAGAGGACGGTTCCGTCGACCGAAAGCCACAAGCAAGTGCATCAGGGGACGTTACTGGAGACACCGAGGGGCCAAAGCCACAGCGAGAGCCGCCAGGCGATGAGCAACAGCAGGAACCGAAGCATAAGGGGAAGAAGAAAAAGATCTTCAAAAGGGCTCAGGCACTATTGGGTTCTTCAATCAAAAGAATCAGCATCTCCAGAAAGAGTAGCAGCAGCCCTTGCAGTGAAAGCCCTTGCTGCCCTTCGTCGAAATCTTACCCCGTTTATTTTGGGGACGAGCCTATTGGGTGTTGCTACCTCTGTTTCCTGCCGCCTCTCGCAGTAGATTCGCCGCAAGGCCCTGGTCGGCCAAGTGGGAACACCTCTTCCTATGGGTTTGTCAAGAGTTTGATCGAAAGGAATGATTTTTATGATCCCGAGTGCAATGTTCACAGGGACGTTTGATATCATTGCAATGCTGCCGTTGAACAAGATGTATCTCTTGTGTTTCTGATTTTCAGTTGGCTTGGATTCGTTCCTACTCACATTTCAACTATGATGTTGATGAGTGTTGTCTTGATTTGGAGTCCTCTTCTAGTTGGATTGCTGGCGAAATGCTGGCTGAGGGCATAAGTCGGCTGACTCTTGTTTATTTCGTGGGATACAAGAGAACACAGTTTCAGATGGAGGTCGACTATTTCTTTGTTGGAAGTGCTTGTAAATTGTAATGAATACTAGTATGGGCTTCTTGCAGTGGCTTGTAAAGGACATCCAATTGTTTGATATGTAATTTTACAATCCATTTATTTTTTCCGATCTCATCTTAGTGCAAAGATCAGATATTGGGATTTGTTTAGAGTACAAAATCTGTTACTTTTTTTCCTAGCAGAACATTGTGGCTGTGATATGCTACGTTGTACATATTACTAAGCAGCATTCTCATCATTGGCTTCAGAACTACAATTCCATCTTTTTCCAAAGAGTTAAGTAATTCAGAACACAATAAATATTAACCTGAATGGAATTTTCTGATGTGTCTTTCTACCATCCTTGTCTGGTAGCGGCTTTCAGTTTTCTTACCTAGTACAGAATAAGACTACAGTGGAAGGGTGTTCTTGTGCATATCATTATAGCGAGTCTGAACATAATATAGAATTCTAGATGCATAATTTAACTGAATTATTGGGGCTCCTGATTGTTTTCTGTTGAAATGGGCGGAAGATCACCAGATGAGACTGCTGTGACGCAAGAAAATTTTGTTGGTTAACAGGAGAAGTGTTTACATGGACAATCAGGCCTCTACAGATATTATTCAGGCTAATGGGTCAACGAGTGTCATGGAGTATCCCAAACCAGAGAAACACTCGTTAAGGAGGCATGCTCATTCGGAATTTGTTGCAGCCAATTAGCACTATTGTAAGAGTCATCATTCTTCTTTTGATTGTTGATTTTTACCAGCAACTTTTACTTAACAAGTATCATCCTCTTAGTTTAGATTTTAGAAGCTTATATAGATATCATAAAAGGATTCACTGGTGCCTGTGTTTTCTTTGTATTGTTTGATTGGGAAAGATTTTTATGCATTCCAATAATTCTACTTGAGTTTCAAATGTAATAATCTGCATCTGAATTGTTAGACCTGTCATATATTTTAGTGAATACTTCCTTCTTTAAAGGAGGAGAAAAGTTAATATTTGATAAAGAATGAATTTGCAAATTGTATGGCAACGCATGAGAAGCCAACATTTAGGAAAAAAGGATCCTTGCATAGAGAACCCTATTTCTACTATGTTTTACGCATCTCTTCCTATGAAGAGGCTTTAGCAGGTGCCCGGCTACACCTCAAAAATGACATGAACGAGGAAAATCCAAAAAAATATATTATGTCATGATCATTTTGATTTACAATGTTCAGATTATCTAGATAAATACAACGTCAGCTTATAGACTTAACCATTTCAAATGGATTGACACAATTCCACCCATTATGCAATATGCGGAATATGCGGAAGTATTATATGGAAGTACATGTGGTTTAGAATTTTTAATAAAAAGACATATTAGGTATATCAACGAATAATATAAAATTGTAGGATATATATATATATATATATATATATATATATCAATACATGTATATTAATATGTTTGCGTCAATATGTGTGTGAGTATAAATATATATATATATATATATATATATATATATATATATACTCACACACATATTGACACAAACATATTAATATACATGCATTGATATATATTTATATATCTATATATAATATAAAGTTATAAATATATGGACGATATGTAGTATATGTACAAATATTGATATTTATACATACAAATATACTAACATTTGTGTAGAGTGTGTATGTATGTGAATCAATGTTTTAAAAAGCAGGAAGCGGGAGGCGTGCAGACGGGACCTTGTAGCCGATTAAGCGGCAGGCGGGCGATTAAGCTGGCGATTTTTTAAAAAGCGGATGCTTAAAAACTTATATATTTATATACAAAATTACATGTATGTGTATATAAAAAATATATTTCTAAGGAAATCAGTAATACTAACCAGTAGTATCAATTACTAATGAACGAAATCTGCAAGAATATCAATAAAATCAGTAAAACCATTAGAAGTATAATAGAGTAATATGATATTTACTTGGATGTATTACAGCAGTACCCTATTATATACAACTTACATACAAAGTTTGCATTCTAAAGTAGGACTAGGTATATCATAGAACATTTAATGTATACAAGCTTCATATATTATATTCAATACTACTTGGATTATAGAATTAATTAACATTACATGCTTACGGCAACATTTTTTTAAAAAAGCGGGAAAAAAAGGGCAAAAAGTGGGGAAAAAGCGGGTGAAGCGGGCAAAAAGCGGGTGAAGCGGGAAAAAAGCGAGCGTTTTTTGAAAACCTGCTCAAGCGGGCACTTAAGGGCGATATTAGGCGGATGGGCTTTGCTGCCCGCTTAAGCGGCCAAGCGGCCGTTTTTTAATTCACTGATGTGAATAAATCAAAATGTATATATAAATGTACAAATATGCGTGTGGAATGTGTGTGTGTGTAGGTATATCAAAAGGTATGCATATAAATGTACAAATGTCTGTTGAAATCTGTTATATATATTTAAAGTTGCATATAAATACATAACTATACATTCAAAATGAAATGTATATTTCCGAATATGTATGCCTGTATGTACGCAAGTAGTGAGCTTTCAAATAGGGAGTTTACTCAGCCGCTTAATTGGCCAGGCGCCGCGCCGCACATATGCCTCTAGGCATGCTTATTGGACTGACTTATCGACATGGTGACCGCTTAGGCATACACGGGAATATATGTGGCCGTGCGAACCACTTTTTGAAGCACTGTTCTGCCCGTATAGGTCGTAGATTTGGCAAGTGGGGGTATACATTAGATGTTATCAGGACCGGAGGTCATCGAACCGATGAGGCTACTGATTCTCGGTTAACCGGTTCGTTGGTGGTTGAACCGGGTCCAACCGGTGACATCAACAATGTATGAAAAGTAATATTAATATGCTAACGGTATAGGCAGTACTAGTAAAATATGAACTAGTTCAACTATGATGAAGGTATAAATAGAATTCTTAGAAGCCACAATAAAGTCATAACCTCATACATTACAAAGTACTAATGTTTCACACAAAATGATACTTCAAAATCCATAGTTCAACAACACAATCCGATCCCAAACATAATTAGACCCCTTTACATCAGGTGGAGCAGAAGTTCTCATGCAAGTTGGGGCTGGGGAAATCGAGGGTGTGGGTCTTTTTGTTGTGTCTATGCCCAAAAATGGGTCACATGTTGTGAGGTTGGGTTGAAATTTATAGCCACCCACTCATTGGTTGAGACAGATATTATGGTTAATCAAATTGGTGCAACCGGTTAACCGGTGGACTAATCGATTCTGACCGGTATGACCGGCCATCTGACTCGTTGGACCGGAATTACTGGGTAACTGAACCGGTGGGGGTGCTGGTTCATGGTCCGACCGGAAGGTCCAACCTAATTTTAATAACACTGTTATTTGAATTAAAACTACATATTGAATCAGGTGCATATTAAGTTGGAAATACAAAATAAAAAAAGGATCAGTAGAAACATCTACCTTGACATGAGTTGTTTGGTTCAATTTCAAAAGAAGGGCTTGGGAAAACATTCTGGCTAGTCAACTATACCATGATAATCAAGGTTTTCAGATCTGACTGTTACTCGGTTCGGTAGAGCTCTTGGGTCATAAGTCAGTTCAACTGTGTGGTCGACCTGGTGGCGTCAACCTTGAGCTCCATGAAGGACTAGAAGAGCACCATGAAACACTAGCCATCGCCAATTAGATCACTACCACACTCCAAAGAGTAACACTTCAAGGTGTTTCCTTCATGCTCACGAGGATAAGGACAATAGCAACTTTGAAGTTTAAACTTCTTAGACTTTGACTTCACATATTTAAATACACACTAGGGGATGTACAAGAGGTCGTGTTTCAGAAATCTGGAGGATAGGAGCGTAGGGGAGGTGGGAAAGGGAGAAAGTAATAAAATTAGGTGAAAACAGAGGAAGAATTGCCGGTTGGAGCAATGAGGGAGGTGTATAGGGTGCAACTGTCGTTACAGACATAGTAGCTTCTCAAGTGTGCAATGACATAGGAAAAGGAGGCATCCTAAGAAAATGGTGGCAAGAAGTATGGAGACCGACTACATTGGAGTAGGGTGAGGCAAAACCAACAACTTACATCACATACAGTTGTGGCAGCCAAGGGAGGCAGTGGCAGTAGGAGGCAATTTTTAGAAGACAAACCAATTGAGGGGCAACTGGTGTGGGTTAGAGAGCCTAGAATCCTAGCTGGGAATCGTGTTTCATGACTGCTGGGTTATAGGTACCACGGGAGTCAGGCTGCTGGTAGGGGTAACTGGGGTTCGACCCTTTTGCGGCTTTATTCTTTTGGGTGGACCAAAAGGCTAGCTGGGGCAGGATCAACCATGCCGCGGTTCAACAATCACTATGTTGGTGAGCGGTAAAATCCTAGGTCTCTGGTTCTTTTTTTGATAACAAAACAGGTATAAAGGCAATGGAATCGTTATGACCAACAGTTGACAGGTTAACTTGTTGAACTGGCTGGGTCAGGCTAGGCTTAGTAACCTTGATGATAATTTGTCGTTTGAGGGAGTGAATTAAAACTTCCGTGCGCTAATTGGAGTTTTATAAAGTTTGATATAGGCTACATCTGTACACATCTATGTCGTATGTTGCCACTGAAGGCATGTTTGTTTGACGCGATTCAAGTAAAGACATGACTCCTTATCCCATGGGTAATTAATTTCTATGTTTGGTTGTGCAAAAACAAAATTAGGATTGTACAATAGTGGCATTCAAGTTCTAAGCGAGCGAGACATCACTTCTCGCTACCCCCAGATATCAGCTCCGGAAATACCTGATCCCTCACGCACGTTCCAGAGTGCCTGCCCCAAAAATCCCGACAGGCTATGACCCTTTTTGCGTGCATTTGCTCCCTGCACCTTATGACGTCTCAGCTGCTACACCTCCCTCATATGCGGCTGATGATCTCCTACCTTAGCAACTATGGGCCATACAACCTGAATTTGGTAAATAGCACCCAAAAACATTGTTTTAACAAAAGTGTACCATACCAAAATGAACATTTGAGCTATGAACTGACTCAAAGTACATCATGACCTTTTAGATTCATAAATATCCGACGCAGGTGAAATTCATTGCAAACCACATGTAACCAAACTGTAGAAGAATAGAGAAATTCATTGCAAATCATTTGTACCATACCCTATAAGACAGTCATGATCTAGTCAGATCATAGCTCAAAGTACATCATAACCTTTCAGATTCACATGTCTTCATTCACATACCAAAATGACCATCGACCTCAATATTGAAATATAAAGATACAAACCTAACAAAATATACAAACGAATCTCCAGAAACAAGCAAAAATGAAATCCTAGCCACTCCAGAAATTCATCTTCAGCAGCATAGACATGATGGTTAACTCTTGGCCACTACTCGTAGGTATCATTGATGTTATTAGATTTCTTACCTCCCACATGATGGACCCCCCAACAAACCCAATATAGAATTTTATTGCATAAAACAATGCATTTAGGTGTAGAGATTACACCTGTAAAATTTCATGAATTAATTCGTTCATTTTGGCGTCGAAACGACCAGGATTGCATCTGTCGGTATTTCCTTCAGTGTACCAGTAAATACCTATTTGTAAGATGTCGAAACGACGTCCGTATCGGTCACCTCGTTCCTTGCCACCAGCCCATCCTTCCACCATCCCTAAAATCTAGCCACCTTCCTTGCCCAATCTCCTCCTCCGCTTTTCCTTACGTCTGTGGGTAGTTTTTGCAACATAGCACGTTGAGCGTCTAAAAGATCTTGGACTGCTTCTGCATACGCCTAATTGTGGAGTATTGAATCTCTTCATGACCATGTAGGTTCTTCTACCATCTTCTATACCCCATAGTGGGTTTTCTATGATCTGATGCGTCATATCCACTACTACCATCTGCTACCCCATAACGGGTTTCTTTGGATCTGTTGATTCCGATATCTTCTGATTACTGCTTCTACATCTGCGTTTTGCTGTGCTTCTACTCTTCTACTGCTCCAACCCATTTCACCATGGCATCTACTGAGCCTCCACGTTCTCTATGTGTCACCACAGTGAAACTTGATGGCTCCAATTATTACCTCTGGTCAGCCTCCTTCATCCTGTATGTCAAAGCACAAGGCCACTATTCTCATATCACCACTGACCCTCTACCTGCACCTAATGTCGCGGCGGATGAAAAATCCAAGCAAGCTTATGCACAGTGGAGTAAAGATGACTTAGGTGTTATGTCTTCGATAGTTAATAGCACCGAGCCTCAGATCAACCAGTCATTGCTCTGCCTTCATGATGCTAAGACGATGTGGGATCAATTGTCTCGCGTCTACTCCCATCAGTAAAATCCAAAATAAGTCTTTAATATTTCAAAAATCTGGCCAAGAAGGAATTTTCCCCTGACACCTCTGTTGAAGATTACTATAACCAGTACTATGCTCTCTGGAACGAATATGAGATTTATCACCCGCTGTCAGCTAACATCAAGGAAGCCCAGAGACAACGCAACGAACTGCAATTCGTCCAGTTTCTTGCTAGTCTCCCGACCTCATTTTCTGTTCTACCCAGTGATCCCCTGCCTATTCTTCGCGATGTCCTGAAACGTGTTCAACGTTTACCATCTGTCATTTCTACCCCTACGGTGGAACATCCTGCTCTTGTTGTTCGTACTACTGATCCTAGTTCTGACCATGGACGCGGCCGTGGCCGTGGCGGTCGCCATCCTACTACCGCAGGCCGCACATCTTCTACTGCAACAAGTTGGGGGCAACCTGTTGGTCCTCGTTTCTGCAATTTCTGTGGACGAGACAATCATAATGAAGATCAATGCTGGATGAAACACGGCAAGCTTGCCTGGGCTAACCAGGTCTTTGCTGACACTTCTGTTGATACTTCTGCAACTGATCAACCTTCAACTACACCCTTGCCTGCTTGGCTTTGCTCCGAGTTCGAGAAATTCTTCCAGAAGCGCATGTCTCTGCTCCTGTCTACATATGAGGTCGGCTCATCTACCATGCTTGCTGCTCCATCTGCTGGTAAAAATAAATGGTGTATCGACTCTGGTGCCCCGGTCCATATGGCCGGTAACATTAATTTTTTCCTGATCTTACTATATCCACTCAGCTTCCTCTGGTTACGGTTGCTGATGGTTCTCAGACTACTGTTCATGGCATTAGGTCAGTTTCTTTATCTCGTCATATGCATCTGAAATCTGTCTTATATATTCCAAAATTTCTTGTTAATCTTCTTTCTGTCAGTAAGTCCGTGAAAAGCCTTCAGTGCTAAATAAAATATGATCCTTCTGGTTGTGTTTTGAAGGATCTCCGCAGGAAGACGAGGATGGGTTCGAGCCATGAGGGACCAGATGGACTTTACTACTTGGATGGACCAACATAGGTGACTGCTCTACTTTCGACATCTTTGACTGGACTACAGTGACACTGCCGTCTTGGCCACCCCTATGCTGCGAAGCTGAAACATTTATTTCCTGCTTTAGTTGATAAACTTTTTTTTGTGAATCTTGTCAATTGGGCAAACAAACCCATTTAGTGTTTCCTGCTAAGAAAGATATTGGTTCTAAATGCATTTTTGACATTGTTCATGCGGATATGGGGTCCATGTTCTGTTACTAGTCATTTTGGAGTTAAATATTTTATGACTTTCATTGACGACTATTCTCGTTCCACTTGGTTATTTTTACTGAAAGATTGCAACACTATTTTGGACACCATCCACACTTTTTTTTTCTTTCTAAAATTCAGACTCAGTTAAGCAAATCCATTAAAGTTTTTCGCACCGATAATACCCTTGAATTTATGTAAAAATTGGTTACATATTGTTCATCCCAAGGGACTCTCCACTAATTTACATGCCCCTACACTCCACAACAAAATGAAGTTGCAGAACAGAAAAAACGTCATCTCTTAAAGGTTGCTCACTCTATTCTCCTTCATTATCATGTTCCTCAACGATTCTGGCCTGAGACAGTTTCTACGACTTGCTATCTTATCAATCGCATGCCGTCCTCTATTTTACAAAATAAGATTCGTTATAACATCCTTTTTCCTGATGCACAACTCTTTTATGTTCCAACCCATATCTTTGGGTGTACATGCTTTATCAAAAATCTCCGCCTTGGGATAACCAAACTTGACCCTCGCTCCACCAAATACATTTTTTTGGGATATTCTAGAACCCAAAAAGGGTATCGCCGTTATGATCCTATTATGCGACAATGGTACGTAAGTGCGGATGTAGTTTTCTTTTAGCATCTGCCCTTCTACTCTGATAAAGGGACATCCTTATCTAGTGACATTTTGGCACCGACGCCGTTGCCTGATATTGTGGATATTGATCCGCCTTCTGAGCCGACATTTGAAGAACGACCGCTGCAAGTTTACACAAGAAGACCCAAGAAGACTAGTCCCTCCATGGCCCCTCCACAACCAATTCCTCCTTCTGCGGATGATCATTCCACATCTGAGGTAAATTCTGACTTACTGCCTATTAGTCTTCAGAAAGGTGTCCGCTCCTGTACTAAATATCCAATTAGTCAATTCTGTTTGTCTTCTAATCCGGGTGCCAGTTTTGCGTGCTTTACTGCTGCTATCTCTGATGTGACCATTCCAAAAATTGCCAAAGAAGCTCTTCATATTCTTACGTGGCGACAAGCCATGGAAGCTGAAATACAAGCACTCTCGCATCGCAAGACTTGAGATCTTGTAGCTCGCCCTTCTACCTGTCCTACAGTCGGTTGTCGCTGGATCTTTACTATCAAATATCATCCATACGTCACTATTGACGCATAAAAGCACGCCTGGTAGCTAAAGGCTACAGACGGAGTTACGACGTAGACTATTTTGAGACCTCTCCAGTCGCAAGGCTCAATTCTGTTCGTGTTCTCATTACTGTTGCTGTAAACAAAGACTGAGCACTGTTTCAACTGGATGTCAAGAACGCGGTTCTCTATGGAGACTTACAAAAAGAAGTTTGCATGGAGCAACCATCGAGCTTTGTTACTCAGGGGGAGTCTTCCTTGCAGGTTTGCAAACTAAGGAAAATAATTAATGGTCTCAAACAAAGCCCTCATGCCTGGTTCGACAAGCTAAGTCAGATTCTTATCAAATTTGGCTTCCGTCATTCTCACTCAGATCACTCTGTATTCATCAAAAAAACTGCAGCTGACTTAGTCATCCTTATTGTCTATGTAGACGACATTATATTATCTGGCAGTGACACCTTGGGCATCCAGACTACTAAAGCACATTTAGAAAAATACTTTGTCACTAAGGATCTCCGACAAGCTGTGATATTTTTTTGGGTATTGAAGTATTCAGATCATCTGTAGGATTATGTCTCTCAACAAAAATATGTTCTGGATCTCTTGCAGGAAACAAGTATGCTTGGCTGCAAACCAGCTAAACACTCCTCTAGACCCAAACACTGACTAGGATGATGAGACTTCCCCACCTTATGCTGATCATCACGAATTTAGACAATTGGTTGGTAAGCTCATATACCTTACCGTCACAAGAGCTGATTTGACTGTTGCTGTAGGGTTTGTAAGCAGATACCTAGATAAACATAGACAATATCACTGGAACGTTGTCTGTCACATTTTGCGATACCTCAAAAGCTCTTTAGGGAAAGGTGTATTATACAAGAAGTATGGACATTGCAGTCTTTCTAGTTTCTCTGATTCTGATTATGCAGGAACTAAATGTGATCGGAAATCTGCTTCTGGATATTGTACCTTTGTTGGTGGCAACCTAGTTACCTGGCGTAGCAAAAAGCAAACAGTGGTAGCTAGGTCAAGTGCAGAAGCAGAATATCGAGCCATGGCTCACACCGCCTGTGAACTTCTCTTAGTGTAAAGTCTTCTTAAAGAGTTTGATATCACTGATTCTAGACCTATTCCAATGTTCCGTGATAACTAGGCATCTATTTTTATTGCGAGCAACCCAACCTTTCATGAAAAAACAAAGCATATAGAAGTTGATCGTCACTTTGTTTGGGAGTCTGTTCTTTCTGTCCGCATCGGTACCCCATACCTTAGCACTGAAAACCAAGTGGCAGACATCTTTACCAAACTTTTACCTAAAGCTCGCTTCAAGACTTTAGTGGACAAGCTGGGCATGTTCGACATCTATGCTCCAACTTGAGGGGGAGTAAAGTGATATTAAAAGATATGCTATTTCTGTATTTTACTCTACCCGTGTTTTATCCCATTTTGCTTAACTTGTTATTTTATTCACTTGTCCTATAAAAGAGAATGTACTGTAAACTCTGACTCACAGAATAATACAATTCTTCTCATTCTTCTATAATTAGCATTAGTTACCAAGGGTTATGAGGATGACCCCACGTCTTCTCCTTGTAATGCCGTCGACGTCAGCTGTTACAGAAGCGCAAGGCGCTCGCAACGCCTCGCCTCACCACCATGAGAACCGAAGCCAAAGCCGTTACTCTCTTACCCCCCTCTCTCTCGCAAACCTTGGACCTCCGCCCTCCGTGTAACGCCACTAGGGCTGGCCATTACAGAGCTCTCGACTCCTCCGTAGTAATCTCATTATCACTAGGAATTATAACTAGTCGATTCACATAAATTTAGTAAGATTAGGAAGTGCGCTCATCTATATACCTTGGACTATAGGACATAAAAGAGAAGGAATATATATACACCAAAAAGGGAGTAATGGGTTTGGCTTTGGTTCACTAGGGCTGGCCGTTATAGAGCTCCGCGTAACTCCCATTATTCCCACCGGGGTGTGAATTTTATCGGTTAATGAGTGCCCAAGAAAGTCATTGTTTGATGAATGCAGGGGCGTCATCGGCGACGTAGAATCTTTTTTGGTTGAGAAGCAAAACTTCTATTGGTAGTTGGCCATCGGTCTGTGACACCATCGATCAATTTTTTTATCGGTTGTTGGTCGTAGGAGTGTCATCGGTTGTTGGCCATTGACTTGCTGGTAGGGTTGAGCATTGGGGCCCTGGAACCCGACTCACAATTTTCTACTTGTGGGCTAGGGCCTTGCCTTGACTTTAGGCGTACAATTTAATATGGGCCGAGCTAGGGTCTAGGTAAATCCGAACTCGAGCACCTGAAGACCCGACCCTATATATACATACATATATATATATATATATGTGTGTGTGTGTGTGTGTGTGTATGTGTGAGTGTGTGTGTACAAACATGCTTATATTTACATGTCATATTTATCGCATACTATATGCTATAGTTGTTTACTACATTTATATGTTGTAAGAAAAAAATAAAATTGCCTATACATAACTTATGAAAAGGCCACAATTCAATGGACAATATAGAAATACTGTGTTATTTTCTATTTCTACTGTGTTATTTTCCTTTGTATTAGTCCCATATTGCCTGCTTGTATGTATGTCTTACTCTCTGTAGCTATATAAGAGAGTACCATGTAAACCTTTTTACTCACTGAATAAACAACACCTTTCCACTTAATATGGTATCAAGAGTAGGTTAATTTTTCCCACCCATGACGTAAGCCCGCCGCCCCCCCCGCCGCCCTCCCCTCCTCTCTACCCGCCGCCAACCCCCCCCCCCCCCCCCCCCCCCCCCCACAGCGCCGCCCCCCCCCCCACCCCAGCGCCGCCACCCACCCCCTGCCTCCGCCCACCCTCCCTTCCCGGCACACACCTCCCGTAGCCACCTCCTCTCCTCCACAAACTACCGCCTCAAAGCCCTCTCTCTTCTTCGGGCTCCTTCGCTTCCGTCCGGCTGTCACTGGTTTTTACCTCTCCTTTCGCTCTACGTTCGAGTGCTCGTCGGATCTACATTCGGACACCCATTGGCTGGCTAAGTTGAGAGTCTCTCCGTCTCTTCGTTCTTTCTGCCTGCGCCTCATGGTGGAACGTTGAGCTTCCCTCATGACGACGTAGGTTTCTCTATGCATTCTCTGCCCGGTACGGGTCTTCTGATCTGACACGTCAGATCTCTGCTGCTGCTATCTGCCCTTTTTGGGTTTCTGCTCTAATCTGCTTCTACACCGCCCGCCTCTGCCATGGCGTTTCCTGAGCCTCCCCGGTCTCTGTGCGTTACCACAGTGAAGCTAGACGGTGGCTCCAACTACCATCTCTGGTCGGCGTCCTTTGTGCTATATGTCAAAGCACAAGGCCGATATCATCATTTTACGGCTGAACCTCCTGCTGCCCCTACGACTGATTCGGATGACAAAGTCAGACAGAGTTATGCACAATGGTCCAAGGATGATTCTGGCGTCATGTCTTGGATCCTCAATAGTACCGAGCCTCGTATTAGCCAATCTCTTCTCTGCCTTCATGATGCGAAGGCTATGTGGGATCAACTATCCCATGTTTATTCACATCAGGAGAATCCAAAGCGCGTGTTTGAAATCTTCAAAACCTTGGCGAAAAAGGAGTTCTCCGCTGACACTTCTATTGATGACTTCTACAACCAATGCTCGACACTGTGGAATGAGTTTGAACTCTACCACCCTTTGACGGCAGACATCAAAGTTGCTCAGAAACAACGCAATGAACTGCAACTGGTACAGTTCTTGGCTGCACTTCCTGCCTCCTCTGGAGTGGTTGACCAGATCCTCTCCAACGACCCGCTACCGACTCTTCGGGATGTTCTAAAAAGAGTCCAACGTCTGCCATCCATGACTCCCACTTCTGTTGTTGAGCATCCTGCGCTTATTGCTCGCTCTGCTGATTCTGGCCGTGGCTGTGGTCGTGGTCGTGGCCGTGGTGGTCGTTCTCCTCCCTCAGGAGGCCGCGACACTTCTGGACGTGGTGCTCCTCCCGGCCCTCGTTACTGCAACTGGTGTGGCCGGGACAATCATAATGAAGATCGCTGTTGGATTAAACACGGCAAGCCGGCTTGGGCTAACCAGGCTGCCACAGATGCTGCTGCTGACTCTACTGCTGACCCACCTGCTGCTCCAGCAAACACCGACTGGTTACGTTCAGAGTTCGACAAGATGTTCCAGGAACGTCTTGCGCAGATGCCATCCTCGTCTACTTCCGGACCCTCTGCCATGCTAGCCTCTTCATCATCTGGTAACAAACAGTGGTGCATTGATTCAGGTGCTTCCACTCATATGGCTGGTGACCTTCACTTGTTTTCAAGTCTCAATAAAACTGTTCCTATAACTTCTGTTACTGTTGCGAATGGTTCCAAAACTGCTGTCCATGGCACTGGCACGGTCCCGCTATCACCAAAATTGCACTTGAAATCTGTTTTATATATTCCAAAATTTCCTGTTAATTTATTGTCCGTCAGTAAGATGATTAAACAACTCCAGTGCTCTATTAAATTTGATCCTTCTGGCTGTGTTTTGAAGGATCTCCGCACGAAGACGAGGATTGGTTCGGGCCGTGAAGGACCAGACGAGCTATATTACTTGGATGGACCCCATTCTGCTGCGGCTCTGCTTTCTACTTCAGTGACAGGATTACAGTTGCACTTTCGCCTGGATCATCCATCTGCTGCCAAACTAAGACATTTATTTCCCACTTTATCTGAGAAAACTTTTTCCTGTGAAACTTGTGTTTTGGGAAAACAAACTCGATCTGTTTTTCCAGCTCTGAGCATTATTACCTCTAAAGAAATCTTTGATTTGGTTCATGCTGATATTTGGGGACCATGCTCTGTATCAAGTTTGTCTGGTGTGAAATATTTTATGACCTTTATTGATGATTATTCTCGCACCACATGGTTGTTTTTGCTTAAAGGTCGAGATACTGTGTTAGATACTATTCACACCTTCTTTGCTGAAATTCAAACACAATTTAATCGCCCCAATAAAATTTTTTCGTACTGACAATGCTCTGGAATTCATGCAACACTCTGTTACATCTTTTTGTGCTGACCGTGGAACCATACATCAGACTTCTTTCCCTTACACTCCTCAACAAAATGGCGTTGCTGAACGAAAAAACCGCCATCTTCTAGAGGTTGCTCGCACCCTTCTCCTATACTATAAAGTACCCCAACATTTCTGGCCTGAAGCTGTCTCTACAGCATGTTATCTTTATCAATCGCATGCCTTCTTCTGTTCTGAAAAATCAGGTCCCATATACTATTTTGTTTCCTGCTAAACCCTTATTCTCTCTGCCTCCTCGCATTTTTGGGAGTACTTGTTTTGTAAAAAACCTTCATCCTGGCCTCACTAAGCTTGATGCTCGCTCAGTCAAATGTGTGTTTTTGGGATACTCCCGTACTCAGAAAGGTTACCGCTGTTTTGATCCTGTAAAAAAACAGTGGTTGGTTAGTGCGGATGTGACCTTTTTTGAGCATATGCCTTATTTTTCTACTTCTGGTGAAAAATTGTCGGATGACATTATGGCTCCCACACCATTACCTTTAGTTGTTGAAGAACCTCCTGCTCATGATGTGCCTCAAGAACGCCCTTTGCAAGTCTATCGACGCAGGTCAAAGAACACTACTTCTTCTGAAGCCCCGACCGAACCAACTCCTGCGTCTGCAGTTGATCCAACTTCCACTGAGGTATTTTCTGATCTGGATTCCTATCAGTCTACGGAAAGGCGTTCGCTCCTGTACTCAGCATCCTATCAGTAATTTCTGTTCGTCTGACAATCTCTGTGGTAGCTTTGTTTGTTTTACTACTGCTTTGTCTGCTGTGACAATTCCTAAATCAGCCACAGAGGCACTCTGTCATCCTGCCTGGAAACATGCTATGGAGCAAGAAATGCATGCACTTTGTGATCAACTGACTTGGGATCTAGTTGATCGTCCTTCCTCATGCCAAACTGTTGGATGCCGTTGGATTTTTACTATTAAATATCAACCGGACGGTACCATTGAACGCCTGAAGGCCAGATTAGTTGCAAAAGGATATACTCAAACATATGGGGTTGATTATTTTGAAACTTTTTCTCCAGTTGCCCGCTTAAATTATGTTCGAATTCTGATATCTGTTGCTGTGAATAAAGACTGGCCTTTGTATCAACTTGATGTCAAGAATGCTTTTCTCTATGGGGATCTGCAGGAGGAGGTCTACATGGAGCAACCTCCGGGTTTTGTTGCTCAGGGGGAGTCTGCTTCTAAAATATGCAAACTCAGAAAGGCAATCTATGGTCTGAAACAAAGTCCACGGGCATGGTTTGACAAGCTTAGTCAGATCTTGATTACCTTTGGCTTTCGGCGTTCTCAATCTGATCATTCTGTTTTTATTCGTAAAACTGCAGCAGGACTTGTCATACTTATTGTATATGTTTGATGATATTGTATTATCTGGCAGTGACAGTGCAGGGATACAAGCAACCAAACAGTATTTAGCACAACACTTCATCACCAAGGACCTAGGAAAACTACGATATTTTCTAGGTATTGAGGTTGCTAGATCTTCTGCAGGACTATGCTTGTCACAAAGAAAAT
This sequence comes from Alisma plantago-aquatica, assembly GCA_963693085.1. Lineage (NCBI taxonomy): Eukaryota > Viridiplantae > Streptophyta > Magnoliopsida > Alismatales > Alismataceae > Alisma > Alisma plantago-aquatica. Next base: position 538,873,271 of record OY856411.1, on the reverse strand, counting down.
ATGTTCTTAATCTCTTGCAAGAGACTGGTATGCTGGGTTGCAAGCCAGCCAACACTCCTCTGGATCCCAATATGAATTGGGATGATGATACTTCCCCTCCTTATGCTGATCACCACCAGTTCAGGAGACTGGTTGGCAAGCTTATATATCTGACTGTCACTAGGGCTGACTTGGCAGCTGCTGTAGGATTCATAAGCCGGTATCTTGATAAACCCCGGCAATGCCACTGGGATGCTATCTGTCATATCTTACGCTATCTGAAAAGCTCTCCAGGGAAAGGTCTTCTGTACAAAAAACATGGCCACTGCAATTTATCTGGTTTTTCTGATTCTGACTATGCAGGCAGTCGATCTGACAGAAAATCTACTTCTGGATATTGTACTTTTGTGGGAGGAAATCTGGTTACTTGGCGCAGCAAAAAGCAGACAGTTGTTGCCCGGTCAAGTGCAGAGACAGAATATAGAGCTATGGCTCATACTGCATGTGAGCTCCTGTGGGTCCGTAGCCTTCTGAATGAATTTGATATCACTTTTTCTAGCCCTATTCCTATGTTCTGCGACAATAAGGCGTCTATTTTCATTGCGAGCAACCCCACCTTCCATGAAAGAACCAAGCATATTGAGGTTGACTGCCATTTTGTTCGGGAGAAAGTCCTATCTGGACATATATGCACTCCATACCTCAGTACTGAGAAGCAGCTTGCAGACATCTTCACTAAAATTCTACCTAAAACTCGCTTCCAGACTCTGATTGACAAGCTGGGCTTATTCGACATCTACGCTCCAACTTGAGGGGGAGTATAGAAATACTGTGTTATTTTCTGTTTCTACTGTGTTATTTTCCTTTGTATTAGTCCCATATTGCCTGCTTGTATGTATGTCTTACTCTCTGTAGCTATATAAGAGAGTACCCTGTAAACCTTTTTACTCACTGAATAAACAACACCTTTCCACTTAATAGACAATGAGCCTCAATTTCTTTCATACATTAATTATTCTACATTTATTTCAAACTATGTTTACGCCAATGATTTATCCCAATTTTTTATTCTCTCTTTTTTTGTCAACCATGATACTTATGCAAACTTTCTCATTTTACCAAATTTGTATACTGTTGACATATATTCCTTATTTCTATTACTGTCTCTTTAGTTATGCATTTTGGTATGTTGTGTGTTTTGTTATGTGCTTTAGACTTGTCTTGTCTTTAGCTTTTCTTTTATTCCATATTGCCTAGTTCTGTCTCTTACTTACTCTCTTATCCTATAGAAGAGAGAGCATTATATTTTTTTAAACACATCAAATAAAGGTTCTTCTTTTCTATATGGTATCAGACGACTAAGATCCTCCCTAACCTTTCCCCCACCCTCTCCAACACTAATGCTTCCCTTCTAGCCCCCCTCTCCCACATCTTCACCCGCCCCCTCCTCCCCTCCCTCCTTCCCCAGCCCGCCGCCTTCCCCCTGCTCCTGCCGCCGCCACTTCCCATCCCCTCCCTACTCCATCTAACCCACCCACCACCCCCTTACCCCAACCCCCTGCACCTTTCGGTGGCTCCACCCTAATCCCGCCGCCTCCACCCCATTCACAGACCACAGCCATCCCCCTACACCCCCTAAACCCACCGCCCACCCCACTCACAACCCCTATCCCACAACCCCTCACTCTCATCCCTTCTTCCCCCCCTCTCCTTCCCCACCTGAAGTCGCCGGGCAACAAGCCAGGCTCCCTCCCTTCCATCTTCCTTCTTTGGTGTGTCCCGATACTTTCTCACAATAACACGTTGAAGATCTAATAAGACTAGCCTTGTTTCCTGCCTACGCCTCATGATGGAGTAACTCTCTCCCTATGGTGGCGTAGGTCTTTCTCTTCTTTTCTATCCCTATGTGGGTTTCTCAGATCTCATGATCCAGATCTGCAGCTGTTGCTACCTAGTGCCCTGTTGCGGGTTTCTTCAGATCTATTGATCCAGATTTACTGCTGCCCATTAGTTGGGTTAATTTTTCAGTTGCCGCTTGCGGACTACTGCTGTTGCCCCTGAGGTGGGTCCTTTTCCCTGCTACTACTTCTTGCTGACGTATCTGTCATCCTACATCTCTTTTTGATGGCATTTGCTAAGCCGCTTCAGACGCTATGCATCACTACTGTGAAGTTGGATGGCTCCAACTATCACACTTGGTTTGCGACCTTCAGCTCTATGTCAAAGCTCATGGGCGTTACCCGCATCTCACTTCTGATGCTTCAACCATACTTATTGATAATGTCGATGATAAAACTAAACAAGCCAGGATCTGTGGACTAAGGAGGACTCCGACGTCATGATCTGAATGGTCAATAGTGTTGATCCCAAGATCATCCAATCACTTCTTCGTCTCAGGACTGCGAAAGCCATGTGGATCAACTCTCACATGTTTACTCTCATCAACAAAACCCAAAGAAAGTGTTTGAAATTTTCAAACACTTGGCAAAAAAGGAGTATTTTGCTATTGCTTCTGTGGAGGATTACTAACACTCAAATGTTGCGCTCTCTGGGACAAGTTTGAACTATATCACCCCCTCTGTTGATATCACTGAATTACAATGTTAGCGCAATGAACTTCAACTAATGCAATTTTTTGCGGGCTTGCCACACTCATTCTCTGGAGTGGTAGATTAGATCCTGTCTAGCGACCCGTTGCCTACACTATGTGATGTCCTGAAACGGGTCCAACACCTCCCGCCTGTCTCACCTTTGTCACTCAACCACTGTGATGCTGCCGCTCTAACTGTCCGCTCAAGAGACTCCTCCCATGGCTGTAACTGAGGTGGAGGTTGTGGTCGTTGCTGCTCTACTGCTGGTCCTGGTTGTGGTTCTTCATCATCTAGTCAAAGACCTATCCTCTTCTGAACAACGATAATGTCATTTCTGTAAACGCACAAACCATACTGAAAATTGTTGTTGGATTAAGCATGGTAAGCCTGCATGGGCCAATTAGGTCACTACATATCAACCTAATTCTGCACCATCCTCATCGTCCTAGCCATCTGCAGATTGGATTTGCTCCGAGTTTGAAAAGCTGCTTCAATCCCATCTCACTTCCTCCACCACTGATGCCTCTACTGATGGAGGTTCTACTCTCCTTGCCTCATATGCATCTTATGATATAAAAATAATTGAGTGATTGATTCTGGCGCCACCTCACATATTTCTGGCAATTCCACACTTTTTTTGAACTCCATAAGACTTCTATAGTTCCACATGTTACTCTTGCTGATGGTTCTCAGACTCCTTTTTTTGGTATAGGGAATATTTGTACTCCTGACAATCTCTTATTGCGTTCATCTCTTTATGTTCCCAAATTTTCGTTGAATTTGTTATCTGTTAGTCGAACTGTGAACAACCTTTGGTGCTCTATTACTTTTGACCCGAACGGTGTGTATTTCAGGATCTCCGCACGAGGTTGAGGATTGGTTCGGGCCACGAAGGACCAGACAAATTGTACTACTTGAAAACACTGAAGACTACTGCTTTGCTGACTGTGTCTATGACAGGCTAACAATGACATTATTGACTGGGCCATCCATCTATTGCAAAATTGAACCATTTGATTCTTGCTATTTCAGATTCTGTTTTTCATTATGAAATTTGCCAGTTGGGCAAACAAACTCATGTTATTTTTGTCAAATAAACCATGTATTGGTTCAAAAAAACCTTTTGATATTGTGCTTGCTGATGTTTGGGGTCCAAGTTTTGTTCCCAACACATCTGGATTTTGGTACTTTGTGAGCTTTATTGACGACTTCTCTAGAATACATGGCTGTTTTTATTGAAAGACCGATCTCACATGCTAGACACTATAAGCACCTTCTTTGCTGAAATCCGTACTCACTTTGACATATCAATTAAGGTTTTTCGCACTGATAGTGCCTCAGCTTGCGCATTCCTCCGTCAACCAGTTTTGTCGCAAGTTGGGTATTCATCAAACTTCCTGTTCCTACACCTCACAACAAAATGGGGTTTGAGCACAGGTTGAACCGGTTTGACCACAGATTGAACCGGTTTATCAGGAACCAGTAGCCTCACCGGTTCGATGACCGGTCCGGTCCTGATAACATTGAGAAATATAATACATGTTACAAAGATAAGACGATTCGGACTCAATATGTCAATCATACAACCACTAAGTAGGGGTCATGGTCCTGATCAGCCACCAAGTCACTCCAATTTCAGTTAGGTGATTCAATTAGTGAATGAAATTTGTGGGAGATGAAGCATACAAAAAGCATGTACAAACATATAATACATGTTACACAGATAACATGTGTTGGATTCAATATGTCAATCATATAATAAGGTTGTTGGACAACAGCCACCAGGTGGGGTCATGGGGCCTAATCAGCCACCACGCTACTCCAGTCTCAGTTAGGTAATTTTGTAGTTTGTTTTGTATTGCAACAGATTGATATTCAATTGTGTTGTTGCAATAGTTTGTGCCTGAATTTTTTTATACCATAATTCCTTATGTCACCAAAATTTGCGTCGAAATCTCCATCAAAACAGTTCAGCTACTTTTCACTCACACATGCAGATGCCTCCCTGCTATAAACAAATATATGATTGTATTGCATAAACATGTATTTATTTGTGTAAATCATTCCGGTAAAATTTTGTAACTGAATTTGTTTATTTGCTTGTCGAAATCTTGTGTTAGCTGAGAGGACCGTAAATGTCCAAATTTCCATAAAAATTTCTATTTCTGGGCCATCAGAGACGACGTAGAAATCAAAATTTTAAACCATGCTTCTACCAGAAAATCGTTCAATATATGCAATATGTAAGTGGTTTCTATCAGAAAATCAATGTCTAAATGCCTATACGAATGAGATATCTTCGTGACATAACATTACAAAGTGCGGCATTTTTGTTTCCTTTGAGGTAGAGGCATCAACTCCAGATTGGAGCAACCCAGGCATGATCTAAGTTATTGATAGCTATAACATCATGTAGGGTAAATGACAGTTGCAGAAAATGTACATTAGCTTGTAAGAGAACCATCCAACAACAAAAAAAAATGATGACGGCTTACCTGTTACACGGTGCCCATTACATCAACTGGGTTACCCCTTTTATCCATGCCCTCTCCATTACCCTGTGGTGAAGTGGTAAGGGTAGAGTAAAGGGAATGTGAGATGGGTAATTATCCTTACCCGCTGCCCTGAGGTAGGTAAGGGTAAACATAAACCACTACCCTCCCTGTCGACTGCCCTTGAAGCAGTGATGTTGACCCACATGCCCACTGCAGCCGCCTTCCTTGGGGTCATTGATTGGTAGATTGCCCTTGTGGGGCGGCAACACTAGTGGGATGATAAGAAAAGGAGAGGGCAGCAGGGATAGAGAGGATGACAGCATTAGGATGGTGAAACCTCTGATCCACTATGATGCAAGATAAAAGGATGAAAAACGTGGCTCTGTAATGGTAAACAATGGAATGGAATAATGCAAAGGAAAAAAGGAAATTGATCGGACAAATACTATTATAACATATAGATTACAAAATGATACACCATTCTCCATTTCAAGTCGATCCTGATATCAAGGATGCACTAGGATAGTGCAAATTCTACACTTCATGACATTGAACCTGAATATAGGTTTCACTTTTCCATTCTAATCTCATCAATTAGATTCTAGATTGGGTTAAACCTACCATAGTTCATCACATGACATCTCTTGGTAAGTAGTTATGACAACTTTCCATGTACAACGGCAAGGCAGTCTACCTATGCTAGGCTATTTGACGGACCAGGAACATGGAATATTTTCACCATAAATTACATATTACCACTTGCATACAATGACACTAATATTTGTCAAATAAGGTCTATGTAATACCATATAGTTAAACTTGAAACAAATGGAGCATCCAGAGGAACCACTGGCAATGTATTGCATTCAGAATGCATCCCACCGATGATGCAATGGGCTTTCTTCCTCTTTATATTGTAAAGGGCTCAGTAATAAAGGGTCAAGCAGCATCACTTCCGTCAAACTGGTTCATCCATGGGAATTTTGGAAGGGTGGAGCCAATCAATTTTTTTATTGGTGTCACCTACTACTCAATGGCTCGAACCCAAGCAAACCTTACTCAATGGTGGAGGTGAGTAACAAGTAACAAGTAGCAGTATGTGGTTTGCTCCTACATTAAAGTCCATCACCCACATTACTAGTGCAGTGAATGGGTAAATTATATAGCATGTTACTCTAAAGAAGACTCGAGAAAAGCAGTGGGTCAGCTTTAGTCTCCTTTCTTTTGCTCAAATGTGTAATGCTATTAAATGGATGTTCCCCATGAGAGGGTTCATTTGACCCCATTCTGATGTATATGAATCCGTCCTTGGCTGTAATCATCATATAGATGTAATCTTGAGTCAGTTGCAAAGCCTTACCTCAGCTTAGGAAACTTCACCAACTTATCTGGAACTGACATTCTTAACATTGTGCAGTGATTGCAAGTTGCCTCCAACTTTAACAGATGCAAATCTTTTTAGATTACCTCCAACTTCAACAGATGCATAATCCCTTGGATCTCATGACAGCTTTACCCTTCAGGAAGCCTAGCAACATAGCGGGGGAAGCCCAAGGTGAACTACAACATTGCCGATGGTTTGCTAAACCGAAGTTTGATTTAGTTTCCAAAGTCGAGGTGACAATATAATTAGGTGATGAAATTTTCATGCAACATTATGCTATCATGTAATGGCCTAAAAAATAGTTGACTATTCCCAGAATCAAGCTATTTGGTAGTTGGTATCATTTTTTTGCCTCACTTGGTAAATTGTATCTGGTTCCTACATACAGAAACCAAAAGTTCTTTATCTATGTATACGTTTTCAACAGTCAGAGTTGCATATATATATCATTTAAAAGATTAGTCTAGACCGTCCAATTGGTCTAGTCTGGTTATGGACCGATCAGTCCGGAATGATTAAAGATTCGATCCTATTCAGTTTAAACGGACAAAATCAGTCTTGACTGATTAGTTAAGAACTTAATGGAACACATAGTTTTAACTTTTGGTTTTCTGTTCACTAGTGCAGTGTGTAAATCTGAAGTCTGAGGCTGATCTAGATTTCGTCTTTTGGTTCTCTATTCAGATATGCAGTGTGTGAATCTGAAGTTGAGGCTGTTTCGCTGCTGCGCGGTCCAATATATGCTGACTCTGCTCCATCGCTCCAGTGTCACACTGTTGCCCCTCCATCACCCTACTCTCACCACCCCCAGCTTTGTCTGTCTTTGCCTGCCCTGAACTACTAGGTTGACAATGGCAATGATGGAAAACAAGGTCTGTCTGGTCAATCACGAACTAGTGCTGTGTGTACCATGCCCGACCTCAGAAGCAGTGGTCCGCTTGCAGCATTGGTAGGACTCTAGGAACCACGTGGAGCATCTGATCCTGTTCTTATGACTAATGTACACGTGGGTATAGGGAAATCTTTCAATGTCAGCAATGTGAGACTATACCCCACATAATCATTCTGACCATACAAGAAAACAATTCATTGGCTCTATGGAATACTTTCCCCTCATTTTCCATATTAGCTCTTAGTCTATCATATTTCGAATTGAGTAGTTACTTCTGGATGAAAGTGTGCGATTCTTAAGTACATGGCTTTAATCCTACCTTTCCTGCTTTACCCGCTGTGTTTATTTCCGCTTAAATATCATCATTGTAGTCACTTGTTGTTAGTTGCTTAATAACATTTTAATCTTCTATAGTCTGTGGTATATGATTCCAGGTGCAAGTTTATTTCTGTTTCCATAGATTCTATAAACATCTCATTCACCATCTATGTTTTCCAGTTATTTTCCAAGCTTGCGGTGTAAAGAATAACTTGATCCTGTGGCTGTTATCAGATGTCAAGCTCCAAGAATGGTATATTTTACCAAAATAGCTTCTACAAAGACAAACATTGCATGCTTCGAACCTGTTGAAGTCAGATGAGAGGAGGGCAAAGAGGAAAAGAGAAAGCATTTTGACAAGCATGCGGATCAGTGTAGAATGCTTAGGGCTGGATGTAACATTGTGGCTCAAATTTTTCTGCAGCGAGAGAAATTTCATAAAGACCACATGATAGATGTGGGGAAAACAACTCAGGAAACAACTTTGTTTTGATTGTGTTTCCTTTTCCGGAGATAAAAGAGCTGAGAAATCAGATAATTGAGCTTTTAAACATGAACGATACGAGATATTTGTTTATATGAAAAAAAAAACCGATGTAAGAATTCACATTTCTGATTTCTTAAGCAGCCAATATTCTATCAATTTGCATTTGTTTTTGATCCTCCTTTATGTCTTTGCTTCCTTGCAAGACGTGAATGTACATGGTCTTTGTCTCATTAACGATCAAACAATGAAGGACCAAACAATTGTTTCCAATTCGGTAGCTACCGTTAACTCCTTTATAAGCTTATCTACATGGAGTTGTACCTTTTTTAGTCATCTACCCGCCCATTATATAAATATCATAGGGATACATGCCGCTGATCTTGCGAGGAAGTCAGCAGGGGAGTTCGCTTGGTTTAACATCACATCAAGTTCAGATGAGTCAAGTATTCAGATGACTCATTTAAGTATTCAAATGAGGGGCGGCTTCAAATTAAGGTCTTGCTTTCTTTTTCTTTTTCTTTCACCTGTTATGTTCAAAGAGTGCAAACAAACTTCCATTTACGCTAGATCAGCATTAATGGAGCCTGGTTCTGTATGCTCACCGCAGCTCTTGTCACCGAAGTGTTTAATTATATTTTACAGACGGATACATCTCTATCACCGGTTAAGAGTGCAGGTTGCTAGATGCTGAGCTTCTTATTCAAATTCACTAATATTCACATCTTTGGTCAGTAGTCTTTTTTCTCCTAGTTTAGCATAGAGGCGTATGCTATTTATATTTACATTAACATAGAATAATCCCTATCCCATCATAGTACGGTATGCGATGCGTTTTTTTATGCTACCTTAACTGAGACGTATGGCTGTTTTATTTATGTTTTTCTTTAGTTAAGTTTTCTTATTGTTCTTTCTCTCTTTATGTCTACTCCTACATTGTATAAACAAGAATTTTACCTTGTCCTACATAAATAAAAGGGCTTAGTGGATTAAGATATCTTTTAATTTTAAATCTTACATGTAAGAGTAAGGAACTCTAGAGGACCCTTTACCTTACTGCCCCTCTCCCTCCATTACTCCTTCCCCACTCCCCGCTTTTCTCTCTCTATTCCGTTACCACCTCATTAGTCCCTTGGTTTCTCTCCAAAAACCCAAAGCTCAATGGCCGTTGTTTGAAAAGTTGTATGGTTCCTTTGCCTTGGTTGATGGTGGCCATCTGGTGCTGGGGCACCTTGCTTCTTGTTGTTGATTGGAAATCTCTATTAATATGCTCTTTGTTTCCACTTGATGTGATTACATTGCTGATTCCACTTCATGTATTTGTCTACACTAGAAAATTACATAATGTGTACCTATCCAACACACGTCGTGTACACGGTCTTAACTTTCATTTTTAATGAATAAAGAAGAAAATAATAATGTGGAAAACAAGACATGCCTTTCATAGAATGGAACTGTACAATAATTGGAAAAAGGGACGGCCTTTTAAGCGGTCACTACCCTAATAATGCCACACATCGTCCTTTTAAACACAATGTCCTCTTTCTCTGCCTGGATGTCCTTTGACCTCGACATCAACATAGTGTGCAATCTTCTGCATGATGTGTGGTTAGTTGACTAGAGTTTCTAACCTAGATGCAAACATGGTGTGTACTTGCCTACACACTGTGTTACTTTATGCTGACCTTATATATGATGAAGCTACTTCTTTGTAATGGCATTAACATTTACATTCACCCCAAGTCTGTGATGAATGTAAAGTTCAAAGTGAGTAACTATCTTCTATGGGTCCTTTATTTTTAGATTCATGTTGAAGTGTACACTTGTAGAACCTTCTGTCAAAGACTAAACTATTGATGATATTTAGGTCACTTGTTGGAGATCATAATTTCCAAGTACTTTTGTAGATCTTTAATAATTCCAATCTGTTACCTCTTTCAACACAATATTTCTCAAGATGAAAAATGATGCATGCGATTATCTCATGCTCATTCCTCTAAAGGATATGTTTCTCGCGTATTTGATCTCTACAAGTGCTTACATATTGTACACATGGCGGAGAAGACCACCTTATCATAAAACTTGGGTCTTTTGGAGGGTTTTGGTGGATTGGAACCATGTCATCTATCGATTATCATGTGGCTAAACTTCCCAAGAAAAAAGAAGGTAAGATATAACTTTGTTGACCCCTTGCTTCACTTCCTGCTTCCTATAAACATGTCCAACAACATTTTCAGAAATTTGACCCTCTATTAACTCTTAATGATGTCTGTTCTACCATGTCGACATTTTCTTTTACCTCATCTACAATACGTACCGCCCTTTCCATGCATGGTTGAGCATGTTGAAAGGGACATGATTATGTCAAATCTGCTTCCCTTCATGATTCATCCTCATCAAATGGTTGGGGATCATCTAATACCCTTGAAACTCTAAATTTTACATGAGGAAATATTACATCGATGATAGATGTTGGAAGAAGCATGTCAAAATTGGATGGGAAAATTGATATAGTGTCGTTGAGACAGTCATTACATTTTGATACTCTTATGAGAAGATAGAAATTCTAAGCTTTACAGACTTAGCTCACCTCTTAAAGAATGCGATCATTAATACTGACCAAGCTAATGTTGCACAAACATTAGTTGGCCCCCTCTGTTATCATACTTCTCTCGACTGATTTTTGATTAAGGATTTGCATCTCACATGTCTAACTAAAAATATATGCTTTCCCATGTGTTATATAATTTTTTTTTCTCTATCTCATATGCCTTGCTTGTGGTTCTATTGGGCCTATTTAGACCTGTCAAGTTGGTTCAAAACCTGGGGGCACCCATGGCTCAACCCGTTTAAGTTGGGTTTGGGTGATGAAATTTGCCACCCGTTAGAAATTACCCAAACCCATACCCACCCGCTTATTTAGCGGGTGGCCCACATAATTTAATCACTTATATAAAAATAAATATAATGATACACTAGTACTTAGAATAAATAAAATGATCTACTACTAACCATTAACAGTTAATGAGTTCCAATCCAAACTCAAACTTGTCCAACAAGATTTAATATGAGAGAGATTGGGGAAATAAATTCAACATCTACTAGATTATCTAATTGTTCTATCAAACTTACTCTAGTTTATTGAACATAATCATACATTAGAGGATGTTAATTGTACATTAGAGAATTTTATCTAAAAATATGTATGTGTTTTAATGGTTGTAAAAATATAACATATTTTGTTTGAAGTGACAACTTATGCAGTTGGTTGTTCTTATGCTATATTTCAGCAAATGGTCTTCTTTTACCGTTACAATAGTAATTTATAAAATACTTATTTATTGGACACATATTATATGGGCACCTGTGGGTGACCCACAACCCGCTAGGTCGGGTTTGGATTTGTGTTTCTTCGACCCGTTTAGAATTGCATCTTTTTGACCCACACCCGCGAGACCCAAACCCGCAATGACCCAACCTAAACCCAACCCACCCACCCGTTTGACAGGTCTACCTATTTGTGGTTTAGGGAATGTTGGTACACTAGCAAAACTCTATATTATTTGTACCCAAGTTTCCTTTGAATTTGGTTTCTATTAGAAAGATGAAAAAAGTATTCAAACTGCAATATGTCTTTTTATCACTATTTCATTTGTATACAAGACCTTAAAAATTAGGAAGATGACTAGTGGGGGATATGAAGGTGGTGATGGGTGTACTACCCACACTCCTTATCTCATTCTTGAACTCTTGTGAACTAATCAATTACTTCTTATTGTAGTGTCATCTTCATCTTGGTCATAATTTCAAGCATATCTTGCAAGTTTTGTTTCTTAAACAAAATGTTTAATACTTTTTAGTATTAGTCATGTCAGCTAGGAAAACATCTCAAACAATCCTTTGTTATACATACTAATCTTAGGAGTCAATCTCATTTTGGGATGGTCCATTGAGACATCTAGGGCCCACATCTCATACCAACTTAATTCAGAGTAAGGTTGTTGACACAATTTTTAGTCTTCCCGATTTGGTTGCCTAATGAATAAAATCATGACAACTGTCAATTGAGTAGACCCAAAACAAATTTAGATACATGATCAAACTTCAAAAGAAAAACAAATTTAATGATAATATATAGATTTAACCACAATTATCCAAATCTGGCTAAGAGGCACCAAAGGTTACTAGGGAATGAAAGAAAGCAATATGAACACAAGTGATATGCTAATAACATCTAGAGGGAAGACATGGTTTAAAAAGATGACATGAATGCAATACTCAACATATACCACCGACAATGAGAATTCTGACTAGATTTGTGATTAAATATTATAATATTTTTCAATGATCAATTTCACTGATAATTCAATGAGTGAATCAATAGAAAATGATTCTATATCCCTCGTGATGAGAATCATTTTCATGAGATTTGAATATGAAATTCCCTTTATGGGAAGGATTCCCATCTGAATGAACTTCCAGTTCATGAACAGTTCACTTAAAATTACCTTGCTTGATGCTCTCACTAGGATCTCAACCTAGGACAACACCATGCCTTGGTTCCCGAGTGCACCAGCAATTCAAACCCTACCTCAAACCAACACCTGATTTAGCTAATTATGATCAGACCAGAATCTAGAAAAGAGGGGCATATCTTAGATGCACACCACTTCCCCTATTAGCCTTAGGGCCCACAAACAACAACTAGAATCTACACTAGAGGGGCCTGGAAGGTGGGCACATGTCATATGCATGATCCCATTCACCTACCTCACTCATGTTGACTAGTTAAAGTCACACTATTTCAAAACACTCTGAAGGCTCTAGAAGTGGGGCACCTATCAAACACGCACCCCACATTCCATACTCCTCCCATGTTGACTAGTCTAACCCGTGTTACTCCAAAATGCTCTGGAAGACTCCAGAAGTGGGGCACTCAACAAAAACATGACTCAATGTTTTTTTGCCTTGATCATGCTAACATAATTAATGATGAAGTGTCTAGAAAGATCCCATATGACTACATTTGTGGCAAACCGCTTCCCAATCACCTCTTGGCTTGGAAAACACTCCAAAAACCTAGAAGATCTCCATTGCCACTATAAATATGGTGCACCATCCGCCATTTATAAGGCCTGAGAAGTTTCTCATTGGAGGACGACTGGACTACACCCTAGGCTACCACTAAGATGCCTCTACCACACCCTTAGACAAACTTTATAGTGAATCTCTACCTCTTTTATAACCAAGGAGAATATCACCTGCCAAACATCGATCAAGCAAGGTAGGAGCACAAAGATGACCTTGATGTGATCTTATCTATTCCTACCTCATTTCCAAATCCAAGTGATGTGATGATACGCTCACCCATGATTGATGTTCTCTCACATTCAATTATTGATTGTAATCTTTTGTTTTGTAGGTTTTTTCTTATTATTTTCATTTGCTTATGATGCACACAATTTGTAGTTATAAGAAAACCAAAAACATAAAATCACTTTGTAGGGATTTATGATACCAAAAGGGCATGGTGGGGGTGCCTAACACCTTCCCCACTTGTAACCAAGTGTCTTACTGGATCTCTAGTTTCCTTTTGCCTTATCTACCCAAGTTTTGAAGCTTTTCACACTTTTCTTCTACCTTATCAACATGTTGGTGACTCCACCTATCACGCCCATCCAACATAATCCTCACATGGGTTTCAAAAGACCATGAAACCATAATGGTAACTCTGTTGGGGATTCAACAGTTAGGTCGTTGAAAAATTTGACAAGGTCCACTTTTTACATTTCCATCCAAAGACGTGTCAGACACACACCCAATGAGGTTCGGTCCCAAAGCCCCATGTTCGTACCCATTCCTTGTCAGAATGTTGTGTTTTGGAATGAGGAACCTTAGGTTCTTGTCAGATGTGACCCCAACTAGGACCAATCTTCCAATCATGTTTTCATGCTAGTTTCTCATCAAAATTGACCCTATTTGGACCAGGAGGCCAACACACCCGTAAGATACTTGTCCCACCTAGATATAGACTCCCAAGCCTTGTTTTATATCTACAAATCACTTGATATCCCTCTCTTAGTCTTGGAATACTTGGTTTTTGCATGGAAATGATTTCTTTTAGCATGAGTATGATTTGGAGTGCAAACTTGATGGTGTTGAACTTTGAGACCATGGGAGGAGTGATCAGGCCCATAATTAGAAGTGTTACCTGGTGATCATATCGACTATTTATAGGGAAATAGGGAAAGGAGGAAACAAATTTTTTGTCCATATTTCCCATAACCATTAGATCTTGTCAACAACTATGAATTGGGAAGAGGTTGTGAGGCATATACTTGGTCCTATGGCAAGTTCAACGACAATCCTCACAGAGTCATGCTTCTTATTCAAGCAATACATGAACAATCATCAATGAAGGACACATGGTGTAGTACCACAAATAGAGGTTGATGGCATTCTACTAGAATGGTGGCAACAATCTCCACATCTTTAGTCCATGTAGTCTACTGGGAACTCACATATTTCTACTAGAATTGACAGAAAGAAGTTGTCCCTTGTGTTGTCAACATGCTAGTGTCAACTTTCTCCCATTTTTCTATCTCTCCCTTTTACAGGTAAGATGTCTCTAGCTCTCACGTGACCACAACGTTGAGATTAGGAGACTTTTCCTGAGATCCTTCACCACTACCCCTTTATATAGGAGTGGATGGGTAAGGGTTTGCATAAACTCGAAAACATGGGCAGATGAATTTCATAAATTTTTTACTACTTCAAATCACAAGTTGGTTGAGTGGACTCCCAGTGGGTTGACTGGCACCCATTTAGTTGACAACATCTAGTTAGTTGATAGGAATGTTTTCCTATTCATAAACACATTAGGTTTCAATGCTACAATTAATGTAGAACATGACCTCAATGTTAATCCTTGATTCAGTCTTACTGATTGTCCAGTTGGTTGACTGAACTTTTCAGTCGGTCGAATGGACACCCCATTCAGTTGACTCACATTCCCAATCAATCTACTGGATGCTCCAATTAGCCATTTGTCATCCAATGTTGTTTAAGCTGATTACCTAAACACTTAGTAATTAAGTCAAACCTTATCCATGAGTAAACTCCTATTCTAGGTGCATCCTATGCATGTGACGCTATAGATCCAAATTTACATTAGCAGTGAATGTTCATGACTAGATTATGACATAACAAATAATGAGTGGTATCTAGAAACACATCATTACTACCCATTGATTGGAAAGTTGGAGAACAACTTCAACCTACAACCTGCAATCAGTGTTACAATGATCATATAGTTCCTTTGTCTCTGATAACTAGACTGAACTAGAGGTATGGAATCGTCATCCTCTTAATATTCAATCTATGTTCCTTGAACTAGAGCAGACTGTATGAGATGTATGTCAACTCACATATCACGTATTGAGTCACACGAGTCTGGCCATATGTTTCTCGATCCCTCTTATCAAGTGGCCATGATATCAACTCCTATAGGAGGAATAAATTCCATCTACGTCACTCACAGTCAATCCCCATGTGTCATAATGTACCTGGGCACCACTTTTATGGAAACCCTTATTCAAGGTCATGTTGGATGGTGTCAACGTTCACAGAACAAAATGTGATGATCATAGTGACTTCACATTTAAGAACCACTATCACCGCTATCACTTTGAGAGCTAATTGTGACTACCATTCCATGGTCTCCATCTATCACTCTTAAGGTGGGTCTGTCTGCTACATCATTCTTTAACAAGTACCAATGTGTTTGACTCAATATCTCATATCATGACTAATGAGACTTTGTCATCAGTCAAAAAATATTCTAGTCTTATGTATAACTATATTCTATTTTTGTTCCACAATAATATCTGACTAGGGACATAGCAAGAATGTATATTTTCTTAATATACATATGCTCTCATACTTGATGTCCTTAACCTGTAGACATACGTCATCGAGTGAAATCATTCTTTAGACATCTATCATGTTTGTTTCATCATCACATGACTGAGAGAAACACAATACATGGAATTACCTTTGTTATTATCAAATCAAGTACACTAGGCCCCATTACAATCATCACATGATTGGCTCGCTAGGCATAAATACCAACAGATTCCCACTTGCACTTAGAACTAATTACCAATGAATCTTATTCAAAGTGATCTTAAAATATCCATCATGTTTCTACTATGCAAGTTCTTTTGTAGAGGGTTAACAACATTTGCTTCTAGTCGGTACTTTGCAAGCCTTTACATCTCCTTGATGTATGATCTCTCATATGAGATGGAAATGCCGTAGTATGCTATATGAGTATCCTAGCTTATCTAAAAGTTCCATTGTTGTCACAATATATCTATTGTGTCATATCTAGTTAAAACATCCCACAAGTTCATCTAAATGAAGTTCTTGATCCACACAATATCCACTACTATGTTCAAAACAACAAGGTACTTGACTTCTATTGTATAATCAGTAACTGTCTCTTACTCTAAAATTTTCTAGCTTATAGTTCTGTTTTAAGGTCAAATGAAAATTCATAATTTGATCATTAATCTTCTTTGTCAGTTTGGAAGCGTGCATCGATGCAACTCTTTACACCCAACTCTTCCTTATTACCATAAAAAGGAATTGATCCTTAATTCTTCTCAAGTACTTGAGGATGTTCTCTATGGTCCAGTGACCTTTATTGGGATCTGACAGATATCTACTCCTCATGTCCAAAACATACGAGACAATGGGATGAGTATATAACATTTCATACATGATATATCCAATATCGGATGCATATGGCATCTTACTCATGCATTCCCATTCTTTACAAGAACTGGGATATTAGGCTCTAGAGACTCTAGTTCCATGGAACATGTACAAATTTTCTCTCATTGAGTCATGCATGCTGAACCCTTTCAACATCTTTACAATGTATGTGTTCTGACATAGGACAAGAATCCTTCTAGATCTATCTCTATAGATCTTAATTCCCCAGATATAGGATGCTTTGCCTAAGTCCTTCACAGAGAACGTTCTTCCCAACCAAGTTTTAACATTTGTAGGATAAGGATGTCATTCCCCATCAATATTTGGAATACATATATGCTCCCACTAACCTTTTCTAAAAATAGGTTTCATCTTCATTTTAACTAAGGTCAAATTCTTTGACTGTGTTTTCAAATCGAAGATTCCAACTCTTAGATGCTTGCTTCAATCCATAGATTGATCTTTCTAGCTTACAAACTTTATTTGCATTTATTTCATTTATTACACCTTTAGGTTGTGTCATGCACACATCCTGATGAATATTCCCATTCAGGAATGCGTTTTAAATGTCCATCTACCAAATCTCATAGTCATAATAATATGTAATGGAAACATGATCCTGATGGGTTTACCAATTGCAACTGGTGAAAAGATTTTGTCATGTTCAACACTTTAAACTTGTTTGAAACCCTTTGCAACCAATTTGACCTTGTAGGTTTGTACATTACCATCCATGTCGGTATACTTCTTGAAGACCCACTTGCACCCTATGGGTTTTACCCCTTCATGTGGTACCACAAAGGTCATACCTTATTGGTGTACATGGAGTCAAACTTAGATGCAATGGACTCAATCCATTTCCCAGACCCTAATTCCTCAATAAATTCTAGGTAGGTTGTTGGATCATCATCTATGACCAACTCACCACCTCCTTGAGTCATAACACTAGTGTATTTATGACCTCTAATGTCACTATTCCCAATGTTGATTCCAAAAAATATGACACCATAGACTAAACAATGTTAGTTCTTGAGCCCAAACGTCATCATCGGTCAAGTTCTTTCGATTTAGAAAAGACATGAGTACCACTTTTTCTATAACATCAGTTATTTATTATAGAAACCAACGTCTTAGATGTCACATGAAATAAAACTTTTTTAGGGATAAATATTTGCCTAAAAAAGTTTTAAGATTAGTGTCTATTTGCTAGGAACCGATGACAAACACCTTCACACAAAATAATTTTTGCTTCCAAAATACTTCCAACATGGGCTTGGAATTAGAAAAATCAACTTTGTACGTCTCATAAGGTGCACAAAAGTTTTACAATCAGTGCCAATTTTATGTCAAGAAACTGACAATAGATGATTCATGCCATGTCCCTGTAAAAATATTATTCCCTTCAAATTGCTCTCTAGTGTCAGTTTGCTTAAAAAACATGACAACTAAGTCCTTAGTGAGATCGACTTTTTTTTGTTTGGATAAGGGTCTCTGTCATCATTTTTTAGTTTAGAATTGACGTCAAGCACTTAGTCATCAGTTTGCTCAGAAAAAACTGATGACTAAGTCCTTACTGAGTTTGACTCTTTTTGTTTGGGTAGGGGTCTCTATCATTGGTTTTTAGTTCAAAACTGACGTCTAAGAACTAACTTAATCACCGATTTTTACAAAATAAACCGAAGACTAAGTCCTTACTGAGGTTGACTTTTATTGGTTGGATAAGGGTATCTATCATTGGTTTTTAGTTAAGAACTAAAGTCTAAGTACTTAATTAGTCATTGTTTTTGCTTATACAACCGACGACTATGGTTGTAGTCATTTGTTGCAGCTAGCAACCAATGACTATGTTCCACTTAATACCACCCGCAAAATTTCCTTTGTCCAATCTTCTATTTCATTGCATGTAACATTTCTTTCCTCGCTCTAGAGATTTCTCCTCTGCTTCTCTTCTGCTGTTGCTGC
This sequence comes from Alisma plantago-aquatica, assembly GCA_963693085.1. NCBI lineage: Eukaryota > Viridiplantae > Streptophyta > Magnoliopsida > Alismatales > Alismataceae > Alisma > Alisma plantago-aquatica. Next base: position 538,854,388 of record OY856411.1, on the reverse strand, counting down.
TGCTGGAGCTACTGCTACTGCTGTCCATATGCTCACCGGTAATTGTTGTTGCTCATCATTATCATAACAACCTCCAACCATCTACTCCGTGTCCTCTAGCCGTAGCCACCTCCAGCCACGTCCGCTGCCACCACAACCCGACCTCTAGCCACTGCCGCTGCAACCTCCACCTCTACCTACAGCTGCCATAACCTCCACCTCTAAGAGCAACCGCTGAAACCACCTCAACCTCCGGTATGCTCCATGTCATCCATCCACCACAACTACAACCACCTCCTCTGTCGCAACCACATACGCCGCCGCCACTCAGTACTTGACACTTGCGGTGAGTGGTTAGGTGTGTTGTTAACTAAGCTAGTTGTTCATATTCGCTCAGTATTTGACACTTGAAGTGGTTATATTTTTAATCATCCATGCTTAAAATTTACGAATTGTCTCATATCTTCAAAATGAATTTCTTAAACCCTTAGTTATATTAAACCCTTGATTATGCTTAGAAACTTAATTATACTTAAAATTTTCTAATGAAATGCTTAAACCCTTAATTATCTTGCTAGTTGATGGTCTGCTTTATTTAATTCTTCTTGTTTAGTGTTAATTAATCCCTTAGTTAATTCAATAGTTTAAATTGCTAGCGTTAGATTAGATCCAAATTTCATATTCTCTTATTATATCTAAAACTATGTTTGAACCATTCAAACCCTAATTTTTGCACTAAAAACCCATAAAATGACAACAACTAGTGAGTCTCCTCCATTCATGTGGATTTGGCACCATTATCTGTTGGCCTAGAAACCCATCAGAGATTTACTCATTAGAAGTAAATTTTAGATGGTCGCTAGTTTGGGACTGTTATTGAACACTTAATCTCACTTAGGATGTAAGCGTATAAGGTGTATTTGGTTTCCAAGATGTTTCATCAACACTTCCTTGTTTGTTCTCTAAGTACATATGTAGATGGATATTTGCCCATCTACATCAGTGTACTTGGAAACTACATGGAAATTCTGTCAAAATTTTCTTGAAAACTGAATACACATTATACACTTACTATTGAGATCAGATGTTCAAAATGGGATAGGTGGTGCACACATTCATTACTGAACCCCAAATGCTAGTTTGTAAACCACAAACCCTAACTCCTAATATGTGCACCCTAAACCCTAATATGTAAACCCTTATCCCTAAACCCAAAATGATAAACCCTAATATGTAAAACCTAAACCTAATCTATAAACCCTAAACCCTACTAATTGTTTTCTCTTTGATCATATAATGGATAGATAATGGATGTCCATTCAAAATTGCTGCACCTCAAAGTTTATTATTGATCTTGATAAGTTTATAAGATTTGCTGAGGAACATAGGAAATGACCTGGAGATAGGTTCTATTATCAATGTAGGAATTGCAGTAACAACTTGAGAGTTGACAATGTTGACAAAATCAAAAGTCATGTCATGTGCAATAGGATTTTATAGGGCTATGTAGAATGGCACTGGCATGTATAGTTTCCTACTATGATATCAGCAGATGTCGATAGCAATACTTGTGTTCAAGAACAAATTGCTGACGATGATGTACATGTGAAAGACCAGACTCCAACATACATGGTTGACATGATGCTAGATAGTTGTGGGGTAGAGAAAACCAATCCACATTCTTTTTTAGAAACATAGTGAATGATGCTGAGAGACCATTATACTTAGTTTGTACTAAGTTTAAGAAGTTGAGCGAATTGTATACTCTGAAGGCTAATAATACATGGAGTGACAAAAGCTTCACGTCATTATTTTCTTTGCTAAAATAATTTCTTCCTAAAGGGAATGAGCTTCCAATATTGACATACAAATTAAAGTAAATGTTTTGCCCAATGGGAATGAAGGCTTAGAAGATACATGCATGCCAAAATAACTATGTTTTATTTCAAAAGGACTACATTGATTGTCCAAATTGTAGGGTGTCAAGGAATAAAATGACGACTTCGGGGAATTCCAAAACTATCTCTCTTTCCAAGATGATGTGGTATCTACCTATAATACCACGATTTCAATGCTTGTTTGCCAATACAATGTACGCGGAGAATTTATGATGGCATAAAGAGGTAAAGAAAAATAATGATGGGATCCTACGACATGCATCTAATTCCCCACAATGGAAGAAGATCAATTTATTGTACCCTGAATTTGGTGAAGAAGTCAAGAATCTAAGACTTGGGCTTTGTACTGGTGGGATGAATCCATATAGTACATTGAGAAACCAATGTTGCACTTGGCTTGTTATGATTGTTAAATACAATCTTCCTCCATGGCTGTGTGTGAAAAATAAGTACGTCATGCTGTCATTGTTGATATCGGGCCTCAAACAACCTGACAATGATATCAATGTTTATCTTAAACCTCCAATTGATGAATTAAAGGAAATCTGAGGAGAAGGTGCAATGACCTATGATGCATCACATGGAGATACATTTCATTGGCATGCTATGTTGTTTTGCACTATTGATGACTTTCCAACATATGGGAATTTAAATGGATACAATGTAAAAGGATCCAAAGCATACCCTATATGTGAGGAGAAAACTAATTCAATATGACTAAAACATGGTGGCAAGACTGTATATCTTGGTCATCGAATATTTCTTCCAAAATTTTATCCTTACTAAAGGGTAAACAAAGTGTTCAAAGGATTGAATGAGGAATGGAGTGCCCCCTAAACCTATATCAGGGGAGGTTGTTTATAGAAGAGTAAAAGACCTTGTCAATGCATTCAGTTTGAGATCATAATGTACTATTCCAATACAAGGTGACAAATCTTTATACAAGAAGAGGTCAATATTCTGGGATATTCCTTATTGGAGTTCTTTGGTAGTTAGGCATTGTAATGGCATGCATGTTTAGAAAAATATCTATGATAGCGTCATTAGTACTCTATTGAATATACCAGGTAAGTCTAAATATGGCATCAAATATGGAATGGATCTATATGAATGTGAATAAGGAAAGAATTAACAACTAAAGTTAGTAGTGATCAAAAAATATATTTACCTCCTGTTTGGTACACAATGTCTAGAAAGGAGAAGAAAACTTTTTACGAGTGCTTGCTTAATGTTTGGATACCACATGGACACTCTTCCAATATTGCAATCACTAGGCTTTGTTTCTTCTTCAACACTCTATGCAGCAAAGTTATTGATCCTGAGAATCTCGATAAGTTGCAAAAAGAAGTAGTCGTTACCCAATGCCATCTTGAGATGTATTTTCCTTCTTCATTCTTTGATATAATGGTACATCTTGTTGTCCATTTGACTAGGGAAGTGAAAATTTTGGGACCAATTTTCTTGCATGGGATGTATCCTTTTGAACTGTACATGAGTGTTTTTAAAGGTGACGTTCAAAACCCTTATAGGGATGAAGGGAGTATTATTGAGGGTTAAGTGTCTACAGAGGTTATGGACTTTTGAAATGACTTTCTGAGTTGTAATGAAGCTCTTGGAAACAACAAGAATATTGAGGACTACTCTAGTAAAGGGACTTTAGGAGCACGAGTTCGAAGTAATCAATCATGAGTTGTGGGAACAAGCACACTTGTATATTTTACATAACATCGACAAAGTGAGTATTTATATCATTGAACATATCAATTTTATCAAGAAAAAACATCCTCGAGCCAATTCAGTGTGTCTTGCTAGAGAGAATAATAAGAAATTTATTAGGTGGTTCGAAGATAAAGTCTTATGTCCACTATATCAAACACCAAATAATGTTGCTGAAAATATCAAATGTCTTTCCTTTAAACCAAAAATGAATGTTATGTCTTATCAAGGGTTTGACATAAATGGATTTTCATATTAAACAAAATGTCAAGTTGATAAGAGTGTCATCTAAAATAGTGGGGTCACCCTTCAAGCGTCTTTATTGTATTTTTCTAGTACAAATGATAAGAGTCCATGTGAAGATAAAATGTCATATTATAGTGTCATTGAAAACATATGAGAGTTTGAGTACATAGATTTTAGACTTCCAATATTTAGTTGTAATTAGGTTGATAACATCAAAGGAGTTGTAATGGATGAATTGGGTTTCACATTTGTGAATTTTGAAAGGATTGGCAAGAAGGGTGAACTATTCATAATGGCATCACAGGAAAAGCAAATATTTTATATGGATGATCCTAAAAATGAAAAATGATCAATTGTTGTTCATGGTAAAAGGAAATTTATTGTAGATCCTATAGATGAAGAAGAGTACTATGACAAGTATGATGAATCCACTCCATTCTCAGTAGGCTTTCCAACACCAAATGTTGAAGCTAGAACTGACTTATATATGTGTGGAGATCGCATAGAAGGAATGTTAATTGACTCAAGATCCAACCAATACTCATTTTAATTTTTAAATTAGATGTGGATTTACCATTATTTATCACTTATATTTTATTGTCTGACTAATTTTTTAAATGTTATGACATTTTTCAAATGACGTCTGACCGTGAGTATGATGACTTGAGGATGATTACCATGAGGATGAGCACCATGAAAATGACACTGGTGTAAGTTGTATTGTTATATTACATATATATATGCATTTTGCAATGTCTATCACATTTATAAGTTACATTTTTTTAATGATTTATATGTGTTTATTATCAATTTTTGCATGAGGATCTTCTCCCTGAGGATGTGCACCCTGTGAATTTTGTTGAGCTTGTTGAGTAGCATCATGAGCATGAAACAATAAGAGGCATCACCATGATGAAAAAGTTAGTAGAACAAAGGGGTAAAGGACCAAAGATAGTCATTGAGTTTGATGATCAAGGAACTCCTATTGGGAAGAATCACAATTCTTTTGTACAATATCTAGGGGTTATTACTCATAGAAAATTGGATATAAATCTAGAATCTTGCCATAAAATTGATCAAGACATAAAAAACTTAATATGGAAGGAGCTATGTGTGAGATATTATGATTTACAATTATGTTTTCAAAGATATTTAAAATTATATTTTTAAGAAAATTCCATTAAGTATATGAATTTTTGTAGAACATATTTGAGCTAGATGAAAAACTGCATCGTAAAAAGGAGCTGCAACACTGTGGGAGAGTACTAAGGAATTATAGCACAAATTCGATAAGAGAATACATACTGAAAGAGAACAAGAAGAAGAAATTAGTGCTTGAGCAATGAAACTATCTAGACCCGAAGGCGTGGGGTGCATATTTTACTAAGAGAAAATCATATGTATTCAAGGTATTAAGCCTCCTCATTATGTATTATGTATTTATGTATTATTTATTTAACATATGTTTTGAATTACCTAGGATTTGAGCGAGGCTAAAAATAAAGGCATGAAAAGAATGTCCACAACCACAGGATGGGTCTAGGTGGCTGTGTGAAGTTTCACCAACAAGTGGAGGCATATTCTTCTCACAACCTACTCCTGGGACTTCTTAGTCCTTTACTACTACTGCATCTCTACCTCACTAAAATTTGTGGATAGCTGGGAGGCAAACCAGATATACAGAAATAATTAACCCCACAAACACTGATATGGCTGCACAAATGATAAATTCAACTCCCAGAGCAATTACTATTGATGATTGTTATGTTTTACCTTAACCTTGATTGTTATGTTTTACTTGCCTATTACTATTGATGATGATTATAGGGAGCTCCATGGGCAAAGTAAACAAGTCAAGTTCATCCCTGAGGGCACAAGGGATGAATTGACAGTTGCTGTGGGTAATCTAGAGAATCCTAGGCATGCTGGGATGTTGGCACTGGTATCAGTATAAGAGCCTTCTTTGGGCCATCAGAGCATAAGCACAAATTTGTCCTGAAAGGAGGATTCTCAAAAGAGAAGGTAAAAGAGATGATCCCAAATGGAATAGAGGAAGAAATGAAACAATATAATTCATCTCATTTAACTCTTCAGACAGAACCTGTGGTGCCATGCTCTTCATACAAGGTGGACCCCATACGACATAGGTGGTTGGGAGTAATCCTGTGGACCCACCATCTAGCACGTACGATGTAAGATTTTTGTGATATAGTAGTCTTTCAAAATGATTTGTATAACATGCTTGTGTTTAAGTATATATATAACCCTATACAAATTTGTAGGGGTTGAGGCCATGTTGTCTTGTATTAGAAGGATATGTCATTGCACTGGGTGCGACTTACCAAAACCTTGAAGGTGACATGATTCATGGTGCTTTAATGCCTGCCAATGCAGTTTGTGTGACTCCAAGGCTTGTCTACGAGGCTTGGAATCAAACTTCACCTCCATATGGCCACCCGACCACAACACGATAGGTGATGCAGAAGGCGACTTGGTTGCATGGCCCTAAGCCAAAGTTGTCTATACGGATGTATGCTAAATTTACATTGGTTTATATCTAAATATACATGACAATTGATATGAGAATATATACATGCAAGACACAACACCTAAGAAACCCCTCACATCTCATCCTCTACTTCCTCCTCAAGATATTCGATTACCTAGTTGTCTTGCAAAGGACCTATTCACTCACTAGGTCCTAATTTTAGGGGGTTGGAAGTATGTCTAGGTGACTTTGAAGAAGGGTCGCCTATGATGGTTCATATTAAGGAGGACGCTACAGGTCAACCTCATGATACTAGTATATTTTTGCAAGATGTTTTGGAGATGTTTACTTATTCTTGATTGGATACATCTGTGATATATCTTTAGATATGGTATGGCTAAATACCTCATTTTATATATGTTGATCTATATTCTTATATATTAATGCATACATGATATATGTTTTGTAGCTGCTTGCATAGGGTACGCACATAGTTCACACTATCCCATATGAAAGTTCTAGTACCATCATTGATTATCCGTGTACATAAAGACCCTATATCTATGACAAAATATGACTCTATTACATTTAAATATTTTGGTAATGTGAAAAAGAGTATGATTATAGCTCTGTTCAATGTTGAGTAAGTCTAATTACTTTTCTTATAATTTGACTTAAGAATTACATTTCATTGTGGATTTTGAGTTTTCTTTTGTTTTTATTCTTTTCACTTGGGAATAATCATTGGGAGTTATTGATTATTGTATTCAGGATGCTAACCACATATTATTTATATACTAAGGGTGACCAAGTAGATAGTGGGGGTCATGAAATGAAAAGGACATTATTCACGTGAGTAAAACTTTATACCCATTAACATATATTTATACATGAGTATTTACTAATGCAATTCATTGTATTATATTAACTTATAGGGCTATAAAAGAATTTAAAAAGGCTGGAGGAAAGGTGGATAAGAAAAAGAAAGTGTTAAGTTGGAAGAATGTTGAGGTGGTTTTTTGAATCCAATGTGTTTTTATGCCATATATGCTTACTTTTATTTATTAACATTTTGTATGGTGGTAAAATTATAGTGCCTTGTACAAGATAATGGTTGGAAATGCACATACTACGTGATGTGATATGTGGACATACTTGTTAGACAGATGACACTAGACATCCACTGTATACAAAATGTAATCTATATATAGTCTTGATCATCATAAACAATTAGTATCATTTGATAATATGAAAATATCAAATCAAACTCTTTAATTATGTCATTCTATTTGCAACTGTTTGACACAATAAAGCCCTATATTACAAAAGATCTATATGAGATACGAGAAAAATGGATACAAGCCTTCATTAAGAAAGTAAACTTTGAATTTGATTGGAACTATATATGAGTTTTTTGTTCTTTGATGTCATTATTTCTGTATACATGTGGTGCTTATGACTTCTTGCAACTTTAAATTTGATGCGAGTAAATTATTAGTGTATATGTGAATGATGAATGTATACATGTGTGTGAATGAATACGAAGATGAATGAATACAATAAGAATTATGCTTCTACATGTCACATCTTTCTATTTGCAAACACATTGGCTTTCAATGAAATGATCAATGCAAAACATGAAGTCAACATCAATCCTTGATCCAGTCTTTCAGATCATCTAGTTGGTTGACTCACATTCCCGCTGGTTGAATGGACACTCCAGTCAGCCAACTGTCAGTCAATGTTGTTTAAGTTGAGTATCTAAACAGTTTAGTAATCAAGTCAAACCTTATTCATGAATAACCTCCCATTCTAGGTGCATCATATGCGTGTGAGACTATATTTCCAAAATTACATTGGCAATGAATAGCCATAACTAGATTATGGATTCACAAACAATGAGCGATATCTATCAACACATAATTTCTACCCACGTAATTGGAAATTTGTAGAACAAGTTCAACCTACAGTCCTTTATAAGTGTTACAGTGATCATATAGTTCCTTTGTCTCTGATATCCAAATTGAAATCGAGGCATAGAGTCATCATCCTCTTAGTATTCAATCCATGTTCCTTGAACTAGATCAGACTGTATGAGATGCATCTGAGCTCACATATCACATATTTGAGTCACAAAAGTATGGCCATACATTTCTCATTATCTTGTCAAGTGGCTAGGATATCAACTCCTATAGGATGGACAAATCCCATCTACATCACTCATAGTCAAAGCCCATGTGTCACAAAGTACTCGAGCACCACCTTTATGGAAACCCTTATTCAAGGTCACATTGGATGGTGTCAAAGTTCATTGAATGACATGTGATGAGTTTAGTGACTTCAGGTCTAAGAACCACTATCACCACTATCACATTGAGAGCTGATTGTGACTACCATTCTGTGGTCACCTTATATCACTATGAAGGTCGGTCTGTCTGGTACACTATTATTTAACAAATACCTATGTGTTTGACTCGATATCCCATACCATAACTAATGAGACTCTGTCATCAATCAAAGACTGTCTTCTATTTTGATTCCATAGTAATATCTGACTAGGGACATATGAAACATGTATATACTCTTAAATACATATGATGTCATCCTTTAGGTCCTTAACCTGAAGACATATGTCATCCAGTAACATCATTCCTTAGACATCTATCATGTTTGTGTCATCATATCATGAGTGAGACAAACATAATTGACATAATTACCTTTATTATTATTATAAAATCAAGTATATGATGCCACACTATATATAATCATCATGTGAGTGACTCTCTGAGCATAAATACCAACACTATTCCCCTAAGATCATTTGACCATCCAAAGATCCAAAAGGTGGTACACACACCACGAAAGGTCTTTTCATTTACAATCTATGGATTCATCAATGAGTATGTCACTTGGATCTGTGTCCCTTCTCGAGTGTGTTATCTCATGACATGGGGGAGGGATTGGGCCCATGACTACAATGGTTACTTGGTGATGATGTCACCTAGTCCCTAAGGATCATTAGTGACTTACACTCTCATGGCGTGTATCACACATCCATGTTCTTCTTCTCGCAACTGTCAAGGCCAATTAGTAGTAATTCTTTCTTTCTTTATGCTTTTTCTTGTTGTTTTTGATTGAGAATCATTTTTGCTATCCTATAAAAATGAAAATGTATAAAAGAGAAAAAAGAGAATGAAAAATGGGAATCCACTAAGAGTAAGCCCCATACATGAAACCTTTGAGTTAACACTGTTTAACTCTATTGATTATGAACATTTATGCATGGAAAAAATATCTTGATGTCTAATTTTTTTTTGCGTGATGTTATATAAAAATATTCTTTTAGCAAAATGCTTGTAGGAAATTACATTAGTGTTTCTTCATTATTTCTTATTCATAAATCATGTGATTTTAAACACCCATGTATTGATTTATTATTGCAACAAAAGTGACTTTTAGTATATAAGATCCAACACATTTTTGTCACACTACCCTACTAAAGGTTACAAGTACATAAAGGCATCACTCACACTAAATGGCATGGACATCAATAGGGAATCCATAGTGGTAGGGACCCTCTACAAGTGGAATAATCCTTATCCCCAAACATACCCACTCCCTCATATCAGCAATCAAGTACAATTTTCATGACAAAGAGGTATATTGAGGGGTAGTACCATAAGGCATAAATCACCTCAAAATAAATCCCTCCACATCTGAACCATGATCTTGTGTAAATATCATTGGAACATGTGGAACCTTACATGACATTAATGATATTATTATTTTAATGTGCATGTTTTGATATGGAAACTTTTTTGTAAATGTGAAGTTGATACAAGGAATTTGAAGTTGCAATTTTGTCATTCTAAGAGATCAGGTTGTTTGGCAATATTTTGTTGCCAAGTGATGTTATAAAAGAGTCACACAACAAACTCAATCGTCCAGAACATTGGGTGATCCCATCTGGGATCAACCGATCAAGGGATTCTCCAGAAAACTTATTACATGGGAGATCTTATGATAAATCCTATAGATCGACTAACTGGAAGTCTGTTAGTCACACTGCCAAGTGGGTGGTCATCCGACCAGACCACTTAGTTTCCCAATCAACATGACAGACAAAGATCCTCTGGATGAAACTATTTTTACAACAAAAAGGAAGACACCGCCTAATAAGAAGGGATTCCATTCACTTTGAGCAACACATTTGGGAGCAAGAGGAAAGAAAAGAACACAAGGAAGAATATCATCCTAGTAGAGTTTTTTGCATTTGTTGCGTTCGGAGAAGATTGTGAAACTTAGAGACCTCTAGCTGATACTTTCTTCTCCATCAATGGCATGATCTCTCCTCTCTTTCCTTTTATATGTGTTCTTGCAATGACAATGAGAAAGTAAACCATCTTTCTGGGGTATGGGGAGTATCCTCATCTCCCACACTATATATTTGATGTTTTCAACAATTTTCCTCATATTATATTAAATTGTTCTCCATTCAATTTATTATTGTTCTTTAAATTGACATCTCAATTAGTATGTCTGATATAATCTCGTGCATAGAGATCACAAAAATTAGGATTAGGTTTTTGAATGGATGCTTAGGATTTCGGATGCAATCATGGAAGAGATCATATAGGATGATTTAATTGTGAACTACGAGTAACGAGACATCGAGCCCATAGGGAATTTAGCCCATGTGCAATTCACATGCCAAAATAAGACACATTCACTTGGTCCTAGTTTAATTTTTTATGTTTTTGATTTGTGGCAATTTGGGTAGGTACGTAGGTGATGATGGTGAAACCCAAACGTCACAATGCTCTTTTAATATCAATTCAACCCATCATTTTGTCTATTTTTTTCCTGATAAAGTTTGAATTAATCGTTATATCATAATCATTCCCAAACAACAAATTTTAAATATTGTGGTTAACAATTTGTTCTGAAGGTGATTACTTAAAAATGTTGTCTTTTGGGTTCAACCCTTTACTATATTCCATTAATCTGTCCACTTGCGGGTGAGTTAGTCACTATTGTGATAAAGGTTTAAAATCTGGGATAATTCTTCTCAGGGAATTTATGTGTGCATGGAACTCTCATCATAGGTGAAATGGGTGTCCTCATACTTGCTAAAGGTACAATATACATCATTCCTACATAGGTCTCTGAGGTATATTAAGGGTAGTACCATAAGCACGAGGGGGTAGTACCTAAGCAAATACACATATTCCATTTTTTTTTCTTTTTGGTGTGCCCATTGGCATCTTTTTATTATGATAAAACCCTATACATGTGAAGGGTATGGAGGAAGATTAGGGGTGAGAGAGAGGTGCCACTAAACTTTGAATTCACACATTCTTTTTATATTTTTGATTTATTTTTGGCAGATGATCAAGTGATTAGGTGGTGAAAGAAGTGCATGAGAAGGATAAACTTGTGCATCTCATATTGGGAAATTCAAAGCATAGAAACAAACTTTAATGACTAATTCAATCATATAATGTAAATTTCAAAGTTATAATAACCCCAGAAGAGCTTATGTTGATTAATGAGAGACACACTGTAATTTGATTCCTCTCAATCCCATACCACTTACCATCTTTTTAGGGAGTGATGTTATTTTTGATAATTTGGGACATCATAGGTTCTAGCATTGGTATTTAGATTCCATATTGCAAAAATGATTTGGTCCATTCAAATGGTGGTGGGGGGTACGTTGTTGATTTGCAAAACTAAAAATGCAAACATAAAATGAATCTAGGATGACTACATAATGACCAATTACATCCAACTAATCATGAGAAATTGGAAAAAATTTCTAGAAGGAAACATATGCAATGTTGATGTCGAAAGAAAATGAAAAAAGGGAAGATAGACCTGGTGGAATGGAAACATATCATTCACCCTCCACTCAAACTTAAAAATTTTCTTGTCCACAAGAAAAATATAAACATATAATGGAGGGGAAGTCAATCACTAAAATTACCACCACTTGCCATGCTGACTTGACAATGGATACTGTGGAGGCGGAGGGACAAACTGTATGTTGGACCAATCTTGGTATATGAAATATCTGGGCATCCCTCAAGAGGTGGTTGCTCAGTGTACTGGTCTCCCTCATACCAAGAGTTAGGGGAAGTGTATATCTATCTTGCACCAAAGTTGATGTAGTAAGTGTGTAGGTGCTGGTAGTTACCTCAACCTGTGTGCCATTTCTCATGTACTTTCTTCATGAGGTACATATGATTCAGCTGGTAGCCCTATCTCAGTTTCTCCTAATCCATGCAAGTATGCATTCCTTCTATGTGGTCCAACTACTCCCAGATCTTAGTGAATCCATAAGGCCCATATGGCATTGTAGTTTGAGTACCGTGCCACTTCTTGTGATGCCTAGAAGGAGGCGGGGAGGGGCCATACTCCTCATCATTTGCCTCCATGGAGGAGCTTCATCTACCAAACATCACATCAGGAATATCACCCTTAATGAGTGGCTGATCCCTCATGTAATGCTAGATGTGAGCACCCATGTGGTTAAGGTCGTAGATGAAGTTCACTACTGTGAAGTAAGTGTGTTTGGGTAATGCAAGAATGGCCCGAATGTCTCTAAATAGATAGTGGTGGATTCCATCTTCCTTGGTGATCCTCAAATTCACACAAGTGACCATGTACTTGATGTTAGTCAAGTGTGATGGATTCCATGTCATTGTCAGTGTGAAGGAATGTTGGTACAATTGAGGTAGGTAGAGATGGCAATGATTACTCCTTCTTTGGAAGATCTCAGAGGCCTTGTTCTAGCTCTTCTAATTGTGAAGATGATCAATGAGTTCACTCTCTCAATTATATAGATCATCATTCATCACACCCCACAACCAATAGAGATTGGATGTGGTGAGATGATGATTAGTTAACTAGTCCAACCAAAGATCATGCAAGCTAGAATGCAGTGGAGGTAGCAAACCATAAAGCATTAATCACTGCTTCCTTTGCAATTATGTGGAAAGGAAAGAATATTCTCAATGATTTCTTGCTAGACATACTTCTCAGAAGGGTAGCTATGATTCTATTCAACACATTTCTCTTCCCACTCCTTGTTGACATTAATAATGAGAGTAGTGAGGTCACTATTGTCTAAGGAGTGCTCCTCCCCAAACATGCAGAAGAAGCACTTGTACTCACAATCCAATACTTGTTGAAGGAGTTAATGAACTCTAGAGATATAGCCTTGAAGACGGGTTTCACATGAAAAGAGAAGGTGGAGATGTGTGCTTGGAGGATTATGAGCATCAAGGGCTCATAGATGCCTAGGCTTTAGAGCATCTTGGGGCATGCCCAGTAGGTTAGCTACACCTTGACATCCTCCATGACCTTTTTGCTTGGTGAGGATGAGGGCCTTGTACTTGGATAGAAGAGGAGAAAAGAATGTGAAGAAGGAAGGAGGATATGCCTCACTCTTTATCATGGTATGGTATTATTGTGTCACTGGAGGAACATAAGAAGTAACCACATTGTGGGTAGCGTCTCCCAACCGAGCATCTATGTCATCCATTAGCTACTGGATGGAAGCTGTGTCAACATCCATGGCCTCATCAGTGACAAACTCATCATGCTCCATGTCATCAGATTCATGGTGAGTGTTATCTCACTCTTCTCTTGGATGAAGATGCCATCAGTGGGACTCCTCAGTGATGAACTCATCATGCTCCATGTTATCATTATCATAGAATGATGGAGGATGTATATGTAACGTATCCCTTTCCCTTCTCGAGTTTAAGGGGTTCATATTTTGTAGGAGTTTGTCTGAAACCCTATGAAGGATGATTTGACGTGCCTCCTTTTATACATGTCATGGATACCTCTATTGGGATTCTATTTTAGAGGTCATGGAGAGTATGTAGTAGATCAGAAGAAGGAGCTAGCTTCATGATGTTTCCTGATTGGGTGATCAACATAAGTGATTGGGAAATCATGTGGTGGCTAGGAGACTTACCACTAGAGGATTAGGTGACTTAGGGAAGTGTTTTCCCAATTAGTGTGAGGCTTGATATGCCTTGTTATCCGGATTAGGAGAACTAGGGGGTATTGCTCAACTGATCAAGGTGCTAGAGTAGGTGATGCTATAGTTTAGTTGATTCTGTTGAGCAGAGTAGATGATCTACAAACTGATGCATTGATGTGGCAGTAGAGAAAGGTGGTAGCTGAAGGATCTCTCAGGCGGCTAGTTGCATGATTGGGAAGGTAGGAGAAAGAATGAGTGACGACACATGGTTAGGTTAGTAGTTGTGTCATTGGAAGTCCAAAAATAGATGCCGAGGTTGTGCAATCCAGAAAGGTCGCCTAGGGTGTGTGGAAGTCAAGCACATGAATGCTGACTAGAAGGGAAGAAGGAGTCATAGCTGCTCAGGAGGACAGTGGAATCTCATGGTCAGCCAATCAGGAATAGTCGCTCAGGTGGAAGGGGTGTAGTGAACAAACACTGTCGAGCAACCAACATGAGGGTAGCTTCCGATAACATCTTCATGATAAAAGAAGGGGGTGTTGTGGCTAGGGCAAGGGGAATGCTTGGGATCAATGTCATCCCCTTACCCAAACCATGATTATAAAGGTGTGGGGACGATTATCTAGCAATATGGATTGACCAAATTGGTCAATCAGGGTCTTGCATGTTGAGTAGGCTTAGGTGTTGGTTAGGCGATGTCATGAATGCTTATTTTCCTTAGAATGATTTGATGATCAAGATATCTTGTGATTGATTGACTGGTCAATGTGCATGGTCATGCGATCCCCCTTAAAATTTGTAGTACCAGGAGTTATTGACATTTTTGGGCTTTGTCCTGATTGGGAAAATTCATGTGTTTGATCGGGTGATCTCAATTGGTTCCATGGTTCTAGTGGTTACTAAAAATTTAGCCCCCCTGTAATTACCTGATTATAGGCTTGGTTGGGCAATCTATATAGTGGATAAAAACACACACCACACGTGGATTGGTCAAATAGAAAGGCTAGTTAGCTGATCAGTAGGTAGACAAGTCCCTATGCAACATTGGAGCCTCATGGTCGACTGATCAACAAGGTTGGTCATCCAATTAGGGGTTTTGCAAATCCCTATAGTTAGAGAGCCGATGAAAAAAATTCCAACCAAATATAGGATCAATTGAATGTTTGGATAAAAAATAAACTGACAAAATGAACTAAAAGACGGAAAGGAAGTCTAAGAAATCCAAAAAAAATTGAAATCTAACTAGATAACCATCTGGTTGCCTCCCAACAAGAACCTTAATTAACATCGTGGCTCCACACCTATGTTCTTAGATTGTGACCATATTGTCATGAGGGAGTAGATCCACTTCTTTTGGTGCAAGATTGTTAGTAGTGATGTATCTTTTCAATCAGTGATGGTTCACAATGAATTCACCCTTAATCTTGTCCCATAAGAAAAAATGCGCCATGTGGATAGATATTGTTCACAAGGTGTGGCCCATTCCATTTGGATCACGATTTCCCAGGATATAAGCTCAAGCGGGAGTTGTAGAGCAAGACTTGGTCTCACACTCAGATATCATCCCGCTTGAGGTGGCCGTTGTGCCACATCTTGGTCCTCTCCTTGTATATTTGTGCATTCTCATAGGCAAACATGCAAAATTAATCTAGCTCTTATAGTTGAAGGAAGCATTTCTCTGTGGTGGGAGACAAGTTGAAATTCATAAATCAGATCACCCAACCTTCTTTATGTTCCATCTCAATTGGGAGATGGAAAGACTTTCTATATATAAATTGGAATGGAGTGGTAACCAAGGCCATTTTGAACGTAGTGGTATGCACACAAGGCATAATTGAGATTTAGTGCCCAATCCTTTATTATTATCCCAACCATCTTTTAAGGATGGTCTTGTTTTGTTGGTTTGACACATTGACATGTCCTTTAGTTTGAGGATGGTATGGTGTAGCTACTGGGTGATGAACACCATATCGTTTCAGTAAAAGATCATTCTTTTTCTCTAGAAAGTATGACCCTCTATCTGAGATGATAGTACGTGGTATCCCAAAACTAGGGAAGATGATATACTTTAAGGTCTTCATAATAGGTTTGGAATTTCGAATTGAATGTGAGGATGTCCTCCACCCACTTAGATACATAGTACACTGCAAAAAGAATGTTAGAGTAGCTACAAGAAGGGAGAAAGAAAGCTGTGTAGTCCACTTCCCAAACATCAAATATCTCTACCTCCTTCCAAGACATTAAAGGCATCACATCAGACTTTGAAAACTTTTAGAGTCTTTGACATTAATCATGAGAAACAATGTACTCAAAGTCGTCCTTGAAAATAATAGGCTAATAGATCACAATGGAGAATCTTCTAGGCACTCTTCATAGCACTCATGTGGCAACCCCTTAGACCCAAGTGGCACTACTCAAGGATTGCGTTCCCTTCTTCTTTAGTTACACCTCTTAAGTAGAGGCCATGAACACCAAGGATGAAGATATACAAATCATCCCAATAGTAGTGCTAGGCATCACTAAAGTTTCTTCTTGGAGTTGTTTGTGTACTCGAGGTGTAAAACTCCTACAACAAGGTAGTTCACAAAGTCCGCAAACCATGAAACGTTAGAAGAGGCTTTCATGAGACAATCATAGGGAAGGGAATCATCATTAGGTTGTTGTCATTATCAAGGGGATGGATACGACTAAGATGATGAAATACCACATAATCGCTTCCCTTCTCATCACAAATTTCAAGATTGGATTCTTGTAACTAGAGGACCCACCAAATCAGTCTAGGCTTGGCATCCATATTCATCATCAAGTAGCATATGACAACATGGTCACTATAGACAGTCACCTTTGAACCAAAAAGATAAGACTAAAAATTTGTCAAAGACGTACACAATGGAAAGTAGATCCTTCTCATTTCTGGCATAGTTATCATGTGCTTCATCAAGCATCTTAGAGGAACAATATATGACATGATGTCTCTTGTTAATTCACTAGCCTAATACTATTCCCACTACATAGTCTCTAGCACACATGATCTCAAAAGGTTGATACCAGTCCAATGCTCAAATGATGAGCATGGTAGTGAGTGTGACCTTCAAGGTGGTGAAGCTTTCGATACAAGCAACATTAAAAGAGAAGAAAACATCCTTCATAATAATATTGGTCACTGACTTTGCAACTTTAGAGAAGTTTTTGATGAAACAATAGTAGAACCTAACATGATCCAAGAAAAAAAGAACTTTTTTTATATTTAATGGCTAGGCAAGCTTTTCAATGACTTCAATCTTAGCTTTATGAACTTCAATCCCTTTATTTCTCACCCTATGACCAAGGAGAATGCCCTCCTTCACCATAAAGTGTCACTTATTCCAATGTAGTACCAGATGGCTTCTCCACATTTTGCTATCTTGAGATATATGTGATGAAAATAAGATTCAAAAGAATCACCATAAATGGAAAAATCGTCCATGAACACCTCCATTACAGTTTCTATCAACCTACAAAAATGGGGCCACACAACACTGGAAGGTAGAAGGAGTGTTGCATAACCTGAAAAGCAACTTCCTAAAGGTGTGTGTGCCAAAAGGGAAAATGTAAGTGGTCTCTTGGTTGTCAAGATGAATAGAAATATTATAGGAGATAATAGTTTCCATCAAGATAGAAGAAGAATTCTTGACGTGCCCAACTCTCAAGGACTTGATCAAGGAAGGGGAGAGGGAAGTGGTCCTTCCTTGTAGCTTTGTTTAGCTTCACACGGTCAATGCACATACTCCACCCCATTACGGTGTGAGTGGGGATGAGTTCATTCTTGTCGTTCTTCACAAAAGTTGTGCCACCTTTCTTGAGACAACGTGCACATGGCATATTCAAGAGGAATCTGAAATGAGGTAGATAATCCCCGTTGTGAGAAATTTCATAGCCTCTAGATAGACCACCTCTTTCATGTTGGTATTTAGTTTCCATTGAGGGCATATAGATGGTTTTTAGTCCTCTACCATATGAATCTTGTTCAATACATGGATTTATTATCACATTTTATATTAGTCATTTTCTAACCCAAGAATTCCTTTCTTTTCTTTCACCCAGTCATCAACTTGTCTTCTTGTTCTTGTGTGAGATCAACATTTATGATCATTGGTTTAACTTTATTCTCATATAGAAAAACCTTCTTTGTCCCCTCAAGGAGGGCCTTCATTTCTGGTGCCTTAGGCGGTTCTAGTTTCTCCTCGACAACAAATATAATTTTTATCTCTTGAAAGCATTAGGTTCCTATTCAATGGTGTCCAAATGGAATTTTCACCAGTGGACATGCTCACCAGTGGACATGCTCATCATTAAAATTAGAGTCATCTAGAATAGTGAGGTATGTTTACAAAGGGTCTTATATCACTTCATAGTCCTTTCTAAGTGGAGATAGCTTGTCAATGCAATCAAGCAAGAATACCTCCTTGTGGATGATTGAGCCCTCAATGCTTTGAAACACCTACAATTTGAGTGTTTCCCATCCTAACATCAAGAGAATGGTTCCTACATCCACATGAATACATGCTCAGGCTTTAAATGGGATGGGTGGCTGCAGACGAGAAGATACCATAAATCCTCCTTGATTTCCATAATCTCAAAGTCGCAAGGGCATTATGCATCCTTGTATACTTTCATAGGAACATCCACTGTGATACCAATGAGATTCATCATCAAGGAATTTACTATATGAATATTCATGTAAGTAGGAAGCATCTAGGTGAATCCTAATCAATGGCATAATCTGTTTAGCATGATGGAAACTGTAGAACCTAAATCTGCAAGTTGTGTCACAAATGCAGTAGTCCATCCCGAAGGAACTGAGATCCTTTTTCTCCTTAGGAATTTTATTGAGGAATATGTTAAAAGTTGTTCTTGCTAATTTTACTATCTCATACTCCTATGTGGTGTACTTCCTGGTTAACAAAGTCTTCCCATATTTGGACAAAGTAGGAATTTTAGAAAGGCATCCTGGGGATGTCCACGTGAAGCTTTTTCATAGCTTACAAAATCTCATTGATCTAGCATCAAATATCATTTTCTTGAGATGTGCTTTATGGGGAGGCCTTGTCTTGTAAATTGGAATGTCAAGCTCAAGAAAATCAACATGTGGAATTTAAACACTGGTAGATTTACCTACATCAATATCCACAATTGTGTCTTGTACCCATTCCTTCACAAACATCACAATATCATCATCATCAAAATCAATAGGTATCGTGGGGGGGGCTTAACTAGAGGAGACATTGCTTGAAGATGTCGAGATGACTTTCAACTTCTCATCATGGTTAGGATTGTTGTTAGATAGTCCAAAAAAGGTACCATAGGATAGAAGAAAGCAACTGGGAGCTAGGCCAACTAAGAGTCAATCGACTTTTGGTAGGCTTGATAATTGGGTAACATTGTCTACTAAGATGAGAGAATCATTTATATGGAGGAAATCTTGTCATCCTTAGATGCTTGACTACTGTACTGCATCATATGTGTTACTTGGTTAGGATTCTAAAACTGTTGTCCTTGGTTGTAGTCACAATTTTGGAAATTCACCTTGTAATTGCCTTGGTTCTGAAGTTTTGCTAACTGTATTGGAACCTGGGTGGGGTACGACCTTGGATGTTTGCTTGAGGTGCTCACTTCCATGATGCATTTTTTGCATTGACTGGGTTACCATACTGGAAACTAGGATGGTTTCTAATCTGGTTGGGACTATAGTAGCCTTAAGTAGGAATTTTGAGGATGAAGTTTAGGTCCTCCATATGGCCTCCATCATCTTGTTCTTGAGCATTGTAAATGTTTACATCATAGAGGAGATTTCATCTGTGTGTAGAATGATCGTGGTCCTGACATGACTCACAAAAAAGATCTACAAACTTCACTTTGTTATGCAATAGTTGTGGTTGTCCTCTTCTTTCATATGCATTGAAACAGTATTCAAGACTGTTCAACTTTAGGGACAACTTTTTCAAGGAATCTACAATGGTTTTGATTTTATAACAATCCTGATCCTTGGCTACCTGGAGGATGCCACTTTGTCTTCTTATCAAATGGGAACAAGATTGGTTCTCAGAACCTCTTTTCACATCTCATCATTTGTTATCAAAGTTTTGGAACACGAAGTTTCCTCCAAATGAGGAATCTAGAAACTCCTTGGTGTCATTATCAACACCTTTGTAGAAAGTATATATCAATTGAACATGTGAGACACTGTGGTGTGGAAAACAACATAGAAGCTCCTTGAATCTTTCCAAGCCTCAGATAGGGACTTGCCAAGGACCACGGTGGGCTGTGCAATTTGGCCCCCTGATTTGGTAAGTGAAGGACTGCATATAGTACTTCACTATGAACTTTGACTGTAGACCCTCTCATGTTATGATGTTATCTCTCTCTGTGGCATTGTACCAACTCTATTCCTTGTCTTTTGAAGAGTATGTGATCAAACCATAGTTTAAGGGCATATTTAGAAATTTTGGGTTGATTTTTTAAGACACAAAGGTCAACAAACATCTAAGGTGATCTTGGGGACCATCACCTAAATTTCCAATGAAGACACTATTTTGTAGCATGGTGATCCACTATGTGCTGATCTCAAATTATTGGGTGGTAATGGCGGGAGGCACCACGGGATGGTGTGCATCAGTAGGCTTAGGGATAGAGAAGTCCTTAAACTGCTTTTGTCATTCTTCTTCAAGTGCCACTGTCTCTCTATATCTATTCTTGGTGGCTATAACTACTCTTGTTTCTTTGATAAGGAATCTCTCTAGGTGGCTAGAGCATGATTCATCTTGTGCTTTATCTCTTCCTCATTCATCCTATTTCATAAAGCTTGGTTCATGCGGTGAAAATTTCTATCAATCTTTGGTCAAACCCAAAGGTTGTAGAGTCAACACTTTATGAGCATTGCATGCACCTTTGGTAATTGAAAAAAGAATTCCTAATGTCAAACATGAGGAAGTAAAGGTTCAAGTAGATACAAAAGATATATCAATTAGAAAAGAAAATCCTGATTGTTCAAAAAAAGGGCTCAAAGGCTATTATGTTGTCCCTGGAAATAACACCAAAATTTTATGTGAGTTTGTTGCACGCACAATGTCCCTAAGAAGAATTATCCTAGGTTTAAAACCTTTATCACAATCTCAACTAAGTCACCCACAATTGACAAATCATTGTAGTATAGTAAATGGTCAAACCCTTACGAAATCATTCTTAAAAAATTTCCTTCAGAACCAATTGTTAAGAACAATATTTAAAATTGGTTGTTTGAGAATGATTATGAACTAATTATTAGTTTAAGCTTTACAAATAGAGAAACAAATTACACGGTGGGTTGAATCAAAATTAAAAGATCTCTAGGACGTATAGGTTCTGCCATCATCACCTACATATATATGCAAATAGTTAAAACTCTATAACCTCAACAATTAAACTAGGACCAAGTGAATTTTCCTCCTTATAGAATGTGAATCGCACAAGGACTAAATCCCTTGGGCTCCAAGTCAACAAACTCTACTAATTATTTTCTTGAAACCCTAATTTCCTCTCTCCTTATCTAGTTTAACTTAGTTATCTTCCTTGCTTATTTACATGATCAATTACCACGTTCATGTTAGTCACCTTTTTCTAGAGTAGTTAGTGTTTGTTCTTAGTTACTTGTGTTAGATTTCAATGTAGTGTTGATTGGTAGTATAACATAATGCAATTGTCTTCCTTGTGTAGTTAGATAGCATTAATTGTGTAGGGTTAACTTAGGTTTGATAGTTTTTTATTTTCATTATTTCTTCACACAGTGTAATTCAAACTCCAAAGTCAAACCCTAAAACCCTAAACTTTACATTTGGAACCAAGTAAAGAAAACCTAGCCCTATAATCACCATATCTCCCTATAGATTGACCCCTAACTTGCCTACTCTATTCTACACTTCAAACCCCATATTCTTGTGGGGAAGTGTTTTATGTATTCGAGTGTGTCGAGTAGGGCCCTTATAAAACTTTTTTATCATTTGTATTTGTGAGCACATAATGTATGGAGATGAAAGCAATTAGGTCACCACCCAACACATGGTGATGATGAGCCAACTCCATTTAAATGACTTTCACAAAGGAGTTCTCTATTGGTATATTTATCCTTCATCAGGTTGAGATCAACATTCAACTTCATACAACACCCAATAGGTTATAAGAAAAGACATAATACTATAACCAGTGTCCTTCACACTAGTGTTGATCCAACCAATGTTTCCATAATTCTAAAAATTCCAATATCAAGATGTTTTAATCTGGAAACTTCACATAAATTATTAATGTGAGAAACTCACCTCCAACCTAAGGTTATGAGCACCACTTCCTACAAGGCATGTCCTTGTGACATTGCACCCCAATGACTATCAAAGAAAAGAATCCAAATTTCACACAATGTCAACAACCAGTTAGGAACCAACCTCTACCCTAAGGTTGTAAGTACCAATGTAAAAAGTATTCAGTCAAGGCTTATATAAAGCACTAAGAAAAGTACTTGTGACTAAGTGTAATCCAAAGGAGAGCACCAAATGGTCCAAACATATGGGGTAAAAAGTTATCCAGAGTTGGTGTGGGACTAAGTCCTTTTCTCTCCCCCATAAAAGAACACTCATCCCATAGAAAATTTGGGGAGGAAATAACACTCACCCCTATCTAATCCCATACTATATGTCAATCATGTTGTTTGTATGAATAGTGTAGGAATATAGGAAAAACCTATCAACCTACACTGAAAGAAACCACCATCTATGACCCAACTCCAGTAGATACCATAGTCTTTGACCAATCAATGAATCAAGCGGACCATGAGCTTGTAGATGCCCAACACTAATAATCCTGGATGATCACTGTAAAGATGTATGAAGTTCTCACCAAAGGTGGTGCACATACAAAATCTTAGAGATGAATGCCCAACCAGATATGTAAAAACTAATAAACCCACCTTCTATGAAGTCATTCTTTACAAAGGACATGAATTGTCACAAATCTAATCAAATAATTTGGAAGAAAGCACTCCTCCTAAAGAATAACCTCCATGACATGAAATAATTGCGTAAGAAAGTCCCCTGGGATGCCCAAGAATGTAGCTGGATGACCTTGCACGTCATATATGCTAGAGGGTATATGCCAGACTTAAAAAATCACATGCCTCCTCAGTAGAATCAATTGTCCTATTTAGCTAAAAAATGATGTAGCTACCTTATTTGTCACTCTAAACATACTAGTCGACATGTATATCGAGGATCACATGCTCACCGAGTGGCCATTTATCATGCAATGGTAGTCAGTGTCAAGAAAGCTATAAAAATATAAATTATTGACCTTTGGGTCCTAAAGTTGAATGGAAACAATCACCAACTCCTTATCTACCAATACATAGGGGAGATCAACCCCTACTCATGAAGGCAATTCATACAAACCCAATCCTCCCCAGTTAGATCATACTTATAGTGCAATCACATCCAGTCTCACATGGAAATGAACCAAGGTTCATGACATCAATCAAAATTTAAAGGTCTCCCTAGCATCAATAGACAATCCTTAAGTGGAGGAGAAAGGAATCTTCAAGAAAGGAAAGGATAGGAGAAGTGAATAAGGAACACTCCATGTGTCCCCCAAAAGAATTCTAGAAGGCTACTCATCTTACTTCACAAAGGAGTCAATAACAACAATCATGATGGGAAAAATTTCTGAAGATATAAGGATAATTTTTCACAAGGGACATTTTTATAAGCTGCTAGGGAAGAGACACATGTATTCTAGGAACCACCCTCAATAGACATGACACTTCAAAATGTGTGTCTGCACTACACCCTCTCCCTAGAACCCTAATGCTTCCTTCCAAGATGGGTGTGTGTCAGATGTGCTCCCTATCTAGGTCCAGATGTTGGATGGCTCCACAAGCTATCTACGTGTGTCACATGTTGCTCAACCCACCATGGTTGGATTCATGGGCCTAGAACATGATTTTACTACTTTTAATCCCCTTTTCAAGCCATTTGAAGCCATTTTTGCCTCACCAGGCCAATACTCATTCGGGATTCTCAAAATTTTCCACTAGGACCTAACTACAAACACATATAGACCTCACAAACACACCAACTATCCAATTTGAAAAGCCTCATGCCGCAAGTCTTGCATGAGCAAGAAGTTTTGTTG
Organism: Alisma plantago-aquatica; assembly: GCA_963693085.1. Taxonomy (NCBI): domain Eukaryota; kingdom Viridiplantae; phylum Streptophyta; class Magnoliopsida; order Alismatales; family Alismataceae; genus Alisma; species Alisma plantago-aquatica. The sequence goes on along the minus strand of OY856411.1, from coordinate 538,829,874 downwards.
CCCTTATAAAGTCTTATTCAAAATAGCAAAAGACGACTGTATGAGTCAATGCTACTTATGATGCAAGTTTGATTGAACCCATGTGTAGTCCTAAAAATGTCATAAAATCATAGCAAATGAAAACAATTTATCTATATTTTAGTCTCATGACATCAACCCTTATCATGAATGCATTCAACGGCCATGCTTTAGACCTTATATTGAGAGGGGAAAACTATTGACACTCAATTTTTGAGTATTTCTGATCTGGTTTCCTAATGAGTACAATCATGAATATGTCAACTAAGTATATCGATGAAATAAATACAAATACACAATCAAACTTAAAAACTAAAACATGTTTAATAATAAACTATGGGTGTAACTACAATGACCAAAACATGTATGAGAGGAACTAAAAAACAAAAGGGAATGTGAGAAAGCAATATGAATGTTTGTAATATGTTACTAACATCCCTTGGGATTCCAAGATACAAAAAGACAATTCCAAGAAACACTCAACATATTACACCAAAAATGAAAATTCTAACTAGATCCGTGATATGATATTAAAATAAATTTCAATGATCAGTTCCGTCGACAAGTCATGGGTTGAATATATAAAAATTATGCTATATCCCTTGTAGTTAAAAGTCATTTCCATGATATTCAAATATCAAATTCCATTAAAGGGAAAGCCTCTGATAGGGATGGATGTCCAATTCATTTTAGACTACCTTGCCTAATGTTGTCACTAGAATCTCAACCCAAGAAAGTCCCTTACTTGGTCCTCTAAATATATAGGCATATCAGGGTCCAAAACCTAATTGAAACTAACTCTTAGTGTTGCCAACCATGACAAGGATAAACTTTAGGAAGGAGGGGTACATTTCAGATATGCCCCCCTCCTCTGTTAGCATTAGGATCCACAGACAAAACTAGGATCCACACATGAATGGACCAAAAAGGTGGTCCACACACCATATGTGCACCTTCATTTCCCTACCTCACCTACATTGGCTAGTTAAATATGCATCACTTTATAAAACTTTGGAATGCTTTAGTAGTGTGGTGCATATATAATGTATGCCCCACATTCCTCAACCCTCCTATTTTACTGGTCAAACCTAAGTTACTCAAAAATGCTCTTGAAGACTCCAAAGGTGGGGCACCAATCAAACACACACCCCATATCATCTGCCTTGATAAACTGACCAAATTTAATGATGAAGTCTCTAGAAAGATCCCATACTCATACCTCATGGCCATTTGCCTCTTAGCTTGGGAAACACTCCAAAACACTAGGAAACCACCTTTTCCACTATAATATGGCTCAACACCTACCATTTGCAAGGGATGATAAAATTTGTATTGAAGGACAAATGGGATAAACCCTTAGTCTATCACTAGGATGCATTTACCATACCCTTAGACTATCTCTAGAATGAGTCTCGACCTCTCTTTTTGACCGAGGAGAACTTGCATTTCCAAACAACAGTTAAGCAAGGTATAAACATGGAGACGACCATAATGTTTTTCTATCTCTTCCCCCCTAATTTCTAAACCCCAATTGATGTGATGAACAAGCACCCGGGGTTGAGGAACTCTCATGTTTGATTATTATTTCTAATCTTTGATTTACAAGGGATCTCCTATTATTTGTTTATTTTATATGCATATAAGTCAAACTAAAAATATAATGACTTTGTAATGATTTACAATACAACAAGGGATTAGTGGGGTCCCTACCACTTTCCAAATGCATAACCAAGTGCCTTAAATAGATTCTCTACTTTTCTTTTGCCCTGTCCACCCACTTTTCCCTTTCCAAGTCTTTTAATGATTTCCCTCATTCTCCTTATATATGTGGTGTCTGCTCCTCCTATCCTAACATGTTCAATGAATACCTCACATGGTTTCCAAAACATAACCAAACCATAATGATATATTTATCTTTCATTGATGAATAGTCTCATGCCACTTAATATTTATTAAATAATCATTTTGGAATTCTTAACGTGTTCTCTAATTGTATCAAAGAGATTCCATATCTTTATGTTACTCCAAAGTTGTTTACAATGATAATGCTTGTGAATATATTCAACAAGGTTTCTAGAATACTAGTGTCTCCAATGCAATTATGCGCTACACATGTTACTCATATATTCCATAACAAAATGTATTTCATGAGCATAGACATAAACATATTCTTAATGTTTCTCACAACTTCCTAATTCAAATCCAAGTTCTACTGCTTTCCTCATTTCTAGTCATCTAATGAATTGGATGCCATCTTCCATTATTGAGAATGCCATGTTGTACAACTTCTTCTATTTCCTTGCATCTACATTTAGCCTTCACCTAAAGTGTTTGGCTACCTATGTTTTTTTCATAACCATCAACCAAATAGTGATAATCTCTCTTGAAGTGTGATATTTCTTCTAGTTTTTAGGCCATTCGCTAACTAAAAAAGGGCACACATGTTGGGATATAAAAGGATCATGTCGTCGTGATATTATTTTCATTGATAACACTCACTTTTCTATCACCAGTGGGAAAAGGCTATTTATAAAACTCATAATGATGTTCCCTTGCATGTAATCATTTTTTATTATTGCGAGTCACTCACCACATGCACCCCTTTTTAGAAACATGATCATCAAAGGAAATAAATTGCTTATATTATCATCTTCTATGATATCTACTTGTCTGCAGATTCTTCCACTGACCCGTATCTTTAGAAAAATTAGAAATTGTTGTAGCACATGGTAACAATACATTTATTGAGGATGATACCCTGGAAGATAATATTTATGTTGTTGGGAATGATTTACTAATCAAGGAAGCAACTCATATATGATGCACTTAGATTTCTTGTGTTGTCTCTAAAACTAATCTTAGAGTACCTATACATTATTTCACCACTACAATCTCTTCTTTGACATTCTTTACAAGGTGCTTGATGCCATTTCTCATATGGAATAAAGAGCTTCTATGGATAAAGGAGTCAGGGCACAAATACCTAGAAAGACATGAGTTCGAAGTCATCTTCTTCCTTCATGTAAAGATGTTGGTTGTCATTGGGTATATAATGTGAAATATATTTTTAATGGGTCATTGAAAAAACTTGAAGGTCATAATATGTTTAAGGGTTAGACTCAAATCAAGAGTAGAATATTTTGGATTTTTTTTCCTTTTGTGGTATGATTGAGAAATACAAGTCTTCTTATTTTATTGCTTAGGATAATGTTAGTAAGTTCCTCAACTAGATGTTAAAAATGCCTTCTTATAAGAGGATTTACAAGAAACAATATACATGAAACAACCACATGGTTTTCATATTTGGGGGAGTATGGTAAGGTATGTAAATTAAAAAGATATATCAATTGAATATAATAGATTCCATGTCCATGGTTTATGAAATATCTTAGATCTTGGAATGTTTGAGATCTCATAGATATAAACATGATCATTATGTCTTGAACAAACAATCATCTACAAGTATTATAATATTTAAAATCTCAATGTTGATGATACCATTATATGATTATCATCTCCAAAACCAAGAACTTCCTATAACAATATTTTGTAATTATCGATTTGGGGAACCATGGTACATTCATGGAATTTGAATAACCTATGATAAGAATAGGTTATATCTATTTTAGTGGAATTATACTATAGATCGTCTTGGTGAAACTAGTATGCTTGGGCCTTGTCCTTGTATTTCATCGATGGATCAGACTAAAGATCTTCATTTGGTTATCTTGCCTTGTTGGAAGAAAACTATGATAAAAACTACATATTCCTATATTTATCTATCACCAGAATTGATACATCCTTTAGTATTGTACTTTTAAAACAAGTAATGGACTATAATCGACATGCCATTTGGATTCATTTTGTCATTCTTTACGTATCTTAATGAGCTCCTAGTCGGGTTCTACATTACAAGAGGAATAAAGACATGAAAGTTCAAGGTTTTTCAAAAGCTAATAACCATTCTAAGTGGAGGTATACTCGAAAATATGAAATAGATTTGTATTAGTTGATCAAAATAAGTACAAGAGACTCTCTTACATAGGAGTTTTAGAAAGTAGGCATAATATAGAACAAGATTATTCTAGAATAAGGGAAAAGGCTAATGGGATAATACAAAAAGGCCCATAATAGAATAATAAGAGAAAAATAAGACAAATAAAGCCATGAATATGTATATACTAATACACCCCCACAAGATGGAGCATAGATGTCAATCATGCCCAACTTGGACGTCAGAGTAGTGTACTGGTCTATGGAAGAATTTTTGTGAAAATATCTGCAACCCAATCTGCATTAGGTGTATACAGAGTAGAAATTTGACTAGATAAGGCAACTTTTCGAATGGAACGACAATCAACTTCAATGTGTTTGGTCCATTCATGGAAGGGGGGTAGCTGGAAATAAAGATACATGAGTTTGCTTCTTGATCTGCCAAGTGACCAAGTTGCCACCTACAAAGGTGTAGTATCCAGAGGTGGATCTATGATCTATCCTGCTTCCAGCATAGTTAGAATCAGAATATCCAGTAAGGTTACAATGCCCATGTTTTTTGTAAAGAAGGACTTTTCCAGGAGAACTCTTCAAATATTTCAGGATATAGCAGACAGCATCCCTATGGCATTGACATGGCTTATCCATATATCTACTAACTAGGCCAATAGTAGAAGTGATGGAAGCCCTAGTTACAGTAAGGTGTATGAGTTTCCCAACCATTCTACAATACTGATGATGGTTAGGATAAGGAGGATAAGTATCGTCATCCCAGTTAGTGTTAGGATCCAAGGATGTTGTTACAACCACAATTTTTGGGTTCTTCTGGTGGGAAATGCAATTTCTCCTATAAAGACATATGAACAAATAATCGTGTGATTTGATTTGAATGTATGAAATTCGTTTGTAATAGCCTTGCTTGTTTGTTTCTTGGGCCTTATTGTCTATTGGGTCCAATAACAAGAAAAAGAAAAAGAAATTCAATTAGTAAATGAATAATTAAGAAAAGGAGGAAAGAAAGATGTAGAAGACTCTAGAAGGCTAAGAATTATCCTTCAAGGAGGGATTTCATATCTTTAGGATTTCTTGGGTTCCAAGGAGTCCAATTTGCAAAGATAATAGGGGAAGGAAGAGATAAAATCAAATAATGCAATATTAAGAAGGAAATATGAAATAATGATGAAATTATAAGAAATATGTGGAAATATGGATAATGGAATCATCATGGATGAGATTTCAAGTCCACATGGTTTATAATAGTAAAAGGAATCCAAATAAATAAGATAAAAGATTAAGAGAGAGAAAATATGCCTTATTAAGAGATAACTTGCATATGAAGAAAAGTCCCTCATGTTTTCGAGTTTGAGACCCAAACTTTGTACATAAGTAGTTTAAGTCATTGTGGACTTTACTCTAAAATTTGGGATTAAAAGAATAAACAATTTGGGATATATGAATTTGTAAGTTTCCTAATGTGTAAAGGATAACATTAAATGTCACAATTCAATTGTTCTTACTCATGGCCCGACAACCGTTGGATCTTAATCCAATGGTGGCTTCTTTTCATTTGAGATTCGAAAAGGGGACAGTAAAGGGAGACTTTACAATCGATTTTTCTTGTCACACAAGGCATGTGCGGATCTGGGGTTTTCCCCATCAGTTTCGGGGGAAGAAACCAGACCAGAAGAACCTTGGTTTCCCTTATTTTCATGTGAGATTGGGATTTACCCAACATCCTATTCAAACTAGACATCCCAGTAGGTAAAGGAACCTTGGACTATTGAGGTATATGCCTATATAAGGCACACTAATTTGGGATGTGGGCTCAAGGAGAAGATCGTACCCCTTACCTAGCCTTGCAGAGATTCTCTTGGCCTCGGAGGTGTCTTGGGCATGTAGAGCACACCGGTGCGCTGCCATGTTTCTGCAGAGAAATAGGGTCCACGATGAGGATGGGACCTTAGTGGCATGGAGCTGCTTTTCCCTGCCAATGGTGGCTACTGTGTCGGTGAGGTGTGGGTCAGCGGTGTGGAGATCGTGCACATGATCTAGTCAACAGACGGGAGGAGCAGCCATGGTGGCGATGCTCTGTTCTCACGGTGGAACAGAGTGTCCGCACGGGGCTTCTTCTTGCGAAGGAGAAGGGGAGAGGGGATCTGGGTGACCAGGTAAATGGATCCAACAATAGGATCCATGATCTGAAGGAAGACGAGTAATTCACAAAGAAAATAAAAGAATAGACACGTGGCGCGTGGCCATTGGCTAAGGTAAGGTTATTTTGCAAAAATCCTATCTATTTATTAGTAGCTCGGATGAAACAATGTAATACATGAAAGTTGATCACAAAAACCCATAGAATGCAATAAAATAGTCTTAGAATCTGAATCTGATCATAATTCAAAAATTAGTTAAAGTTTCCATCCTTAATTTGTTTACGACTAAGATTAACCCTAATTTGATGATTAATGAATTAAGAGGATTAATATGAATGTTTTATGATAATATTAACCTGTTGTTAATCAGAAAGACATTTTGATGTCTAAAGAGATGATCCAAATGCTTAATAGCTTAATTTATGGTTTTGATATGTTAATGAGCATTAATGGGCTTAGAAACCCTAATCTAGGTGTTAATGGGTTTTAATAAAATATAATTCAAGATCCTTGGTATTAAATTGATGTTAGGTTAATATCAAGCCTAGTAGATGATAAAAAGGCTCTAATGTGATTAAGTTGAATAATTAGGGTTTTATGGAGAAAAGTTGTAGATAAACCCTAATGAGACCCTAATTCGGATTAGAAACCCTAGAAAGTGAATCCAAGTCAATAAAGTGGATTCTTGACAAGTGTGTAGTAAACATGTTACATATGCTTTTTAGGATTTTGTGCTTTGCGTGGATGACTTTCTTGCATGGATTGGATTATCTGATTGAATGGATTGTGCTTATTTACTGTGAAATCTACAAATCAGGTATGTGGCTAATTATGAGTACACACATTATGTTTCTTGACATTTCTCAAGGATTTATCGATTGCAATGCAATTAAACTTCTTGGATGTTTCATTACTGCAATGCTTAAAGTGAATATGATTATCACAAAGTATACATGTGTGTGACTCGCTTGAACCTACATACTCCTCTAGATGTAAGATAATGGGCCAAGCCCTGGAGGGAAGGTCAAGGTGGTCAAGCCCTGGAGGGAAGACCACATGGTACCCAAAGAGGTGACCCCAGGTACCAAGCTCATGATGGAGAAGGTAGCCTTAAAGTCACTTGCAAGGACTTAACCCTAGAGAGGGTATCCCATAGGTGGTAAAAGCGGTTGAGGAGTCATACTAAAAATGTAAATTTTGCATTGTTAACAACTAATTGATGTGATTATGTTGTTAGATCTTATGTGTAATGTTTTATTTGTCCCCACATATCGGAATATTCATTTATGCTGACTGACATTTTGTTTGCCTACATTTTAGGTATTATCTGAAAATGGACAAATAGTAAAACAAAACCTATGAAGATAAAGTTAACTATTCCAAGGAGGATTAGATAGTTAGATCTCTACTGCGGATAGAAGTCTTAGATCCTATTTTACAAGGTATGCAAGAAGTTTTATTTTATTCCACCTTTCCAGTTTGGTATTAGTAGAATTCGATGATTATTTTTGATTAAATGTTAAACCATGGATCCTGAAATATTGGGATATCGTATCTGACCTCTTGGTCTCTCTTGATTGGGGGTTACTAGGAGGCTGGGTCATTACATTTGGTATCAGAGCCTTGGTTTCTCATTTAATCCTTATTAATTATTAAATTTTATAAACTCTATAGAACCAAGGGAGTAATTAGAGGATTTTCCAAAGACGGAGGTGTCTAGAAAAGGATCACAGTTTGGGGGATGGCAATATTTTCCTCCACCCACTAGTCAGTCACGAGGACTCCCAGATGCGGTGTGATTGCCTGGCCAATGTCTGAGGTCTTGACTCGAAATAAGATACCTTTAGGACTCTCTCATCTATTTCATCCCTTCTCAACCCTAATTCAATTAAGGATTCTACGATTTAGGGTTTTTTTCTCTCTATTCCCCACCCTCTTGAGGCCAGGGTAAGTATGATAAGGATTAAGGAATCCTCCACCAAATCAATGAAAAGCATGTAAATAAGATGCCATGGACATAAGCTTAATAGTTTAAGTGTAAACTAAAGGTTAGTTACATGCTTAGGTTGCATGGCGTGTGTTGTCATGCCCTTAGGAGAGCCCTGAGGTTAGGCCTTTTTTTCAGGAGGATGAGGAGAAAGTCAGCCTTAGAGGCAGAGGCCTCCAGGAAGAGGTAGAGACCTAGCACATCCTCTGAGGACGATGCTAACCCTAAACCTAGGTGGAGTTTGAGGAAGAGATGACGGGATGGGTTGGATATCGTAGTTGACCATACATGTATGAATGTGGGTTGACATGCATATAGGTTTTAAGTACCCATGAGAAGTATGAGCTAGGTTTGACCTAGTGTTTTTAGTAACCCAACCTTGGGTGATCGTGCCTGTTGAGGGTGAGGAGTAGCTCCCTCTTCATGGAGGATAGTGGTGACCATATAGAAACCCTTATGAGCATGTAAGAGTAGAGAGGAGGCATACACCTACGTAGAGGTGGACAACAACAATGCTGGCAGCAGGTTGAGACCTAGGCCAGAGTGGTATGCCCGATAGCCTATGAGATGAGCATGCCGAGCTCTGGGGGATCTGGGCTGGACATAGGTTGTGGATCATACGTTTCACTCAGATAGCTGAAGACATGTATCCTTAAGAGCTTAACCCATTCTCTTAGAGAGAACCTATAGTGGTGAGATCCATTATAGGGTTAGCTCTAGAGAGAGAGCAAGATCCTGAGGAAGAAGGTTGGGAACTTAGACTCCAAGACATGAAGAACCATGAGAAGTTGTATACGATGTGACCTGTTTTAGATGACCCTGAGTTGATGTCTATGGTTGCCTCATGCATGATCCTTGGAGGCCTGTTGCATTGTGGTTGACTTAGAGGAACCAAACCCTAGAAGGAGGAAGAGGCTTCTTGAATCAATGTACAGAAGTTGTAGGTTCCTACCTTACCTTATATGTATAGAAAAGAGAGTTCCTTAGACCCTAAGGAGGTACCGTAACAAGTTATAAGGTCTCAAACTGAGTTGGTTGTCCTTGTGTAAGGCTCTGAGGTGTTGTTCATGTGGCAGAATAGTAGGAAGTGCATGCTATACCATATGCATGTTTGGTTCGTGGTTGGACAGTTGATGCATAAGAAGTGAACCTAGGGTTCCTAGACCTAAGAGGGGAAGTAGTAGTACTTGGTGCACCTGATGCTCATGAAGATGTTTGAGTTCCTAGAGATTCGAGCATGGCACCCATCAGGTTTAGAGGAAAAGGAAACCCCTTGGAATAAGGTATATGTTTGATGAACCCCTCACACATAGGTTGGTGACATATGCATGTATGATGTTGGTCCAATGTTGAGGAATAGGAGAAAGTATGTCATACAAAGGAACCAAGAGTGGCTTAGTGGGTTGTATTCTTTCTAGATACATGCCTAAGTAGCATGATAAGGCTAATCATGCACATGATGGTGTAAACCCTGGATGTAAGGATGTTTGTGACCTTTGTTGCTATCAAGAGATAGTTTTCTCCCATCCTGGGGAGGGACTATTCTGTAGGGTGAGTATCATCTCTTGTTTAGGGTCGAGGTAACCTATAGAGGTCTCTCTTATAAGAGTTTGATGAGGTCAGTGGAGAATACATGGTATGATCACGAATCAATAGTCCCTTATGTGACCATCTCTAAAGGGCATGAGGATAGGTTGCCATGGTGGGAACCTGTATGGTGCCAGACTGAGGTAGGTAGGTCACCATGATCCCTATGAAAGGATGTAAGTTTGTCCTCTTATGCCCAGAGAGATGATGGAGTTTTTGGGTGGGGATTCAAGTTTGATATGTACCATGATACAATCCTAAGTCTATACTAAGGTCAGGTGGGGATAAGACCGATGGGAGTAGGAGTTGCTTAATTCCCTAGTTGCACAAGACCATAGGGTCAAGAGGTAACAATGATCATTGTCTGAGGACCATGGGTTAGGAGATTGATCACCTTCATGAGCTCATAGGACCCAAAGGGCAAACGAGGTGGGCACTCCCTAGATGCATAAGGGAAGAGGGATGACCCCAAAAGTACTGACACCCTACAGACCTAGAGGAGATGACTAAGGATTGTGTGACAACCCAAGTGTGTTTGGGAACAATTTTCCATGGATGTAAACCTGATATAAAGATGTTTAGGACGTGGAGACATGTGATGCACATTTCAGCTTAGTTTAAAAAAGTGTACTGGCGATGTGGGATGCACCATCTCTACTCTTGGAATAGGAAGAACTCTATATTTGGACAACAACCAAATGCTTATTTCCTCTCATTATGGGGGTGAGAGATAGGGCAATACACATGCCATACACTTAGGATAAAGATGATGTGAGTTGAAACCTTACTATGATGTATGAAGATAGAGATAGAAGCATACCTTTGTGGAGAGTATGGTGTATGGATGGTTTACAAACACAAAGAGAACTAAGGTAGTCATCCTGAGGACATTTTATCAAGAGAAGCATGGAATTTATGGGTTATATAAGTTTAATTTTGATAACCAAGATGATGAGCTTGGAGTTTTCTTGACTCAGTTAGACCTAAATCTTAGATGTGAATGATAAGTGGAGTATATGAAGGTTTATGTCTTCACCGTTACCTAGCACATAAGGATGTATGGTGGTAATGCATGCTCTTTATCTAGATGAAACTGTCTTGTTAGCCAGTAGAGAGGCTAGAAGAGGTTGTTAGGTGAACCCTAAGTTTGTGTGACATGTTTGGCTAACACCAAAATACAACCCGACCCATTGGTAGAGTAGGGGATTGTTTGGTTAGCCATCCTAGAGCTTGATGAGATAGAAGGATGGTTGTAAGAACCTCAGGTACACCTCTCTAGAAAGGAAGGTGATGGAACCCATGACTAGAGTGTTTTAGGGTTTATGAGGAGTCAACCCTGAGGAATCATGACATGCAAGAGCTTGTGATGTGAAGTACACCTTGCATTGTGGTACTACTAAGATGATTAAAGTTTACAGTAGTGCTTTGAATACCATAGATAAAGAAGTAGATAGAGTTGCATGTCAGTGGGTGAAGGCCAAACACCCAACAAGTTTCTACAGACAATGAAGAGTCCTCGAGAGGGAATGGGAGTAGATTACCATAGACGTTGTCGATGGTCTCCTATGGACCAAGAGAGGTCATGATGAAATATGGGTTATGGTAGATCACCTTTCCAAGTTGACCTGATTCCTTGCCTAAGAGAGAGAGAGCACTGTTAGTGTGACAGATCTGGTTGAACTATATATAAGAAAGAGATAGTTCATCTACACTGTGACCTAAGTTCGAAGATTCTTGAGCATGACCTCAACTTCACTTCCATGTAGTGGAAGTAGGTACATAACAAACTCAACACCATGTTGAAGTTAGCACATCTTATCACCCCTAACTAATAGTTAGTATGATCCAGACTAGAGGATCTGATGAGAGCGTGTGTGCTCGTTCAGGGTGATACATGGGGGCATTTCTTGTCCTATGAGAGTTTGTGATGATAGCCAACATAGCCACTATCAGGATGTAAGAAGCTCTGTAAGGGAGGCCATGTCAGTTACCGCTTCATTAGGATGATGTTGGTGAAAGGACCTTGTGAAGGTCAGAGAGACCGTAGTGTGTGCAGATGAAGTCGCTTTCATCGTGCGATGGCTGAGAAAGCCCATGGGCGACATGAGTCGTGAGATGATGCGAAGCAGACTGACATGCATCACTGTGGGAGAATATGTGTTATGAAAACCTGACCCCTCTGAGCTATAGCTAAAGATGAGTCCCCGATAAATGGGTCCATTTGAGATGGATTGGTGGAGTTGCTTATGTGTAACCTTACCCCTTAGGATAGTGTGATGTATGATGTGTTTCGTGGGTCCGATCTAGAGCACTATGTGATGTACCCGAACCATGTGCTGAGACATTGTAAAAACCCCACCTCCTGGTAACCCCCAATTAAGAGAGACCAAAAGGTCAGAGCCGTTATCCCAATTAATAGGATCAATGGTTCGACAAATAATCAATAATAATTACAAAATTCTACCAAAACTATACTGAAAAGTTGGAATAAAATAAAACTTTTCATACCTTTTAAAAACTTGGATATATAACTTCTATCCATGACTGGAGTCTACTCTAACTAATCCTGCTTGCACTTTATTTCTTATTTTCACAATATGCCACTTTACTGTTTGTCCTTTTCAATGTTGCACCTAAAATGTCGACAAACAAAACATCAGCCAACATAAATAAATATGTCGGTATGTGGGGGAAACAATAATTGTGTAATTAACTATAACAACATATTGCAAGCAATTATGGTTTAGCAGCAAAATTTACATCTTAAACATAACTACTCAAACCATACATATCCTAGCCTCTGTGCTATCCCTGTAGTGGACCTGGATACTACCTCTCATATGGTAGATCCCAATTAACCCCGCATGATCCTACCTAATAGGTAGATCAATACCTAGGGTTGATGAGTCACATGGCACTACCCATAGGTAGCCCAATCCCTAACTCATGATATGCTAAAGAGTCGCATGGCACTACCCATAGGTAGCCCAATCCCTAACTCTTGATAACCTGATCATCCTACTTAACAAGTAGGCCATGTATTAGGTTACCCTTTTCATCATTAGAAAATCCACAGAGGTGGACCATGATTTGAGCTAGTCATGTACACATATTTATGGTGATAGTCATAGTCACTTTATAGTTTCATGAAATAAAAGTCATCCATGCAGTTATTTTTAGGCAACCGATAAAACATCCAGGAATTGACGTGAAACTAAAGCGATTAACCATAAGCGTAATCACATACCTGATCCAGAGTAACTTGATGTCCATGCATTAACATTCAATACAATCAAACAAGCAATCAACAATATCATGAAAATAATGCATAACATCCAAGTGTCATTGTTTTATTCAAAACATTCTCAAGATCAACTTGGATTCCACCTTATGATTTCTAGGCCAACTTTAGGGTTTTATTAGGGTTTTAGCCTTCATTATGCATTTATCATTTTTAATGCTCTTTTAGTCCACAAACCCTAATTTCAACATCATAGGCACAATTAAAAGTCAATTAAGTCCAATATGCCTCTTTTACACTAAAACTACCATCTTTATCCTTTTAAGTCATGAAATGATTATTAAGGCCAATTATCATGTTCAAGTTCCTTTGAATTGACAACTCAACAAAGAATTATAGTTTGATTCTCAAAGGAACCATAATTACTATATTTCACATCTTTTAGGTTAGAAAACCCTAATTTATCATTAATTTCACTATTATATACTAGGAAACCCTAATTTCTAAATTATCCACATTAATGATCTTTTATACTCAAATTGGATTTGTAACAACATAACTCTATCTTATTCATAGATTTGTTCAATTAAAACCATTAAAAGACATATTGTACTATATTAGGGTTTCTAAGCCCATTAATGCATACTCAGATATATGAAACCCTAAATCAAGCCCATTATGCATAAAGATCATCTCTATAGATATAAATCATCCTTTTTATTATCAACATGTTAATATCTGTTCAAAACATTCAGAGAACATCATTATATCCAACTATCATTAATTCTAAGGGGTTTCCTTTAATTAAGCCATTAAAGATGATAACTTTATACACTTTTCAAATTGCAAGCATATTTAGGACTCAATTATATTTTTATTACACTCCTTGCATTTTTCTAATCACTTTCATATATAACATGTCCAGATCTGAGTTACCAATAATTAATTAAGATTTTCACAAAATCACTTACCCTCGGCCAATCAGAGAGCGCCATGTGTACTTTAATTTCCTTTTCTTACAATCCCTTGCTCGCGGATCCCCCTTTAGATCTGCCTAACCAGATACCCGGTCTGAGCCTTCCCCTTTCTTCTTCCTCATGGACACCTGTGCGATCAGGGAGTCCCGACTCCCCTACTTCAGCAGACCCTTCCCCCGACGGCTTTGCGAGGAGGCCGGAGAACAACAACCGCCCAACCCTCTCTTCTTGCCTGGTTCCACTAGCCCTAGAGGCGACCCAACTCTGGCCAGTTAGGAAGGAATAGGGATGACAGATTTTTCATCCCACTGGCAGCGGGAAGGAGGAATGGATGGTGTGGGTGAAACCAGGTTCCGTGGAGAGATTTGGTGACTTCTTTGCCTTCTATGAGTTTGCGAGAGGAGAACTGTTAACCTTTATATAGGAAAGGGGGTAGTTCCCTTCCATTAATGGACCTCCCAATCCGGCTGGAATTTGGGGAAATTTTGATTACTCATGAAACAGTGGAGATCCATAGATGTGTGGGTTCGTTTTGATCTCCCGAAGACATTGGAAGAGTTGCCAAAATTGATCGTGGACTAGAGAGGTAGAAATTTAAGAAATTTGATTGGAAACACTATTCCTAGTTTCCCTTTTTGGCTCAAGGTTAGTGACGAGCAACCACCGTCAGATCTCAGATCCGATGGCCCATGTTTCACGCGCCCAAAAAAACTAATTCCAGTTAAATTGGAAAATCATTTATTTCCTCTATCCTTTCCATTTTAGGAGATTTTGTAAAATTCATAACTCTCAAACCGATTTTCCAATTAATACCAAATTTTAAAGGAAAGTCCTTGATGACTGTAGCTACTTGTGTGCCAAGTATGAGAGACTTTTATTTGTAATAAAGTTATCACTTATTAAGGCATATTTTATGCATATTTTCTCTCTCCTATTCTTGTATATTCCTTATTTGGATTCTTTTTACCATTATACACTATGTGGACTCAAAATCTCATCCAAGATGGATTCATTATCCATATTTCCACATATTTCTTGTAATATTATTATCATCTCATATTTCCTTCTATATAAAGCAGTATTTAATTAATCCTTTCTCTTTCTCGTTGCATTATCTTTGCATCTTGGACTCCTTGGAACCCAAGGAACCCAAAAGGCACGAAATCCCCTTTGGGGAATATTCCTTTGCCTTCTAGAGGTTTCTATGTATTTCTCATAAATATATTTCTTAATATCCATTATATTTTATCTTTTTCCATTATTTGGACTTTTCCTCTTTTCTTCTCTTTTATATCCATTATTGGGTTAACATAATAGTAGGAATCACGAAATTCCTATCAAAAGGGAGATTTGCAAAGAAATCCATCCTTTGGAGCAAAGCATGCAACCTTCTCAATTCAAGTCCATATTCATAAAATCATTACATTTCAATTTTGAAAACACATGTAAAATTGAGGTTGTAACAGACATGAACCTATTGAGCTTCTAGGGAGGATAAGATATCTTGAGTCACCTATGAGGGTACAAGATACCAAGGTGAAAGAGAACTCATATGTAAGAATATAAGATGATAAAGGTTCTTTAGAAGCGCCATGGAGAGGATGAAGCCACATGGGGGCCGATGATGGGCATGAGAAAGTCTTATCCTGTTTGTTTGTATGCTTGGTGGAATTTTGAGGGCAAAATTCCTATAAGAGGGGAAGGATGTTACAACCCCAATTTTTGGGTTCTTCTGGTGGGAAATGCAATTTCTCCTATTAAAAACATATGAAAAAATAATGGTGTGATTTTATTTGAATGTATGAATTTTGTTTGTAATAGCCGTACTTGTTTGTTTCTTGGGCCTTATTGGCTATTGGGTCCAATAACAAGAAAAAGAATAAGAAATTCAATTAGTAAATGAATAATTAAGAAAAGGAGAAAAGAAAGATGTAGAAGCCTCTAGAAGTCTAAGAATTATCCTTCAAGGAGGGATTTCGTATCTTTAGGATTTCTTGGGTTCTAAGGAGTCCAAGTTGCAAAGATAATAGGAGAAGGAAGAGATAAAATCAAATAATGCAATATTAAGAAGGAAATATGAAATAATGATGAAATTATAAAAAATATGTGGAAATATGTATAATGGAATCATCATGGATGAGATTTTGAGTCCACATGGTTTCTAATGGTAAAAGGAATCCAAATAAAGAAGATAAAAGATTAAGAGATAAAAATATGCTAAAAATATGCCTTATTAAGAGATAACTTGCATATGAATAAAAGTTCCTCATATTTTCGTTTTTTCGACCCAAAATTTTTACACAAGTAGTTTAAGTCATTATGAACTTTTCTCTAAAATTTTAAATTAAAAGGATAATCAGTTTGGGAGATATGAATTTTGTAAGTTTCCTAAAGTGTAAACGATAACATTAAATGTCACAATTCAATTGTTCTTACTCGTGGCCCGACAACTGTTGGATCTTAATCCAATGGTGTCTGCTTTTAATTTGAGATTGTAAAAGGCGACAATAAAGGGAGACTTTGCAATCAATTTTTCTTGTCACACAAGGCATGTGCGGATCTGGGGTTTTCCCCATCAGTTTCGGGGGAAGAAACTGGAACAGAAGAACTTTGGTTTCCCCTATTTTTGTGTGAGATTGGGATTTCCCCAACATCCTATTCAAACTAGACATCCCAACAGGTAAAGGAACCTTGGATTGTTGAGGGCTATGCCTATATAAGGCACACTAATCTGGGATGTGGGCTCAAGGAATGGATCGTACCCCTGACTTGCTTGCATGGATTGGATTGTCTGATTGAATGGACTGTGCTTATTTACTGTGAAATATGCAAATAAGGTATATGGTTAATTATGAGTACACGCATTATGTTTCCCAACATTTCTCAAGGATTTATCGATTGCAATGCAATTAAACTTCTTGGATGTTTCATTACTGCAATGCTTAAAGTGAATATGATTATCACAAAGTATACATGTATGCGACTCGCTCAAACCTACATACCCCTCTGGATGTAAGATAATGGGCCAAGCCCTGGAGGGAAGGTCAAGGTGGTCAAGCCCTGGAGGGAAGACCACAGGGCACCCAGAGAGGTGACCCCAGGTACCAAGCTCAGGATGGAGAAGGTAGCCTTAAAGTCACTTGCATGGACTTAACCCTAGAGAGGGTATCCCAGAGGTGGTAAAAGCGGTTGAGGAGTCATATTGAAAATGTAAATTTTGCATTGTTAAAAACTAATTGATGTGATTATGTTGTTAGATCTTATGTGCAATGTTTTGTTTGTCCCCACATATCGGCATATTCATTTATGCTGACCGACATTTTGTTTGTCGGTGTTTTAGGTATTATCTAAAAATGGACAAATAGTAAAACAAAACGTGTGAAGATAAAGTTAACTATTCCAAGGAGGATTAGATAGTTAGATTTCTACTGTGGATAGAAGTATTAGATCCTATTTTACAAGGTATGCAAGAAGTTTTATTTTATTCCAGCTTTCCACTTTAGTATTAGTAGAATTCGATGATTATTTTTGATTAAATGTTAATCCATGGATCTTGAAATATTAGGATAGCGTCTCTGACCTCTTGGTCTCCCTTGATTGGGGGTTACCAGGAGGCTGGGTCGTTATAGGTGTACTAACTGGTTTAGCCCCAAGCATTCCTCTCTTAGATAAGAGATCTAAAATATACTTGCATTATGAAAAACTGAGACCAGAAGAGGAACGAGAGGCCTCAATGCCCAAAAAGTACCTTAGTTTTCCCAAATATTTTGTAATAAAGTGTTTCTCCAAATATGTCTTAGTAGATCGGATGCCTACTGAGTCACTTCCAGATAGGATAATGTCATCAACATAGATAATGAGAACCCCAATACCAGAAGTAGAGCTTTTAACAAACATTGAGTGACCCGATTGAGAGTGACAAAAGTCAAATTTTTGAAGAATAGAACTGAGTTTGTCAAACCAGGCTCAGGGACTTTGCTTAAGACCATAAATAGCTTTGCAAAAGAAAAGGTGACAGACTTTTGAAGACTCCCCTATGAGTCACAAATACAGGAGTCTTCTCCATGTAAACCTTCTCATGCAGGTCCCCATACATGAATGCATTTTTAACATCTAGTTGAAATAAGGGCCAATCAGAGTTTACAACTACAAAAATAAGGATATGAATAAAATTAAGCCGAGCCACATGAGAGAATGTTTCAAAGTGATACCATCCATAAGATTGAGTGTAACCCTTGGCTACCAGGGAGGATTTAAGTCACTCAATAGTGCTATTGGATTGATACTTGATTGTGAAAATCCATCTACAACCAACTGGGGAGGAACCCATGGGGGGCATCAACCAAATCCCAAGTAAGTCGGTCAGTGAGTTCTTGCATTTCAGTCTCCATGGCTTGTCACCATGTTGGATGCTAAAGAGTGGGTAGGATCAGGCTGCGAGAATGATGGAGTGATGGCAATCTATTGGCTGGGTGATGGCATGGATGCAGGGATCAGGTGGAGGGTGGGAATAAGAAGGTGGTGTCACATTGGGTGTAGGGTGGTGGCATGTTGATTAGCAGGCAAGATGCATCTGGTGTGGTGGGTGAGGATCGAGAGGGAGGGTGATCGGGTGGTGGGATGGCTGGGTTATCTATCGGGATGTTGGTGGTGTGTGCGGGTTGTAGGCGGTGTGTGCAGGTGCTGTAGGTTGGTACGTATCCGCGAGCGGGATGGATCATGCACATTGTGGATGGCGTACATAGACAGAGGGCGGTGTGCCACCGATGGGATGATGGTGGGAGATAGAGGAGAAGAGGCAGTGGGATGAGGAAGATGGAAGGAAGAAGAAGATGTGAGGGAGAAAGGAAAGATGACGGCTAGTGTTGGTGGCATGGGTTAGGGTTAAGATGGAAGGGTCTCAAGATAGACCACACTTTGATACCATCTTTGATATGAAATAGATTTGTATTAGTTGATCCAAATAAGTACAAGAGACTATCTTATATAGGAGTTTTAGAGAGTAGGAATAATCTAGAACAAGATTATTGTAGAATAAGGGAAAAGGATAATGGGATAATACACAAAGGCCCATAACATAATAATAAGAGAAAAATAAGACAAATAAAGCTAGGAAAATGTATATACTAATATATACAAGTGGAAGTTATATAATTTTTGAGTTAATATGGTGTCCTGATGAAGTAAGAAACAAATGATGTTAAAATCTAATGTTGAGGCAAGACATGGCCCAAACTTGTTGCGAGTTTCTATGAGTTGAATATATCATGAAGGACTATGACTTAATTTTGGCTATCCAGTTCCCATGTGTTGTTTTAATAGAATTTTTTTCTTTGTTGCAATAAGAGCCTCGAGGTATATTGTAGTTTATTAGAGATGTCATCCTAGGTGAGGAGATCACTACACCTTTTGTTTATTCTAATATACCATATCACTATATCTACAAAATGGCACTCACAAGAAAGCAGATCAATGATTTATTTGGCAAGCCAGACATAATTAACATATCAATTCTATCTAGAGGAGGAGTATAAAGAGATATTCAGCTAATTTATTTATGAATCTCTTAGTTAGTATCCATGTTGTTCATTGGGTCTTTAATGTTTACTCCCACATTGTGTACAAAAGATGTACCAATTTACCATGTCCTACATAAACAAACATGTTTAGTGAAAATAGTTATCTTTTCCTACTTAACCTTCCATTATTTACAATTTAATTTTACCATGGTTGGAGCCAAACCTCGTCAGAAGACATATTTGGGCACCAATTTGGGTGCGAGTATCCGATCTAAAACTTTTTCATGCTAAATCCAAATTTGGATACCTGAGCAAAGCATTATAAACCTAGATCAATATTACTTGATAAAACCCATCCAGATTCTCATATTTACATTTTTATTTTATTATTTAGTCTTGGCCTGTGTAAAATAATATGAGAGATTATTTAAGTTATATATTATTTTGTGACTTCTTGAAAATCTCTTCTACTTTAATATAAATATCCCAAACCTACTCTATTAAGCTGATTCCACAAAACACCCAACTCCCTAAATGTCTTATCACATCATGTATTTAAGGCGGTATCTTGGAAAAGCTAGACAATGATATGGGAATTTTGAGACTACTTTGTATTGGTGGTTAGGTCTGGGTAAAATCAAACTTAGCCAACATACTAAACTAGACTTGAAAAGCCACCTAGTCCATTCTAGCTTAAGAGTGTAGTACGGTAAAGTTTGGTATGAAAACTCTCCAAACCACTAGTCATTTATATGTGTAAATGATTAATAAACTTGATCAATATAGATAAACACATGTTATGTTATATATGAAAACTTTGAATAGACTAGTGATGCATTGTTTTATTTATGCAAATTGATAGAATTATATTTGTATCTTAGAAATCAACCATTTTTAAATGTATAAAATAGGTGAGATAAGACAAATAGAGACTAATCATTTTCAAATTGGGTTGGTAAGCTAGTCAAATACGATCATACCTAATGGAAGAAAAAAAGGTGATAAACCATAATTTCCAAAATCTAGAAATTTGGATTGTTTACCATCAAGAATTTGGCATGAAAATAAAATTAGATACATCTAAAAAGAGATTTTATTTTATGAGTATTATCTTGTACCAATGAATATTATTTTTTTTTCAAATCTTTTGTCAAGAAAAATTTTAGTCCATTGTGTAGTTTACTTAGCTTTTTACGGTCATATCACACTTGATTAGGCCACACTCTCAAGAGGTGGCTATCTAAAATTAACCTTCTTTTTCTTGGTGGGGAATGAGACATGAAATTATGGTAAACCAAAAGGAAAACTTCATTTTGAAGTCAACTTTTTCCAAAGCATGAAGTAACCAATTGTCAATACTATAATACTTTTTAGTATAACGAGGAGTCCATATTGCCACTCCATTCAAAAAATTCAGCCATACTACAATGCCGATAATAATGTGTTATTATTGCCTTTTTTGTAGAAAATGGAATATTTTTTTGTTACTAAATTGTAAACTTGGTCTAAAACATATACAAAATATACATTACTACAAACATATTCTGTGATGTTGCTATGGATGGTAACACAAAAAAACTGATTAGGGAGTGTTTGTGAATAAAAATGTGTATTTCCACAACTGACAAAATGTCTCAAAGGAATAGATCCAAATGCCTTGCGGAACTGTAACGGTGCAATCCATATATTTGTATGTGAATAAAGACTCCTCTACGGTTGTAAGGAGTACTAGTTTAGGGAAATGAGTCACACTCAACACGTTCATCAAACTGAACCCATTCACTTGTGCTAAACTATTTTGTGAGTTTTAATGTGTTGTTTACGACCCTTAAAAATCTTTTCTTATGCATGGTGATTGCAAGCAAATCAAGTATGTAGACAAAAGCAATCCAATCACCAAGTAGGTACTAGTTGTGATGGCATTGGGATGGGAGTCCATAGTTATCTCTTTGTAGAATATTGTCAGGTGGGAGTGTGTGGAATTGCTCTTATAAGCACAATGAATTTCTCCCAATAAGAAACATGGTATCCTCTATTGGTTACAATGGCAATGTTGTTCTTGTCCCACAACAAGGAGGAACTAGTCTTGGGTAGGAAATGAAGGACAACCATGTTGATTCCCAGATGCTCAACCATGTATGCATCGTATGTGAGTTCCTCACAATTGTCTCTACTACCAAAGAAGAGGATGACAATGGTGTATAAGACTTCGTTCATGAAGGCATGAGATGATCCACTAAGGCAACGATCAACAAGGATGGACACTAAACATGTTTTTTAGAAGAGGACTTCTGATTAACATGGTGGTAGGAATGTCCAAGGGACTCCAACCTACCATTAAACTACGCGTAAGAACTACATGATGAGGAGTGTCACTTTCTTTGGATAAGTGCTTGTGACGATGTTAGCGTGGATGGTGGCAAGGTTGGAAATGGTGGTCGTGGGGTTGATGGACATGCTGTTGATCTATCGCTATGCCTTGAAATCACCACATATAGTTCCCTATTGATCTATGTTGGTTATAAAACATAATCCCATTGTGGTTTTCCTTGCAGACCATTGATATGGTGGAGGACCACTAAATGACCTCCATGAGGTGCATGGAATAGACAGTGTGACCCCGACAGTGAGTACCTCAAGATAACTCAACAATGTTGATGATTGTAGGGATGAAGCATGTCACCATGTAAAGCTCAATGTTTGGTTTGGGCCACTGGATTGTCTCTTGTATAGTGCGGCCCTATGGGTATGATTACAGATGGCCATGCCAATTAGCATTGCTATGAAGGTGGTGAAAAGTGCCATGATCTCCATGATAGAAAAGATCACCTCATTCAACACCTTCTAATCCTTGTCAGTGTTGAGAACCATGATGAGGAAACCCAACTACTTCCTACACTGATTTTCCTAAGCTATCCTCACTTAACACTAGCCACCCTATCCCTCTATATATACATTATTGACATCCATGATGCAAATATTACCACCTCCTAGAATTGATGACTGCCACCTACCACCTACCTACCCCATTCCACTTCCATTTTCATCATCTTCCACTCCAAAACCCTATTTTTTAGGATTTTAGGCAGTCCACTTCCACTTCCAGTTCCCGTGCATTTGGACGTTGGAGGAGGAAAACATCTTTATTGATGCTTGCAAAGAAGAATCCATCCTCTACATTTATCTCCATGGCTTCTTCTAAATCTTTCTTCTCCATTTTTTTATTTTTCATTGTCATGAATAATAGCTTAGCCCCCATGATGGGTTGTTTGGGGAAATACATGTGACTTTGATACCATGCTCAAAAATATTATTGTAAACACTATCACCTATGCATAGGAAAATGGTGTATCTTGGCTATTTGGGGAAAAGCTCTGGGATCCAATGTAGATCCTTAGATAGCTACCCCTCTTCCTACATGTTCATGTAGTCTTTATCCTTAAGAGTGGAACCGAAGTAGCTAGAAATGACTCACTTAATGTACTTAAAAACAACATGTCTATAGATTGGATGGAGTGTAAAAGAAGGTGAAAAACCCTTATCTTGCACCCCATGCCACCCTTTGCCACTATGTACTAGGATAATCACTCCTAAAATCCTAGACTAGTGTTGTATTTATCGAATTATACCTACACATTAGGCTTTTGAACCTGAAGGTCAGATAAGAGGTAAGATAGACTAGTTCTTATATGTACCTCCTATGCCACCCATGATCAACTAGCAGTATAGTATAATTCGCCTCATCATCCCACTATGTTCTTTGGTTAGATGACATTGTTTGATCGAATGTGTTTTATCTAAAACTTTTCCATGATTTGAATATATGAGTTAAACATGATAAACCTAGCCTAATACGAATTGATATGACCCATACTAATTCTCATATTTACTATTTTGTTTCATTATTTGATCTTGGTTTGTGAAATATCAAACAAGTGATTGTTCAAGTCATATATTACTTTGATTATTCTTCAAACTCCCATTTAGTTCAATAGAACTATCCCAAAACCTACTCTACTTTAGTTGATTCCACAAAATACCCAACTCGCATAGTGTTTTATCACATCATCTATTTTAGGTGGTATCTTAGAAAAGATAGACAACTATAGTGAAATTTTTAGATTACTTTGTATTGGTGGTTAGGATGGGTAGAAAATCAAACTTGACCAACATACTAACTAGACTTAAAAGCCGCCTACTCTATTCTAGTTGGGATGTGTAGTATCACAAAGTTTGGTATGACAACTCTTCAAACCACTAGTCATAATTTGTGCGAATGATTAATAAACTTGATACATCATACTGTATATATAAACAAACATTCCATGTTAGATACAAAAACTTTGAATAGAGTAGAGTTATCTTATTTCATTTATGAAACATAACAACATTATATTTGAATCTTGTAAATCATCCATATTTAAATGTACAGAAAAGTGAGATCAGACAAATAGAGACTAACCATTTTATACTTGGGTTGATAAGATAGTTAAATATGATCATCCCTAATGGAGGAACAAAACATGACAAACGTGATTCCCAGAATCTAGAAATTTTGATTGTTTGTCATCCGAATGTGGCATGAAAATCAAAACGAGATTTTATTTTATGTGTAATGTTATGTACCGATAAATGTTGATTTTTTTTAAGTCTCTTGTCAACAAAAGTTTTAGTCCATTATGTAGTCTACTTATCCTTTTAGGATCATATCACATTTTACTAACCTTCCTTCCTTTTTGTGGTGGGGGCTTGGGCATGATAATTGGTAAACTAAAAAGAAAACTTCATTTTGAAGTTATTTTCTTTTCAAATGTATAAAGTAATCATTTTCCAATAGTGTAATATTTTCTTAGTACAATGAGAAGTTAACACTGTCAGTCTATTAAAAAATTTACCCACATACAATGCAGATAATAATGTGTTATTATTTCCTTTTTATTAATTGTAAAATTTAATTACAAATTCCTAAACTTGGTCCAAAGTAAATACAAAACATACATTACTACAAACATTATATGTGATGTTTCTATGATTGGAAATGCAAACAAAACTAATTAGACAATATTTGTGAGTAAATGTGTGTATATCTACAACTAACAAAATGTCTCAGAGGAATAAAATTGAAATGCCTTGCAGACACTATAACTATGCAATCCATATGTTTGTATGTTAACAAAGACACCACTTTTCTGGTGAGACTTTCTAGATTAGAAAAATGAGCAAGACTCATCGTATTCATCACCTTCAACATGCTAAAAGGATTGCACATATGCCTAGGCCCATACTATTAGATCACAAGAATGAGGCCGAATGAGAAAACTATGGTGCTGCAAGGTATCTCCCGATTGGTCCCTACTGAGGCACATCATAATGATTGACTAAAGGCATCATCATGGATGTCTTCTCTATTAGGTACATGTTGCAACATCCCATCTCATTGATGATTGTGGCAACATTGGGATGGGAGGCTACATTTTTCTCTTTGTAGAACATTGTTAAGTGGGATTGCATGGTGTTTCTCTTAAACACCACAATGAATTTCTCATCATTTAACTCCTATTATCTTCCATTGATCATAATGGAAACACTATCCTTGTTGTACAACATGGAGGTACCAATCTTGGGTAGGAAACAGAGGATAGTCAGGTTGATTCTGGGGTGCTCGTCCATGCATGCAATGTATTTGAGTGCCTCACGATCTACTCCGTCACCAAAGAAGAGGACACCAATGGTGTATGAGACTTTTCTCGTGGAGATCTAAGTTGATCCACCAAGGCTGCAGTCAATAAGGATGGTCAATGAGCATGTTGTCTGACTGAGGACCTTTTGGTGAACATGGTGGTAGGCATGGCCGAGGGACTATGGCCCATCATCAAGGCACTGGTACATGTGGAATGACATGATGAGGAGTGACACTTGCTTCTGTTGGGTTCTGGTGACAGTGTCCTCATGGATGGTGGCAATGTTGAAGATGGCAATCATGGGGCAGATGTAAAAACTGCTAAACTATCGATACACCTCAAAAGCCACCCCTATGTGGCTCCCTACTACATCTCTATGGTGGTTTCAAAATGGCATCCCATTGCAGTTGACCTCATGGACCACTGAGATGGAGGTGGACCTCTCAATTATCTCAACGAGGTGCATGGAATATAAAGTGAGATGCCAGCAACAATTAATTTGCGTTGAATCAATAAGATTAATGATTTCATGGATGATTATGCTTCTACAGAAGCACATCACTATACAAAGCTTAGTGTTTGGGTCAGGATGGTGGATTTCTAGTTATTGTAAGGTGTGTCTAGATGCAAATGCTTCTATATGTCCATGGGGATTGATAAGGTTATGAAGGTGGTGAAAAGTTCCATTAGAACCATGATGGTTAAGGTCTTCCTATTCAACACCTTTCAGCCCCATGCATTTAGACCTTGGAGGAGGGAGGAGGACATCTATTGTATTGGTTGAGAAGAATAATTAATCCTCTACATTGATCTACATGGATTCTTATATCTCTTTCTTCTACTTTTTTAGTTTTCCATCGTCAAGAGTACCTAATCCCTCATGGTAGGCTGTTTATAGGAATACATGTGACTTTGATACCATTATGGGTAAAATTATTGTAAGCATTATAATTATGTATGGAAATGTTATCTTAGTGCTTCTATCTCTTTTCTAATCTCTGCATATGGTGATTAATGTTTGGAACCACCTCAACATAGGATAATAGTATATACATGGTTATTTGGGGAAAAACTCCTAAGTTCAAATAGTGGATTCTTATACAACTACCTCTCTTCCTACATATCCATGTACTCTACTATCCTAAAGTGTGGGACATTAGTAGCTTGAAATGTTCTCTCTTAATGTACTTGGAAAAGAGCATGTCAAAAGGTTGGATGCAATATAAATGAAATTGAAATACACTTCTCTTGCACCCCATGCCACCCCTTTCCACTAAGTATTAGGAGAATCATTCCTAAGAACCTAGATTAGTGTGATCTTGATTGAGTTATACCTATACCCTAGTTATTTGAACCGTGTAAGGTTGGATAGGGGGTAAGGGAGACTAGTTCCTCTGAGTAACCCATATGCCAACCCATGATCAACTACCAATATAGTATAATTCACCATCATCCCACTATGTTGTTTGATGTAATGTGTTGTATGATAAGACACTAACTAGGATGATAGTCATATTCACCCCAAAAATCCAACTCCCTGAATGAAATGCTTTAAATCGTAAATTTTCTTATCCTTAACTAGTGTTAACTTAGTTATCTTCCTTACTTATTTACTAAGTCAATTGCCTTATTCAATTTAACCAACTTTTTCTGGAGTAGTTAGTGCTTGTTCTTAGTAACTTGTGTTATCTTTTGTTAGTCCGTTTATAGGTTATACGTCTTCCTAGCGTAATTGTTAGCTTAGTGTAACTAGATGTTCCTTCTTGCCTAGATTTCTTGTTGTTCTCTTGATTTGGTCATTGGTATTGCTTTTGTTGGTGTAGTGTTGATTGCTAGTATATCCTAGTGTAATTGTCTTTCTTTCTTATTATATAAAATTAATTGTTTAGGGTTATCTTAGATTTGATTATTTCTCATTTTTTTTACTTGTTCACTTAGTGAAATTCAAAATCCAAAGTCAAACCCTAAAAACTCTGCACTCCACAATGGGAACCTAACAAAGCAAACCTATCCCTAGTGCCCCATATATCCCAGTGGATGAATCCTAACTTTCCATCTCTATTATACAAATTGAACCCCATCCATTTCTGAGGAAGTGTTTTGTGTATTGGAGTGTGTGTGGATTAGGGTCCTTACAAATCTTCATTATCCTTGGTGATTGGGAGAATGTCAAGTGTGAAGACTAACACAATCCAGTCACCATGTAGGTACTAGTTGCAACAACCCATCCCTTTGATGGTTGTGATGATAGTAGGATGGGAGTCCACAATTATCTTTTTGTAGCATATTGTCGTATTGGGGTATGTGGAGTTTCTCTTGAAAGCCATAATGAATTTTTCATCATCCTACTCTTGGTCTCTACTGTTGACTACAATGGAAATGTTTTTTTTGTTCCATAACAAGGGGGCACTAATCTTGGGTAGGAAATGGAGGACAACCAGGTTGATTCCTTTCTACTCATCCCTACATGTAGTGTATGTTAGCGCCTGGAAATTGTCTCTTCCACCAAAGAAGAGGATGGAAATTGTGTACAAGAGTTCACTCACAAAGACTTAAGCTGATTCACTAAGTCCATAGTGAACAAAGATGGTTAGTGGACACATTTCTTGGCGGATGACCTTTTGGTTGACACAGTGGTAGGAATTACTGAGGGAATCCAACATGCTGTCGAGCTGCTGGTAGTTGTAAAATTTCATGATGAGGAGTGCCAATTTCTTCTTATGATTTCTTGTGATGATGTTCGCATGGATGGTGGAAATGTCAGATATGGCAGTCATGGGGTGGATGTACACACTGTTGATTTATTGGTATGCCTTAAAATCACCACTATATGGTTCCCTACTACGTCTCTACGTTGATTGCAAAATGGAAACCCATTGTGGTTTTCCTTGTGGACCATTGAGATGGCGGAGGAACACTTGATGAGCTCCCTGAGGTTCATGACATAGACATCGAGACCCCAGTAGTGAGTACCTCAAGATGACTCAACATGGTTAATGACTGTGGGGATGCTTCAGTTGCTGTGGAAGCATGTCACCATGCAGAGCTTGATGTTTGGGTTGGATGTTGGATTGTCTGGTGATAGTAATGTGTGGCCTGATGGGAAGGCTTATAGATAGTCATGATGATTAGCATGGTTGTGAATGTGGTGAAAAGTGACATGAGCTCCATGATGGAAAATGTCACCTCATTCAACACCTTATGGTCCTTTTTGGTGTTTAGAACCATGATGAGGAAACCCAACTACTTCCCACACTAATTTTTGTAAGCTACCTCACATAACCCTAGACACCCTATTCCTTTATATATACATTATTATAAGAGAAGAGGAAAACATTAACACCCCCTATAATTGATGGCTGACACCTAGCACCTATCTACCTCATTCCACTTCCATATTCAACATCTTCCACTCAAAAACCCTATTTCCTATGGTTTTAGCCACTCCACTTTCACTTCCATTTCCCATGCATTTGGACCTTAGAGGAGGAATACATCTTTGGTGATGCTTGAGAAGAAGAATTCATCCTCTACTTTGATCTCCATGGCTTCTTCTATCTATTTATTCTCCATTTTTTTATTTTTCATTGTCATGAGTAGCTTAGTCCACTTGGTGGGTTGTTTAGGGGGAATACATGTCACTTTGATATAATGTAAGGGAATATATTATTGTAAATAATATAAGTTTGTTTAGAAATGTTATCTTAGCACTTATATACCATTTCAAATCTCTTTTTATGGTGATTGATGTTGGAAACCACCTAGGCATAGGGGAATGGTGTATACTTGGCTATTTGGGGAAAATCTCCTAGATACAACTACTAGATCCTTAGTAGCTACTTCTCTTCCTACATATTAGTCTAATCTTCTTTGTTTAAGTGTGGGATCGAAGTTCCTAGAAATGACTAACTTAATATACTTATAAAAGTGAATGTCTAAAGGTTGAATGGAGTGTAAAATAAGGTGAACTGCCCTTCTCTAGTACCCATCCCACCTGTTTCCACTAAGTATTAGGGAAACCACTCCTAAGAGCCTAACTAGAATTGTGTTTATTGAATTATACCTACACAATATTCTTTTGAGACTCATAGGGTTTGATAAGGAGTAAGATAGACTAGTTCCTCTATGTACCTCCTATGACACCAATAGTCAACTAGTAGTATAGTATAATTCACTTCATCATGCCATTATGTTCCATGGTTAGATAACATTGTTTAATAGAGTGTTTTGTATCTATAACATATCATGATTTGGATATGTGAGTTAAACATGATAAAACCTAGCCTAATACTAATAGATAAAACCCATCCCCATACTCATATTTACTATTTTGTTTCATTATTTGGTCTTGGTCTATGTAATATCAACTAAATGATTGTTCAAGTTATATATTACTTTTTGTCTTCTTAAAAATCCCCTCTACATTAATATAATTATCCCAAACTTACTCTACTTTAGCTGATTCCACAAAATCACAAATTCCAAAGTGTGTTATTACATCATCTACTTTAGGTGCTATCTTAGACAAGTTAGACAATTGTTGGGGAATTTTGACATTACTTAGTATTGGGGGTTAGGGCTAGGTAGAAAATCAAACTTGACCAACATACTAAATTAGACTTGGAAACCACCTAGTTGGTTCTAGTTTAGATGTGTAGTTTGGTAAAGTTTGGTGTGGCAACTCTCCAAACCAGTAGCCATAATATGTGTGAATGATTAATAAACTTGATCCTTCATAATATATATACACATTCCATGTTATATACATAAAATTGAAATATATTAGTGATACAATGTTATATTTATGCAACATAATAGCATTATATTTGAATGTTGGAAATCACATATTTAAATGTATAGAAAAATGTGATATAAGACAAATAGAGACTAACTATTTTGTAGTTGGTAATATGGTAAAATATGATCATCCCTAATGGAGGAACAGAGGGTGAAAAATCACAAATCCCAGAATCTAGAAATTGAAATTGTTTGACATCAAGCATTTGGCATAAAAATCAAATTAGACCCATTTGAAAAGAGATTTTATTTTATGGGAACTATCATGTACCAATAAATATTTATTTTGTTCAACTCTTTTACCAAGAAAAGTTTCAGTCCATTGTATACTCTACTTAGCTTCTTAGGGTCATACCACACTTTACTAGGCCATGCCCATAGGTGGTGTCTATCCATAATTAACCTTTCTTCTTTTTCTTGGTGGGTGCAGGGTCATGAAATTATGGTAAACAAAAAGGAAACCTTTGTTTTTTAGTTATTTTTTTCTAATGTGTGAAGTAATAAATTATCAATATTGTAATATTTTCTTAGTATAAAATGGAGTTCATACTACCACTCTATTAAAAAAATTCATCCACACTTGAATGATGATAATAATGTGTTATTATTGCCCTTTTTGTATAAATTGTAATGTTTTTCATAATAAAATCATAATCCTGGTCCAAATGAAATACAATATAGACATTACTATAAACATATTCCAGAATGTTTCTTTGGATGGAAACATAGACCGCTGATTAGAGAGTGTATGCGAGTAAATTTGTGTATTTCCACAACTAGAAAATGTCTCTGAAGAATAAATATGAACACCTTGGGGGCACTGTAATGGTGTGATCAATATATTTGTATGTAAACAAGGACTTCACTTTTTTGGTGAGATGTTTGAATAAGGTAAATGAGTCTGAATCATCATAGTCATCACCTTCAACCTCCTAAAAGGGCTTCACTTTGTTCTGGGCTCATACCGCTAGATCACACGCACCAACACTGAATGGGAAAACTCTGGTGGTGCAAGGTACCTCCCTATAAGTCCCAACTCAGGAACATTGGTAAGATCAACTAGAACCATCGCCGTTGTTGTGCATCCTACTAGGTAAAAATTACAATATATCATCCCATTGATGGTTGCGACAACATCAGGATGGTAGGCCACATTTATCTCTTTGTAAATCACATTGTTGGGTCAAAGTGCATGGTGATATTCTTGAATGACACTATGAATTTCTCATTGTTTGACTCCTGGTTATGCCATTGACCATAATGGGAACACTATCCTTGTCGTACATCATGGAGTGCTAATATTAGGTAGGAAATTGAGGACATCTAGGTTGATTCTGGGGTGCTCGACCATGCATTCTTCATATGTGAGTGTCTCAAGTTCATCTCTTCCTCCAAAGAAGAGGACACCAATGGCGTACAAGAGTTTTCTCATGGATACCTAAGTCGATTCACCAAGGCTACAGTCAACAAGGATGGACACTAAACATGTTCTCTGTCTGAGGACCTTCTAGTTAACCAGGTTCTAGGCATGCCTGAGGGATATGTATATACCTTTAGGTTAGGGTTCATTTCCATTAGATTAAAATATTGTACTTCAATAACGAGAAGGCCACTGACTGAAGTGAATGTCCAATTCATTTCAGAGTACCTTTCTTAATGTTGTCACTAGGATCTCATCCTAGGACAGTCCCTTCCTTGATCCCTCAAAGACACAAGCATTTTAGTGTCTGAACCCTACTTCAAATCAACAGCCGATCTAGACAATCATGAAAAGGATATAATTTGGAAGGGAGGGATACATATCAGATGTGTGCACCTATTCTCTTAGACTTGATACCCACATTCAATTTGGGGTGCATGTCATTGCACACTCTAGTTCCCTTACCTCACCTACATTGACTAGTCAATTTTTTTTCACTTTATAACAATTCTAGATGCTTTGGAAGTGATGCCCCAATCCCCACCATTTGTATTTTATTGGTCAAACTTGTGTCACTTAAAAGTGCTCTAAAATAAACCAAAAGTGGGGCACCCATCAGACACATCCCTGTTATTTTCCACCTTAACCAGGTGACCATGCTTAATGCTGAAGTCTATAGAAATATCCCATCCACCTACCTCATGGACAACCGCCTCTTAGCTTGGGAAACACCCCAAAACATTAGAAAACCCCCATTTCCACTATAATATGGTGCACCACCTGCCATTTACAAGGGATGAAAATTTGGATAGGAGGACCTTTGGGATATGTCCCTAGGCTACCTAATAGGATGCCTCTACTATGCCCTTAGACTAGCTATAGAGTGAATCTCTACCTCACTTTTTGATCAAGAACCTCTAGTCCCAAACAATTTTCAAGTAGGGCAGGAATTGGAGATGACCATAATGTTTTTCTATCTTCTCCCTCATTGCTAACCCCAAGGGGTGTGATGATACAAGCACTCATGATTGATGATCTCTACATTTGATTACTATTTCTAATCTTTTCTTTATAAGGGGTTTCTTATTATTTCCATTTTTTTATATGCACATGACTCTTACTGAGAAGAAAACTAAAAAGATAATGTCTTTTGGAAGGATTAACAATACCTAGAGGGCGTTGTGGAGGTTCTTACTGATCTACCTAAATCACATTCCCAAGAGGAGTAGATCTAGAGTAATCAAACTTTTAAATTTATAACCTGACACTAAGATCCACACAACAATAACACAAGATCCAATGTAACAGATCAGGGTCAAACATAGGGAAAAGGGTGATAAGTGTTAATATCCTTTAAGCCTATGCTTAGATACACCAATAAAAAGTATAAGGTAGAGCTTATGTTCCCTATGGAATGCTAATTCTGTTGGTATGTATACCCAAAGAGCCAATCGTGTGATGATTGTAATGTGGCATGATGTAATTGATTTGATAATAAAAAAGACAATTCTATTTATTCTATTTTATTCAATTATGAGACAGTGATGTAACATAATAGATGTCTAAAGAATGATGATACTTTATGGCATATGTTGTTAGCTTGAGGACCTAAACAATGATATCATATGTATGATAAGAGTACATACATTCTTATTATGTCCCTAGTCAGATATTATTGTGGAAGAAAAATACACAAGATTAATACACACAACTAGACTACGTTTTGGTTTATGACAAATCTCATCAATCATTATATGTGATATCAAACCAAACACATATGTACTTGTTAGAGAACAATGTACCATATAGAAACCCCTTGAGAGTGATACATGAAGACCATGGAGCGGTAGTCAGAATCAGATCTCATAGTGATAGTGGTGATTGTGGTTCTTAAACCTAAAGTCACTGCACTCATCATATGTCATTCAATGTATTTTGACATCATCCAACGTGACCTTGAATAAGGTTTGCCATAAAGGTCATGCTCCGGTACATTGTGACACATGGGGACGATAGTGAGTGAAGCAGATAGGATTTGTCCCTCCTATCGGTGGATATTCTGGCCCCTATATAAGAAAGACAAAGATGCATGGAGACGCTTATGTGTGTCAGTATGTGATTATTGATCTCACATTTGTCTCAATAGTCTACTCTTGTTCTATAAATATGGATTGAATATTGAAGATGATGACAATTCCATGCCTTGATTTCAATCTGGATATCAGAGATAAAGGAACTATATGATCATAGTAACACTGATTACAAATTGTAGGTAGAAGTTGTCCTCCAACTTTCCAATTACTTGGATATAAATGACGTGTTTCTAAATATTTCTCATTTGCTTGTGATGGCATAAATTTTTTATGAACATTCACTACCAAAATAACTTGGGACCTATAGGGTCACACACATAGGATGCACATGGAAAAGGAGTTTACTCATGAATATGGTTTAACTTGATTAATAAAGTGTTAAGGTATTCAATCTAAACAACATTGGTTGTACATTGATTTAACTGGAATTTGAATCACCCAGTTTAGAAGTGAATCACCCAATTTAGAATATGAATTGCCCAGTTTGAAAGTGAGCCGACTATTTAAAAATTTGCATCGAGTGTTTTAGATGTGAAACAACCTATTGAGCGATCAATATGACTGGATAAAGGATTGATGGTGACATCATGTTCTACATCAATCATCACATTGAAAGCCACTATGTTTGTGAATAGGAAATATAGTGAACTGACCGATTTGAATGTTGAATCGACCAATTCACATGTGAACTGACTAGTACAAGTTTTGAACTAACTAATTCACAGACAAACTAACCAGTTCAGAAGTGAAGTGAATGATTAGTGATTTGCAACATCCAAAAGTTCATGAAAATCTATCTCTTTGACTCCTAGTTGATCTAGTAACCCTGTTCCTGGCCCTCCTATATATAGAGGGGTAGTCAATGATTTCTAGAGAAACAACAACAAGAGCTTACAATTGTTTTTCTCTCACAGTTGTGGTAACGTGAGAGCCCGAGCAAGTCTTACCCATAAAATAGAGAGACAATAAGGGAGAGCAGTCAATGCTAACACATTGACATCGAAGGGACAACTCCTTCCCATTGGATCTAGTCGCACAAAGTGGAGTTCTCAGTGATCTCTGT
This sequence comes from Alisma plantago-aquatica, assembly GCA_963693085.1. NCBI lineage: Eukaryota > Viridiplantae > Streptophyta > Magnoliopsida > Alismatales > Alismataceae > Alisma > Alisma plantago-aquatica. Next base: position 538,795,345 of record OY856411.1, on the reverse strand, counting down.
GGACTATGTAGAGGCATGGATGCTATTTCCGCCACTCTAGGAGGACAACAACCACTATCGTCCATGGTGCTACATCACGAGGCCGTCCTTGCCAATGGTTCATGTGTGTCTTGCAAAGAGTGAACAAAACCAAGAAAGAGTATTTACTGGACTTGATATAGGACCAAGTATACCTCTTGATACCTTCTTTCCTAGATACATCATTGTTGACACTATCTTCTAGAATGGAATAGGGACAATTTTTTGTTTCTATTGCCTTCTATACCATTCCTATTCCCTAAAATTTTCATCAACAAGCAAGTAACAAACAAGTAAAATAAATCAAGAAGTAAAATAAAAGAACAAGAAAGTCAAAAGATAAGGTATCACATATGGATGGAAAACATGGATTGGGTTTCAACATCTAAGAACTTTCACCAACATGAAACACGCACATCTACTATATACCGTTAGCAAGTTTAAAATAAATCATCATAAGCTTCTATTCCCTCCTCTCTTGATCTTAGGATAGATCTAGCTTATAAGGTTGTCTCTCTCTCGTGATGGCAAACAAATAATCAAAGTAATACCGATGAACATAAGTAACATTCTCATGCGTTCATGCAACTCCATAATAATTAGATATAGTTTAATACTACTCCTTCAAGGCATTACCAATAAAACAACACAAGATTGTAGCTAATCATGAAAGTGAAGCATTAAAAATAGGAGTATGGAGTTAAGATTTGCTAAGAGCATATATTAAATAGAAGCAAGCATTTACATGATGGGAGACCCGTAGTGGCTACTCCCATCCCAATTTAGATGACTAGCCACTCATTATGGTGAGTAGTTTGCAGAATTACAAGTATAGTTAAACATGGAGATGGAATGGAATGAAAGGGGATGAAGAAATTGGAGGAAGGCGGAGAAAGATACACCAACAATGACCATAGATTGGTCATGGTTGATGGAGAGAATTTCTCCACTCTAAATCTGGCATCGGTGATGAAGATGACTGCTTCATCTCTGTTTTCCTCTTAAAGGAGAAGTCTAGAACTGCTCGACGGAGGTGGAGGTGCGCTGCTCCTTAGACCCTCATCCTCGGAGATCACAAACCAATGGGCAGAAGACACAACTTGAAGGTCGATGGAGGGGTAGCTGTTTGGCATCACCCTGCCATCTCCTTTGCATTGTGACCCTCTCTTTGTAGAATGGGGTCTTCTATTTATATATCCTGGTTTGGTGCTCAAGGTGGTGCTTTAGGGCACTTTACTTGCATTACAAGTCCTATGAGCATGTGCCTTGAGGCACATGCTTAACAATATGAATGCCTTTTACACCTAATATCACCATTGGTAGGTGGTTCACGCAAATGATCCATCATATGTCTGACCATCAGTTCAGGTCCATTAGGAAGACCATTAGCTGTCATACTTCGATCGGCCATCAGTTGACTTTCTAGTCCAGTCATTGATTGATTCATTCAGTCCATCCATCGGTTGAGCAGACTGGTGCGCCATCGATTCTGGCCATCGTTAGGTGTGTTCTGGTGGATCATCTATTTTGAAAACTGATGGTTGTTCTAACTAGATGTATGACCTATGACTAGCCATTAGTTTTGGGAACTGATGTCCAGACTGACTAGAATCCTGATGGTAGATCTAAACACCGTCGAAGGCCATTGGTTTGGGAACCAATGGATGAAAGGTGGTAGTGAGTCCTTGATTTGTGATGCCATGGATCGTCATCATCAGTTGCGAAAACTGATGGTCATTATGTCCATTGGTTAAAACCATTATTTGGCGATTACCAACATAGTAACGAGTGGTATCTCCAAATCAAGGTATAATTGGTAATCATGAGAAAAATATGAGAAAGTTAGGGCAACATTGCATAAAGAGAGGAAATTAGGAGTAAATTTAAGCAAGAAATATCCACAAAATTGGATGTTGTCACCCCCAAGTTAGAGTTGATCTTGTCCTTAAGATAATAAATAGAATCAAGGCATCATGTAAATGTTAAGGGCTTTATTTGTTAATTGTTTTGTTTCTTTTGACCCCCAATTTCCTCCCTCCTCAATCTATAGTTTCATAACTTCCTTTTCATGGAATATCCTCTTCTCAGGAGGAGTGTCCTCTCTAAGAAATGCACCTAATTTCATTTCCAAACCATACTATGCAATGCCATAGAGGTATCTTTCACACCTAACCTTTATTTTCTTGGATAGCCTAGCTAACGGTGTAAAGGCGGGATTCTTGCATTTTCTATCTTTTTAGGGATTACTAAACCATGAGTGATGTTTGTAAGACAATGTCACTCAACTATTAGTCTTGATGTAGTTCAGGTGGTTATGTTAGATAGCCATCGAATGTCAGGTGGATTTTTGTTTGGCTTCCAGGCTCTACTACTTGGCAAACCAAATCTACATTTTGAGTGAAGCTATACACCGACTGGGATGAGCCTTTTAGAATCTTGCCAGGCACAACTCTCATGTTTTTATTCATGCTCAACTTTTATTCTTGCTCACAAGGATTTTAGGTGATGGCTCTTGTAATGATTATGCTAAGAAGTATTTGAAGACAAGAAGTTCTAAGATAAGAGTGGTGACACCCCTACAAAAATTGGATTCACAAATTTCCTTCAAAAACTTTCTATTTATAATTGTGTTTCTTTCTAAGGTTAAAAAGACACAAATATATAAATTGACAAAATTTTGTCGTAAATTCAAAATGAAACTCAATTTTTTGCATAAATGAAGCAAAATAAGTAATTGAGAAAATTTAGGTGTTTGGAAAGTAGACATATCGAGCTCGCTTGTTTAGATCCACCGAACTTATCAAGCACACTGTCCTCAGGGTGTCAAAGAGTGAGGTTGAGCAAGAACACATGAGTTAAGGATTTGATCTTGTTAATGCCCATTCAGACATTTAGATCCTCAATGTGTATGTCCCTTGAAGGTGGTGGTAATAATCTTCTTGATAATACTCCACCTTCTGGTATGATGTGGCCATCATTTGCATCTAGAATATTACCTATAAACCACATTCATTGGATCCTTATGCTTGTTGTGGGATCTTGTGACAAAACTGTGGTTTCTTCAACTTTAAACCTTGATCTGGGAGGCCTCTACCATACACTCTAATCATCTTGATAATTTTTGTAGCTACTTGGGAAGCTTTCTATTCAGTGACGTTGTTAGCTATTTTGTGGGAAGTAGTTCTTTTCATGCTAAACATAGCATCCAATTTGTTGTATAAGATCATCATTTGTTTCTTGGAATCAACTGAAGTGTCCAATGTCCATCATGAAGGGTAGGTACAAATATATGGCGGGGGACCTTGAAAATTCCTACGGAACCACTACCACTTGAACTCAGAGAAAACTAAGATACACTTAGTCAATTGAAAAAAAAACATATGTACACCAAAGGCTTATAGAGGATGGATCATTATAGATATGTCTATACATGCAATCTATCACATCACAATAATCATTGATGCTTTCACATCCAATACTTTGAAAATCTAGAAACCATTCATCATTTGTAAATACTATAAAAGGAAGAACCCATGGAACCATACTCACAAATACATCACATCAGCACTGTGGAAATTTAAAATAAGCACTGGGACATCATCTTGCATATGATGAGCATACCCCCATTCCTCCACAAACATTAAATTTTGGAATGATACATGGTACCACAAAAAAATTATTAGAGACATGTAGATAACCTCCATATTCCCAAGAACTTGATCAAATCAACACGACTAAATCTCTAAACCTACTTACTAGAAACAAACAAAACAAACTCAGATCTTTTTTCATAAAACATCTCGACTCTGATATTATAGAGAATATCATACACACTCATGAATTCAGTACCAGTAGAAACATCTCATGGATATGGTTAAAACAATACTTATCGAAACAAGCTTACCACTTCCTCACCTGTAGAGGACTCATGACATACCTCACACTTTGTTGAAATCCCAAATGGCCACAAAAATGTAAATTGTTTTTGTCTTATATGACACTAAAAGATACTCATCAACAACAACCTTAGAAAGAGGCGCTTTGAGGGACCTACTAGATGCTACCATGCCTATCAGATGAATAAACCACGGAACATCTTTTCAAATATTGCCCTTTTACTATTCAAATACTTAATGATCACTACCATTCACATCTTCCAGTGGATTTTTTACACTCACCATCCCTCATAAAATGACTTAGACGAACACAATCCCTACATGAACCACAATCTCCAGTGATTTCTATCATGTGGAATATCTGGTTAACCAGGAATAACTGAAAATATAACAATGCTACACTACCATTTCACCACATCCATGTAGTGAACACACATACTCAATACTTTTGTACTACATGACAGACCACATCGACAACTATGGAGATATCAGGTGAAGACATCCAGATGGCCATCTTTGGAAACAACAATAGCAGTGGTGGTCACTACACCTTAGAAGATATTTTGGCAGATGATGCTGGATTCTAGAGCTCGCTCGAAAATATACTTGATGCTTTCTTTCATTTTTATCTTTTACCTGAGGCCTACTGTTAAGGGGTGCCTCCCTCCAAATATCATAACTACTATTATCTAATTTTCTGCATGGTTATTTTCTCATCTGGTTATGTTAGGCTGAGAATGCACGACTAACACACTTCTAGTGATGTTTAGCTATAACCATGACATACCCTTCATGTTTGTAGACATTTATTGTTTGCAAACATTCTATCTATACATGGAACTTCATATAAAAAAGCATGGGAAGGGTAGTTGTTTCCTTTATTGCTAAAATTTTCACTTTACATCATGTACATGGAAACTAGGTGATCGATCGAGGGTACGTCAGATGGGGTCCTCCTTATTTCTGAGGGTTTCTATCAGAATAGTAGCATTTCTTTACTACCTGTAGTATCTTGAGATAGGAATGATGTAAAGACATAGTCAAGTAAATTTTTCTTTGGAGAATTCTTAGCCCAAAACATCACTCTTGGAATGACTATGCTAAGAGTAGCTTGAAGAGAAGAAGTTCTAAGATAAGAGTGGTGACAACCCCAAGAAAAATTGGATTCAAAATTCACCTTCAAAAATCTCTATTTATCAAACTATTTCTTTCTAAGGTTAAAAAGACAAAAATATATACATTGGAAATTTTTTGTTGTTAGTCTTTTCAAAATTTTAGCAAAATTCAAAATTAAATTCAAGATTTTGCATAAATGAAGGAAAATATATAACACAGAAATATAGGTGTTGGGCAAGTAGACATACCAAGCTCGCCTATTCAGACCCCTAAACTTATCATGCACCCTATCCTCAGGGTGTGAAATAGTGTGGTTGAGTGAGAACATGCGAGTTAAGGCTTCGATCTTGTTAATTCCCATTCAAAAATTAAGATCTACAATTTGTATGTCCCGCAAAGGTGATGGTAATAATATTCTTAATTATACTCCACCTTCTGGTTTGATGTGTCCAACATTTGCATCTAGAATAATATGTAGAAACCACAGTCTTTGGAGCCTTATGCTTGTTGTTAGCTCTTGTGGAAGAACTATGGTTTTTCAAACTTCAAACCTTCATATAGGAGGACTCCATCATACATTCTAATCAAATTGAAAATTCATGTAGCTACATGGGCAAATTTCTATTGAGTGATGTTGTTTTCTATTTTGTGGTAAGTCATTCTTTTCATGCTAAACATAGCATCTCAGTTGTTATATAAGATCATCGTTTGTTTATTGAATCAACTGACAGAAGTGTCCATTGTCCATCATGAAGGAAAGCTACAAATATATGGTGGGGGACATTGCACTTTAAGTGATCAATAAGTCATTGGAGCTCCCCTAAATCATTTTTGTAAATTATATCCCCCAAAATATCATAGAAGGCCATGTATACATCATTGAACCCATCAACTAAAAGTAACTGGCAGGCCGCCATGACATCTACTATCACATAACCTACGACCATAAGTATCTCACAGAGGTTTGGACGTAGGACCTAAAAACTATCTCATTAAAAAATGGTGATGATTTCATCATCTTGTGGTTGATGTTATTCCATGATAAAAGTAGATCCTCAACCAACAACCCATAGCAAGAATTTTTGTTAAAGTTTTTAAATGTGTGTTGATTCAGATTGGTCAGTGCCAGTTCTTATATAGGTTGATCCTCTGGTTCGTTGACTACTTTGTCTTTCTCTGTCACTTATTCTTTGGCTTCTTGGTGAAGGGGACTAGGTGTTCGACTTCTTCATTGTTTTCTATTTCCTCTTATGCCTATGGTTCGTGAATCTCATCTTGAGGAGGGGAAGTAGCTACTCTTATACTAGGTATTTTGTATGAGGAAAGTAAGGGGCTGTTCAGGAGTTGCTTAGGGAGCCATTGATGCAGCTCACGTCTTTTCTATATTTGGGTTGGGAGGGATATTCGCTTCTTTTCAAGGAGGTGATGGGTGTTGTGGCTGAGTAGGAGGAATTATCACGCTAGTTATACATTCTTCAATAGGAGGACTTATATTTATTTCTCTAGATTTTTTAGTTGCTCCCTCCACAGAGTTTGTTCAGGAAGAGGAATGAGAGGGTACATCCTTCTTGGGACGTCCTCCATGTGCTAGTCATAGAAGAATATTCTATCATGGATGAGCTATATGACATGCTTCTCTCATAGGGCATGGAAGTCTTCATTCACAATATACTTTAGAGGAATTCCCCTATTTAGTGCTTCTATCATTCTCAACAAGATGAATGAACTATCCACCAAATCTTACAATTGCTGGGGTCCACTGCAATCTATGTGTATTTCCCTCTAGTTTGGACGATACTAGGCTCCTACTCCTTATATAATACATTTTAGGCGTGGGGTCATTTCTTGTATTATCTTGTGTTCTGGCTTCTGGAAGACCATCCTTACACATGGTAGGTCATTTGCATTATAATTGTAAGTAGGGACTCGTCTAGTGGAAAGATCCACCATGGTCAGAAGCCAATGGTTGAAGGTTTTGAGAGGAATAGTTATGCACTGTAGCAATCTTTGTTTTCTGCAGGGTGTCTTACATCTCTTCAACCTAGGGTGCTTTATAATTTTCCATATATAGCTAGGTAGCCAGAGTTGATGTGGTGTTAAAAACAGGCCCTATTGTATCTCTATACATATATTCTTCGATTGTAGTACCACATAGGACTTTGAAGAATTTTTTGCTGATAGATGCCCTATGTCTAACGGATAATCACAAGTCATACCTTGTCAGATAGTATCTATTATTGGTATAGATGCTAAATTATCAACATCAAGGATATTTTCTAAGAAATGAATGTCACAAAGTAACATCCCCGATACTGATGTGATGTCCATGTCCTTCATTTTACACAGAAGTGGTAGTGATGCTGTCTGGTTTAAATCTTCTACTATTGGTGGTTCAGGATACACTAGATTTGTGAGACCCTTGACCTATATTAGTGCTTGATTATATTTTATTTGCTTAAATGAGATGCTTTCACCCTAATCTAATCTCTTAATATGCCTTAATAACACGTGACATGATTATGTTTCTAATTTGGTCCTATTTGGTGGATGTTTGAGCTAGTTATTCTTGTTTTCGACCAAGTTGCAATTTACCCATGTTGAGGGTTTATATTGCAATTTGTCACATGTGTATTGTTCCCTTTGTGCCTTAGCATCATGATAGAGAGGATAATACTGTGGGGCACCTTGTTTGGACCTTGGTTGATGAGGAGGCATCTTGAGGTGATATTAGGGTTTGCCTAGCTATACATGAGTTGCATGGATGGTGGTATCGACCATGTGTGTTTCTTGAGCGTTATGACCTGTGTAGTGACCTTGATGTTATGCCTTGAGAGTGTTTAGACCAACACATCTTGTTTTGGATGATTTGCTTTGACCTTGAAGCCTTGTTCCTTGTTTGATCGCTAGGGTTTGCCTTTGGTGATGTGTTGCAACTGCAACACTCTTGTTTGGATTTTTTTACGGTCGATACAAGAGTACTGAGTTGTGTTGCAACCACTACATGTGTGTGATTCGACCATGTTGAGTTTGAGGACCAAGTGGTCCCTACACCACTTTGGTTGTAATGATTCTTTTGCATGTGTGCATGCAGGGCCGATCCTTTACGAGACATGTGATGTTTTGGTGCCCTCAAGTCTTGACACCTCATATCTTCTACTTCCCTCCTACCCATGTGTATATAAGCTCTCTTTTATACAATCAAGCAATCCTTTTAGCTCTCTCTTCTTTCTCTCTCTTTCTTATGTCAACCTTGGAGCTTGGTGGAACTGGGGAAGGTGTTGATCTTTGTTCTTTGGTGGCCGATCACCTTTGCATGTGGTAATCATGAGCCTGATCATCTTATTTTTGGTGATTATTAGTGATCTTTCTTCTTGGTAAGTGGTTTTGTACCTTGATCTCGTTTTTCCTTTGGAACCTACCTTCCTTTTCCCTCTTATCCATGATACTATGATGCGACCATGGTGTCTTCTTGAGGATCTTCTCTTCACAATGGTCGATGACTATGGTGTAACCATGGTGGTAGCTAGTGAGATGAAGTTTCCTATTCTTCTCTCTTGTTTGGACTAGGGAGTTTTCCATTTCTTGAGCAATCCTTTGACCTTGGTGGTTTCTTCTCTTCTTGAGGTGACCCTGTGGCCGTGGAGTTGATCCAAGTTTGAGTTCGTCTTGTCTTGTGGCTTTAGAGCTCAATTCTTCTACATAAGGAAGGTCATATAACTTTCCCCTCTTCTATTATTGCACCATTAACTTGTTTGAATGCTATTGCTATAATATCTGAAACGTGATATTAAGATGCTAGATGATGTTATCATGATATAGGGTTTATAATTTTGTAGTATTCTTATATGGATCACTCTTTCTCCTAAACCCTAAATTTATGCACCTAATTTGCAAGTGATGGAGCAGTGGTTGATTCTTACATGCAATATGATCTTTGGTCCTATCATCATGTTATAAGATGTTGGGAGGTTTAGTCCTTGGTTACATGAGTTTAACACATGGTTTTCCTCCTCGAATCATGATTTTTCATGGTGTCTTATGATGTTCATTTTAGGGTTTTGGTGTCTATCTTTTCATGGAGTCTTCCTCTTGATGGTGCCTAGTTTTCTTGATGTTCATCATCTATTTTGGATCATGGTTTAGCTCTATTTTGAGGATGGTTATGTGCTGTTTTTTGTATCTTAACCTTGAGGTCGCTACACTTGCTTTGGTGCTATGTTTTTGAGTGGTCGCTACATAGTTATGGGTTTTTGCGGGCTCAACAATCCCTAGCCCTAGTGGTTGGGTTGGTTTGATCATTTTAAATGGAAATCTAATTTGGATCACAAGCCTATTAGTTTTGGTTACAGTTGAAGCACCTTGGCTTGAGTTGGTTAATGAGTGCTAAGTGAGGTATTGTGGGCACTACATGGATAACCCTAATCACCTTTGGACGCTACTCTTTGTGTTTGTTTGGTCACAACATGTGATTTTGTGTGACGCCACTACACATTCTTTGCTTGGTCAACACAAGTGATTTGGTGATCTCTGATGGTCGAAACACTTAGTTTGTGTGATGGGTCACTACACATGTGCCATGTTGGCATCAATGCATGATTTGCTTTGGTTGGTCGCTACACCTTGTGTTTGTTTTGGTCACAACATTCAACCTAAACGGATGGTCACTACATGTACCTGGTTTGGTCACAACAGAGTTTCCCTAACGGGTCAATTCACAATGTTTGATGATATGTTTTGGTCACAACAAGTGCTGACTTGGTAGGGTCTCTACAAGATGTTACCCAAGGTTGTCTCTACATATGCATGGGTGTCAAATGTTACATGATATTACCCTAGTGGTTGATACATGTTGTTGGTTACATGATGATGTTTACATGTTATTGATAATAATGTTAAACCCTAAGGTGCTCCAAGAAAGTAAGAGATAGTGTATCTAGGGTTAATGATAATTATTGAATTGGAAACCCTAATCATCCAAATTAGAAAGCCTAACTCTAATTCAAGAATGAGATGTTATGGCTCATCTTTCTTAAAGTGACTAGTATGTAATGATGCTTTCTCTCTTCTACTTGTGTAACTATAACCTTGCAGGTGGGATGAATAACATAGCTGGTGAATGCTATGGTGTGATTGATGTGACACAAGGTGATGACTATGAGCCTTTGTGAGGCATGATAAGATAATTATGATGTACAAGAAATATGTGACTTGGGTCTTATGACTTGGTAGAGGTTTTATGCCTAATGTGAGGTGATAACCTCTAGTGATGAGATGAGGGATTGTCATCCCCAAATGACATGATAATGTTGATGGCCTTGTGTGGAAATGGTATCAAGATATGATGTGACAAGTTTATGCTTCATATGTTTTATATTTTCTGGAGTTGTAACACACCCTTATCTTGGTAGAGTTTGTTTAGGTTTTGTATGTTGTAACTTGATTGATTCTAAAAGATACTCAATTGGCTTAACTAATCAAGTGAAACACTAATCATGTAGTTTCCCTGTGCCATAGAACCATCTTTAGCGTCGATACTTGCTGGATGGTGAAGCGGGTTCTCCCTTAGTGGAAGCTCAGAGTCATATACTATTGAGTATATGCATTTCACATGATTGACAACGATCATACTCTGGATGGAGAACGATCGAGTTCATATCTCAATGATTTCATCCAGTATACATATAAGATATAATTTGTGGATGGATGCATTCATACCTCATCAGGAGTGAGGATACGATCGTAGCTCAATTTTCACTAGTGTTATTCCTATTTACCAAGGAGGACTAGGCTATTTTGTTGTTGGACTTTATATGTCACTGTGGTGGATTTGGACTGGCTGAGGGTGTGGGAGATCATAGGATTTTGGCTCCTAGATCTTGTACGGCATTGATTTCTACTTATAGTGGTAAGTTGGAGCATGAGTGTACACCTCATCCCCTCAGGGCATAATAAAAGATGTAACATAATTGTATAGTATAGTTGCTTAGGGTTAAACACGACTCACATTGGATGACCCTTTTCCTTATCTTTTGTGCTGATTAGTTGATTTAAAATGCAGTAAAACAAATCAACTATTATGCATGTTCTTCTTGTGTCTTCTTAAAGCATAAAATGTTCTACTGCTTAGTTGTAGATGCCTAAATTGCTCAAACAATGTTAATTGCTTGCATATATCATTTAGCTGAATCTGTTCATCTTTATAATAATGCTATCTCCTACTTTAGTTTATCTATTCTTATAATAGATGTTGGCAGAGATTTATATCTCTCACTAGGATGTTTGGTCTCACCCCTTGGGTTTCTACATCTTTTAGGTGGTCGTGCGTAATGTGGTAATGATTGTGCGGTTGAGACTAGACAATAAGAGGAGTTGTAGCTGTTGTATCTTGGATATGCAGCTAATGTCTAGTACTAGAGTCCTATGTGTCATACGTATACTCTTAGGTCCTTGGGGGTGTTTTGTAGACATTGTACATCGATACAAGTTTTTGGCTATATGCCTTTGTTGTAAAAATATGACTTGTATGTGTGAACATGTTATCATATGTAATAGGTTGTGGCTAGTTAGCCAATGAACTATGAAATGTAATATCTCTTTGGCATGAATGAGATATAGGTGGAACAAGGTTGTGGTTTTATACATTATATGTTTAAGCTCGAGATGCTATGATGTGATTGGTTTTAATTTACCTTGTTTTGCTGTAATACGATTATTAGTGGTAGTTTTGCTCTTTGTTTTGAGTAATCTCACTTTGTATGGCAATGGTCTTCAAAAGAGTTTTTGGTTTCTTGGGGGTGTTATTGAATATCCACTTCATGTTTCCCTCATCTTGGAAAGCAATTTTCTCTTCCATATCCACCTTAAAATGATTTGGATGAACTCCTTATTTGATCGGTTCATCCAACATCAAGTCTTTGATAAAGTCTTAATAGTCAATTGGAGGTGGTGGGGCGTCATATATAAAAAGAGGATTCCGTCCATCCATCACATACTTAGTAGTTTCTAGTACCTTCTCCCTTGACCCTGTTGACTTTGGGATGATGTCATTTTTACCAGTTGCTTTGATAGATTTGGCCCAAATGACTTGTTCAGGTATATTTAGGAAAGCCTAATTTCCCTTCTCTATGGTTTCCTCCTCTAGGTGCTTGTTGATGGAGTGACCTAGCGAGGCTAAGGAATTTGCATCACCATTTCCCCCAGTGGGTAGTTCCATGTTTATTGTGGAGTCGACTTACCCTTGTCCTGCACATAGCTATGTTGTTGCTTCTTGTATGGGGGCAATGCATATTTTCCACTGTGTAGTTTGGCAAATAGAATGTCCACCTTCAGTTTCACAACCATTTCCATTGTAGGTGATGAGGCCTCCTCATTGATGATTCATTGTCATTTATAAGTTGCCTCTCAAAAGGAAGGTGATGTTGTTGGTGCCTCCTTCTGCTTCCTATCTTCTACTTGCAACCACTCATTTTATCATTGTAGGTCACCCCCCTCCTTGCACAATAGGGTAACCTCTGTAGCCATGCTTGTCAGAGCCTTCATTACTTGCATTTGATTTGCAGCCAAGAGCTACATCTATTGTGGCAATGTTAGCAATGGCTGCATTTCTACTATTATCTTCCTGACCTACGAAGTCATGCAGACCTATTTGAAGTTATATCTAGAATATTTAGATTAGAGTTAAAGACAGTCTCATGAAGTTTGTCAATTTCTTGCCCTTCTCATGATTTAATCTGTGGTAGGGGCTCACTGTGGTTGCTCTTTACGTTTCAATATCTTACCTCATGCTCAACTCCTTTCTCTTGTGCAAGTTCTTCATGTCTTTCTTCCATGTGTTGGCTTTGTTCAACCTCATTTCCTGGTAGGGGCTGACCTTTTTCTGGTGTTTCCTTCTCTGGAATCTCCCTTTTAGATATGTGGATTGATAAGTGCCTGTTTCTTTTTGTATCTATCATTTCCTTGTCAACTCCTTTATTGTATGGTGTATCATCTAGGACATTGTCGTCGACTTCCTCAACCCTAAAAGTGGTGTGTCACGATGACACACTCGTGTCGATGGAAAGTTCTCTTGTCTCCTCAAGTTCTGGCTCTGTTGGCATCTCCGATATATCATCTCTATTAATGGAGTCACATGGTGCACCAGTACCAGTCACTACCTCTTCAGGCATCAAATGCATAATGACAACCGATGTAGTTGCCAGAGGTTCTACCACAACTTCAAGGTTTACCGTCTCGAGTGCGGGGATTTTTCACCTTGGTTTGGGTGTCGTCTAATTTAGGAGGCATACTATTACTCTTTTCTACATGAGTTTGTTGTAGTGTCTTCTATATACGCCATCTATAGTTTAGCCAACACTTCTTTGCTGATAGGTGGAAGGGGTCTGACTCATTTATTTTTACAATCTCATCACCCCAGAATAGGAGTTTGTCATAATTGTCATTGCACATCTCAGGCAGGGGAAGTAAGTCCTATGATATGCATAATTTGTACAAGTACTTATCCTTCTATCTTGCTATTATTGAAGCAGTTAAGTAATCGACATCATCTACCATTTCCCCAACATATATGAGGAAGAATTTCATCTCACTGGGGTAGCCTAGACGGTGGGTAATATATGTGATATGGCCACCCATGAAGAAGTCACATGAGCATTCTGGTCCAACTATCATCACTAGTTTGTCAATCAATATTGACTCAATATTTACTGGCTTCTCTTCCATGATACTCCATAGAATGTGTAGATCCATTCTAGTCACATTCCTTGTGTCCGTCCTGAATTACATGGTGTTGGTGAATATCTTGTGTATCACACACATGAACCTCGAGTGTATCTTGGTAACTTCCGACTACCCTAAGCTATATCATCTATCTCCATTTAGCTTCTCTCAAGTCTGGTCAGTGAAGAAACTTCAAACTTCTCTATCTCCTTTAGCTTTATTGGCTCCTTCTTCTTGTTAATCAAAGTTAGGGAAAATTAAATTGAGCCACATCTCAGTGATTATATAGTCCTCCTTTATAATTCATACTGCTAATTTATAATGTCCCCCACACTCTTTGGTTTCTTCTTTTGTAACTAGCAACTTCTTCAGAGACAAATCAAACTCCAATATGAGTTCTTCAAAGTGAGTTCATCGTAGGAGATGTGCCTGTTGAAGCATATTTTGTAAATACTGAACTCTTTTAGATTTTCTTTCACCCTCTGGTATATCCCTAACATTTCTAGGATGTCCACATCTCCAAACCTTGTACCTTTAAAGATTTTATTTCCAACATATCACCCTATACATATAGATATTCCTGATCTCTAGGTAGGAAGTAATTGTTAGGGTGTTCCTTGTAGATGACATTTGTTGCTGGTGGAACAATTATGGTGAGAATTATAGTGGTGGTAGTGACTACTGCTTGTGGCATTACTTGTTCCCTAATTGATGTCTTGCTTATTTTGCTTGGTCTATCCTAGGGAGAGGGAATGTATGTCCTTCTCTTCTTAGGGTTCTGGACTTCAATAGTAGATGATATATTTAGAAGTCTCAATCCCTTTTGACTTATCAGAGTTGGAGGACTCCTCAAGAATGGAATCTACTAGAGATTTGAGTCTGCTTCTGACTTGGCCATGATACTTTTTGGGGTAGGATCCCCATGGAGTTTGACATAGGCAACAACTTCATCTCTGAATGTTTCTATTACGTCTATCTCCTCCTGAGTCATTGTCTCTCTGATCCTACTATTTCTCACTCACCCTTTTTACCATCCCCTTCCGAGCAATCTGATCTTTACCTGGGTTATCTGTAATTTGATCATTTTTTTAATGTAGATATTTGAAATATCTCTTGTAAGGTTAGGCCAACATGTAGTTTCAATCTATCTCTAGAAATGTCCCATAAATCGATGGTTGCTAAGGTAGCTTAAGGAATAATGTAAATTGATGGTTTTCTATTGAGGCTTGGAGAACCGATGGTTCTCGAAGAACGATCATCTTTTGATGGTTTGTGAAATGGGGATAATAGTGTCCAGTGCAAACCGATGGTTTTCCTGAGTTCATATAACTGATGGATACGTAATGGAAGCTACTTACCTAACTAGAGTAGAGCATCCATGTCTCCCAGGGCAACCCCATCGCCCAAGCTAGGGTTGGAGCTCTATGTCGGCCAAGACACTAAGGTTAGGGTTTCATGTCGGCCAACCACCATATCACCCAACATCATCATCTTGGGTAGAAGTGCATATTGGTCACAAGGTCAGCAAAGGGTTCACTTAGCATATCACCCAAGGCTCAACTCTAGAAGAGGGTATTGGACAACAACCTCAAGGAGCCACCATCCATAACGTCCAAACCCTAACCCTAGGGTAGGAAAGAGATATCGGTCACCACAGCATATCACCCCAAACATATAGGCCATAGGCTCACCTTTCAAGTCCAAAGGAGAGAAAGGGGTATTGCCACAAACCATCAACCAAAGTATAACCTATTGAGCAAGGTACTATGTCGGGCAAAGCATAATATCAGGAAAGCCCCCATATCGGGTAAAGCACCCTATCAGGCAAGTCATTGTCAACCTCTAGCCACCCATTACCAACTAACACAAGAAGAACAAGATAAGGATAGTAGTAAAACGTGACCACTTTCATTAAAATAGATCTCAAGTTCCACATGCACGGCTATCATGGAGAAGGGTATCAATTTAAAGACAAGAATCATCACATGCACATATGGAGAGTGAACATAATAGAGATGGTTAAGAGTTATGTAACCCTCCTTAAGAGGATCTCCATGAAAGGCATAAAGCTTCCTGATCCAAGCAGAAAACCCACATTCCTCTCCATGGAAACCATCCGTCCGGAGCTCTAAGCTTGTCTTCGGCTCCATCATCATCACCTCAAGGAACAAGAGAAGATGACGAAGATACCATGGTTATGTATAGCTCAAGAAGAAGAAAAGAGAGGGAGATAACCACGGCCTTGCCTACTCTCATCAAGGGCCCATCCATGGCTGACAGGAGGAGAAGGAGATGAAGAAGAAGGCACAAGGAAAAGCTATCAAGGAAGAATGACTCACCAAGGTCGGATCTTGAGCAAGGAGTCTCCATGGCCAAAGAGATCGCCCTCCCAAGCTCCATGGGAGTTTCCTTGAGCTCCCAAGCTCCCATTCTCATACCATACAGGAAGGGGAAAGAAGGTGACCGAAAAGGAGCACTTGGTTAAGGAGGAAGGGGGCTATATACACCAAGGAAGAGAGAGGTAGCAAAGGAGAGGTGTCATAACCACATAACCCAAGATGCCACTTGCTCATGCACCTAACACCACTTGTTGCCACCCAAGCTACACATGAACGACCTGGTGATACACTCTAAGATGTGTATTGTGCAGTTGGGTACCTCCCATGGGTGACACACCCTCAAGCTTCTACCTGATACACTAAAAGACAAGGTAGCATGTGTGACACATATGTGATATAAAGACCATATAAAGATGTTACTCCTAAACTATCAACCAAACAAGGCTCCCCAACTTCCATACACGTCCTAGATGATGAAAAAAAGAAGGAAGGTGAATCTAGAGCTGATAAATTGCATATTAACTCCTCCACTTTGGGTAATTTGCAATTTGCACCAAAACTAGCACATAGTGCACAAACATCATCCAACTAAGCTCAAACTTGGAACATAGGTCCTACACAAGGTGCCACACCTTATCATTCTCTTTCTAATGATGATAAAAAACTGAAGGCATGCTCTACATGTGACATATTGCAATATAACCCCTTACTTTGGGTAAATTGCACTCTGGTCCAAAACAAGCAAACAATGCTCAAACAACATCCAAATGGGACCAAACTGGAAACATGAGCTTGTCACATGATATCAAAACATCTTAAGAGATTAGATTAAGGTTCTAAGCACCTTTCATAAACAAAGAAAAGAGGGTTAGCCCAAAACTTGGGTCAGGATCCTTACAATTAGACTCTTCCATGCCACTTCTTATTGTTTATTTGAAAACTCTCATATTATCTTACATTCTTTTCTTAGGATTGGGCTTCCCCCAGTAACACCTTTGTGAGGTATTGATTACTGGGTTTTATGTTATCTTAATGATAATGTATGATTTCATAATTTTTTACAATAATTGAAAGCATGCAATGTGTACATTATCTTTTTAAAACATTCAAAAAACTTTGAGAATCCAAAAGGCTCAAAAGAAGTGGTTATTCATAATTAACCCACATAACTTTTCCATGAAGGAAACATCCAATATCAATCCATGTACTTCATATTGTATTCCATCCAACCAATCAAAAGTATATTCAAGCAGTCAATCAATCTGAGAAAATGATATTCAACCAAGTGTTACAAACATCTCAAATCCTATATTAGGGTTTATGAGGTCATTTAAGGATTTTGACTACCAATTAGGGTTTGGTTCCATAGATTCCTACTTTAGGGTTAGTAAATCCTAAACCACCATATTGAACCTTGAGTTCCTTTAATCACACCGTCATTATTTGTATAAAGGGTAACCTCCATTAGCATAAAAGATATCATTATCACTTGGAATTATACTAAAAACATTAATATACCCAAAGTTCATTAGTCTCATTAACTTATCTTAGCATTTAAGGGTTCACATTATGTGATTACCAAGTTACACATATCAACATGCTTCAAAGAATTCATGATGCCATCTCAAGAGAAGTGGTTATATTTTTTATTTTTCAAAAATTCTATGCCTTTATTTTGATCAAGTGATGAGGGAATACAAGATTTACCGACATTGCAATGATGTCATTTATGTCACTAGTCTCCTATTTGTAGGCATGCATGATCTATGTGGGACATCCATTGAGCAACCTATATGTAGGTAGTTTGATCAACATTTTGGCTAGCATGTCAGCCAAGGTGTTTAATTGACTTGGTTTATGGGTAACATTGAGATCTTATATCTTTTTTTGAGCTTTAGTAATTTGGAAACAAGTTGGTCCATAAATTCCCCATTTGCTTATGTTACCTTGGATAAGTTTCTTTGTGAGAAGGGAGTCTATCACTAGAGTTGCCTTGTACACTCCATACTTAACTCCCAGCTCTATTCCTTGAAGAATTGCTTTGAGTTCAGTAAGATGGGGATATGTACCTTTGAGTCTTGTATGATAGACACCTATCCACCTTCCTTTTTTGTCCCTAAGGATTGCACATGCCACGTGTATTGATGAATTTTTGTCTTGTGTTGCATCCACATTGATCAGTGACATGTCATGAGTAAGGTAGAGCTTGTTTTTAGTTCTCATAATAGTCATGGATGACTCAACTTCTAGGGGATAAATTGTAAATTTGTCTTTGAGGGACTGTAGTATTCCATTTACAACATTGGTCAATGGCATTCTATTCGCATGAAATATAAATATGTTTCTTCTTTTCCAAATATGCCAATTGATTATAGTAAATTCCTCTGCCCATTGACATGTCCAACATTTTTTGTCTGTGACCAACCTCAACCATTTCTTGAAGTTTGCAACATCATAAAAGTAGGGTTCTAACTGAGGTCGCATGGTTTTCCACACAGACCATGCAAAGCTACAATCTCTTAGCACATGAATCACCATTTCAGGTGCATTCATGCACATGTTATACACACTATCTTTGACTAGGCCCATCTTTTGTATTTGAGAGTTTTTCATCAAGCTATTATCCTAACATAGACATAGGAGCATATTTATCTTCTCTGGTACTTTGAGTTTCCACCAAGTTCAGCATTTGCCTGAGGTTTGCTTCTTCTTCTGCTTGACCTGATGTAGGTAAACCTCCTTTCTTGTCAGTATTCCTCTTCTGCATGGATTCCACACCCAATAGTCATCACCAACTTCTGGGTGAGGTGGCAGAGTATTGGATATGGCCTCCACCATCTGATCGTCGAACCAATCCCTCATAAAATTCATGTCCCACTATCCATTTTTCAATCTTGCTTAGGATACTAAAATGTCTTTTAGTTCCTCAGCTATCTGTCTCATTGTCTTGTTGATAGGACCCAGATCACTTCTAATCCATCTATCCCAAACTCTTGTTCCTTCTCCATTCATAATACACATTGAGCTATCATTTATTATGGATGCAGCGTGTCTTAATATATTTCTCCATACCACCGATCTAGTTGTGGAATTCTTATACTTCTGCCTCAAGACTTGACACCACAGTGTAGATGAGTTTTGAGGGAACTACCAAGCGAACTTCATTAGCAAAGCTTGATTGATTTCTGATGGAGATTTGATAGCCATGCCTCCCTTATTTTTGCTTGTGATTATCTTTCTCCATGCCACTTTACTTAGTCATCTTATCTGATCCTTACCTCCCCATATAAATCTCCTCATCAGTTGATCTATCTCAGTGCATATTGATGCAAATAAACTTATAGTTTGCATAGCATACATTAGAATCATTAAGAGTGTCGCCTTTGCCAAAGTAACTCTCCCCACTACCGACAGGTTTTGACCATTCCAGTTTGAGAGACGTTCCTGCATGCGCACTAGGATAGGTTCATACCATTCTATCTTGATATTGTCCTGGATAATTGGGACACGTAGATTTTTCCCTAGGTTAGTAGTGATTCCAACTGAAATGCTAATCCTCTCCTACAAGTGTGTAGGTGTGTTCTTAGATAAATGGATCATTGATTTCTCCTTTGAGAGTCTTATACATGAAGCATTGCTAAATGATTTAAGGCAATTAATCAAACATCATGCTTATCCCATAGATGCTTCCCTAAATAGAATAATGTCATCCACAAAGCAAAAGTGTGATAAGGTCATGCCACCTCTAGATGATGATATTGGGTCCATTGGCCCTCCTCAACCCACTTTAGAATGTCTTGACACAAGCAGTCGAGGCAAAGAACAAAGATGTAAGGCAATATTGGATCCCCTACCTCATGCCTTAATAGGGGTAATAGGTTCGATTAACTCTCTATTAAGAGCTATTTGCATTTGTACTTGTTGAAGCAGTTGGAGAATAACATTGGATAGGTTGTGTGGGATATATAATCTTGTTAATGTGTCCTTTATAAAGGCCCAAGATCATTTTTCATATGCTTAGACGAATCAATCTTCATTACCACCATTCTTTTATTTCCTTTCCGCACTCTCATCGAATGGTTGACTTCTTGTGCTAGAACAATATTGCCTGAGATCTTGCGTCTAGGAATAAAACTTGACAGGAATGGAAATATCCATTTGGGCATGAAGGGTTCCAGACATTGAATCTTTGCACTGACATTGTTCAAGGAGATGGGCTTGAGATGGTTACATGGTGTGGGATGATTAATCTCTAGGATCAGGACCATTACTGAGTGTGCCAGGTCTGGTGGTAAATCTCCACCTACACACACCTCCATAATCATATGTATGATTGGAGGCTTTATAGTATTCCAACACTTCTATAGGAATCCATATTCTATTCCATCTGGGTCTAGCACCTTAGAGAGATCCATCTGCATGAGCACACTATTAATTTCCTCCTCTTATATTGTTGAGTTGAGTGTTGCTAGTTGTTGGTTGTCTAGAGGTGTGAATGAGTCAATGCAGGTCTGTGATCAAGTCTCCCTCCTGGAAGGATTGGTATTCACAAAAAGTTGTTAAAAGTTTAGGCTTCCCTTATCATTGATTCGACTCCCATTTTCATTCTATAGTCTATGAATCTAGTTCCTCCTCCTTTTCAGCTTGACAAAGTTATAGTAGAATTTGTTGTTAGCGTCTCCAAACTTGATTCAATCACACCGTGATTGCTATTTTAAATCCAGTGTCTCAAGTCTTAACACCTCCTCGTATTGCAAGTTTACCTCTAGTAGGATCGAATCAAAGTAAGAGTTGTAGTCTCTACTGAGAATCTCCTCAAGATCTTGGATTCTTTTTAGCAATATTGCCTTATATTTGTATTTCACTTTCCTTTGTATCTCATCCCATTCCATGGCTTTCAATATGAAATTATTAATCCTCTATTTATACGTAGTATCCATTCACCAACTATTCAAGAAAGGGTGTGAACTATGGCCATTCATGCCAAATTTTCATGGTTCTAACCACAATTTGGAGTCAGTTCTACCTTGCTTTCCATTCGACAAGAAGTGGTGAGTGGTAACAACCTATCCTAGGTAGCATTTCTATCTTCGTGGTTGGACATGCCTCTAGACATTTTCTATTTGATAGACCTCCATCTAGCTTTGCCATCATTGTCCCCCTCTTGAACATAGTCATAGGACCTGCTATTCTCAACTATTGTAGTCTTTCATCCTCCATCACATTTAGGAACTCACTTGATGTTGTGACATTGAATGTTCTAGCTCCTAATCTCTCCATACATCTTATTTTTGTGTTGAAGTCTTTGACTACAAATAATGATATGTCCATAGTACACACCAGACGACTTAGATTGCTCCACAACATTCTTCTCAGTCTAGGTCTTGAGCTCCCATAGACAAATGTTACCTAAATTTGATTGCTAATCATGCAATGAACGTACTAAAAGTGGATTTGTTTTACCTTGATATCGATATTATTATCCTCCCATAGTAACCAAATTCTTCCTACAAACCCACTTGCTTCCATGCGATGTGAGTAGGGGTATTTGAGCTTCTTTACAGTCACCTTTGTTACATTCCCTGATTGTCTTGTTTCTAGAAGTACCATTATGAAAGGCCTAAATTTGTATCTTATTTGGTTGAGGTAATTTTGGGTACTTTGCTTCGTCGCCCCCCTGTAAATTCTAGGTAATAAACATATTAATCAATTTGGGTGTTGTGGTCTAGCACCTCCTCTTCACTTATTTTTGTTTATCCATACCTGCCTGAGAGATAGCTACCCTCTCTAGTTCTTCTATGCTTTATATTTGCCTATCTTCCTAGATGGATTATACCCATCACTCTTTTGTTTGTCAACCTTCCGGTTCCTCATGTGGATGATGAGCTAGACACCACCTTTGTCTTGTGGTTCATTCCCTGGTGAGTTGAATAAAACTTCTTGTTGGATAGGGATTGGTAGTCGACTCTCTCCCTCCCAGTTTACTATTGTGGTTGTGATGACCTTGTCTTCATGGGCATTAGCAAACTTGTGTGACTCATTCCCCATATACTCATCCTTTTCACTATGAGCTTCCTCTTGATGCCTCAATGGGTTTGCTCAATTTTGCCTAGATTGTTGATGGTTATTGTTCATATCTTGCCTACCATTGCCAACTCCATTCCCTAGTATTGGCTCTGGTTTCATTGTCTTTTCACCATTGTGTTAGCATTTGGTCTTCCTTGTTCTTATTCTTGCTGGTCATCCTCATTACCAACACCATTTCATGCAACAAATCTATTCTCACTCTATACACATGTATTGTGTTGATTATTCCTCCATGGGGCCTTTGTCTTCCTTTGTTGGGCATGGATACTCTTTGTGAAGCGATCTGGTGTTGTTTCTTGTACATCAAAAGTTCTATCTTCCTAGACCTCAGGGGATGTATTATCATCCCTTTCCATTGTTTTTTCTCTATCTTGCTTAGGTTTTTGCATACATTGATCAGATGCATGCTTGACCAGTCCACATCTAAGATAGTATTGGCAAATTTTCATATTCAACATTATCTATTTTTTTCATAATCAGAACCTTTGGTGTGATCGGCTTATATGTTCCAATCTTGAACAAAATTAGCACAAACCTTCCCCTCCTTTTTTTTCCAGCTATTTCTATTGACCTTGTCTATGTTTCCATTCAAGTTGCTCACCCTTGTGAGGATTTGTGCCTCATAGAGACATGGAGGCAAGTTGGGGATCCTGATCCAAACAGTTTTCATTTTAGGGATATCGGATGTGGGATCAAAATCCCATTTCCACCTTTTGCACCATTAGATAGGGCCCCAACATCATACATGGTCCTTTGGTCATTTCCATTAGGTAGTCTTCATCCATTGTTAACTACACCATGTAATACCCATTTTCCATATCTATGATGGGAACTTTTCCCTTGGGTTTCTACATGATTGTAATCTTATCCTTGAGGTTTATGTATCTGATGTTTTGCACCATGACCTTGACCACTACAATGAAATTCTAGGGTTGAATTACATTCTCAAATGCTTTATTGCTAATATCTAATGAAGGTATAGGGGCCACCACATCTATGAGAAAGTCATCATCTTCAAGCCACACACTTCCCCTATTCAAGTTCACAGTTCTTCCGCTGTTGGTTTCTACTCTACCACACTTTATTGTATGATCCACGTTAGTTGTTTGGCGGAGGTTGTTGCTCTTGAGTGGATCCATTTATTGAAGGGATTGAAGCAACATCCTTTGCATCATAGAACATGTCTTGTTCTATTGAGTCATATGATGGTGTTCTTGTTTGGCTGTTACAACTTCCATTACTAGATTCCCAGGACGGATAGATGAACCAAATTATCTGCCTGTGGAGTGTCATTGTTGGATCCCTATCATCAACAGATCCACCGTCATAGCTCCTATCCACCGCCATCAATGACGTTGGGGCAACTGGTTGCATAATTGTTGGGCTGCCTCCAATCACCCTTGCTTCGCTCCTCATGAGGTCCCTATTAATTAAGTCTATCTTTCCCTAGTGGTTATATTAATTTTGAGATACCATATATGATTCAAAACAATAGGGTTACCTATTTAATTGATTCCAAAGTCAGGAAACCATAATAATTTGATTAAGTAATAAATCAATCTTATATTAAAGAGTATGGTATTTTGAGATATGAGGGAACTAAGATTAGATCTTTCCTTAGAAATCATCCTTATTGGATTCCTCATCTTTTCTTGATCAATTTATATATAGTATTACCATATTACAAGCCAATATGAATCTTCTATTAGTGTTAGAATCCATACCTTATTCTGGTCGTTGGATTCAAGACCATATCCTAGAATGTGCAACATGTCATCTTGGTCCTACGTGCATAAGGGGCAACAAATTGGGGCCTACTACTTTGAACCAGGCTTTGCTGAGCTTTGCATGACATTGGTTTAGACTACTTGGGTTTGGTTGATTGAAGCCTGCCTTGAGCCCACAAGAGGCATTTCCCTCATGATTTTGTCTTGGTGCTATGTGATTTCTTCCATGACGAGAAGCCACCACTCACCCTATTATAGGGTAGCCCGGTCTTGGTGTTGCCACGATGGCCATCTTTTAGCTTCAAGATGGCATAAAGAACTTTGACAACCATCTACAAGTCTCCTTCATGACTCCAGAAATATATGATAGGAGAAGGTGTTCCCCTCCAAAAGACCATGGTGTAGGACAAAGGGGTGAATGAGCATATGTTCCAGCTGATTGGAGATGGTTGGATCTTGCTTACTAGGTTGTGGTGATGCATGTGGATGTTGTAAAGGAGTGTGCCTTCATGTCTATCTAGGAACCAGAGCATCATTGGCTTATCCTCAAGGTTCCATAGATCAACAAAGAAGGTGAAGGGGTGCAAACAAGGAGGGTTTATATTGTCTAAAAACTGCATCCATGGATCTCCTTGAACAACAAAGACTATGGACCATGTTCCTGGTCAAGACTGGGTTCCTATAGTTTCTTATATAGGCCCTATCATAGAATTGTTTATTACCCTAAGTCCACACTCCTAATGGCTACACAAACAAAGGTTAGTGGACTTGGGCCTCCATCCCTAAAATGTATCACATAACATATGCATGAATAAAACCACAAATAACAAGCTAGAGAACTATGACATGAAACAACATGGTATGAGAATTTAAACAAGTACCTGACATCAAGATCATAACTCTTCTACATATCAAACCATGTGGATGTTCTATTTACATATAATTAGATGATTCCATTAGAGTAAGAGCATCATATTATCATAATATGGCAGATGCAATGATCATAACAAGAGTCATAGTATACATGTTACATAAAATCATAAAATGGGTACAAATCAACACAATTGTCTTGAGTACGCTATAAAATACATAAACTCACAGGTTTAAGAGAACATATATGCTACATAAAACTTAAAATAATATCAATAAAGATGGAAACAACATGAAAGACTTTATAATTAACATAGAAGTGTGTTTTATGTGCATTTCTATTATACTTAACAACATTTCATGTCCATTGGCAAGCTTCCCATTGGAAGGGTCTGTGAGGGGCATAAGAGGATCAAAGCCTAAATTTCACCCTATTTCTACGTGAGGGCCTCAAGATAAAAGTTAATGAGCTAACCCTATCTCAACATGCATTGTACTCTTACCTCGACAATATAGGTAGGTAGACAAGGTTGGTATAATGACAAGTTTAATTATATTCGGGATTTGTTCAACATATTTTAAGCAAAACGAACATACTAATTGTAGGGAACAAGTAGCTCAAAGAAGTATATAAATACAAGCATTTTAAGCATACATACATACAAGCAAGTTCACTACCACTAGTATGTCCAATAGGAGGATAAAGCATACCTTGATTAGAGTACAAGATTAACCATTTGATCTAGAAAGCCATATACATAAAGCTTGACTAGATCTTAGCGAAAGAGTCAACCAATTGATCCTAAGATAACAAGTTAGTATAATAGAATTAACATCAAAAACATTAGGTTCATTGATCATTAGCATGGGGGTTATATGTGTCACCTAGATCTGGGTATCATATCATTCATTATTGATTTCAATATCTCAAAATAGGTCATGCATTATCATTACCATGTTACATCATACCTCTTAGATTTATCTAAACCTAGGGTGATACATCACAACTAAGATTAGGGAGAATAATATTAGGTTTTCATGATTTAAGTAGGGTGATCATAGGATTCAAGCAGCGTAAGCATTAAAATAGACAAACTAGTCATCTGAGTCAAGATCATGCAAGTTTGTCACCATTAGAGTATTGATGGGGTCTACTTGAGTTAGGAGTCATAGACATAACCAAGCTATTGATTTGAGATCATTATGTGACATGAATGATCATTAGGTTAAGATATGCATAAGATTGGATCTTCAATTATCAACAACCATAGTAGATCACATTTCATACCAAGATTAGGTCAAGAAGTCAAATTAGGCAATAAGACTAATTGTCATAGCATATAGGAGTAAAATACATGAGAAGTTACCAAATTCAAGGCCACATAAACATATTGAATAAATTTAGATTACATATGTAAAAGGTCAAGATTTAACATCACTAGTTCACTTAAAAGCATAACAAGACATCTTAAGTATCACAAGGCCATTACAATCATTCAATAAGTACCATGAGCAAACATGAGTTTATTAGAGAGTGTGATCCACTGATCTAGAACATGCATGGAGGTTATAATTAGTTTGATCAAGTTGTAACATAAACAAAGGGATCTTTTGCATATAGGTCCATATTAGGTCATTTAAGCAACATATATCACATTAGGGTTCAAATGGTGAGCAAAGTTTGAACCTTATCACATGAAGATGTTATGATACTGATATTAGGTCCAAATAAGATTTTGAGACATAAAGGAGCAAGAGTGTGCATTATATAGATTGAATCATAAAAAAAGATATCAGAAGTTATCATATCCAACATTTGAAGGAACCACAAGAAAAAATAGGTCTTGAAACCAATTTTATAGGAAAAATATTTTTTTCTCATCAAAAAGCATATATTAAATGCTATTTTTGGATAAGGGAGTAATTTGATATGATTTTCGAAGTTTCTTTGAGAATAGCAATATTTGGTCCATCAGATAGTGATTTCAAGTTATTGGGATCCATGAGGTTGAGCCCACATGTGATTCCCGACTCGGGACCCCACTGGCATGGACCCAGGTCTGCTCGCAATTCACAACCATGGTCTAACATCCACTTGCTTCTTATAGACTCTCACCATCATCCATGATCGTTGTTAACTACTCAGGGCCGCTGCCCATCACCAAAGATAGCATGCCTACTTGCATGGGTGGGTGTCGTCAGCGCCTAGTGGCCAGTGATCCCATTCGTCATGTTTAGGGCAATGTAGATCCAAGGTTCCAACATCTTTGTCCCATCCTGCACCAAGCCCAGGCAGCCATGGCGGCTGCGGCTGCGGCTGTGACTGTGACTGGTAGAAAGATGAACAAAAAGGAGGGGGAGTCTTCAAGTGGTGCAAGATGGTCATGGAGGCGAGTCATGGGCCCACAGGCTCAACGTTGAGGTTGGAGTGGTGCGGTAATGGCTGGAGAGTAAGTAAGGGCTCGTCAGAGTTGCTTCAAGCTTAGAGGTTCCAAAGGTCAAATAAGGGGGTTAGGGTTTGTAGAAAAGGGGGAAAAGGGAGGGGAATGGGAGAGGGAAGTAAGGGGAAATGAAAGGGTGTGCTAATTTTCCAAGAAGAGGTGTAAACAAGGGCGATTGGAGGAGAAAAACAAGGTTAGGTGGGGCAAAACCACCTCCGCTGGTGTTGCATATGGGGGTTAAAGATACAATCCTGGTCATTAGATTAGGGTTTTAATCCATGACCCTCAGATCCAAGGGAAACAATTGGTCCAAAAAGTGATCCTGAATTCCAATCAAAAGAAAAGGGGAGGGAATTAAGCGAGCTATGAGCCCCCAAAATGGGCCCAATAAGGACACTTTTCATTTCAAAAAAGCTAGAAACCAAGTTAAATCAAGGTGATTTCAAATGATCATATCTCTCTCATGCTATCTTGAGTGAAATTCGATGTGTTGGAAATGAGAGAGAGATCTCCACAACATGTGAACAAGAATAAGATATATATGTATACAAGGATATGATAAAAAATTCAAGGGAAAGATGATATTGTGTGACATGAATGTAAACTTGATTTTTATCAAATTGAGTATCACCATAGTGATACATGTATACTATATGGACCAACTATGCATCAAAACACATTCCAACATGAAATTGAAGGTGAGAAACCAAAGTTGTGAATGGAAGTATATAGATATAAGGCACACATTGGATAATTAAATGATTAAACTACTAGGAAAGTATTTATAACTTGAATTATATATTATTATGTATTTCTCTCTCACCTTTCTATCTTAGGATATGGAAATGAAAACTAGTATATTTTTATCAATTTTCAAGTCACCTTTACTTTGAATCCAAGTAAAAGTCCTCAAACATACATGTAATTTCATAAAATGTCTAAAACATGGAAACAACTTTTTGAATCATTTTTTTGTGAGAAACATATAGATTAAGTACTATTCATCATGCTCTCTATTGGAGATTACATGCTAAATGTTATCAATATAGACATTAGTCTCCACTGTTAGCCAGTGAGGGGTTACATCACCAACGACAACAGGGGAATTAGAAAGTAAGGAGTGGTTAGCAATGTTATCAACCACCATATTATGACTGTGTGGAATTAAGGAAAAGATAGGGTTGCCAACAATGGTAGATAACTAAGAGATCATTCTCTTAGTGGGTCTAAGGAGGGGTTTGTAGAGCACAAATAGCTAAATGAGCTTCAAATAGATGACATGATTCAACCAATTCTTGTTTTTGTAGAGTTCTACGACATTGAAGATGCTCTAAAGCTCGACCTCCAGATCTGAGGAAGAACGTCTTTGTAGACCTCTTCCCAATAGAGTCTATCTTGAATTGTTGACCACATGTATACCAATGTCGGATATCTTGGAATGGTATGGGTAAGCTAAATCCATAAAGAGGACAAAATTGCAGCCAACATGTGACCTAGAAAGAAGGGATTGCATGGTTGTAGGGCTTAGGGTAGGTCCTAGGTAGGTTGAGGATATTTAGAAACTATTACTTGATGAAGGCTAAGTGGACTTCCATGCACCCACCATTACCATTGTGAATGTGCTATTTTATGCCTGCAATTGGACCAACATGCTACTGTCTGTATGGTTATATCTAGAGGGCTTTCTCTTGAAAAGGTGATAAAATCTACCCAGTCATCCTCGAAGAGGTGGAAGAAAGTCAGGCTGATTTTAAGATCAAGTTAGATTTCCCTGCTAGGAGGGAAAACCCTTAAATAATGGAAGAGGGTATCCCTCAATTATTGCACACCAAACATAGATCTGATGAAAGAATATTCCTATGAAACTTTTCACAATTAATAAGTAGAGAATGGTTCCATAATAACCATAAGAATGTTTTTAACTAGGTTGATAAGGAATACTTCCAGTTCCATCTCCAGTTTTCTTCAATTTGGGGCATAGTTGTGGATCAAATCCATGCATATGCTGACTTTGTAGAGAACGTGCCACTTGGTTCAAGGGGCCAGGACCGAGTGTTGTGGCCTAAATAGGGGCAAGGCGAAGGAGTGCTTTGGATAAAAGTCTAGCAGAGTTGTGGAAGATAGGCTTTGATGAATGACCAATCCCAATATGAATTCATAGTAGTCATAAAACAAACTTGTAGGTTAGTGAGATTCATAGGTATGAAAAAGGAGGGATATATGTCAAGGACAAACCATCCCTAGATCCAACAACAATTTCATATGTTGGTGTTACAACTGGAGTTGATAGTGATATGACATGTTTCTTTCATAAGGGTAGGATGTTCTTGATGAAGGACTAGGCAGATAAACCTTGCCGCAAAGAAATGTCATTGTCTCGCATATACTTACTTTGCATGACCAAAACCCAAGGGTTTGTCGGGTTATTTAGGAAGTGCCATACATTATTCAGCATCAAAGTTGTGTTTTGGTCTCTAGCATCCTTGATGCTAAGTCCACCCTCTTCCTTGGGTCTAGTGATCTTCTTCCACTAAAATAGTGAGAGTTTCTTATACTCATACCCCCTAACCAGATAAAGTTCTTGACATGTCTATTGATCTCATCTCATAAGTCTGGTGAGAGTTTCACTGATTGCATGACATAGGAAGGCATATCATGTAGGGTATAATTTGCAAGAGTGGTCCTATCATACAGATAAAGGTGTCTCATGGATCAACTTGACATCTAGTATTTGATGGAGAGGATGATAGAGGCATGAGTAGATTTGTTCAAACATTGGCGTAGAATTGGGACTCCCCAGTAATGCCCCAGATTGTCAATATATTTAGTTCCCGGACGACTACAGAAATCCGACTGCTCATTGTGAGAAGTATTTAGCAAATAGAAGTAGGATGATTTGTATCTAAAGATTATGTGTCATGAAACTTTGGCACACACCTTTAACACTTTATCAGTGTTTATGGCCTACTAATTATAAACATCAACCATAAGAAGGATGTCATCAACAAACATGACATGCGAGAGAGGGAGATGATTCCTCATGATGAAAATGGGTTTCCAATCACTGATGGAGACATATTCAGAGATCGTCTGGCTCAACCCCACCTATGAAGAATGAAAACATAGAGATTGATGGGACCTCTTAGTGGACTCCATGCAATCCTATGAAGTGTTCTAATGGTTCACCCTCCCAAAGATGGATGTAGTGCCGCTTGCATTAATTTTCATAATAATGGATATTGTCTTAGCTGGGAGGTCCATCTTGGAGAAAGTATCAAGGATAAAAGGCCACCACATCTGAAACGACCATTCTCAAAATGACAAACAAATTGTTATTAATTAAACAGAATAACCATAAACATCAGATTAATAAAAACACTAAAATTTAAAACCATTTTGCACATAGGCCCATCTTCTAGAAAACTGTTACATAAAGAACCAAAGTCTCATATACACATGGTTCACATTATACATTCAGTGTTCTATCTCTTCTCGAGGATATAAAGTACTAGCTGCTTTGCTTTACTACACACAATAACAACATAAAATCCTCAAGATAAATAAAACCAAAACCTCATGTCGCTCGTGAAAACCACTAAGACTATCTCCCAAGGACCTGAGAGTACAGAGACGACACCTAGGACTTCTATCTACATGACATTACAGACAACATACTCAACCTGATATACAACTATGATCCTTGCTAATATGTTCCTTCTTCTGCAGCCCGATTCTTAGTCCCTCATTCGTGTCTTACCTAAAAATTGTGGATCCCACGGGGTGATACTATTGTCCCAGCGAGAGATATAACTCTCTGCCAACAATATTATTATCAAAGGAAATAATATAAAACTGGACAGAATTATAAAACATCTATTTTCTTGAAAAGAAATATAAAGAACATGTATAACGTCTGTCTTATCAAGATGTATGAAAGTATTAATTCATCAACCAAAGTTTCTAACAAACATTATATCAATTTCTACAAAGAAAAGCATAATTGCATTTACCAAATACATTCATATTCACTGAGACACATAAATCACTTAGAGTCTCAATCTTACACCACTATCATACCTGGGTATTCAAACCACTAATTCATCACTGAGTATTGTCACCGCTTAGCAGATGATCATTATCCCTAGATCATCAGACCCATATATTTGTTCACATAGTCCACATAGTTGATTGAGTCTATATCACATAGCCACATAGCTCTTACTTAGCCATGCTTATTACTTAAGGATACTTACATGATTATCATATCATGTTATCAACCATCTCAACATATGATTCTAACCGACCAAAAAAAAACATATGATTCTAACCATGAAGTTCTAAGGAACACATCCTACTTAATGGAATGGTTTATAATTAACTAATTAGGGTTTTAAGATTTCATTAGCAATGACCATGCCCTAATTCATACTCCACTCATCTCAGGAGTATTAGTGTATGTTAATCACATACCTATATTTCAAATCTTAGTTTCTCTTTCATCCTCACTAGGATGTAAATTACTTAGTTCACAAGATCTACAACCTTATCAATTATCAAATGAGTTAAGTTCATTGTGTCTCAATGTTACATTAATCATATTCATACTTAGCCAATCTTAATAATTGAGGACCTGCCTACCATATCAAGTAACATGATTGATAATGTCATTCATATATCATCTTGTCAACTATTCACTTTGATTGTGTGGTATAACCACATCCTCATATCAGGTATAGGGCATATCCCATATCACCATATTGTGCACTCACATAGGTTACCATATTGTGCACTCACATAGGTTACCATATCGTGCATCATCTTGGGGCACCATATCGGCCATCCATTTTGGGTAACATATCAGCCATCTATCTTGGGCAACATATCGACCATCCATCTTGGGAAATATATCGGCCATCCATCTTAGGCAACATATCAGCCATCCATCTTGGGCAACATATTGACCATCCATCTTGGGCAACATATCGGCCATCCATCTTGGGTAACATATCGACCATCCATCTTGGGTAACATATCCTAATTCTAGGGTTTTACACAAGGTATTGTTTTGCCTTTGTACTAAGTACAAGTGTTAAATAAGGATCCTTCATATCATCCATAAGACCTACTATGACTTACCTACATATCGGGCAAGTCTCCATATTGGGTCCCATATTGTTTTTCCCAAGTCTTCAACCCATGTCGGGTTGCAAGGGCTTCAACCCATATCGGGTTATTCAAGAGTGATCAACTCATATCGGGTATCCAATGATGATGTCATCATCATTAACCTTAAGATCACTAATCTTATTCAAAACTATGTATAACAATCCTAATTACATTTTAGAACCCATGATTTCATCAATGGATCATAGGAAACCCTAATTTGCAAATAATCAACAATTTGAATAACATTAAAGAAAGGATAAATAATATTGAAGGGTTTGAGTTATATAACCCGCCTCTTATGAGCTTCCAAGCTTCAAGACTCACTTCCTCACGTTCCAAGGTTGAGGATGGACCTTCTCCAAGCTCAAAGACTTGGGCTTCAAGCTCTTGCATGATATCCTTCATCATCTTGAGTGATATCACCTTAAGTGGTTGCTTCAACCTTCTTTGGCCGATATCTATCCTCTTTGTCTGATACCACTCAACCCTCTTCACCATGGGTGACACAAGAAGTGGTATTGCACGATATAAGAGAAAGGGCACTTGCTATATCTGAAAATATTGCCAAAAAATGAAGGTCAAGGTATTTATACTTGAGGTTTATAGAAAAGAGAGTCATAGGTGTCACTTACTTAAGGTGCTTCATGCCATCTAGCCATGCCAAGTCGATACATGATTTTGCATGCATGCCACTATCATCTTGTCATGCAAAAAAGGATAAATAAAAGATAAGGGGCGGCTCTTGAGTTGTCTCCTAGGGAAAGCTTTCCTCCACTATACTTTTATTATATTCCGCTCCATCATTTCCAAGACAAAAGCAAATCAATGCCTTATATCTTTCTTGAAGTTCCTTGCCCATCATGGGCCAAACCAAGGCTCCATAAAATAGATAGAATGCCCTCCTTATGGATCTATGGCCGATAGGGGCTCCTTTCCTTAGTCCTCAATCAATGTGACTCATGTGTATGACTTCAACTTATGCCTTTTCTTGTTTTCTTCATTATTAGGAGTACTAACACTTCAAGATGCTTCAAACATATTGCCTCCTTCTTTCTCTTTCCTCTAGGTAACACTAAGTAAGAGTAAAAACAATGTAGAGGTGGTAAGTTACACATTAGCCCTACATTTTGTACATATTGCAAATTGTACCACAATTGATGCACCAAGCACTTAGCATTTTTACACAAGTTCTCACTTAGGGTTTATGCTTTGCACAAGCCACCACTTAGCATCATATTCTCTTTCATTACATACAAAACACTTAGAATATATTCAACTTATAACATTTGCAACATGACCCTTATCTTGGGTAAATTGTACTATCACTTAGATTATCATTTAATGCAAACATAGTTTGCATATAAGCTCAATTTTTTAGAATAAACCCCACAAAGGCCTTAATTACTTTTCCCAAAAGATAAGAACAAGTTGTAAGCAGCTTACTTAAGCAAAACATCTAGGGTTAGGCCAGAACCTAGGTCAGGGGTGTTACAACATTGTATTGAAGGATTTAGCAAGATCCAACTTGATGATGACCCACCTTTTGCTGGTATGTTTCGTCTTCATAGAGTGAATCACCTCTTGGACTAAGAGAATGTTGTCACTACTACACCTACCCTGGATTAAGATTGACTAGGTATTGGAGATCTAGTTGTGAAGGAAGGACTTGAACCTCTCATACATGATTTTTGAGATGAGTTTTAAGCATGCATTTTGAGTGAGATAGGTTGAAACTCTAAGGAACTCCAAGCTTATCTGGTCTTTGGTATGAGTTGGCACTGATTTGTCAAGGATGTATAGCTTGCACTCTTCACTACAAACCCCTCTCAAAGTTCAAAACCAGTAATGGAAATTTCTCGCATCAAGTTTGTCCTTCTTCAGGACCAATAACAAATCAAATTTGTTCATCATTGATTCTACAAGAGAAAATTTGTGTTTGTCCCGACCAATACTAGCGTCTATGGTATATTAAGGTAGACAGTCATGCCAATTACGTCATATAAAAATCTTGGATAGATGATATGCGCAACCCCTTTCCATAATCACCTGCATTCTTCTGGGCTTAGATTCTCTAAGAATCATCGGTTAAGCCTGATCCAAAAGGCCGATACGATAGAACATGCAACCTACTTTAGCAGAACCTACATATCTATCATCACACTTCCACGATATGGACAAAACATCACAGTTTTAACATAACCTACTCTTGGTCGATCAAGATTTTCATGTGTGCCTCTTATGGAAAGCATATAAGACTTAATATTTTAATTAAGGGAGTTTGTATCTATAAGTATATACATATACTTCATCCAATCACCACATATATAGTACATATCATATATAAGCTATATCCCACTATGAAAACATGCAATAAATGAAAGTGATGGTTATGTCCAGTCTAATGTAATTGCTTGGAGCCACAAGGAATTATGGTCATCTATGTCTATATCACATGTAGAAACCTATTGTTGATGAAGATCCGTGCTTTTTTAATATGGGTTGATTGGTTCAACCCTTGAACCGATGGGCTCGCCTCATGGTTGGTTGTTACATCATCTCACTACTCATATGGTCCTTTTATCCACCATCATATGGCTCCTCCAGAGGATCGGTTGGGTCCACCAAGCGATCAGTCTGGCTTGTCCACCATGTACTCCAAGGTCCTTCGGTTGATTGACTCATTTTTAGGATTCTTTCATATTCATCATATCAGGAAAGTAAACTATTCTACTTTTACATGATTATAGGGAAACCTCGAGTTACATTCGAGGGGAGAAAAGGTAGAAGATAATTAACTTTACATTGGGAAGATAAGATAAAGGCTCGATACACAGACCAAGATAAACGGATCCCATAATATATTAAATTGACGTTGACTTTGATACCACTGTAGGAATATATGATAGAGATTAGGTAGTGGAATTTAAAGTTTTATCTACCGTGTTCCCCATAATCAGTAAATGACATTAATAACTATAATGCAGGAAGGATGGTTTATGGGATATTCCTAGTCCCATATCAAGTCCAACGATAATCCTCATCGTTATATATGCGCAACTCTGAATCCTAGTTGCACTAGGACATGTCTGACTATTGCACCTCTTGGTCTACACCATAGACTGTAGCCATGAACACCATCTTTTTCAACAACTCCTATCACAGAGTGTTGGTTAACGTTGTCCTTCGAGCGGCAAACAACAACTTCCCGCCTCTATGATAGTCCACACGGACCACATAGAACTCCTGTCTTCCTTCTTGAACGATCAAGAAGGAGTCATCCCTCCTATTGGTGTACTAGTCACCAATTTTCTCTCCCACAGTGACAACTATCAGTTGTTCTCTCCCATGGTTATCCCTCCCTAGTTGGGTAGGACTTGTCGGGCTCTCTTCCCGAGAGGACAATAATTGTCAGAGGAATTGATTCTCAATTGTCTGTGTTGTGTTCTAGATATATAGTAGAGGCCATGATCAGGGTTCCTAGTTACTATCCTGTACTAGATTAATGTACGGGAGTCGAAAGGATCGAAAGAACTCAAATTATACAATAATTCTAGATACTTTGCGATCTGTGACAGTCAAAATGGCCATTTGGAAAACCCAGACCATCGTCTCGTACTACAAGATGGTCATTTTGTAATTTCCGAGTTGTACACAAATTTGGCAAATCAAATCCCATCAATGTTAGACAATATTTTTCCCTCAAAATTCAGCAATCAAACAAATAAGTTAGAATATGCTTTTTCCATGTCCATCTTCAGCTCCCATGTGGTCTCATCCTCTCCATGGTTCTTCCAAAGAACCTTTACCATCTCTATATTCTTACATCTGAGTTCTTTCACCTTGGTATCTAGAATCCGCAAAGGTGACTCACGATATGTCAACTTCTCTTGAAGCTCGATAGGCTCAATGCTCAGCACATGGCTCAGATCTTGCACATATCGCTTTAGATTAGACACATGGAATACATCATGCCCCATACTATACTGAGGGGGTAACACCAAATGGTATGAAGCTTCACTTATCCATTCTAACACTTCAAACAGACCCACGTATATTCTTGATGTTTCTCTATTCATTTCACTTGAGAAATACTTGTGCAACAAGTATTTCTCAAGTGAAATGAATAGAGAAACATCAAGAACCTTCCATGACCTAATTGGACCATCTCACCCATGTGAGACGGCTATCTTGGTCACCCAGACGGTGGTCTAGTGACTCGAGTCGAGCTGGTTAGGTTGGGTCGATTCGTTCCTTATCTAAATTTAACTCACAACCAGCCTGACACCCAGACACCCATCTCAACTCTTGAGACGGTCGTTTGGCACTTCCATACGGTCATCCCAACACTTGATATGGGGTTTTGGTAGTGTTGTCAACCTTTTTGTTGCATGAATCAAATGCCTAAACACTTTAGCACTTAATTCAAATGTCATTCAAGATCTAAACTCCTCTTATAGGTTGACACCTTTGTGTGTGACCCTATAGGTCCCATATCATGTTCACAGTGAATGTCGATAACAACTTGTGACATCACAAGCAAGGAGTGGTTCCTAGTCACACATCAATGCTACCCAAGTGAATGGAAAGTTGGGGAACAACTTCAACCAAGAATTTGTGTATGGTGTTGCAGTGCTTGTATAGTTCCTTTATCATTGATGTCCAGATTGAACTAGAGGCATGGATCAGTCACCCTCATTATTATTCAATATTGTTTCTTGAACCAAGATAAGATTGTATGAGATATGTGTAAGCTCAATATCATATATTACCTCACATACACATGGACATGCTTTTCTCATTATCACTGATCAAGAGGCCTAGGACATAAAACTCCCACAGTGTGACACCTCGTCATGCTAAACGAGATTACTCAAAACATAAAACACAATCAACTACTAATTAATCACATAGTAAAAAATGCGGAGTAATTAAAACCAATTCCAACAATCTAAATGAACTCTAGAGCATTTACATAAAGGTCCATCATTCCATTCTCATATATTGTAACATATATTCACATATGGTCCAAAGACCTCATTCACATCCTGCATACAAAATATAGTTCACATATACATGCCATATATTTACAAATGTTGGCATACTACCAAAATCTCATGTCGATACTAGTATATCATCTAAAAAACACAACACATACCCGGACCTGAGAGTGCAGGGATGACACTAGGACTCTGCTACTAACATCTAAAACTAACCAACCTTCTGAATCTATTGATCACCAGGTTGGTTCTCTTCCACAGTGTGACCTCGACCTCGTTGCCCGCGACCACCTAAAAAAATGTGGTGAGCCACAGGTGAGACCCAGTCCCAACGAGAGATATAACTCTCTCCAACATATATTGATTATAACATATTGATTGACAATAAATGAACTGAGCATATATAGTAATGAATAGGCAATTTAAGTAGATTGAATAGGTTAAGCATACTAAGACATTAAACAAATTACCTTGACAAGAAATATAATTACTCAAAGGTCATATGATATCATCTTGTAAACACTGAGTAGTTTAAAGACAAGTTAAAGACTAATCAAACAATATGAGACATATTTAACCATAGCCAGTATACTACACGGCCTATATCACTTCTTTTATTACATTGCCCTAAGGGATTTGAGAAATACCACTCAAGTCCCAACTGACCACTACTAAGTCAAAATCAGTGCCATACAAGATCTAGGAAGAGCTGGACTCCTAAGATCTTCTCAGCCCCTGGTCAGTACGAGTCCATCACAGTGACACATAAGTTCAAGCTGCTAACAGCCTAGTCCATCCTTGGTACAGGTCATGACACTAGTGAAAGGAGGCGGGTACACATACCCTACCATCCAAGGTACAACCATAGTTGTCCTCCAATCTCATCATATATATATATATATATATATATATATATATATATATATATATATATATATATATATATATATAAAATCACTGAGACACGACCACAACCATTCCCAAAATGAGGGCTAGGTATGACCACTATCATCCTCCCTAACACTTGAATTCAGGATGATAAGCACCCCACATACTCATCAGTATGTTCTCTGAGTATCCCATAGGAATACTTGTTTCACTGTCTGGCAATTTTCTGACACTCAGATAGATCTATGGCACATGGCACTACATGATTAGAGTTTCACTTAATTAGTTATGCCAATTGGGTGAATTAAGGCTAAATCATACAAATAGACATTCAAACCCTAATTATTTTCTAACAAGAGTATATGTATAACAACTTCAAAAGATATAAAACATTTGAGATATAAATCTAAATCACATTACCACATGCTACCATTCATTACAAATTAATGTACCACACTTATCATCATACTTTTACAAGATACCAATATCTTATCACAAGTAATTAACCCTTATTGGAACATGAAGAGGATTTCACCTCAATCATGGATTCAAACATTCCCAAAGGTTGTTAAGACTATCACATTATTCATAGTAAGGTTATCATCATCATTCCATGCCTTAAACAAGGCTTAAAATATCATTAGCACATATGTGTCCATAGATATTAACATGGCAAGGCACTATGATATTCAAATAGTACTACATTGTGGTTTCAACACAAGAAGAGTGTAATTCATTATCACATTAATCATTCAAGAGTTCTTATTATAACCAATCAACATCATATAATTACATTAAGGTTAGGTATAACAAGCTAGATCACATGGGAGTTATGCATCCACTTATTATAGTGATTTATCAAATATAACTATATGATGGCAACGGTAAGACTAAAAATTAATGGTATTGGACCATCGAATTATCATCACTAGGACCCACATATAATACCATGTGATTTATTCTAATCCATTGGATGTTGAAGCCTCCAATATTATTCATTGGATCAGGTTCATTATTCAAGGTTATCAATTGAAGTATAGGTCTAACCATTAGATCAATTGAACCAAGGAACCATTAGTTTAAGGTTTAGTCAAATCTACAATTACATTATTAACTCATCATATATGATGATGACCTGATACACCATTAATTGTGATAATTAGGTCACCATTGTTTGTGAGATCAGTAACACATTCAGTTAACACCATCAAATATTAAGCTAATGTCATCATTGATTGATAACATTATTAGAATACTTAGTAGATGATAATTAAACATCTAATTGAGCCAAAACCTGACCTAATGGAGTGACCATAGGTTGTCACCATAAATTTGACACCCTTGATCACGAACATTAGTTTCCAAGATAGCAACACCATTGGTTATTGAATGGTATGACCATCGGTTGTGTGATAGGGAAGGAAATAGCTTGAAAACCCTAATTTGAACCATCAATTATTTTGTGTTTAGAATCATAGGTTGATGCTATCAACCTGTCCCATATCATGTTACACCTTAGAAAGGTCGTACTCATGTTTACAAGTTCATATAGAACTGGAACAAAATAGGGAACACCAAAAAAATTCGTTATTCTAAACAAGCATGGTTTCTTTATACTTAGATCATCACATTAAAGCACAAATACACGAACTAACAAGCTTCTAGTAAGCAATATAAGTGAAGAATGTTATATAACTCGCCTCTATAGAGTAGGTCATATCCCAAACATCAATAATCTCGAGAAAATAGGGCAAGAAAACCTTGGATTCAGATCTAAGCTTGGCCAAATAGGCACTTCTCTCCAGAAAGAAGCAAAACCCTACAAAAAGAAACAAGAAGGATATATTTTTTAGTTCTAGAGCCACTTTCACCATGGAACAGAAAGGTTACGACCTGGAGGAAGGTCTAAGGAAGGAGAAGAGCAAGAGAAATAGAGAATGAAGGAAGAAAAACAACTTGCCTTGGTTAAAATCCCTAGAAGATGACCTTGGAAACCCTAG
The DNA here is from genome assembly GCA_963693085.1 of Alisma plantago-aquatica. NCBI lineage: Eukaryota > Viridiplantae > Streptophyta > Magnoliopsida > Alismatales > Alismataceae > Alisma > Alisma plantago-aquatica. The sequence goes on along the minus strand of OY856411.1, from coordinate 538,755,085 downwards.
GTGGGGCTAGATGGAGCTCTAGGACTCCTTCTTCTCCAAAAAGAGGTTGTATTCTACCTTAGAGCACTTGGTTCCACATAAAAATAGAGTGGATTCGTTTCTCCACATTAGAGCAAAGAGAAAGAAAGCATAGTTTCATACGTATAAGGAAGAGGTAAATATAGCCCATGGATAAGGATGGAAGCAATGATGAGGTGTAAAAGTATCTTCCCCATGTGTCTATGGCCTTCAAACTATTAAGAATTTACAAGAACACACAAAAGCAGCTCCCCCACTGGCCATATAGACCTGCTTAGATTTACTTTGTCGAATTTCCCAGCCAATCACATAATTCATTAGTTGGTAGCTACTAAAGGTAGCTCATCCATGTAGGGATAAACCCTAAAATACCCTTGAGGAAAACACTTTCAAACCATGGATCAACTAGGATCCCCATGGATCAAAATACTCAAGAATGATAAAATAACATCTAAGGAACATAATGTATGTGACAAATTGCAAAGAAAACTCCTCAATTGGGTAAATTGCAGAAAAGTCCAAAATGTACATAAAATTACATAACTTTCTCAAATAGTGTCCAAATTGGACCACATTTGAAAGTTAAGCTTGTATTATGATTTCAAAGCATATAAAAAGGTTAGAGTAGGGTTATAAGCATTAAATTATGATAATTAATCTTATTCAACTCATTAAGCAAGTTCATGGCCTTACAACTATAAACCCCATACACAGATTTCTCCCTGAAATCCTATGCAAAAAGAGATGGGTATTTTATACACATATCATTCTATAGTTCCCATGTATCTTCCTCTATGCCATGGTGATACCACAAAAATTTCACTAGTATTACATCTTTTCTCTTCAACTTTTTCACCCTTCTATCCAGGACCCTCAACATAGGAGATATCCTCATCTAACTCAACCTCTACTGGTTGGATTTTCTGGTTAGTATATAGATGGCATTTCCTCAACATAGAGATGTGAAATACATTATGCAATCTATGTAGCTCTGGTGGTAGCTCCAACTTATATGCTACCTTTCTAACACGAGCTAGGATAGGGTATGGTCCCATAAATCTAGGAGCCAACTTACCCTTCTTTCCAAACCTCATCACACCTTTCCAAGGAGAAACCTTAAGATATACTCTATCTCCCACTTGGAACTCAAGTGGTCTGCGTCGGTTATCTACATAAGATTTCTTCCTGTCCTGGACTGCTTTCAACTATTGTTGTATCACTTTAATCTTTTCTATAGTCTGTTGTACTAGGTTAGGACCCTAAAGTTGATATTCACCTATCTCATACCAAAAAAGAGAAGACTGGCATCATCTCCCATACAGAGCCTCATAAGGATCCATATCTATGATTCTTTGATAGATATTATTGTATACAAACTCTATCAAAGTTATATATACATCCCAAATACCAAGAAATTATAGCAGACATGCCCTCAAGAGATCCTCTAAAGTCTGAATAGTCCTTTCAGTCTAGCCATCGGTTTGTGGATGAAAAGTTAACTGAATCTCAGTTGTGTTCCCATTGCAGAATGTAGACGCTCCCAAAAATGACTTGTAAACTATGGACCTCTGTCAGATACTATAGTCACTGGAATGCCATGCAAACAGACTATCTCATCAACATATATTTGTGCCAATTTCTCTATTGTAAATGTCATCTTAACTAGTAGAAAATGAGCTGACATATTCAATCTGTCTACTATCACCCATATGGAATCATGACCCTTGGCTATCCTAGGAAGGCCAACCACATAGTCCATAGTAATATGATCCCATTTCCACTGTGGTATTGACAAGGGTTGTAATGTCCTTGCAGGATTCTGATGCTCAGCCTTCACCTGCTGACAAATTGGACATTTGGCAATGAACTCTACCACATCACGCTTTAGACCTGGCCATCAATACATGTCTTTCAAGTTTTGGTACATCTTGGTACTTCTAGGATGCATCACATACATGGAGGAGTGAGACTTCTCAAGTACCATGTTCCTCAACCCATCAACATCAGGAACTATTGTCCTATTGTGGTAACAAACTTTACCATCATCTACCTCATGAAATCCATCATACTTTTTGCTGCCAATCCCTGATCAGATATTTTGTATCACAATATCATTCTGTTGTGCATCATGAATCTACTGTCTCAAGGTAGGTTTCTCTTGTAACTGTGCCAACAATCCTGCCAGTAAGGAAACTTCTAGCTGTACATTCATCTGGAAAAGAGACACTAGCATATCTCTCTTATGGAACATCAAGGAATTTAATTGTGCATTATCTACCATTGATAATGAAGATGACTTTCTACTCAATGCATCATCTACCACATTTTCTTTCCCTGGATGGTAGTCTATTGTGCAATCATAATCCTTAATAAACTCCATTCATCTCCTTTGCCTCATATTAAGCTCCTATTTTGAGAAGCTATATTGTAGATTCTTGTGGTTAGTGAAGATCTAACACTTTTCTCCATAAAGATAGTGTCTCCAGATCTTTAAGGCATGGACCACTATTGCAAGTTCCAGATCATGTCTTGGGTGATTCTCCTCATGTTTCTTAAGCTATCACAAAGCAAAAGAAATTACATTTTTATCCTGCATCAACACACATCCCAACCCATTCTTTGAAGCATCACAAAAGACAATATAGCCTTTCCCTTGCTCTGTAGTACTAACATCAGTGCACTAGTCAAATTTTCTTTCAACAGCTGCAAAGAACGTTGACAGTTGTCATTCGAAGCAAAAGGAACATCCTTCCTAGTTGACCTAGTTAGGGGTAATGCTATAGAATTGAAGTCTTTGATGAACCTCCTGTAGTAGCCTGCCAAACCTAGGAAACTATGGATCTTTGTTGGTGTCTTGGGTTGTTCCCATTCTAGTACAGATTCCACTTTCTTGGGATCAACACAAACACCTTTTACAGATATAACATGGCCCAGAAAAGACACTTCAGATAACCAAAATTCACACTTGCTAAACTTAGCATATAGTTGATGCTTCCTCAACAAAGTCAATGCTTGGTGAAGGTGTTGCTCATGTTGCTGACTATCCTTAAAGTATATCAGGATATTATCTATGAACACGACCACACACTAATCAAGATAAGGTCTAAACACCCTATTCATCAAATCCATAAAAGATGCAGGTGCATTGGTTAGTCCAAATGACATAACCACAAACTCATAATGACCATACCTAGTCCTAAAAGTTGGCTTGGGTATGTCATCAACCTTAATTCTCAACTGATGGTAACCTGACCTCAGGTCTATCTTTGAAAACACAGTGGCACCTCTCAAATGATAAAAAAGATCATCAATCCTCGATAAAGGATACTTATTCTTTATTGTCACCTTGTTCAACTATCTATAGTCTATACACAACCACATTGAACCATACTTCTTTTTAACAAACAACACGGGAGCACCCCAAGGGGAAGTGCTCAACTTGATAAAACCCTTCTCTAATAGTTCTTGTAACTGTTTCTTTAAATCTTGCATCTCTACTGGTGCCATTCTGTATGTTGATTGTGCTATGGGTTGTGTTACAGTAACAAGATCGATCTCAAACTCAATCTCTCTTGGAGGGGGAATGCTAGGAAATTCCTCAGGAAAGACATCCTCAAATTCTCACACCACTGGTACCTCCTAGATACTAGGACCTCCCGCCTTGGTATTCACAACATGAGCTAATAAAGCCTCACATCCTTGTCTCATCAACTGCTCAATTGTCATAGCTAACATCAAACATGTAGGAAGAATCTTCCTATCACCCTAGAAAATCCACTGTACATCTCCATCATAGAACGTCGCCACCTTAGTACTACAGTCCAAGACTACCTTGTATTTTCCAAGGTATCCATTCCTAGGATTACATCAAAACCATGCATTTCAAGTGGCAAAAGATCCACTTGAATGTTGTGTCCAGAAAAAGAAAGAACGCAAGAAGGGCAAACTTCCCACAACTCGGCGGAATCAACCAAAGGGGTCTCTAGCCGCATGCTATCAGATCTAAGACTAACAGGTAGATAATAGCTACCTATCATCTATATGGTGATAAAAGAGTGTGTTGCATCTGGATCTACTAACACAGATACAAATCAAGAACCAAACAAATCATAATGAAATAATTCCATATGAACTGTCACGACTTGTGGATTGACCACTACTTCCGGCTGGGTCATGGCATAGAACCTTGTTGTGTCCTGAGGATCCTGCATGGGACACTTGACCATGTCCTCTGTCACTAACAGTATCAAACTGTCATTGTTGTGATCCCTAATTATTCTACCTTGGCTACTGACCCACCTCCTCAACCTTCATAGGGAAATTCCATCTAAAATTCCATTTCTGTCCACATTGATGACACACTCAGTTATCACTCTGTCGTCTAAACGGCCATGTAATTGGGACTGATGATGAACTGCGAGCTCCTATCGGTGGAAAACTGTGACCTCTACCCCTACTCGGGGTCCACTGTGACGGTGCATGTGATCTTGGTTCAGTGAAGGTTGACCTTGGTTGCGACGACAGTGGGAAAAACCTTGGCTTCTTAAAGCCTCCAGATGATTGCCCTTGAAACTGCATAGGTCACTTCTTAGCATTAGCTTCACGCTTCTCTATGGAAGACCTCTCAATCCTCGTGACAGATTCCACAAAGGCGGAAAACCTTTCCCAATTCTCCAAGGATGATGTTGTAGTAGTCAACTCCGTACTCAGACCCTTCTCAAATCTCCGAATCCTTTCCTTGTCTGTTGCTTCCATGTGCGGGCAGAACCTCAGAAGTTCTATAAATTTTAATTTATACTCATTGATATTCATAGCTCCTTGACGAATCTTCTCAAACTGAGAGATTTTCTCATCTAGGTAGGTCTCTGGAAAATATCGGCTAACAAATTCCCTCTAAAACTCCTCCCATCCTATCACAACTCATGGACTTTTCTACTCTTGTATGGCCCACCAGTGGCCAAAACTACCCTTCAACAAGTATACTGCATGCTTAACTTTGTCTTCTTCAACGATGTTTAGGATTTTGAACGCCTTTTCCAGCTTAGTCAACAACATGTCAGCATTTGCTGGATCATAAGTACCTGCATATTCAATTGCCCCAACACGTCTAAGATTTTCAAATTTCTTCCAGAAACCTTGGGACTCCACATTAGAGGCGGCTTCCCTTTAGCTTGAGGTGTTGGCGCTCTATCAACAATATGTGTAATTGTGGCCATCATCTATCTAAACATAGACTGAAACTCAGGATTGGGCATCATTGTCGGGTCTAGATGAGGCATTGTGGGCTTCTCTGGTCCTTCTTTTGGCACTCTCTCATCGCGTTCTTTCCTCCTAGCACCTCCTCCTGGTGCAACATAGCTCCTCTCAACGTGTTCTTCATGTACTCCAAACATATCTGCATAAGCATAAACTATGATTAGATATGTTGGATACATAAGAACAGACTCAAGCCTAAGTCCAATCTCCCTATAGACTCAATAAACCTAGAGCTCTAATACCAACTTAACTATGACACCTCATCATGCTAAATGAGATTACTCAAAACTAAAAACACAGTCAACTACTAATTAATCACATAGTAAAAAATGTGTAGTACTTAAAGCCAATTCCAACAATGTAAATGAACTCTAGAACATTTACATAAAAGTTCATCATTCCATTCTCATATATTGTAACAAATAGTCACATATGGGTCCCAAGACCTCAGTCACATCCTTCATACAAAATATAGTTCACATATATATTTACAATCTTTGGAAATCTCATGTCGATACGAGTATATCATCTAAAAAAAACACATCCCATACCCAGACCTGAGAGTGAAGGGATGACACTAGGACTCTACTAATAACATCTACAACTAACCAACCTTCTGAATCTATTGATCACCAGGTTGGTTCTCTTCCACAATGCGACCTTGACTTCGTTGCCCGCAACCACCTAAAAAAATGTGGTGACCCACGGGTGAGACCCAGTCCCAGCGAGAGATATAACTCTTTCCAACATATATTGATTATAACATATTGATTGATAGTAAATGAACTGAGCATATATAGTAATGAATAAGAAATTTAAGAAGATTGAATAGGTTAAGCATACTAATCTATTAAGAAAATTAACTTGACAAGAAGTATAATTACTCAAAGGTCATATTATATTATCTTGTAAACACTGAGTAGTATAAAGACAAGTTAAAGACTAATCAAACAATGTGAAACATATTTAACCATAGCCAGTATACTACATGACTTATATCACTTCTTTTATTACATTTCCCTGAGGGATTTGAGAAATCCCACTCAAGTCCCAACTGACCACTACTAATTTGAAATTTGTGCCAAACAAGATCTAGGAAGAGCCAGACTCCTAAGATCTTCTCCACCCCCCGGTCAGTACATGTCTACCACAATGACACATAAGATCAAGCTACTAACAACCTAGTCTGTCCTTGGTACATGTCACAACACTAGTGAAAGGAGGCCGGTACGCATACCCTATAATCCGAGGTACAACTACAGTTGTCCTCCAATCTCATCATATATATAAAATCACTGAGACATGACCACAACCGTTATCAAACTGAGGGCTAGGTATGACCACTGTCATCCTCCCTAACACTTGAATTCAGGATGACAAGTACCCGCATACTCATCAGTATGCGCTCTGAGTATCCCCTAGGAATACTCATTTCACTATCTAGAAATTTTCTGACATTTAGATAGATCTATGGCACATGGCACTACATGATTAGACTTTCACTTAATTAGTTATGCCAATTGGGTGAATTATGGCTAAATCATACAAATGGACATTCAAACCCTAACTCTTTTCTAACAAGAGTATATGTATAACAACTTCAAAAGATATAAAACATTTGAGATATAAATCTTAATCACATTACCACATGCTATCATTCATTGCAATTTAATGGACCACACTTATAATCATACTTTTACAAGATACCGATATCTTATCACAAGTTCCAAGGTTTTAACCCTTATTGGTACATGAAGAGGATTTCACCTCAATCATGGCTTCAAATATGCTCAAAGGTCGTTAAGACTATCACATTATTCATAGTAAGGTTATCATCATCATTCCATGCCTTAAACAAGGTTCAAAAGATCATTAGCACATATGTGTCCATAGATATTAACATGGCAAGGAACTATGATATTCAAACTGTACTACATTATGGTTTCAACACAAGAAGAGTGTAATTCATTATCACATTAATCTTTTAAGAGGTCTGATTATAACCAATCAACATCATATAATTACATTAAGGTTAGGTATAACAAGCTAGCTCACATGGGAGTTACACAACCACTTATTATAGTGATTTATCAAATATAACTATATGATGGAAAAGGTAAGACTAAAAATTAATGGTATTGGACCATCGAATTATCATCACTAGGACCCACATATAATACCATGTGATTTATTCTAATCTATTGGATGTTGAAGCATCCAATATTATTCATTGGATCAGGTTCATTGTTCAAGGTTATCAATTGAAGTACAGGTCTAACCATTAGATCAACTGAACCAAGTAACCATTAGTTTAAGGTTTAGTCAAATCTACAATTACATTCTTAACTCATCATATATGATGATGACTTGATCCACCATTAATTGTTATCATTAGGTCACCATTGGTTGTTATATCAATAATACGTTCAGTTAACACCATCAAATATTAAGCTAATGTCATCATCGATTGATAACATTATTAGAATACTTAGTAGATGATAATTAAATGTCTAATTGAGCCAAACCCTGACCTAAGGGGGTGACCATAGGTTGTCACCATAATTTTGAAACCCTTGATCATGAACATCAGTTGCCAAGATAGAAACACCATTGGTTATTGATTGGTATGACCATTGGTTGTGGGATAGGGAAGGAAATAGCTTGAAAACCCTAATTTGAACCATCAATTATTTTGTGCATAGCATAATAGGTTGATGCTATCAACCTATCCCAGATCATGTTACACTTTATAAAGGTTGTACACATGTTTACAAGTTCATATAGAACTGGAACAAAATAGGGAACACCAAAAAAAATCATAATTCTAAACAAGCATGGTATCTTTATGCTTAGATCATCACATTAAAGCATAGACATGAACTAACAAGCTTCTATAAGAAATATAAGTGAAGAATGTTATATAACTTGCCTCTATAGAGTAGGTCAGATCCCAAACAGAAAGAATCTGGGGCAAATAGGGCACATGTTGGTTATTTATACTAATGAGTTTCAATCATTAAGAATGATCTTTTACTCAACTAACTATTTCCCGCAAGTATACGAGAGTAGTTGTAGTTGAGGTCGAACACAAGGAGCGTTGGTTAGTTAGGTGCAAGTGTTATGATTTTCAATAATCTAAATCATTGTACACAAGATGATTGGATTAGAACAACTAAAGTATAGATTTAAAACAAAATAGTGAATTATCACTTAAGAAAAGTTAAGATTCAGATATAGAAGGATCTTGGACTTGGGATTTCACTATCACATCATAGCTTATATTAAATACAAATTTAAACATGTTAATTAACTTGCAAAGGAGGTTTGTAGTCATCACTCACCTCCCGATGAAGTGATGATGATTTTAACTCCATACATCACTCTCGTGTATGTATTTCATTTCAAATCACAAACCTTGCTCCTCAACATAATCCCACCCACTCTCGTGGTCAAGGAAAAGTTGCCAAAAGAGTAACTTCATACTCTCAAACACATCTTCTCATATTATGAAAGAAAGCATAAAACATGCAAGTATGATGGCCAATCACACAAACAAGCATTTTAGATCTGAAACAACTCTTGGAACATGCAAGAAACTAACATTTAGTACAAAATTCATATGTTCATACAAGCTATGACATGGGAGTTACTCTCCCATGCCCAAGAAAAAGAGTCTACTCGTCCATGATAGTGTACATCAGAAAATGTGTAGAAATTTCAGAGTTTAGCATGGTTTAGAGAAGGAAAAGCTAAGCAATCCCAAGGTGTAACCAAAGAAAGGTAGAATTCTGACTTGAGGACAAAATCCCACTTCTACAACTGCTCCAAACCGGGCAAACCCCTCTCCCAAGAAGCTTGGTGGAGTGAAGAAGCTCTGCTACACCTTGGAGAAGAAGCTTGGAGAAGAAGAGAAGAAGAATGGAGGTTCTTTGGCAAGGAACCACCTCTTTTCTCCTCCAAATCACCCTCCTATGCTCTAGGCTTTCTCTGGGACGAAGGAACTGACACAAATGACTGAGCATAACTGCCCATTAAGTTCCCACTTCGTTTTAAACAAAAATTCATATTTTTCAAAATGTTGAAACTGCCAGGTGCACGTCGTGCACCCAAAGTGCATGCTGTGTAACTTTCCAGAAACTTTCAATTTGCTCCAGAATGCACTGTGCATGGTGTGCACTTTGGAAATGCACACCGTGCAACTTTCCAGAAACCTTTAGCTCCCAGGTGCACGACGTGTGCTGAAGAAACGCACGCCATGCAACTTTCTAGAACTTTCAGCTCCTAGGTGCACGCCGTGTAATTGCATGCACGCCGTGCAACTTTCCAGAAACTTTGGTCTGCTTGACGCTCCCAGGTGCACGGCGTGCACTTTTGGTGCATGGTGTACACTTGGCTGTTCTGGGCTGTTGTGTATTCTGCTCATAACGTTCATCGTGTAGGTCCAAATTACATGCCGTAAAAAGTGGTATTTGCGTAGTTTCGAACCCCAAAACATGTAGATACTTGAGGAGTGATCTAATAAGAGATAATATGATATATTCCTTATCATTTCATTACAAAACATAGTACCTACAATCCAAACCATGAGACAAGTAAGAATAGGTAATAATATAGAATCTAGCATGAATGAGAGTGATAATTGAGTCAAAACAAAATGGATATGCAACCAAACATGATCCAAAAGATGATATGATTTGTGCACATCAAATTCCCCTAAACTTAAACCATTGCTTGTCCTCAAGCAAAAAGAGAAGAGAAACATAAATGAAGAATTGTCAAGTTCATGAATAGATCAAATGAAAAGAAAGATGTGTATAAGACCAAACCAACCATGATCAACATGTTTATGCTCATAGCCATCAATTCAACTTAAACACCCAAGAAAGAGATTTTTAGTTCAGCAGGGGTGGTCAAAATTAAACAAATCAATCAATTAAATAACACTAAGTAGAATTTGGATGACCAAGCCAAGCAATTAGTGGATGTGCAACTCAAACTCTCAACTATTAAGGATACAAATGATGAAATCTTAGTTAAAATTGACAATTTTGGCTGTACTCTCCTTCTTTCCCAAAAATGACATGATAATGGATTATGGGTTCCAACACTCGGCTGCTAATGTAGGATTATGCACACGTGGAATGTCGGTTGGGGTATTTTACCCTCTTTTAAGACATACCACCTAACCATCGTGGCTAGATCAGACTTACACTAGGCTGGCATGATATGTGGGCAGTTTAGCCATCTTTTATGGGGTATAAAGATGAGATAAGCCAAAAGAAATTTTAAATTTTTTTCAAAACATAGGAGAGTCAACTAAATTGGAACATTATCTAGATTTCATTCATTTGTTTTGATTTTTTTTCATTGAAAGAGTGGTTGAAAATGCACTAAGATCTTGACAAGGGCATCCCGTACAAATGATGTTATAAAGTTGATTTACTCACAAAAATTGAAACCATTACATATTTTAAGAAATCAAGGATGTGAAAGATGAATGTTCAAGCTAGAAGCATAAACCACAGTTAAGCACATGTTGATGGCCAAAAGGTTTCATTTGATTAATGCATGCCTTTTACAATTTCTCCAAATGATATTTCTCATCAAAAGAGGACAATCAATTAAGCATAGGAGTTCTATCCACATATAAAAGATAAACCTCATATCATACTAGATTTGCCACCAGAAGAGTAGAATTGAAAACAAAAGACTGAAATGTGAACACAAAACAAAAGCAATTGACAAGAAGCAAATAACATGAAAGGGAAAAGCTAAAAGAACTAGGTTACCATCCGGTTGCTCCCCCCTAAGCTTGAAATATGTAGTGTCCTCACTGCATAAATCAAACTAAAAAGGTTGCAACCGGGTACCTCATCATGGTGGAAACATCAAAGTCCATGGAGGACCGGTGCTCTGATTTGCAGCTTGAAATTGTTGTGCTTAAGATTGATGCCTCCTTACAAATATGTCCTTGATTTGGGGCAAGCCAAAGCACCTATGAGCTGCAGCAAGAATAGTCTTTTGTATAGCAATACGATTTGTCTTTTCATTCCCCTTTGAAGCATCATCAAAATATGAGTTGGGAAGAGTGTTCTCATTATAAAGTAATGTGTCATCTAGAGTGTGAGGAGGAAGGACATGTGGCTTGCTTATAGAATCAACATGTAGAGCATGTGTTGTAGCTTTCTCCCCTTTAGTTGCAACTTCATAATCATCATGGATATCAACATCATCATACTTTGAAGGATATACTTCTATGACAACATCATTCTTCAATGTCACCGGCCTAAAATACGTAGGATTCATCTCTGGTGGACTTGACAAGAAAGGTGAAAATTCTTCTTTGCTAGAAAGAGCTTGCTGGGCAATTTGTTTCTCCAAGATGTGTGCATGAGTGGCAATATCGTCCACCTTAGAAGAGAGTTGGCAAATGACACCCTTCAGTAATTGTCTTTGTTGTTGAAACTCCTCATTTTGCTGCATTTGAGTTGAAACAAATGTTGCAAGCATGAACTCTAATCTAGGAGTTACTTGTGGTTGCTGTGGCTGAATAAAATTTGGGTTCACATTGCTGTAGAAACCCGATGGAGTGTAGCCCATTGGAGAATAAATAGAAGAAGCATAACATGTAGAAGATGAGTGTCCAAGAAACCCACATGCATCATAAATATTGTTGGTTGTTTGAATTAGTTGTGTGCTTAGATTCTCAAACCTTTGTGACAAAGTGTCTAGCCTTGCTGCAATCAAGTCTATAGCATCAACCATGAGATCTTCCAATTGCATTTCAGAAGTAGTATGTGAAAAGGATGGGTGGTAGCTTGTAGACAGACTCCATTGGCAATGATTTGCTGCCATATCTTCAATAATAGCATAGGCTTCTCTATAAGATTTGTTCATTAGAGCTCCATTTGCAGCTGCATCAATAAACATCCTTGTATTGTAGCACAAACCATTATAGAAAGATTGCAATAGAAGCCAATTGCTTAGACTATGATGTGGAAAAAGATGTGGAAGATCTTTGAACCTCTCCCATGTATCATACAAGGTCTCTCCATCCCTTTGAGAATAATTGATGAGTTGAATCCTCAGTTGTAAATTTTTGCTAGGTGGGAAATATCTTGCCAAAAAGACCTTTTGAAGCTCCTCCCAAGTGGTGATTGACTTCTTTGGCAAAGTATAGAGCCATGCCTTGGCTCTATCTTTAAGAGAGAATGGAAAACGAATTAGGCGTATCCCATAAGTAGGAACACCATATATCTTTATGTGCTTAGAAACTGTAGAAATTCAGCAATGTGGAGGTTTGGATCCTCCATTGGTGTCCCTCCAAATGCATTCAATTGTAGCAATTGTATGATGAATGGGTTGATAGAAAACTCATCTGCCTCAAATTCTGAAATATTAATAGGCCCGCTCATGTGCATTGCAGTTGTACCAAAGTAGTCCTTAAGAGGAAGGTCATCCTCCTTGACTAGTTCTTCATGTGGATCTGGAGGATTAGGTGGGTGTGGTGTAGATGGTGGTGATGTATGTGGTATGGGTGTTGGTGGTGTATATGATGGTGGTGATGTATGTGGTATGGGTGTTGGTGGTGTATATGATGGTGGTAAATTAGGTGTGAATGATGGTGGTGTGGATGAAGGATGTGTGGATGAGGGTGGTACATATGAAGGTGATGTGGATGAAGGCGACATGGGTGAATGTTGTTTGGATGATGGTGACATGGATGATGGTTGTGCGGGTTGTGATTCCTCCATACATGTTTTGGTTTCACTCGTTCTTGCTCCATGAGGGCTACAAATAGTGTGTTCATTTTCTGAATGTAGAGATATGCACAGTTCAAGGATCTTTTTATGAACACCCCATATGCTCCTGCAAATAAACAAGGTGAGTGAGATACAAAAACAAACATGGAAGATACAACAAATTATGATGATCATGATGAATTATGATTTATGGATATGATGGTGGATATGAAGGTTGTGATCTAGTTTCATTTACTTATCAACAACTCTTACTCTAATAGGAATACCGATGCTCCCCGGCAACGACGCCAAAAACTTGTTGGTTATTTACACTAACGAGTTTCAATCATTAAGAATGATCTTTTGCTCAACTAACTATTTCCCGCAAGTATACGAGAGTAGTTGTAGTCGAGGTCGAACACAAGGAGCGTTGGTTAGTTAGCCACAAGAGTTATGATTTTCAATAATCTAAATCATTGTACACAAGATGATTGGATTAGAACAACTAAATTATAGATTTCAAACAAAATAGTGAATTATCACTTTTAAGATTCAGTTATAGAAGGATCTTGGATTTGGGATTTCACTATCACATCATATCTTATATTAAATACAAATTTAAACATGTTAATTAACTTGCAAAGGAGGTTTGTAGTCATCACTCACCTCCTGATGAAGTGATGATGATTTTAACTCCATACATCACTCTCGTGTATGTATTTTATTTCAAATCACAAACCTTGCTCCTCAACATAATCCCAGCCACTTCGTGGTCAAGGACAAGTTGCCAAAAGAGTAACTCCATACTCTCAAATACGTCTTCTCAGATTATGAAAGAAAGCATAAAACATGTAAGTATGATGGCCAATCACACAAACAAGCATTTTAGCATGAAAACAACTCTTGGAACATGCAAGAAACTAACATTTAGTACGAAATTCATATGTTCATACAATCTATGACATGGGAGTTACTCTCCCATGCCCAAGAAAAAGAGTCTACTCGTCCATGATAGTGTACAATAGAAAATGTGTAGAAATTTCAGAGTTTAGCATGGTTTAGAGAAGGAAAAGCTAAGCAATCCCAAGGTGTAACCAAAGAAAGGTAGAATTCTGACTTGAGGACGAAATCCCACTTCTACAACTGCTCCAAACCGGGCAAACCTCTCTCCCAAGAAGCTTGGTGGAGTGAAGAAGCTCTGCTGCACCTTGGAGAAGATGCTTGGAGAAGAAGAGAAGAAGAATGGAGGTTCTTTGGCAAGGAACCACCTCTTTTCTCCTCCAAATAACCCTCCTCTACTCTAGGCTTGCTCTGGGATGAGGGAACTGACACAAATGACTAAGCATAACTGCCCATTAAGTTCCCACTTCGTTTTAAACAAAAAACTCATATTTTTTAAAATGCTGAAACTGCCAGGTGCATGTCGTGCACCCAAAGTGCACGTCGTGCAATTTTCCAGAAACTTTCAATTTTCTCCAGAATGCACTATGCACGGCGTGCACTTTGATAATGCACACCGTGCAACTTTCCAGAAACCTTTAGCACCCAGGTGCACGACGTGTGCTGAAGAAACGCACGTCGTGCAACTTTCTAGAACTTTCAGCTCCCATGTGCACGCCATGCAATTGCATGCACGCCGTGCAACTTTCCAGAAACTTTGGTATGCTCGACGCTCCCAGGTGCACGACGTGCATTTTTGGTGCACAACGTGCACTTAGCTGTTCTGGGCTGTTGTGTATTCTGCTCAGAACTTTTAGCGTGTAGGTCCAAATTACATGCCGTAAAAAATGGTATTTGCATAGTTTTGAACCCCAAAACATGTAGATACTTGAGGAGTGATCCAATTAGAGATAATATGATATATTCCTTATCATTTCATTACAAAATATAGTACCTACAATCCAAACCATGAGAAAGTAAGAATAGCTAAAAATATAGAATCTAGCATGAATGAGAGTGATAATTGAGTCAAAACAACATGGATATGCAACCAAACATGAACCAAAAGATGATATGATTTGTGTACATAAAATCCCCCTAAGCTTAAACCATTGCTTGTCCTCAAGCAAAAAGTTCATAGAAACATAAATGAAGAATTGTCAAGTTCATGAATAGATCAAATGAAATGAAAGATGTGTATAAGCCCAAACCAACCATGATCAACATCTTTATGCTCATAGCCATCAATTCTACTTAAACACCCAAGAAAGAGATTTTTAGTTCAGTAGGGGTGGTCACAATTAATTAAATCAATCAATTAAATAACACAAAGTCGAATTTGGATGACCAAGCCAAGCAATTAGTGGATGTGCAACTCAAACTCTCAACTATTAAGGATACAAATGATGAAATCTTAGTTAAAATTGACACTTTTGGTTGTACTCTCCTTCTTTCCCAAAAATGACATGATCATGGATTATGGGCTCCGACACTCGGCTGTTAATATAGGCTTATGCACACATGGAATGTCAGTTGGGGTATTTTACCCTCTTTTAAGACATACCACCTAACCATCGTGACCAGATCAGACTTATACTAGGCTAGCATGATATGTGGGCAGTTTAGCCATCTTTTATGGGGTATAAAGATGAGATAAGCCAAAAGAAATTTTAAATTTTTTTCAAAACATAGGAGAGTCAACTAAATTGCAACATTATCTAGATTTCATTCATCGAGTGGTTGAAAATGCACTAAGAGCTTGACAGGGGCATCCCGTATTCCAAATGATGTTGTAAAGTTGATTTACTCACAAAAATTGAAACCATTACATGTTTTAAGAAATCAAGGATGTGAAAGATGAATGTTCAGGCTAGAAGCATAAACCAGAGTTAAGCACATGTTGATGGCCAAAAGGTTTCATTTGATTAATACATGCCTTTTACAATTTCTCCAAATGATATTTCTCATCAAAAGAGGACAATCAGTTAAGCATAGGAGTTCTATCCACATATAAAAGATAAACCTCATATCATACTAGATTTGCCACCAGAAGAGAAGAATTGAAAACAAAAGACTGAAATGTGAACACAAAACAAAAGCAATTGACAAGAAGCAAATAACATGAAAGGGAAAAGCTAAAAGAACTAGGTTACCATCCGGTTGTCCCCCCCTAAGCTTGAAATATGCAGCGTCCTCACTACATAAATCAAACTAAAAAGGTTGCAAACAGGTACCTCATCATGGTGGAAACATCAAAGTCCATGGAGGACCGGTGCTCTGATTTGCAGCTGGAAATTGTTGTGCTAAAGATTGATGCCTCCTTGCAAATATGTCCTTGATTTGGGGCAAGTGAAAGCACCTATGAGCTGCAGCAAGAATAGTATTTTGTATACCAATACGATTTGTCTTTTCATTCCCCTTTGAAACATCATCAAAATATGAGTTGGGAAGAGTGCTCTCATTATAAAGTAATGTGTCATCTAGAGTGTGAGGAGGAAGGACATGTGGTTTGCTTGAAGAATCAACATGTAGAGCATGTGTTTTAGCTTTCTCCCCTTTAGTTGCAACTTCATAATCATCATGGATATCAACATCATCATACTTTTAAGGATATGCTTCTATGACAACACTATTCTTCAATGTCACTTGCCTGAAATATGTAGGATTCATTTCCGGTGGACTAGGCAAGAAAGGTGAAAATGCTTCTTTGCTAGAAAGAGCTTGCTGGGCAATTTGTTTCTCCAAGATGTGTGCATGGGTGGCAATATCGTCCACCTTAGAAGAGAGTTGGCAAATGACACCCTTCAGTAATTGTCTTTGTTGTTGGAACTCCTCATTTTGTTGCATTTGAGTTGAAATAAATGGTGCAAGCACGAACTCTAATCTAGGAGTTACTTGTGGTTGTTGTGGCTGAATGAAATTTGGGTTCACATTGCTGTAGAAACCCAGTGGAGTGTAGCCCATTGGAGAATAAATAGAAGAAGCATAACATGTAGAAGATGAGTGTCCAAGAAACCCACATGCATCATAAATATTGTTGGTTGTTTGAATTAGTTGTGTGCTTAGATTCTCAAACCTTTGTGACAAAGTGTCTAGCCTTGCTGCAATCAAGTCTATAACATCAACCATGCGATCTTCCACTTGCATTTCAGAAGTAGTATGTGAAAAGGATGGGTGGTAGCTTGTAGCCAGATTCCATTGGCAATGATTTTCTGCCATATCTTCAATAATAGCATAGGCTTCTCTATAAGATTTGTTCATTAGAGCTCCATTTGCAACCGCATCAATAGACATCCTTGTATTGCAGCACAAACCATTATAGAAAGATTGCAATAGAAGCCAATTGCTTAGACCGTGATGTGGACAAAGATGTTGAAGATCTTTGAACCTCTCCCATGTATCATACAAGGTCTCTCCATCCCTTTGAGAATAATTGATGAGTTGAATCGTCAGCTGTAAAGTTTTGCTAGGTGGGAAATATCTTGCCAAAAGACCTTTTGAAGCTCCTCCCAAGTGCTGATTGACTTCTTTGGCAAAGTATAGAGCCATGCCTTGGCTCTATCTTTATGAGAGGATGGAAAAAGAATTAGGCGTATCCCATCAGTAGGAACACCATATATCTTTATGGTGCTTAGAAACTACAGAAATTCAACAATGTGGAGGTTTGGATCCTCCATTGGTGTCCCTAATGCATTCAATTGTAGCAATTGTATGATGAATGGGCTGATAGAAAACTCATCTTCCTCAAATTCTGAAATATTAATAGGCCCGCTCATGTGCATTGGAGTTATACCAAAGTAGTCCTTAAGAGGAAGGTCATCCTCCTTGACTAGTTCTTCATGTGGATCCGGAGGATTAGGTGGGTGTGGCGTAGATGGTGGTGATGTATGTGGTATGGGTGTTGGTGGTGTATATGATGGTGGTGAATTAGGTTTGAATGATGGTGGTGTGGATGAAGGATGTGTGGACGAGGGTGGTACATATGAATGTGATGTGGATGAAGGCGGCATGGTTGAATGTTGTTTGGATGATGGTGACATGGATGATGGTTGTGCGGGTTGTGATTCCTCCATAAATGTTTGGGTTTCACTCCTTCTTGCTCCATGAGGGATGCAAATAGTGTGTTCATTTTCTGAATTTAGAGATATGCACGGTTCAAGGATCTTTTTATGAACACCCCATATGCTCCTGCAAATAAACAAGGTGAGTGAGATACAAAAACAAACATGGAAGATACAACAAATTATGATGATCATGATGAATTATGATTTATGGATATGATGGTGGATATGAAGGTTGTGATCTAGTCTCATTTACTTATCAACAACTCTTACTCTAACAAGAATACCGATGCTCCCCGGCAACGGCGCCAAAAACTTGTTGGTTATTTACACTAACGAGTTTCAATCATTAAGAATGATCTTTTACTCAACTAACTATTTCTCGCAAGTATACGAGAGTAGTTGTAGTCGAGGTCAAACACAAGGAGTGTTGGTTAGTTAGGCGCAAGAGTTATGATTTTCAATAATCTAAATCATTTTACACAAGGTGATTGGATTAGAACAACTAAATTATAGATTTAAAACAAAATAGTGAATTATCACTTAAGAAAAGTTAAGATTCAGATATAGAAGGATCTTGGACTTGGGATTTCACTATCACATCATAGCTTATATTAAATATAAATTTAAACATGTTAATTAACTTGCAAAGGAGGTTTGTAGTCATCACTCACCTCCCAGTGAAGTGATGACGATTATAACTCCATACATCACTCTCGTGTATGTATTTCATTTCAAATCACAAACCTTGCTCCTCAACATAATCCCAGCCACTCTCATGGTCAAGGACAAGTTGCCAAAAGAGTAACTCCATACTCTCAAACACATCTTCTCAGATTATGAAAGAAAGCATAAAACATGCAAGTATGATGGCCAATCACACTAACAAGCATTTTAGATCTGAAACAACTCTTGGAACATGCAAGAAACTAACATTTAATACGAAATTGATATGTTCATACAAGCTATGACATGGGAGTTACTCTCCCATGCCCAAGAAAAAGAGTCTACTCATCCATGATAGTGTACAACAGAAAATGTATAGAAATTTCAGAGTTTAGCATGGTTTAGAGAAGGAAAAGCTAAGCAATCCCAAGGTGTAACCAAAGAAAGGTAGAATTCTGACTTGAGGACGAAATCCCACTTCTACAGCTGCTCCAAACCGGGCAAACCTCTCTCCCAAGAAGCTTGGTGGAATGAAGAAGCTCTGCTGCACCTTGGAGAAGAAGAGAAGAAGAATGGAGGTTCTTTGGCAAGGAACCACCTCTTTTCTCCTCCAAATCACCCTCCTCTACTCTAGGCTTGCTCTGGGATGAGGGAACTGATACAAATGACCAAGCATAACTGGCCATTAAGTTCCCACTTTGTTTTAAACAAAAACTCATATTTTTCAAAATGCTGAAACTGCCAGGTGTACGCCGTGCAACTTTCCAGAAACTTTCAATTTGCTCCAGAATGCACTGTGCATGACATGCACTTTGGAAATGCACACCGTGCAACTTTCCAGAAACCTTTAGCACCCAGGTGCACGACGTGTGCTGAAGAAATGCACGCCGTGCAACTTTCTAGAAATTTCAGCTCCTAGGTGCACGCCGTGCAATTAAATGCACACCGTACAACTTTCCAGAAACTTTGGTCTGCTTGACGCTCCCAGGTGCACGGCGTGCACTTGGCTGTTCTGGGCTATTGTGTATTCTGCTCATAACGTTTAGCGTGTAGGTCCAAATTACATGCTGTAAAAAGTGGAATTTGTGTAGTTTCGAACCTAAAAACATGTAGATATTTGAGGAGTGATCCAATAAGAGATAATATGATATATTCCTTATCATTTCATTACAAAATATAGTACCTACAATCCAAACCATGAGACAAATACGAATAGCTAAAAATATAAAATCTAGCATGAATGAGAGTGATAGTTGAGTCAAAACAACATGGATATGCAACCAAACATGATCCAAAAGATGATATGATTTGTGCACATCAGCAAGAAAACCTTGGATTCATATATGAACTTGGCCAAATAGGCACTTCTCTCCACAAAGAAGCAAAACCCTTGAAAAAGAAATAAGGATAGATTTTTGAGTTCTAGAGCCACTTTCACCATGGAACAACAAGGTTCCAACCTAGAGGAAGGTCTAAGGAAGGAGAAAAGAAAGAGAAACGGATATGGAAGGAAGAAAACAACTTGCCTTGCTCAAAATCCCTAGAAGATGACCTTGGAAACCCTAGGTAGGGCTAGATGGAGCTCTAGGAGACCTTCTTCTCCAAAAAGAGGTTCTCTTATACCTTAGAGCACTTGTTTCTACAGAAAAACAGAGTGGAGTCGTTGATCCAGGTTATAGGAAAGATAAAGCAAGCATAGTTTCGTACTTGGGCAAGGATGAGGTAAATGTAGCCCATGGATAAAGATGTAAGCAAGCATGAGGTGTAATAGTAGCTTCCCCATGTATCTATGGCCTTAAACTATTAAGAATATACAAGAACACACACAAGAAGCTCCCCCACTATCCATATAAACCTTCTGAGCTTTCCTTTGTCAAATTTCCCAGCCAATCACATAATTCATTAGTTGGTAGCTACTAAAGGTAGCTCATCCGTGAAGGGGTCAACCCTAAAATACCCTTGACGAAAACACCTTCAAACCATGGCTCAACTAGGAGCCCCATGGATCAAAATACTCAAGAATGATAATATAACATCTAAGGAACATAATTTATGTGACAAATTGCAAAGAAAGCCCCTCAATTGGGTAAATTGCATAAAAGTCTAAAATGTACATAAAATTGCATAACTTGCTCAAACAGTATCCAAATTGGACCAAATTTGAAACTTAATCTTTTATTATGATTTCAAAGCATATAAAAAGGTTAGATTAGGGTTCTAAGCATTCAATTATGGTAATTAAGCTTATTCAATGCATTAAGCAAGTTCAGGGGCCTTAGACACAGGAGGGACAAATTCGATATCTATCCCTCACAGTTAATCCCCATGTGTCAAAGTCACCCAATCATCATCATTATAACAACCCATGTTTTAGGAATGTGTTTGATTATGTCAAAGTGTACCTAATGACATGTGTTGAGTATAATGATTTGAGATCTAAGAACCACAACCACCACCATCACCGTGAGAGCTGACTATGACTTCCATGAAGATGGCTTCCATGTGTCAGTCTCACGGTGGGTTTGTCCAATACATTGTTCTTTAACATGTATCTGTGTTCTTGGTTTGATATCTCCATATCATGACTAATGAGATTTAGTCATCAACCAACTCACACTCTGATCTTATGTGTTATTATTATCTATCAACCTTCCACCATAACAATCGATCAAGGACATAATGAGAATATCTATATATACTCTTAACATCCCTATGATCTCATCTTTAAGGTTATTAACTTAAATACTTACATCATTGAGTAATATAGTTCTCTCGACATTTCTAATGTTACATCATTATCTCATAACTGAATTAAAATGGAATAATTTGGAAGCTTGCCTTTTATTAATAATCAAATCGCTTTCACATGATATGCCATTATAATCATCACATGATTGGATCTCTAGGCATACATAACCAACATATTAGAGAGTAAATCTTTTATTGGGACACATGGATTAGCATTGATTTCTATATTCTATTTCTACATTATTAATTGTTATTTTGATGAACATTTGGATTGATAATCAGTTGCTTAATTATTGCTTTAAGTTTAATCATATATCTTGAATGATGCTTATAATCGTACACGTAGATACCTTGAAATATAAGATTAAAACACCAAATGATATAGTTGAACCCCATATGAGATCATGAAGGGTGTTCTCTAGGGTGATAGATTAAGGATTTGTAGGTGACATGGCCTAAATTGTGCTTCTCGAAAAGAGGCAAACTCAAAAGGATCAAACTTTGAATTTATAAACTGAAACCTTCAAGGACCCATACAATTTTATTACGGGGTCAAAGTAGATATATAGGGTCAAACGTAGGGACATGGATACATTTAGGATTCTTAATATCTCACTCTTTGATAAAAGTTTAGAACTATAACTAGTCTAGAAGATTGTCACAATATACAATAAAGCAAAGTAAAGAAAACAAGACATAGTCTGTTGGATTCTACTAATAAAAGATAAGGAGTTCTTGTCTATGTAACCACAAGTTGGGCAGTCTATGCACCCATTCTCGGGAATAGACAACCCGCGAACACCTCAGCAAGCTGCATACATCCAAATATAGTATATATTGTGGTATCTGTTTCTATGGGGTCATCCCATTCGCTTTCGTGTAGCGTGGCTATAACCCATCAATGAAATGAAAACTCTCTCAAAGATGAAAAATCAACACCCTAGAATATTTTGGATACCCTTTCAGGTCTAGAATATTATGAGATGCTAGGAACATGTGTGATCTGGGCAGAACTTGGTAGTGGGCTCAACCATGTTGGGCTTGGCCCGGCCGTGCCAAGGTCTACAGTTCTGAACAGATCATCATGAACCATCCTCTTTTTAGATTCCGATCCAAAGTACCTTCTCTTATCTAATTCTACATCGAATCTCTTGATATAGGTAGAAATAGAAGTTCATGAAAGAAAGAGATCAACCAAACTAGCAATTATAACTAGAAAGAGAAGATAGAACAGAAAACATACTAGATCTGGAATAAAACTACTTGCTTAAGGTAAGAGTACATAAACATTCCCAAAACATGATACATAGCCAAGTAGGAGCTCAACTAAGCATGGACAAGCATAGTTGGAAGCGAACAAAGACGGAAGAACATCATTTGTACAAAAACAAAGGAGAGAATTAGAAGAAACGAGAAGAAGAAGAGATTTAGCCCGTAGTGGAGAGGTGGATTTCACTCCTTATCCTCTGTATGGATTGGATTTCATCTTTGGGTTGTCTACCTTGGTCTTTTGAACTCATTAGCTTCCTTTCTCTTTGATTTCATCCCAAACAACAGCTTGGTGGTGTATGGAGGTGGAAGATAGCTGTGAATGGTAGGAAATGGGTGAGTTGTGGTGGAAAATGATGATAGATGGAAGCAAACTAGAGGGATGGACGTAGGATGAGCACTTTAGCCTTTTCAGACTTTGGAACTCTCCCACAGGCTTTGAGAACCAAGAATATGTTGAACCAAAATGTGGAATCAAAGAAATATCAGGACCCCAGAACAAGTAGTGAGGGGTGGGTATTTATAGGTGAAGGTAGAGTGTATGTAATAAGTGGTCGTGACACCTGTCTCAGTCGCTACCCCGGTCTCGTCTCAATCATTTTGGGCTTGGCACGGCCGTGCCGGGTGTATCGGTCGAGATATGTCATGGTCGAGATGGATGTCACAGGAACAGAGCTTGCAACGCTCGAGATAGATATCACGGTCAAGACGTTGTCGCGGTTGAGAGGGTTGTCTTGGTTGAGATAGTTGCTAACCCTGGTCTTTGGCATGACTGTGTCGGGTGTCTTGGTAGAGGCTGATGAGGTTTGATAGAAGTTTCTTCGTGTTATAGTTGAAATAAGTGGCACAGTCACGACGAGTGTAGCAGTCACTACAGTCTTGCTGCGGTTATGGTTGTAGCGGTCATGACGATGTAGCGGTCACTACAGTCTTGCTGCGGTTATGGTTTTAGCGGTCGTGACTGTGTAGCGCTCGTGAATTCCCCTTCTTGACCCGATCATGTCGGGATGGGCCCGGCCGTGCTGAGTGTCGCGGTCACTACAAATGGAATCCTAGTTGCTGCAAAAACCATGTGTTGGGGAGAAATCTTAGAAAATAGATGTCTTTTCAAGTTTGGTGCCTGCAGGTCCCAAAATTGGCTAGTTGAGCAACTCTATCTTTAATATATATAAATTACTAAAAGATAAGAATCTAGGGTTATTTTGAGCATATTAAGGCTATAATGACACAAAACCATAAATAAATGCTTAGCATAAATGCCTGAATTTGGGTGTTATCAACCACCCCAAGCTTAAACCCTTGGTTGTCCTCAAGCAAGACTATGCTCAAAGAATAAAAAGATGACATCCAAATTAATCTTGATGATAAATGCAAAAGTTAAGAAAAATAGTTTAAACCATCAACTCTCTTAATCCAAGTCATTTCAGAGGAAACCCCCATCAGTCGAGTACAACCCTCCTAAAGCATGATCAAAGAGCATTCATGCAAGATTAAGCAAATTCACCACAACTTGTTAGTACTCATGAGGGTTTGAATTATAATTATGCAACATTACAATGTCATCACATAGGTGATCCTACAAATGACGAGTTATGAGCTATTATCATGTATTGATGTATACTAATCAGGAACAAAACACCTCCCACTTATTCAGGTCCTAAGAAGCAATAAAAGCAAAAAGACTCTAATGACTTATAAGGATCCCGATCTGTGTCAGGTTGTCCCATGTAACGAGCAACAATGTCTGCAGTTTGAGCTAGTTGGCCCAGAGAAGTGAGACAAACTCCTCATAATACATTCGAACCAACCCTAATACTGGGATGGTCTCACAGGTCTCCTAGGGGTTCCTAGTGACTCTCTAATGAGCCTTCAGGGTAGCACTACCACGCACGAAATACTTACGTTCATGAGCACAGTCATACACCGGCCGGGCACCATCATCAACTCTCCTGTTAGAGAAAACAAGCACTCATTTATTCATGCTCAGGATTTTATTCTCTTCATTCTAATTTATAGGCCTAGGTGAGAACTATTTTGATATATTTGGGATTTTGTGTGCGGCCAAGCCTCTTTTGCACATTTTTAGAACATATTTTTGGCTCAATCTAAGGTGAGAGCGTCGTAGCCCATCAAGGAAAAACAATCCTACTTGATTATAGCTCAAAACTCATCATTATTCTCTTGATACCTGTGTGAAAAGTAGTAATTATGATTCAAGGATCCTTAGAGTAGAGGCAAGTTCATGAACATGTCTTGGAGTTTTGATCAAACTCTAGCTCTTCCCAATGGTCCTATATCCTAGATTTGTTGTTCACCACATAGATCAAGGGAAATAATGTTTTAAGCTATGAAAGAGGTGCATAACGCTTAGATTTATTACCAAACTTAAGGAAAGAGTCAATGAGCAAGTCAAGCAAAATATTAGCAGTTTAAGGTGAAAATAGTGCATTTCGGTATAAAGATAAGCATTTTGGTTCTAAGATTTGCATTGCACATCCTTAATTGCAAAGATACAAATTATGAAACAAAGTCTTACAAAAGCTAAAAATGTACGCTAAATGCAAGGAACATAGAAGATAAACATGAATGCATGAAAGGAAAGAGCTAAATGGGAAAGGAGGAAGATAGAAGATGGTACACCCTACCACCACTCCACGCTTAAAATTTTGCTCGCCCTCGAGCAAATCTCAAACACAGGATGGTGTCCAGAGCAGATGCTAATGATACTCACTATTTATATATTGATTCAGATTGACCATGCCACCTGGTTTATTCTCATTGTCTGGGTGCATCCCCTGTTGAAACTAGAATGACTATCCAAGTCCTTGGGTAGTTGGTAGAACGACTGGAAGGGCTACTGGAATGGCCGTTGAAAAGTCAAAAGAGGTGGTGGAGGGAAGACTGTATCAAACCTCTGTCTGAGGTACTACAAATCCTGCTCTAGAGCATCAAACCATATGTTGGAGTCAGCCCTGAAATCTGTCATAAACTCATAAAGGTGCCCCAAGTTGAGATTTGGGGAATGTTGTTCCTGTTGAGGAGACTGTTGGTAGTCTGCTGAAGGCATCACAGTGTAGGGGCCTCCTTGATATGGGATGTCGTGAAAGGTTTTCCCTGTATGTTTCTTTGCCTCCTGGGTTTCTGGCACTGGTGGTGTTGAATAAGATGCTCCTATAGTGTTTCCTTCCTAACAAATGTTTCCTTAAGCGTCTATACGAGAGACGCCCATGAGAATTGCCTGGAACATGAACCCTACATTTGCCGATAGTAGTACCTTGTTCTTGTTGAGACCAAAGATATAAAGATAGCCTACGTTGCACTCTTTGATCACCGTTGAGCGGATTAAGTGATCCAAGTCCAACTTGGACCACTCAGCCTTGTCCTACATAAGCGCCAACTGGCCGTCGCCAATCCCAAGATGGTGCACCAGGAAAGTGATAATGCCTACCATAGGCACGAAGTGGACTTGCTTCTTGAATGAGTTGTGAAAGTGGCAGATGATGAAGTTCCCCATGTTCACTTTTATTCCTATTGTTGCACACCACAATATGTAGAGGTCGGATGAACTAAGCACCCCCTGATTGTCCTTCTTCTCCAGGACACAATTTGTGATCACTCTGTGTAGATAACGAAGTGTTAGGTTGTGGATGTGTGAAGCTTTGGCAGCTCTAGTGACATATCTATCCTCCCTAGTAAGCATCTACCATGCTTGAGGAGGGTCAAAATCATTGTCCCTGACAACAACGCAAAAAGTTGATATGGCCTAAATCACGCGTCTCAAAAAGAGGCGGACTCAAAAGGATCAAACTTTGAATTTATAACCTGAATCCTTCAAGGACCCCCGCAACTTTATAATGGGGTTGAAGTATATATGTGGGGTCGAACATATGGATGTGGGTATGTTTAGGACATTTAAGATCTCACTCTTAAGACATTTAAGCTAAACCAATAGTTGATAAAGTTTGTAACTATAACTAGTGTAGCAGATTGTCACAAAATTAAATAAAGCAAATTAAAGAAAAAAAATAGAGTCCACCAGATTTTACTAATAAAAAAGAAGAAGTTCTGGGGTATGTAATCACAAGTTAGCAATCTATGCACCCGTTTTGGGGCATATACAACCCTCGAACACCTCAGCAAGCAACTACATCTAAACATAGTACATACTGTGGTATTTATTCCTGTAGGGTCATCCCACTCGCTTTCACGTAGCGTGATTATAACCCACAAATGAAATGAAACCTCTCTCGAGGATCACAAATCAACACCCTAGAATATTCTAGATACCCTCTTACGTCTAGAATATTCTGAGATGCTAGGAACAGGTGTGATCTGGGTAGAATCTGGTAGTGAGCTTGACCTATTGGGCTTGACCTGACTGTGCCCAAGTCTATGAATCTACACAGATCACCTTGAACCATCCTCTTTTAAGATTCTGGTCCAAACTACCTTATCTTATCTAATTCTATAACACATCTCTAGATATAGGCAGAAATAGAAGTTCAAGCAAGAAAGAGATCAACCAAACTAGCAATCATAACCAGAAAGAGAAGATAGAACAGAAAACATACTAGATCTAGAATAAAACTACTTTCTGAAGGTAAGGGTATATAAACATGCCCAAAATAGGATACATAGCCAAGAAGGAGATCAACTAACCATGGACAAGCATATTTGGCACCGAACAAAGATAACAAGAACATAATTTGTACAAAAACAAAGGACAACAGTAGAAGAAAGGAGGAGAAGAAGAGATTTAGCCCATAGAGGAGAGGTGGCTCTCGATCCATAGCCTCTATATGGGCCAGATATCATCTTTGGGTCATCCTCCTTGGTCTTTTGAACTCCTTGGCCTCCTTTCTCTTGGATTATGCCCCGAACGGTGCCTTGGTGGTGTATGGAGGTGGAAGATGGCTAGGAATGGTAGGAAATGGGTGAATGGTGGTGGCAAATGATGGCAGATGGAAGAAAATTGGAGGGATGGATGTAGGATGTGCACTTCAGCCTTTTTAGACTTTCAAAATCTCCAACGAGGCTCTAGGAATCAAGAATATGTGAAACCAAAATGTGGAACCAAAAAAATCTCAGGACCCTAGAACAAGTAGCGAAGGGTGGGTATTTATAGGTGAAGTTGGACTGTATGCAAAGTGGTCATGACACCTATCTTGGTCACTACCCCGGTCTCACCCTGATCGTGTCGGGCTCGGCACAGTCGTGCCGGGTGTAGCGGTCAAGATATGTCACAATCGAGACAGATGTCACGACTGTAGAGCTTGTAGCGGTTGAGATAGATGTCGTGGTTGAGACGTTATTGCAGTCGAGATGGTTGTCTTGGTTGAGACGGTTGTTGGACCTTGTCCTCGGCCCCACTATGTTGTGCTCAACATGGCCGTGTTGGGAGTCTTAGTAGAAAATGATGAACTTTGGTAGCGATTGCTTCATGTTATGGTCAAAACAAGTGGCGTGGTCGCAACAAGTGTAGTAGCTAGTCAGACAGTCTTACTGTGGTTGTGGTTGTAGAGGTCATGACAATGTAGTAGTCATACATTCTTTCTGTGGTTGTGGTTGTGGTTTTGGTTGTAGAGGTCATGACGGTGTAGTAGTCACGACTTTCCCTTCTCAGCCCGACCATGCCAAGTGTCGCGTTCTCTATAGATTGAAGCGTAGTTGCTGCAAAAAACATGTGTTAGAGAAAAATCTAGAAAGAATAGATGAATTTTCAAGTTCGATGCATAAGAATCTAGGGTTATTTTGAGCATATTAAGCCTATAATGACACAAAACCATAAATAACAGCTTAGCATAAATGCCTAAATTTGGGTGTTATTAGTAGGTAATGACACCTTGAGCCCATAGGGACATAAGCCCATGTGTATTTCATACTTGAAAAGAATATTTCTCCAATCCAATACTTACATGCATGCATGATGCAATTTTTAGAACAATTATGTAGGTAGTGGTGGTGAACCCCAACTGTTTTGGTAATTTTTTCATAGTGTTCTCATCTTCTTCCTAGTTTGATTTCATTTCTTACATTATTAATTTAGTTAATCAACCAAAATCTATTATCAATGCATTTTAATTACTTTTTCTCAATTAGATTTAAAATACAATTAGTTTTTAGATATGTGGTCTATTGCGTTCGATCCTTAGCTATAAGACTATATGAATTTTTTGCTTTTGGGTGGTGTCCTTCATGCTATTTCGTTCTTCTTCTAAAAACTAGGATTTCATATCTTAGTGAATTTGGAGGGGGTGGTAAAAAAGTACCATGCTAAAGATCTAACTAGCTAGGTGTATTCCTCCTTCTACACTTGGAAAATACCATGTTAGAGGTTGGATGGGGAGTAGGAGGTGAAAATCATTTTCCTACACCCTATACTAACCCTTGTCACCAAGTGGGCTAGGACAACCACACCTGAAAATCTAGACTATGGTTAATCTTGATTTAAGTTCACCTACTTCCTAGTGAAATGAGCCTCATAAGGATGAATAGAATGTGATTTAGGGACTATTTCCTCTAAATACACTCTATGCCATCCATGGCCCACTAGTAGGCTAGGGTTTCTAACCAACATCCCCCTTTATTCTTTGATTTTATAGCAATACTATTAGATGTTTTGATTGAACGTCTCCCTTATGCTTTGTTGAATACCCATGTCCCTTAAATAGAACATTCCTGTAATTATTTGTCTAAAACCTTATTTTCTTAGTGTTTGATAGGTTCTCTCTCTTTTTTCTCATTAGTGAAGAATTTCTTTTGTTAGGGTACTGTAACATCCCTGACCTGGGTTATGAACTAACCCTAGGTGTTTTGCCTAAATATGTAATTAAATACTTGTGATTATCTTTTGGCATGTAATTAAGTTCTTGAGGAACATACATTTTTATTTCTGTCCTTTTTAAACAATGAAGTAGTATTGTTTTGTAATACAGGGACCTATATGCAAATTACCCAATTAGAGGGGTTAACTTGCAAATTTCACAGGTTAAGATGTTCCTCTAATGATGAGAAATCATATAAGTGAATATTATGAAGTACGATGGATTCTCCAAGCTTGGACACCTAGATACAGCTTGTGGAGCAATCTTTGTGCTTAAAACCCTAATTTTGGTGTAAAATGCAATTTACCCAAAATGAGGGATGCAACCTGTAAAATATACCTTTTAGAATATCTTTC
The DNA here is from genome assembly GCA_963693085.1 of Alisma plantago-aquatica. Classification (NCBI taxonomy): domain Eukaryota; kingdom Viridiplantae; phylum Streptophyta; class Magnoliopsida; order Alismatales; family Alismataceae; genus Alisma; species Alisma plantago-aquatica. Next base: position 538,725,206 of record OY856411.1, on the reverse strand, counting down.
ATAATTCTTGACATCATTTAGAGTAATAATGATGAAGGGGGCGCTTCATTTGATTAATAATATAATAAGGAACACCTTTGTAATGGAATCACCAAGTTATGAGTAATGGGACCCTCTTATATGTACAACTAGGTAGTAAGTTGACCTTCTCTGCCTATAGTTGTTGGTCTTAGAAGGAGTTTTGCCTTAGATATAAGGAGAAGGGACGTGTAAAGAAGAAATGAGGGACCTAGATGAGAAATGGAGAAATTAGATGTCCTTATGTTGAAGTTTCACCCAAAGATATATATATATATATATATATATATATATATATATATATATATATATATATATATATATATATATATATATACAACTTTCCTTTGCAAACAAAGGAACGTTTCCTCTTCTTTCTCACTTATCATCTTGCTCAACTGACTAGAGGAAGAGATCTGGAGCTCAGGGAGACGACCAACCTATTCTAAGGTAAGAAGAGACCATCACTTAGCTCGGATTCATGGAGAAAAGTGAATTACAAGGTTGGTTTCATGGTTTTCTTACTTAGCTTTATTGTTCTATCTGACTTTCCCCAACCTTTCCTTGGAGAAACACCTTTGGCCGACCTGTGGAACTCAAGACGCCATTAAAGGCTTGAAACTTGGGAGCTTGGATCTCTAGGAACAACGTTTAAGGTGGGTTTTATAACTCTAAACCTCTTGCTTTGATTATGCATAGTTTTGTTCTTGCAAATAGTAGGTAGTTCTTCTTCTTCCCCATCTTTCCTTGCCTTCTTGCAAGCAGAACCATGAAGTAACCAACCTGTTCCAAGGTTGAATATGATGGGCGTGAATTCATAGGTAACTTTACCAAACGACCTTGGACCATTTGGTCTAAATGGTTTGCAAACCGTTTGAAATCAAACGATCTCAAGACCGTTTGATCTCATGCGGTCTTGCAAGACCGTTTAGAATCAAACGGTCTCAAGACCGTTTGGTAGGTTTGACCAAGGGAATACCATTTAGAGGTCTTCTTTACACATGTTGAATTAATCATCTACAAAGAATTGTAACCTAATTGCAAACCAATCACAAGTTGAAGGCACTTCAACCCCCTAAACCCTAATCGGGTTGATTTGTTGATTTCAATGACCAATTTTGGTGAACTTTGGGTTAAAGGGCCCAAACGGTCTCAAGACCATTTGGGGGTTCACTCAAACGGTCTCAAGACCGTTTGGTGACAACCCAAGACCGTTTGGAGGTCTAGGGTTAAGGTAATTTGATCAATTGAGGGTCCAAACACAATAGGTTGATGAATTGAATAAAAGTGCTGATTTTAGACCTAATTAGGGTTCAACCCTTATCAAATCGACTTGGATTTGGTGAAACTTTGGGAAAATGGTCTCAAGACCGTTTGGAGGGTGTCCAAACTATCTTAAGACCGTCTGGGCCAAGTTGGGGCCCAATTGAATGTCAATTGATGGGTTCAACCTCAATAAGATTCACATTGGTGATTGTTGATGGTTGAGTGACTTCAAACCCTAATTCAATCGGTTTCAACCCTAATTGGATAGCAATTAAGGGTCAATTGAGTGTTCAATTGGTTAAGGATAACCCTGATTAACTCAATTGATAAGTGATTAGCAAGGATGTGGCCAATTGAAGGCTTCAACATGGAAAACCCTAATCGATTACAATGATGCACCTTTAAGGTCCATGCGGTTTTGAGCCCATTTGGACCAAACGGTCTCAAGACCGTTTGGGCTCAAAGGATCTCAAGGTCGTTTAGGCCCAATCGATCTCAAGGTCGTTTCATTTCATGCAGTTTCAAGGTCGCATAGATTCAAACGGTTTGGAAGTCAACTCTTTCAAACGTTCAACGCACTCATACAGTCTTGGAGGTCATGCGGTCTTGGAGGTCATGCGGTCTTGGAGGTCAAAGTGTCCAAACGGTCCACACCCCCAAACGGTTTCAAAACCGTTTGGAGGTTAAGGCGTGAAACCGTTTGGGGATTTTTAGGGCTGTGATTGCTTAGTAACTTGAAGGCTTAATTGGTTCAATCGTTGTCTAATCCAAACCCTAATGATACCTAAAGACAATAAGGGGCTAAGTGATTAGTAGATTGAACCATGTGATGATTAATGGTGTACATTACCAATGTACCCTTGAAGGGTTCAAGTAGATGACACCTTTGTTTAATCAAAACCCTAATGACATGATAGTGGTGAATTAGCTTATGATAATCAAGATTGACTTGACCTAACCTAATCTAGAGTGATGTAATCACCATCTATTAGTAATAGGAGAGAGAAGGTGCCATTTATGGTTGAAACTCAAGTAAAATACCTTCAATGTATATGAATATGCATGATTGGGGTATGATCCATCTATATGAGATCATGAAAACCCTAATTATGATAATTGATGAATCTTAACCTAATTTGAAGGCATCATTGATGATGTTTCTCATACATAATGATGCTATGAGTTTAACTCACCATGAAGTGAATAGTAAACCCTAAATCTAGGGTAATAACATGTAATGTGAATAGTAAACCCTAATTGAGGGTGATGTGATGAAATGTACAATAAACCCTAATTCCGGGTTATACTTTTAAGCATGAAGGTACAACTCTTGATATGAATTATTTATTGTTGTTAATTGAATTAACCATGCAGGTTCTTATAAGAGAATGATCATATCCATGTAAGGATTATGATATCATATTCATTGAAAGCATGTTATTAGCTTTATGAATAGTGATATGCTATGTTGCCTAAGTTCAAGTGGCATCATATGAGAAGATGGGATGAAAGAACCATGAGTATCATCAAGGTCATGCTAATTAGATGACTTGTGATGAGATGATTAAGAAATGATAACTGATACGAGTTAGACCTGACCTGATACATTTAGTATTCTACTTTCATAGCTACTATTTTAATGATTAATGTTTGAGAACATGCTTGATGTTAAAAGAATACTGAAATGTACCTAACTAATCAAGTATAATCATACTATGTAGAGCCCTGATCATAGATCCATCATTGTCAGAAGCTAAATGATGGTGAAATAGGTTTTCCTAAGGGAACTCCTGGATCATATACTTTTGAGTATGTGGGGGGAATATGGATGTGTATATCCTTACATCCTAGTATAGGAATTGATGTAGATGTATCTCAATCTATCAATCCTTCACTATATGTTTATGTCGGGGTGATGTAACACTATTCTCCCGAGGAAATCTTTTATTCCGCATCGATGAGAGATAAACAAGAAATCTTTTGATAGTGAAGAGAGTACAGAATGCCACTGTGACTCTAATAGAGAAGTGCCAGAATACCCTGGTAAGCTATAGTAACAGAGACATTAGATGTCCTGCATGTTGATCCTCACTCAGACTGAGGAAGATGAGGTCATAAGAATCTGACTCTTTTTATGACCTAAGTATGATACCGATGCGACTTAATAGTGATCGGTTGGAGTATGAGCGATATACCTCATCTCCGTGGGGCATAATAATGTTTGTAAAACATAATCAATTGCGTAGTATATCTGCTTAGGTTGAACTGCGGTAAACAATGATTGATGTTACATTGTTTACATCATTAGCCTATTCAAGTACCTAGCATACATATTCTTCATATGTTTTAATGAAGTGATTGCTTAAGTAAATGTTGCTTTACTTGTCAAACCTGCTGTTGATGTTTTAAGTTACCTTGCTTATGTTACTCCTTATATGCTATAACAAAGCTTCTGGCGGAGAGTTATAACTCTCGCTGGGACAATTATTCAGATTGTCTCACTCCGTAGGTTTCAAATTTTTAGGTGGACGTCGAGGACGGAGAAACCAATCCGAGGGTGAGCAATATCAACAGAAGCAATATCAAGGACATCAGTGAATCTCAGGTGGAGATACTGGCTATCATGTCCTATAATTAGCTAGTCTTATGTCGTCTCTGTACTCTCAGGTCCTTGGAGTTAGTTGGTCTGAGATTTTGGTTTTGAACCTTGAGATTTTGTATCTGGTTGTGTATAATCACTCAAGAAGTGATTTAACAGAGATGTAAACTATTTATCTTGTTTCTTATAAAAGAAGTTTTATGATTTCAAGATCTTGTCTCAAAAAGTTTTAATTTCTGGTAATTTTTTGTATTCCACTGCTAATCGAACAGCTTCCGCTATGTTTATTCCGTGTTTTGGAGATCGGAGCCCACAGGTACTAAGTATATTTTAGGGATTTGGGTGTGTTAAAGAAAAATACAACATAAGTCTCACATGTGTGAGATCTCGGACTACCATTCTCCTTTTATATGGACCATTATCCATTAGTTATTTGAGGAATCAAAACGAACATGAGATATACACGCATATGGGTTGGTCCATACTGTAATATTTTTCTCGTGTGCGAAAATTAATAATACATAATAAAAAATTGAAATTTAATAAATTCATTTAATTTCAATGAAATTAAGGAGTTGTTTTTCTCTCAAGTTTTAATAGCATACTCTATTTTTGATGCATATCTTGTGCCACACATCGTCATGTAAACTCTGCCACCTAGGTTCCTTATGGGGGCACAGTCTCAGCTTAGTTTATTACATGGCCCACTTACTTAGAAAAACACATGACTAGAGCAGATATAAAGAAAACATTTCTAATTATATCCTTGTAGGCATCTCGGAGCCACTCGGTGGGGGATTTTTCTTATTGAGTTGTATGGAACTAACAATGGAAAAGTTGTTTTAGGATAATAAGTTTTGTTATTTTTTCTCCTGAGAGAAAACAAGAAGTCTTAATGTTGTTATCTAGATGCAGTACAAATCCCACACATGCAGGTCGTCCATCCATGATATCAGACAACAATCTTTTGATTTCCCTGTTGTTTCCTTTTCTCTGTTGGACTCCAACAAAGAAACATGCCGGGTGTGGTTGTTGTCCATGTGTACCTCCTCTCTCATCGTATATATAGATAACAGGTCTAATTCCTCAAAAGAAACTTCTCTCCTCATCTTAAGATTAGGGTTTTGGAGAAGAAGTAGGATTAAGGCATCTTCTGCCAATTAATGCACATGTAGCTAAATGTGGAAATTATAAATATACATGTAATGTGGAAATAATAATGTGCATGCAATGTAAAAGTAATGATAAGGTAAAGAAAAATGCTTATGGGTTTTTCCTTGTGAAGACAACCCAAGATGGAACTAGGGTTGGGTTGGGGAAAACCCTAGTGGGTCAAAGGACATAGAAACTCTAAGATGTAGGGTGTAGTCCACAACCTACATTCTAAACCCTAATCATGAGAAATGGGAGTAGAATGGGTAAAATGGAAACCCTATCCTAATTAAGGTAAGAGTAACGAGAATTTAGAAAAATATAAATAAGCCTATGTGACCTAGACTTCCATGCATGAATGTGGGAAAATTTATGCATGATGCATGTGAAAAGATTTGAATATACATGAGAGACATAAGTAACCAATGATTATACATGAAAATATAAATATAAATATGATTTTCTCATCACCCTAATGCTAGATTTGGAGGAATGGATGGATAAAGAATACTCCCAGTGAGCAAGTATCTATAAATATTTAAATTACAAATTGTTCATTACTTCCATAAATTTCTTTATTATTGGATTCTCCCCTCTTTTTTTGTCCAATATTAATCAATTATTAGAATAGTGAAATACACAAAATCTATTACATGTGAAGTATTTGCACTTTCAAACCATGATTTCCACATAGAGAGCCATGTTTCTAATGTTTCCTTCATATTATATTATTTGCAAACAAATATGTTAAAACATGAGAAAAACAAGGTTATAACATTTACTTCTTTGTTTTTTCCTTGAACTAGTTTAATCTAATCAATAAAACTTGAATAAATGATCTATATGGTTGAACCTTAACGTTTTTGTGCCTGACTAGCCTATCTGTTAGTGGACAAGACATTGACTATAATCGATCCCGTATATTTGCGGGGGAGAAATGAATTCAGACAATCAAATATTAAAACATGTTTGTTAATACGACCAACATATACTAGAAGTCAAAGTGATGTTTACTCAACCTTCATGAAGAGAGTTCCAGAGAAGGAGGTGTAATGGAAAAAAATCCAGTCACTGGATGACTCATTTTATTGTGAATGTTTTTCACCTCATTCTTATGATATAAAGAATACTACTCAGTGAAGTCCGGCCATAGTAGTTTGGGTGGTAAGAGCTCGGTAAGTTCCAATGAAGGGCCCGAGTTTGAACCTCACTGAAGGAACTTTGCGAACGACAATCCACACTAATTTGTTGCTGGAGGGGGGTGATCGGACCACACCCTCTCACACCTAGAGAGTTTAGCTTGCCGGACTCGCCCGATTGGTTCTCTCGATCACAAAAAAAAACTACTAAGTGAATAGTTGGATAGTTTTTATTCTTAAATGATTACACAAATATTGATGGTGGTATATATGACTGTAAAATATACTTGATGAGAGTCCAATAATATGACCGTGAACTGGATCCACTCCCTATTGAGATTTAAACAGATGTTCGAAGCACTTATGAATTTTCCAAGCAGGCACATGGCTAAAACACACCAACCTATAAGAATAATATTTTTTTACTAAGAATGCCATATAATTAATGAATATCGAATTAGATGAAGGAGGAATTAGTTTAAGAAGATGGTTGCACTATTCTTCATAACACACATAAAATCTATACATTGATCCAAGAACCGAGGGGGACGATCCCAAATTAATTTTGTCACATGGCCCACTTACTTATAAGGATGCATGATTAAAGTAGCTATAAAGAAAACTATTCTAATTATATCCTTGTAGGCACCTTGAAGCCACTTGGTGGGGGGGTTTTTGGTTGTTGAGTTGTTTGGAACTAACAATGGTAAAGTTGTTTTGGGATAGGAAGTCTTGTTAAGTTTTTTTCTTTTTGAGAGCAAACAAGAAGTCTTTATGTTGTTATACAGATACAGTACAAATCTCATGCATGTAGGTCGGTCATCTATGATATCAGACTGTAATCTTTTGATTTCACCATTGTTTTACCTAATTCCCTACGCCCTACCACACATTGATTGACGAACCACTCTCATCGTCATAACACCCGTTTATCAACTTGATCGGTCTTTGCCATAGATCAACTGGATCGACCCTTACCATATATAGGTCCTTATATATATATATATATATATATATATATATATATATATATATATATATATATATATATATATATATATATATATATAGTCAGACTAGAATACACTCGAGTGTATCCGGAGCAGAATACACTCAAATAGTTTTTCATGATGTAATATTTTTTTGAAAATCTAATCCGTTGATCTTCTTAAACATATCGTGAACAACTCATACGCAAAATTTGAGCACATTTGGATATATATAGCTCATATTATGAAGACCACAAAAATTATGCATTTTAAATTAGTTTCACGCGTCGATTTTGTTGCCCTTGGATGAGTGACTTACACTCATCTAAATGGGCTCAAAATTTGTATGTAGCCTAGTTATAGTATGACGGTGAAGATCAACGATTTACATTTTGCAAAAAATAGTCTTGGTATGCAAACACACTTGAGTGTATTCGTGCGATCCGTGCACTCGAGTGTATTCTAACCCGACTCTCTCTCTCTCTCTATATATATATATATATATACATATATATATATACATATATATATATACATATATATATATATATATATATATATATATATAAGTTTATTCAATGCCCATGCAGGTATCTTATTTCCACTACCCGTGATAGAAAATACAGTGACACAAGATGTAAATAAGTTCCGTGATACTGAATTTAGTTTAGTTTAAGTTTATTCATGCCCATGCGGGTATCTTATTTCCACTACCGGTGATAGAAAACACGGTGGCACAAGATGTAAATAAGTTCCTCGTTGGCGGGTTAAAATTTTCTATGCCCGGGACAATGTGCCCAACATATTCTAGCCACACACTCCGCTATGGGGCCCACAAGTCTGTGGATAAGATGTTGTGGGTAGAGAGGTTGGGTACAGAACATTTGGACGCCTTGTTGGCCCCCTCCGAACAACGACGAGAAGCAGAGTCCAACTTTCTCCAGTCGTCGTAGGATACCCTGTCCAAATCTTTGCTTAATCCCCATTTCCATTGCCGGCAATCTCCTTGGTCTGCTTTGTCGACGGCCACGCACTAGCTATATCATCAAGGCCGGCCCGACATCGACTTCGGCATCATCCTGATGGTCTCCAAATTCAAGGACACATCGATGTTCAACTCCTACCTCAAGGCGCAATGAGAGGTCATGGAGCCCGGACACAACTACACATCCCACCCAGAACTGTTGTACGTCTGGATCGGGAAATCATGGTAATCGGTTCTGATGGTGAGGTTGAGTCTCTCCTGCTGCACGCACGTGCGGCCACTCTGAGGGTGATGACATAGAACCCACCAGGGGTGAGCTCCTGGACCTGGAGTATTTTCCGAATGTTGGCCTGGTTGCCGAGCCGTATGGCCGTAGTGCTTTCTGGGACGACGAGGACCGAGCTCCCCTACCGTTGGCCGCAGTGCTTTCTGGGACGAAAAGGACCACACTCCCGTGCTGTTGGTCGCAGTGCTTTTTGGTTTCGATGGTGAGGTTGAGTCTCTCCTGCGGGACCGGATGTATTGGACCTGTCCGGTGAGGAACCAGTTTAGGATGGCGGTCGGGTTGGTAATGATGGTGCCGTTCAGGTAGCAGGTGTCGGGACCCCTCTCGAAGTTGTCGTTGGGGAGAAGGCCTGAAGGTGGAGTAGCAGTAGTCGATCAATTTTGATACTTGTGGAGAAGAACAGTAAGATAAAAGAATCGAGAGCTTATACGTAATGTCGGTGATGATACTCGTTGTTGTATCAAGAAAGAAAGTGAGAGTTTTTTTTTTTGTCAAATAGCATTTTCCAGATAAAATAGTTACTTTTGGTATAACATAGTTACTTTCCATATCAAATACTTACTTTTTATACCACATTATCACTTTCTAGATGAAATAGTTACTTTCTACACCACACAATTTTTTTGGTAGAAACCAATGTTTGAACTTTTGTCAAATAAAAGTTTGCATACATGATAGTTACTTTCTATACCGTATAGTTAGTTTTTGTACCGTATAATTACTTTCTGCATCAAATAGTTACTTTTTGTTACCAAAAGTTACTTCATGTGAGAAAAAGTTACTTTCTATACCACACGATTATGAATGGCCAACACCTCATACAAATCAAGTATGTGTTCTCGAACAAGATAAGTAACTTGGCCAAGAACATGATGCTTTTCTAGATAACCAGTATCGTGAGAGTGTGACTAACGAATTTTGACTTAAAAACACATTGGATTTACCTTTAAACTCAATAGTGGCCGGATGAATAGCATGTTTTAAATCCAAGACCTTGCGACCATTGTTTTACACTCATCATTGTCGTCATTCTAGCAACACCACAGTTGCACTTGTGAGCAGGATTCTTCAAATTTGTAATTACTGTCATGTAACCAAGAAAACCAATAACTAGATACGATAATAAATATGTGCATAGGTATAACGACAGTCAAATATGCAATAGTAGATATGTCCCAGGGATAGATTTGTCAAACGGGTGGGTGGGTTGGGTTTGTGTTGGGTTGTTATGGGTGCGGGTCTGGCGGGTGTGGGTCAAAAAAATACACTTCTAAACGGGTGGAAGAAAAACACACCAAAACCCAACCCAGTGGGTTGCGGTTTCCTGCAGGTGTCTATTTAAAATGTATCAAATCAACAATAAGTTGCTAGTTGCATTCCCTAATACTAAAAACAACAGTTAAAACATCTTGTAACTATTATTTTTATGTCAAATATAGTGCAAAGGAAGAAACCAATTGTTATGTTTGATGTCAAACCATTACATTAGTTGTCGATATATGTTTATGTAAACTTAAAGAAAAAAATAGCAGCTAGTTGTTGTATGTCGATGTAAAATAGGAAAATCGATGTGGTTTTTATAGATAAATATCACAAAAACAACACATAATTTTATCATGTAACATTAGACATTTCTAACATTACACTTGTTATTGCCTATTGCAAACACAAAATAAAGAGCATACAATTATTGTTGGTAAAGGAAAAGATTTGACTTGTATGAAACAAGTAACATCTTTTAAAAAATGTATGCATATATTATGTATATAAATATATTTGCTTCAGTTAATTGGGTCACCCATGAAACCCGCTAAATAAACGGATGAGTATGAATTTGGGTGATTTTTAACGGGTGGTAAATTTTGTCACCCAAACCCACTTAAACAGATCGACCCGTGGGTGCCTGCGGATTTTGACCTAGTTTTATAGGTCTACCGAGGGAAGCAATAATGCATAGTACAAACTAGTTCATAACGACAGTCAAATCTGCAATAGTAGATATGTCCCAGCAGATTCGGGCTGCAAAAATGCATAGCACAAACTAGTTAATTCCCCATCTCCTTTTCTCCCAACTTGTTTCCTTGACCAAACCACCGTCAATCGATTTGTTGTGGCACACCATTGTTTATCTTATTCCTGTTCGTTGCCTTGATCCTGTCGCTTGCTTCCCCAGAATCAGCTTTTGCCCAAACAGACTAAGGAATGTGGGTCGGAATACCCAGTGACCCACACGACGATGAACCCAACACCTCCGCACTGCAACCCTTCTCCTTCTTCGGCAAACGGCTGCCCATCATCGTCGAGGTGGCAGTACGGTTGGTTCAATCCGACGAGCCACGACTGTTTCGACCATGGGGCATGCAGGGTCGTTGGGAGGAGGTAGGCGAACACAATAGCGGGTTACAGAACTTGGGCGGAGGTAGGAGAACCCATGCTATTTCCTCAATATTCGAGTTCTTTCTAGCTGCAGGTGCAATAGTCACAATGGCTCGAAGCCGGACAACCTTCAGGTCGTTGTGTCCTACCGTGACCACTCCCCTGCCTCCTCTCAGACGACGTCTGTTGTTGTTCTACACTCGCCAAGTCGCCAATGTGCATTTAACAAACATCAACTCGCTCCACTCCGTCGGCGTCTCGCTCCATAAGATCTTTGTCACCTACAACGGCGACCCAACCAGATCTCAACGGAAATTCCCCAACCATCCCCTTTCCCTGCCTCTTTCTAACTGGATCGGGAAGTCCGTAAGGGATGCAAGCCTGGAAAGAGTCATATTAAATAATACATGAGCGGATGGCAAGTCGATTTTCAATAGTAGCCGCAATCGCTATTCTGTCAACATGGAAACATGGGTCCCTCATGGCGGTCTTGATTGGTCGCCGGAGACGGAAATAAGGCTCCAGATATGGGAGCCGGGACTCACATCGCTAAGATTTTGTTTAATTACAATTGAGCCTCCGTGTTTTCAAGCACGGGTAGCAAATCTAAGATACTCGTGCGGGTATTAAAAACTTATATATATATATATATATATATATATATATATATATATATATATATATATATATATATATATATATATATATATATATATATATATGGCTAAATATTTGTTACCCGCGCGGGTAACATACACTCGCTACCCGACACTATTCTATTCCGCCTCCGTCCCCTGCGCGACCGCTTCTTCCGACGATTCCAACCCCCTCTTCCGCCAATTCCATCCCTCTCTTCCGACCAAAGACGAAATATCCGGCGATTCCAACTCCCTCTTCCGACGATTCCAACCCCCTCTTCCGCCGATTCCATCCCTCTCTTCCGGTGGCTTTTCCATCTCCGGTGAATCCGCTGTTAGACGGGCCCATATCGTCCATCTGCCGCAGCGGCACTATTCTATTGTCCGCCTCCTTCCCCTGTGCGCGACCAAAGACGGAAGATCCTGCAAATCTCCGGCGATTCTTCTCTGATCTCCTCCGCCGCTGGTAAGCATCCGCCGTTAGACAGGCTCATACCATCCATCTGCCGCAGAGTATTTGGGTCTTTATTCGTTGATCCGGATTCTCCCTCTTATCCGCCCTTTTTTAATCCAGGAGCTCCAATTGACAGTGCGACAAGTGCCCCGATCTGAAAGCGGCGCCCGACCTAGAAGAATAGTGACATTGTTCATTTATCCATTAACTGCAAGAAGGGGCGGGTTTTCCAGTTCTCAGTTTTTATAGAGGAGGACGACGAACGTGTTTCTGAACTCATCTGAGTCCTATTTGGCTGTCGTCCGAATATCAGGTGAACATATTGATAATCATCAGTTGAAATCGTTGCTATTCAAGTGTGTCTGTCCAACTTCGAAATTTGATTTGTAATGTGTATATTGATTTTCCAAGAGAATGCTGATTTGTAATGTGTATACTGATTTTTCTATTCAAGTGTCTTTACAACCTTGATATCTGTTTTATTCTGATTTGTACTTTAGAATACTAATCTATCTATACTGATTGACTTATAGTAGAAAATCCAAAAGAATGTGTATTCATCGCTCTGACTATTGTATGCCCAATGTGTTTTCTTCTCTCTGACTTTTGTATTCACAATGTGTATACATTTCTCTGACCTTTGTGTTTAAAGTAAACCCAATTTTGTGTTTGCATTTTCCATTTTTGAAGCAGTTACTCATTTGGTATGCTGGGTTACTCTTCTGACTGACAGAGTTACTGTTTTGTTACTGATAGACGTTGTTATGATACAAATCTTCCTTCAGTTACTCATTTGTTATGATGAGTTACTCTTCGGCCTGATAGAGTTACTCTCTGCTGTTTCAGATTTACTCCTCTGTACTGCTGAGTTACTGATAGACGTTGCAATGGATCCCAGCCTTGATACAGATGCTGCCAATTCAAATGTTGGCCCTGATAACGATAATGCTAATTCTTATCCATCTGTTGGTGCTTCCACTCTGCCGCCAGCTACAGTTCCTAAAATTGGTTTCCATTTTGGAAGTTTAGATGAAGCTATTTCATTCTATTCTAGCTATGCTGGCATGAATGGTTTTAATATCAGGAAAGATGACAACAGGTATGAACGGGGAACTAAGATTCTTGTTGCCAAAGATCTGGTTTGTGACAAGCAAGGTACAATGGGCCGTTCTAAGACGTCAAGAGGGCTGCTGAGCCCCGTTTGTGATGAAGTGGGTAAGTTACAGGAAAATCTGTCTAAGAAGCACAAGCGATCTGTGAAGAGGTGTGGTTGTGGAGCCATGATCCGATTCACACTAGACAAGTCCTCATCTACGTGGGTTGTGACTGCCTTTGTTGAGGAACACAACCACGATCTTTTTGATGATGCACATCTCTGTTACTTAAAGTGTAACTCATCTCTTAATGAAACTCAAAAAGATATGCTTTCTTCCATGAGCCAAGCTAACATACCTGTATCGAGACAAATTGCATTGATGGCATCGGAGTCTGGTGGTTATGAAAATCTGACATTTACTAGCAGACAAGCTCATGGACACATCAGTAGCAAGAGGAAAGAGGCAGCTAAATACGATGTCGACATGGTCTTGGATCGGTTTGCCAAGTTTAAGGTACTCGATCAGAAATTCTTCTATACATACCAAAACGATCCTGATTGTTGCTTGACTCATCTGTTTTGGGCTGATCCTGTTTCCGTTGAAGATTGTGGGTTGTTTGGTGATGCGATAGTTTTTGACACCACCTACCGCACCAACAAGTATTCAATGGTTTTTGGAATGTTTGGTGGTGTTGATCACCATCGTAAGACGGTCTTGTTTGCTTCAGCTCTTATGATTGATGAGAAGTACGAGTCATTTGTATGGGTTTTCAAGCAGTATCTACTTTGTTTTGGCAAAGAGCCAGTGTCCATCATAACCGATCAAGACCCGGATATGAATGCTGCTATCCTTACTGTTTTTCCGAACTGCAAGCATCGGTTCTGCAGCTGGCACATCCTACAAAAGCTTCCCTCTAAGCTTGGTGGTGTTCCTAACAAGGAGCAGATCATAAGCTCCTTGAATGATTGCGTGTGGAATGTGGATGATGTTGGCACCTTTGAAGATAAGTGGCATTCTGTTGTTGAGGTTTATGGTCTGTCGTCTATTAATTGGTTGTCTGACATGTATGCTATGCGTTCGGATTGGGTCCCGTGCTATATGCAGTCTTCCTTCTTTGCAGGCATGAGGACAACGCAAAGGAGCGAGAGCTTGAATGCGTTCATTAGAAGCCATGTGAACAGTAAGAAGACTTTATTTGAACTTGTATGCTCATTGGAGACTGCTTACTCTCATGTACGGGAGATTGAAAATTTCAAAGACTTTGAAGACGAGTATAGTAATCTCCCTTTGTCATCACTTTGGCCTCTGGAGGAGCAGATGAGAGGTATATACACAAAGTCAATTTTTAAGATCTTTCAGAGTGAGGTTCATCAAAGCAGGATATATAATGTAAAAGAATCTTCAGAAGGTGTGTTTGAAGTGTATCACGTTGGTGGCCTTGGATCTGCCCGCATTTTGAAGAAGAATCCATTGAGTGAGATTGTTTATTGCAACTGTTACATGTTGGAATTCAAAGGTATACCTTGCAGGCACATCCTGTCCTATTTGAAGAGTCGTGACTTTTGCATTCTTCCCGAGCCATACATATATAAGAGGTGGACCAAAGGCTACAGAGAACATCCTTTGATATTTGGCAAAGCTGCAGTTAGTCATCTATCCACTGGGAGGACTCTTAAGCTTGTATCTGCCTGCAATTCTATTGTGAACATAGCGTGTAGGAACAACGCTGTAGATATTTGCCATGAAAAACTGCTTGCATTGCAAAAGGAGCTGTTAGATTTGGATGTCTCTGATAGTTGTGCAGATGCAGGTGCTGGTGTAACTGCTTCAAATATAGCTTCTTCTTCAGCTGTCAAGGTTAATATCCCCAATGTTTGTAAAACTAAGGGGAGACCCAAATCCACAGATTTGAGGTTTAAATCTGGAGTTGAGATTGCACAGTCTAAAAGAGAGAGGCAGTGCAAGAATTGTTTAGAGTTTGGTGTTAACCATGACAGCATGAATTGTCCTAAGAAGTAGTGCATTATATGATTGGGATTTGCTGCTACTATGTATACTGCTCGTGTTCTGGTGATCTTGCTGTTGCTATTGATGTATATGTGGTTCTATCTTTTTTATTGGAGTTTGTAGTGTGTTTGTGAGGCATGTTCAAATATGTAATGGGGTTGTTCTTTTTGTGTAGTTTTATGAAAGTGAGTTTGTAACTTTCTAAGTACTTCACTTGTGTTTGTAATATATCTTTGTGTTACCTTATGCTCCAGCAATTGTATGTATACTTTGAATATGTTATAAAGAATGTTTTCTGATCAATTGTTATTCTTTTTGAATATTATGTGTTTGTCTTTGTGTACAATGGATACTATTACTGTTGTCACAGTTACTCTTATTGCTGTCATAGTTACTCGCAGTGGGTTGTCAGTTACTCTTATTGCTGTTAGAGTTACTCGCAGGGTTGTCCCAGTTACTCGCAGTGTTTTTCCAGTTACTCACAGGCTATTTTTTTCACAGTTACTCTAACTGCTCACAGTTACTCTATCTGCTATTTCAGTTACTCGTAGTGCTCGTTCAGTTACTCGCATTGTTTTCATAGTTACTCGTAGTGTGTCACAGTTACTCACAGTGTTGGTGCAGTTACTCGTAGTCCTTTTCCAGTTAGTCGCAGCGTTTTCCAGTTACTCGCAGTGGTTTTCTAGTTACTCGCAGGGTTTTTCAGTTACTCGCAGTGTTTTTCCAGTTACTCGCAGTGGTTTTCCAGTTACTCGCAGGGTTTTCCAGTTACTCGCAGTGTTTTTTCAGTTACTCGCAGGGGTTTTCAGTTACTCCCGTGTTTTTTTTCAGTTACTCGCAGTGGTTTTTCAGTTACTCCCGTGCTTTGGTTCAGCAACATTCGAAAAGGTTTCTTCAGTTACTCGCGTGCTTTCTTCAGGTACTCGCAGGGGTCTTCAGTTACTCGCAGGGTTCTTTAGTTACTCGTAGGGGTTCCTCAGTTACTCGCAGGGGTTCTCCAGTTACTCGCAGGGGTTGTTAAGTAATAGTAGGAGAAAAATGAGTACAGGAGTCTGTTGTACAAAAAGTAACTCTAGAAGAGAGAGCACAGAGCTATAAATAATTGTAGTGATGTGTCATCAGAATAACCCAGAGTATGCTGGCATCTTTGCAACCCAACAGTAAAGAGCACTGCTGTCAATAATTGCAGCACCAACAACACAGACCATTACTCTCACTGCTGTCAATAATTGCAGCACCAACAACACAGACCATTACTCTCACTACTGTCAATAATTGCAGCACCAACAATACAGCGGGGGGCTTTTAGATCTGCAACATCTCCATCCTCCACGACACTCTCTCCTTCCATCTCTTCTTCATCAGCAACTGCTACAGTTTCAAACACAGTGGGGGGGGCTTTCAGATCTGCAACATCTCCATCCTCCACGGCACCATCTCCTTCCATCTCTTCTTCATCAGCAACTTCTACAGTTTCAAACACAGCGGGGGGCTTTCAGATCTGCAACATCTCCATCCTCAACGGCACCCTCTCTTTCCATCTCTTCTTCATCCACTACTGCTACAGTTTCAAACACAGCGGGTGGCTTTCAGATCTACATCATCTCCATCCTCGACGACACCCTCGAGGTCCACTTCTTCATCTGTGATTGCTACGGTTTACACAAGGTACAGTTTTACATTTCTTCAGATCCCCTTTTACATTTCTTCATAAGGTACAATTTTTCAGTAGCACCCCCTTTGACCATCTCCTCAGATCCCCTTTAACATTTCTTCACAGCCTACCATGGAGCCATTCATCCAACCAATCAACTACACCCTTGATGACAAGACAGTGGAATCCATTCTACTTCCTATAGAATGGAACCATCTCCATTTTTAGATCAAACCAGGCAAAACCACCTTCCTAATCGGAAACCGGTCTTTCCAGATAACCCTTATGCAGAATAAAAATGGGTCACTTTCAACTGCTAAGGGCTGGAAAAAGATGATCGCACAGCTCAGTCTTCGCAAAGGTTGGATCATCTACCTCAAGCCAACTGATCACCAGACCATCACAACATGGATCACAGATCAGTTCTTAGAAACACCAACTGAGCTTATCCCTCTCTTCAGAATGCCTGGCGACGAAGTATACTCTGGATCAGAGGACTCTGCAGATCAGCTCTTCGTTAGGGACATACACCAAGCAGCACCGGGATCAGCTGTAAATCCCATTCAGTTTGCAGAAGACACTGCTTCTTCGTCTGTCCAGCGTTTCTTTCACAAGTAGCTATTTGATTTTTATGTTCAGTTAATGGACCTTCTTTACAGCCGATCTGGCTGTATTTTTCTGTATTTTAAGTTCAGTTGTTGGACCTTCTTTATATTCGATCTGGTTGTATAATATATAACTTTTTATGCTTTGAATGTTGTAATCTTGAATGTTTAGATGTAGTGTTTTGAATGGTGTAATCTTGAATGTTGTAATCTTGCTTGTGCTCTCCGTGAGCTTATGTAACTCATATGGTTGCCTAGTTACTCGCATAGGATTCAGTTACTCGTATGGTTGTCTAGTTATTCTATAGCTGTCGCATAGGATTCAGTTACTCACATGTTTTATCCTTTTTGTTGTTCAGTTACTCGCAGTGTTGGTTCAGTTACTCACAGCGTTTGTTCAGTTACTCGCAGGCTATTTGAGTTACTCACAGTATTGATACAGTTACTCGCAGCGTTGGTTCAGTTACTCGCAGTGTAGTTCAGTTACTCGCAATGTTGGTTCAGTTACTCGCAGGGTTGTTCAGTTACTCGCAACGTTTTCCAGTTACTTGTGAGTTTTGTTCAGTTACTCGTGAGTTTTGTTCAGTTACTCGCAACGTTTTCCAGTTACTCACGAGTTTTTTTCAGTTACTCGCGAGCTTTCTTCAGTTACTCGCAGCGTTTTTCCGGTTACTCGCGAGCTTTCTTCAGTTACTCGCAGCGTTTTTCCAGTTACTCGCGAGCTTTCTTCAGTTACTCGCAGGGTTGTTCAGTTACTCACAGCGTTTTTCCAGTTACTCGTGAGCTTTCTTCAGTTACTCGCAGCGTTTTTGCAGTTACTCGCGAGCTTTCTTCAGTTACTCGCAGGGTTGTTCAGTTACTCGCAGCGTTTTTCCAGTTACTCACGAGCTTTGTTCAGTTACTCGCAGCGTTTTTCCAGTTACTCGCGAGCTTTCTTCAGTTACTCACAGGGTTGTTCAGTTACTCGCAACGTTTTTCCAGTTACTCACGAGCTTTCTTCAGTTACTCGCAGCATTTTTCCAGTTACTCGCGAGCTTTCTTCAGTTACTCGGAGTGGTTGTGACAGTTACTCGCAGCGTTTTTCCAGTTACTCGGAGAAGGTTGTTCAGTTACTTGCAGTGTTTGTTCAGTTACTCGCAGAGGGTTGTTTAGTTACTCACAGAGGGTTGTTCAGTTACTGCAGAGGGTTGTTCAGTTACTCGCAGGCTATTTTGAGTTACTCGCAGTGTTTTTCCAGTTACTCGGAGTGGCTGTGACAGTTACTCGCAGGCTATTTGAGTTACTCGCAGTCCCTTTTCAGTTACTCGGAGTCCTTTTTCAGTTACTCGCAGCCCTTTTCCAGTTACTCGTAGTGTTCAAGCAGTCCTTTTTCAGTTACTCGAATAGTTTGTTAAGTTACTCAATCATTAATGTCGGGTGTTCAAGCATTACTCAAGCATTCTGTTACTTTCAACTCAGTTACTCGTAGTAGTTTCAAGATGTACATAAGCATTCTAAGCATAACGTTATCTAAAGCATTCAAGAACATTTAGCCAAAATATAATATATGTTCAAGATGACATGTACATCAAGATCAAATGTACATTAAGATCAGTTGTAAATTCAGAATTTTAACAGTTGTACATTCAATAGCAGCTGTACATTCAGATATATACAGCTTATACAACAGTGAGTAACTGAACAACAGCTTATACAAAAGCAGCTATACACTTGTTGTTTCTTCATTCTTTTTTGTTTCTGGTTGTTTATCAGTTTCAGCTTCTCCTTCATTGTTATCAGTAGATATACCTTCTTTGATCTTTTCGATTTCAGCTTTTTCATCGTCTCTTGGAGGCTGCAGCTGCCCCCTTGCCATCATTCGTTGAAAAATATCAGCCCTTATTGATGGTATGTCTTTGCAGGTGAAGTCCATATGTTTACAATTTACTAGGCACTCTAGGTACTTCATGACAAAGATCCCACAGTCAAGTGAGTCTTCTTCCTGCTGTGGGCAGATCGGGTAATCCCTTTTCCACTGCGACAATTAGCTTCCCTTTTCAGGTGCACCCCTAAAGAAGTCGTGCACTATACCCACCTGCATTAAAAAAACAAGACATTTATTCATCATAAATTAAAGATCAGTAATCCTTTCAATCCACTTATAATGGACTTAATTTTTATAGATCACTTACCCATATATTGAATTCCTTTCGTGAGTTGCTACTCCAACTCATTGAATTATAGGACCGGTGTGCTCCATCCCTGAAACTTGCTTCGTACAAGTGCCAGTGGTTGTCGTTGTTTAGTATTGTGAACACCGAGTCCATTGCGTCCCAATCTTTCATTGGAACGTTGAATAGTGGAGATAGCATGTCTATCTGTTCCAAGGTGATGTCCTCAATATTAAATGATAGCTTTTGCTGCAAATGTAGAGTTTAAAAACCACATCTATAAGTTTCAGTTTGTGTTTATATATTGTAATTTCATGTAAATTTGTATACAAAGTTTATTTGTCTTACCGGAGCATAAGTGCTCATGCAGTGCCACGTCAATCCCTTCTTCCTCCGCTTGCTTGTGCTCTCCTTGAGCATCTGTACAAAGCAGTCGAGAACCTGAATAAAACCAAAAGCTTTATCAGTTTAGCAATCCAAATTATCTATTTCAAAGAGTTAAACTACATTCTTGTTTCTTACAGGTGAATGTGTCATTTGATCCTTGTACAGGAGGGCAGCGAGGTCCTTCCCCGTTCACCAAGTGTCTTCACTGAATTTCCATTCTCGTTTTAACCTGTAAATTATTTTTATAGATGTTATACATACGAGTTGGATATAGAAACATTAATGTGTTATCATTTTACATTTGACAATAACCAATTCTCTTACATTTTTTCTATGTTGTCCATGAAGTGATGGACAATTTCTTTGGCTTCTTTTGTCTTGAAATGTTCAAAACCTATGAAGTTTGACATCTTGTGCTGTCAACAACAATAGAGAAATCCATGTTAGAATCAATCTTCATTTTTCCCAAGTTATTTAAGCATTTCTGTCAGTTACTTAAGCATTACTCTCGGTTATTCATTCATTATGTTCAGTTACTCAAGCATTATATTCAGTTACTCATTCATTATGTGCAGTTACTCAAGCATTATATTCAGTTACTCAAGCCTTACGTGCAGTTGCTCAAGCCTTACTTGCAGTTACTCAAGCATTAGGTTCAGTTACTCAAGCTTTAGGTTCAGTTACTCAAGCATTACTTGCAGTTATGATATACTTGAAAGGAGATGAAAATTACCTTTTCCTCCCTTCTTTTCTTCACATTTTTGTCTATGCTTCCTATCTTTGGCTCTTCCATCGTCTTCTTCTTCAATCTTCTTCTGGGCTTCTTCTGCCCTTCTTCTTCTGCTATCTTCTCTGGCTGTTGGCTCCCTTCTTTTTGTTTCTTTTGGTCTGCCTCTTCTGCAGACTTTGGTTCTTCAGAACTGTTGTCCTTTGTTTCTTTTTTCTCCTTTTCTTCTTGTTTCTTTTGGTCTGCATCTTCTGCAGAACTGTTGTCTTTTGTTTCTTTGTTCTCCTCTTCATCAACATTTTTCCCGTCCTCACTATGATCTTCGAATTCTACGTATTTTTTTTCTGAGGGTTAGCCTTCTTCATTTTGTCGGTGGGGCGACATCCTTTGTCGGCGCGTCTTTCGGTTCATCTACATTCACCGAGACAAAACCCTCTACAAATTCCTGGAATCCACTTCCAGGTGACTGTGATTTGTTACCCTCATCTTCCCACTTTCTTTTTAGATTTTTGTTCTCTTCTTCTAACTTGGCTATTCTTTCTTCTAGCCTTTTATTCTCCAATTGCAGTTCTGTGAATTTATCAACACTTATTCTTGTGCAGATCTCCTTATGTATTTTGAGCTCCTCCTCCAACATTTTGATTCTTGTCTCCAGGGTGGAGGTGTCAATAGTGTCTCCCTCTTTGATGATTGGTTTTGCTGGTGCCTGAGTGGTTGTTGGCGTACTTTTTTCTGGCATGTCATTCGATGATTTTGCAGCATGCCAATCATCTCCCTGGTCTACCACTATCATTTGACATACCTATCCAACATATAAAAAAAATAATGTGTTACTCGCAGAGGGTTGTTCAGTTACTGCAGGCTATTTTGAGTTACTCGCAGAGGGTTGTTCAGTTACTCGCAGAGGGTTGTCCAACATATAAAAAAAATAATGTGTTACTGCAGAGGGTTGTCCAACATATAAAAAAAAATAATGTGTTACTGCAGGCTATTTTGAGTTACTCGCAGAGGGTTATTCAGTTACTCACAGGCTATTTTGAGTTACTCGTAGTGTTTTTTGAGTTACTCGCAGGCTATTTTGAGTTACTCGCAGTATTTTTTGAGTTACTTGCAGGCTATTTTGAGTTACTCGCAGTGTTGTATATTAGATTTTGTAACAAAGATTAGATAATCTTACATCCTTAGGCTCCACTTTCACTAATTCCATCAATTTCTCGACCGGCGCAGCCCACTTCTTTATCCTTGGCTTGGAGTCAAGGAATGTTGGCTTTGCCATCTTTTTCATCTCATATGCCCAAACCTGCATGTAATATATAGAAAATATAATGCATATGTAACTGCACCCCCATAGTCAATATTGTATCAATGTAGTTGAATATGATTTTATTCACTTACGCATAGGCACATGACACAGCCTGTTGTGTACAGGGTGTTCTTAGCCCCTTTCTCTCCTTTCCTTCTTAGCTGGACATTCTCCTTTAGCATCTTCATATTCTTGAAGATACTCCCATGCACCAGCTTTGCCCAATTCATCTGCCCAGTGGCAGTTACATTATCTAGGTAGTGGATAATGTAGATTGGTGCGCAATAGCTAGTGTCTGGGATTAGGAATGTTGCCAGCAGGTGCAACATCCACACACGACACATATTTGTATTGTCCGCTGGATTGTTGGTCTTGGCATATTCTTGCCAAAGTTTTGTCAAGTTGTCCTTATGCAGGACATCTTTTTCTCTCAATTTCTTTGATGTCTCTCCTTCATTTCTATTTTTACAAGTCTCCTTCTCAAACTCTTGCCATATCGACTTTACTATGGCAGAATCTTTTCTTTGTGTTATTTCTATACCTTTGCTGGGGATACCTAGAATTATCCCCACGTCATCTACTGTCATCCTTCTTTCCTCTCCGTTGGCCAGCAGAAATATGTCTTCATCGACATATCTATCAATTAAATCCTCTAACAAGCCTATGTCAACTGCAAGATTTGGCATATTTACGAGGTTTGCAAAGGCTGTTGAGCTCAGCATCATAATTTGTTCCTTTGTATAAACCATGCTCTTGCTGGTATTGTTGTAGCTCTTTAAGGAGCACCTGTGGTACAGTCTATTTACTCCCACTACAAACATATCAAAATTTATCGTTAGAGCTCATTGTTTATTTTGTAAAAACTATTTAATAAACTGTAAGTAACTGAAAATTAAAACTATTACAAATCCATACAATCTTACCTTTCTCTTTAGCCTTTTTTGTCTCTTTCTGTTTCTGACTTGCAGTTGTACTCTCCTCACCCCCTTTGCTTTCTTCTCCTGCATACAAATAAAGTTATTCCAATAATGTAGTAGTTAGCTTAACAATATTGTTTTATCGCTTATTATCGGTTACTCAAACATTACTCTTGGTTACTCAAGCATTATGTAATAGTTACTCAAGCATAAATTTCAGTTACTCAAGCATTAATCTCAGTTACTCAAGCACTACTATAGGTCACTCAAGCAATATGTGATAGTTACTCGAGCATAAATTTCAGTTACTCAAGCATTACTCTCGGTTACTCAAGCATTACTCTCGGTTACTCAAGCATAATGTAATAGTTACTCAATCATAAATTTCAGTTGCTCAAGCATTAATCTCAGTTACTCAAGCATTAATCTCAGTTACTCAAGCACTACTATCGGTCACTCAAGCAATATGTGATAGTTACTCGAGCATAAATTTCAGTTACTCAAGCATTACTCTCGGTTACTCAAGTATTACTCTCGGTTACTCAAGCATAATGTAATAGTTACTCAATCATAAATTTCAGTTGCTCAAGCATTACTCTTGGTTACTCAAGCATTAATCTCAATTACTCAAGCATTATGTGATAGTTAATCGAGCATAAATTTCAGTTACTCAAACACTACTATCGGTCACTCAAGCAATATGTGATAGTTACTCAAGCATTAATTTCAGTTACTGGAGCATTACTCTTGGTTACTCAAGCATTACTCTTGGTTACTCAACCATTATGTGATAGTTACTTGAGCATAAATCTTGGTTACTCACACATTATTCTCAGTTAGTCAAACATTCTGTAATAGTTACTCAAGCATTAATCTCGGTTACTCAACATTAATGTCTGTTATTCAAGCATTTTGTAATAGTTACTCAAGCATTAATTTCAGTTACTCAAACATTAGTATCAGTTACTCAAGCATTAATCTCAGTTACTCAAGCATTACTCTCGGTTATTCAAGAAGCATTATGTAATAATTACTCGAGCATTACCTTGTTGTTCAAATTCTACCGCTTTGCTGCGCGTACATTCTCTCTTCTCAGCTTCTATGTTGACTCCACGACCAGCAGTAGCAACATTACTGCGCTTTGCACTTTTTGATGGAGGTTTGATCCATGGGGGAGTTGTAACCCCTATTTTTTTGCCTTTATCCTGTGTCTTAGTTGTCTGAGGAGTCTCACCAGCAAGCCCCTTCTTCATTCCCGCAGCTTCTTCTTTCCCCTCTTTTTCCACTTCTACGTCCTTGGTAGCCTCTTTCTTATCCTCTTTCGGGGTTGTCGGAGTAGTGTGGTCGAGTATTTCCCTTTCCGCCGGCGATGCTGATTTATCCGCTTCTTCTGGTTCTTTGGCCATCTTCTCCTCGGCCTGATGGGGCTGCATTTCGATGCCATCATCTTCTTCAATCACTGGTCGTGGACGCCTTAGCCACGGCGGCCCTGTCGAGGTCTTCCTTGACGCTTGCTTTGTTCTCGTCATATTGGAAGAGGTAACTGTCGGAATTCAGATGCAGCGAGATGGAGGAGCAATTAGAGACGGAGGAGTTCGGGTCGCCGGTGATTTTTGCATGACAGGCAGAGCGACGAGTGAGGAGGAAGTGTGCGAGAACAGGGGGGCGACGATCTGGGGTTTTGCTTCGGCGGGGACGGTGCGACGAACTGGGGTTTGCTTCGGCGGGGACGGCTTCGCGAGTAGCTCTCTCCTGCGGGGACGGCGCGACGAACTGGTAGCCGGGCTCTTTTTCCCGTTTTTCTCCCTTCCGGAACTGCTGCCGGGTAGCCTAAATTAGTTACCCGCGCGGGCAACTAATACTAACTATATATATATATATATATTAATTAAGTTCATTGAGACATGATGACATGATCTGTAATTAAATTCAAATCCATTACGGTTGCATGCATGCGGTGACATCTATTGTAATTATGTAGATTTTATTTACGTATGTATGGAATAGCGGTGGCATGTTTTGTAATTAAGCAGAATTCAATCACATATTGCATGGAACACGTTGACATCATTTTTTAATTTCAGTTTCGCTAGTAGTGCATGAGTATGATGCCACTATTTGCAGCAAGATGACAATTAATTATGAGTGCATACACTAGTGGGAAAGATAACTGTAGAGGCATCCATGTTAGGAGAATAAAAAAATGAATGAGGACGGAAGCAATGTTCACTCTAAACATATGTTCACCACTGACTCATAATTAGGAGATGTTCCACGTAGTTGTCATATACATAATATAGATATAGTATCTAATACAGTCAGGTTGTATTACAAGACGTGAACCTTGGTTACATTTTCATTCTCATTACAATTTTTTTTATTCACATTACATAATGTTCCTTCTTATTACAATTTACTTTGTACTAAAGTTTATTCTCTTAGATAGAAATTTTGATAGATCCAGAATGTAATATTGGTTGTCATCTTTAATTATAACTTTCTCATTTTCATTATGGATTCTCAGTTCTCATTACAAAATAATCTTTTTTATTATAATTTCTATGTACTTGGTTCATTCTCTAAAATAATAAAACTTCATACACCTAGGTTGTAATAAAGAATGTCATCACTGGCTACAACGTTTTCATTCTCATTACCAGTTCTCTATTCTCATTACAAAGTGTTCCTTATTATTATAACTTTTGATGTATTGAGGTTCATTCTCTTGGAGAATTTGATACATCTAGATTTTATTACAAAATATCATCCTTGATTGCATTTGTTTCCTTTTCATTACAAATTATCTGTATAGATTACAAATCATTCTTTCTTATTACATAATGTCATCTTTGCCCGTTACAACATGCTCTTTCATATTACAGAATGTCTATTTTAGTTACAACATGCTCTTTCATATTATATTTTTCTTTTCGCATTACTGTTGCTCTTTGCTAGTTACAACTGCGCTTTGCTATTTACTTTGTTTCAGATTATATATTCTCATTACATAATACTTATTTATATTATAACTTATTTATTTTATAGGCATATTCTTTTTGTGGGCATCTATATTTATGCAAATATGATGGAAAATACAACTATGATGTGTAACTTTTTTGTACGCAATAATATTTTGTAGAATTTAAAAACTTTGTAAGGATTGATTCAATATTGTAATGAGAACATAGAATCTGTAATAGAAAGGAGAAATTTATAACTCAGAATGACGTTTTGTAATAAAATCTGGGAGTATTATTTTATTTCTCATGTGTTTATTTGTCTCCACAAAAGGATACTACTACAATGGTTTTAGACTCGTTACGTTAGGCATGAGTATACTTCAAGATTGGTATGCAATCAACATTGAAGTAGTCGACACCTACTATTTTCACTCTTAATCATACTTGCACCACTACTCCATGCACGTATAATCATTCATAGCATAATTGCTAATAGTTCCATCGTTACTATTTGTCGAATTATATGTATCCAGTAGTGACGATGCTGTCAGCTGTAATTATATTCTTAGATTAGGCTTCCACCATCGTTCCATGCACATTTAATTATTGATAACATATTTACTAATAGTTCCACCGCTACTCCATGCACGTAAAGGCTATAGACATAATTACAATTGCTGCCACCGCACCTCCGTATCAGCAGAATGCAGCGTTAAATCAAGAGCCGGGTAACTTGGCTTATCTACGTGCGCGGGCAGTGAGTGAGTAGCCATATATATATATATATATATATATATATATATATATATATATATATATATATATATATATATATATATATATATATATATATATGGCTCATCTTTAATATCTGTGTGGGTAGCCTGATTTTTCACTACCCGCCCTTCTAAAAGAGTAACTATATGGTACACAAGAGTAACTCTGAGATCAACAGAGTAACTATGTGGTACACAAGAGTAACTCTAAGACCAAAAAAGTAACTGCGCAGAAAATATACAGTCAGTAAATATATGAACGAGTTTTTTATTTGGGGGGGGGACAAATGATATTATTTTTGGATGAAAATTTTTTGTGGAGCTAGACAAAATGCTCATCTACAATTGCGAATTTAAAAAAATATATATCAATAAGGGTGCGCCGATAGCTACCCGCGCGGGTATTAAATAAATCCTCATATATATATATATATATATATATATATATATATATATATATATATATATATATATATATATATATATATATATATATATATATATATATATATATATAGAGAGAGAGAGAGAGAGAGAGAGAGCGGGATGATCAATTGGCCCCTGTTTGGGAACGGACTGAGATTTCGTAGTCGGGACTGGATTAAATGGGGTTAGTCAGGATTTAGTCTGATTCTGTTTGGCAACCCAGTCTGATTCTGTTTGGCAACCCAGTCTGATTCTGGTCATCTGGTCTGATTTGAGTCTGATTGTAGTTTGATTCTGTTTGGCTACTAGACTGAATTCAGTATGATTTTGTTTGGCAACGTAGTCAATATCTACTGATTCTGTTCTGATGTTGTAGAACCGTTTTAACAAGAATAAGGAATGTGTAGTTGTGCTTCCTCTTAAGAAGAAGTTGGCCGAAGTGTATTATATACTAAATAACAAATACATAATATAATTTATATATTTAAATTAAATAGTAGCAAACGTGCGTAGCATGTCGGTAGCAGAACGTAATACCACATAAATAAAAAGATAATATTTTATTGGTTCCCGGGCAAATACATATGTAACATACAAACTGAAACGAGAGGTCTGCCCTGGACCTAGACAAAGACAATGCTACACAATCTAATAAGTTGGTGAGCAAGCATCCAACTTCATGCCTCGTCGGACTCGTCGGCCAACTTCATGCCTCGTCGTACTCGTCCCACGACACAAGACATGCTTCGTCCAACAACTGATTTGTTTCCTGTTTGCTGGCGTCTTTTGGCCACTCGAACAGCAACGACAGATGGTGAATAGGATGAGTAACACCCTTGGCTTGTTCATCTCTCTCATTTGGGCTCTCATCGCGTGTAGGCTCGCAACATTTTTTCTTGCAAACAAGGTTTTCTTCTACATATTTTTTAATCTTCGACGGAGACATCAATAGT
This sequence comes from Alisma plantago-aquatica, assembly GCA_963693085.1. NCBI lineage: Eukaryota > Viridiplantae > Streptophyta > Magnoliopsida > Alismatales > Alismataceae > Alisma > Alisma plantago-aquatica. The sequence goes on along the minus strand of OY856411.1, from coordinate 538,697,342 downwards.
TTTTCAAATTTTGTCCTCGCCTTTGACCGTGACCGCGATGATGACATCTATAGTTAATAAATAAATATAAGTATTAGCAAATATCAATAATAGTAAGATAACTATGACAATATTGAATACAAATAAATTCTCCAAACAAACTTAGCTACAAACAAGTAAGAACGTGATGTATGCATTCAATACATAACAATAAAGCTCCAAACAAACTTAGCTACATACAAATAAATGTTGTGAGGTAAACACAAACAACTACAAAGTCGTGGAAATATATTACAAGTTAATGTGTTATTTTCTCCGTCTAACGTGGTTGTTTGATTCACTCATCGGTGTTAATAAGGTATTCAGCAACCCCAGGTGGGTAAATGCGACGAGTCGTCATGAAGTTGCGTTGCACGGACAATGACGGGGGAAGAAATAAATCTCCCAAAATAAAAAGATTGTCTCTTATGAACTCTCTCCTTATGTGTTGTCATCTCATCTGCAACTCAGTCAAAGATATGTAAGGCCCCCCAGTTATGTTTCGGAAGTCACGCCATGCCTCCATCCAAGCTTGTGTAGTATATACTCCATTAACACATCTCTCCAACTCATATTGGTTTCTCATCATACCTCTGAGAACCATATCAAGCTCCGTACACCACATAAAAGAAGGCGTCCTTGGAGGCCCAGCCTTATTACAGATTCTGTAAGTAATATGTTTTAGACGTAAGTGTGTATCGCACAATTAATGGAATATAAAATGCATATTTTGTGCTAACTAACATTTATCAACATCACGGTGAAAAAATATACACCCTCCATAAAACATACACCAACATTATGATAAATAAAAAAAGCATGTTAATGTCGGATGAATTCAGAAAGATTTAATGTTAAAAACATCGAATGGTTGACAATTTAAATCGACACACCAAACTAAATGTAGCTATCTGCCATTAAACGTTATGGCGTCACCGTGGGTGAAGGAATGTCTAAAAGAAGACTACTTTCTTCCTCCAGACTGGAAACGTAGCGTTCTAGACCCTCATGCTCATACTTTTTTTGGGTGTATATCATCGTAGTTGTGATGAATTTCAACAAAGTCCTTCATGTTCATTGCCTGGCCCCACACTGACTTACACTCGACAGTTAGTAACATAATCTCAGCTTTCAAAGAATCAATTGTTGGGGGGAGATCGATTGCCCAACGGAAGTATCTACACCGATCTTTTCCCTACAATGTATTATCAAGTTTAATGAATGACAAAGAATGTGCAGCATACACAACGGAAACCTATTATGTATGTATTTACTAGTGCACCTCACGAGAAGGACATATGTAATACATTTCGCCCAACCTTTCACTCAGAATGCCAAAATCATATAACCCTACATCCTCTGTGTTAAGCCGCAAGGCTGCATCTAACCCACAATCACACCTCGGAACTTCAGATGGATCCATTGACATCTAAAACATAATTGAGGTAATTGAGGATTAGTAAAAATAATGTCGGATTTTGAACATAGATTTCAAATACAAATTTCCGAACATAAAATAGGCCTAACTGCTTGTTCTACATCTATGATGTATTGTATCCATCCTCGTTTGAAGAGTCATTACTGCTCGTGATGTGAAGTCGTTGGCGAAGATTTTGACACCTCTCACGTAGAGTGGAAATATCTTGTTCGAGCCTATCAGTGTCTGCTCTTGTCGAACTGACAAAGTCACATTGTTCAGACCATAGCTTGCGTTCGTTGCGTACATATACAAGTTGTGTTAGCATAGCATCCCTAACTGCAGTAAGTGTGGCAACTGTGGGTGGTACATACTGCGCGGGCAATCTCATCTGGCATCTGTTCGAAACAAGCCCCCTACCACATGTAAAATATGGTCTGTGGGGGTTGTTATTTTCAAAACGTCCATTTGCCGCATCCGCGTCATCCATATACACACGTACAGTGCATTGAAGGCCGCATGTATAGTAAGGCATTCCATTCTCCATTTCAAGACAACCTACCGATTCATTATGTCATGTATATTATTAGGATCTAGTAAAAAGTTCATAAAAAAACAAGTAAAGGCTACAAAGTTTTGTCGTGGACAATTTTTCAAATAATGTCGAAGACTATTACAGATACAATTGTACATCAACGGGCATCCCATAGTAAATTAGAAATGGATTCACGTAAACGATCGCCCTCTCTTGAATCGGTCTGAGTTGTTTGTTGGAGGGAACTCAGGTCAACCCCAGCAGGGGGAACGACAGATGTTGAAATGTCATCTGGGAGTTCGTCCATGATACTGTCGCCATCATGTTGGTGGCGTATGAAATTGTGGAGGATACACAAGCCATTACGAGGTGACACTGTGAATGTATGGGATATGTCACCCCCTTTTTAAGGTAGGCAAACCGCCGCTTCAGCATCCCAAATGCTCTTTCTACAACATTACGTAATTGTGTGTGGCGGTGGTTGAACATCTCTTTCTTGCTGGTGTAGGCATGTCTGTTTCCTCGGTACTCAGAAATATGGTAAGCTGTGTTACGATATGGTGCAAGGAATTGCCGAGTGTTGGCATACCCTGCATCAACTAGGTAAAACTTTTCTGGAGGAACTTTAAACCCGCCCATGGTCTTCGCTGACTGTAGGACCCGTTGGTCAGCAGCCGATCCCTCCCACCCAGTTAGGACATATGTAAACTCCATGGAGAAGTCAACTACAGCCAAGACATTAAGAGAGACATTCCCTTTTCTGTCTCGGTAGCAATTTTTCTTGTCTCGTTTAACCAAGATGGGGATGTGTGTTCCGTCAATTGCCCCGATGGCATTCTATAACACCAAAATAGGTTGTAAACATACAAAATATTTCCAAATGATTAAAGATTGTAGGGGCTAACTATTACCTTGAAGTATGGGTAGAACCTTGGGGTCTCCAATATACGAGAATGTGTTGCCGTGCATGTCGCTGTAGTTTGCATGACAATGTACTCATTGGACAACGAACACACAACGTCTAAGACTTCATTGAACTTTCGACTGATGGTCTCACCAGAGTGAATGTAGTCCTCAGCCAAAGCACGATTTGTATGTCCATGGCCAACCATTTGTAGGAAGTAGCACACAACCTCAACCGAACTGACGCCTCTAGTGCTTCGTAACAAGGCCCGACTCTCAAGCTTGTCCACAAGGGCTAATATAGAACGTGGTCTCATTCGATATAGGTCATAAGCCCTTTGTTCATGACCGTTTAAAATTTCTAAGACCTTCTGGTGGCCACTCCTAATGCTAACTGACCTAGGTATTGTAGGTGGTATGTCGGAAATGTCGTCAATGATGGAGTTTGCTATGGACTCAGCTATTGTATCAGCAATGTGATTAGCTGGACCAGACAATGTATGTAGAATGTGCGTGAGGAGGTCAGGTGTTTTTGTTTGGTCAGTGGTTGACATTATGCCTACAAATGGAAGCATAGCAAGGTTTTCATGGCAACGACAAGGAAAATAACTACTCGACAATCATATGTAACTGTGGACATGACAAATAATGGCTTGCAGGATACATAGCAAATTAGATTGAATGCAAAATAAAAGCATGGCGCTGAAATAAAATATTACAATAGTTAATCAATTTAGTTTGTGCGGTAAAATAATGTCTGGACGGGAATAAAAATATTACAACAATTAAGCAAATTAGATTATGCCCAAAGAAAATGTTTGGATAGGAGATAGATTATTACAACAATGAAAGAACTTTCTACTGATTTGTTGAGTTAAATGTCTGGCTGTTAATGCTTGGTGATCCGGAAGGGCCAACATCATTGGACGAAGGAAAAAATGCACGGTGAGATGACACAAATGACGATGGCATACTTGGTCTGTTGCTGAAGTTGGGTGTTGGGGATTGTGGGAAAAATGCATGGTGAGATGGCATAAACGAGGATGGCATTGAAGGTGTTGTTGTTGCATTGGTAGCTTGGGACCTTTCCCAAAGGTCTTGCAACCATATGGTTATCTTTTGAGGTGTGTCTATAAGGCTGAGGTAGATGGTGCGGTTTGTTGAGTCCTTGATGGCGTTCACAAGTATTGTAAACACAACAGTGGGGGCATCTGGGTAAGTGTCATGGAAATGTTATAAGATGGTTGTAAACTCTTTCTTTTCAAAGGCTCTAGTTGCCACACCACTGCCTAACTCGTGAACCTTTGCATAAACCTGTGTGAATTTAGATAACACTTCATTTGAAAACCCACATCGGTCTTGAGCCATTGATGGCCGCTTCTTGCGCCTAACGACAGGAGGCCTCCCGCCGACACTCAGTGTATCTGTTCCGCCTCCCCCTGTGTCTCCCTCACTTTGCATCCCATATGCGCCCATATTAGCTTCCCCTGATTGGCTTCCAGTGTTCATGGGTGTGTCTGGGACATCTAAGTCGACAGTGACATCATCCTCGGAGGCAAGGTAAGAAGGGATTTGTGTATCCGTTGAAGACATTGCATGATGTCCTCTAGCAATGTTCCTCCCCGCCATCATCTCGATGTCATAGTAGTGGGGAAACAACTTGTTAAGCAACCTAGCAAGGTCCTTGTTTGCCTAAGTATACACAAATTTTGTATTAGGAAATTAAAGTGTAAATATATGACATTATTTTTTTAATTAAGGGACTGGTTATTGGATATACTGCAAGGCTCTCCCTCCATTCAGGACTGTCGGGCAGCGTGGGCTTATGCCTAGTGTCATCCCATCCAACGCCGCTCTTATTCGTCAAAAGCTTCAAAGCGGCATAGTCCCTCCTAAAGTTCTTCCTCTGAGTTTTCAGATGGTCTATATTGCAGGCCATCTTCCCCATCCTATTTTGCATTTCCACAGTTGCCTCCCTCCAAGCCTCCCTAGTGAAATGACCATCGACACACCTGCCTAGGTCATATTGTCTGCGCAATGCAAATACTAGAGCGGCATCATAATCTCTTGCCCAAACAATACAAAACTTGGGGCCAGCGGAAGACATGCCCCCATAGGTGCTGGAATATATTATGATACACAAATCGTTATATCTTTTATCTTTTCAGAGAAAGTATTTACTTAGATAGTGGCGTCTAAGCTGCAATTACAATATGAAATTACCTTGTACATCAGTTGCATATATTTTCTCTATATTAGTTCCAATAAAATAAAAAAAGTTCTCAAGCCGTGGATGGAATATGCATGCTCTATTATCTGGTGGTACAATGTTACCTCTACGTTAGTCTAACATACATGCACAAAAGAGAGGCAACATTAATATTTAGGCATGTATAGTTTATTTAATATTATAATGATATGAGAACAATTGTGTTATATAAAATTGAGGTGAAACATCCATAAAAAATAATTCAAAAATATCAGTAACAAATGAAGAACCCGCCTCTTCTTTTATAAGGTCTTCAGATCTAATATTGGCACTCCAGCATAAGATGATAGAAGGTATTGTCCTTTTAGTAGCTAAAGCAAGCTGGAACAGTGTACTAAAACTTTAATGAGAGCATTATACGAATTGCCATCTTATTCAATAATCCCATGAGCTCAGAAGAGGTATAAGAGAAGTGGATTAGGATAGAAGAAAAGTGAGTAGAATAGCACACAAGAAGTCCATCAGGGTAAAATAGACATGTACAGTCTCAGTGAATATTGATTAAGAAATTTCAGCAAACCAATGTTCTGTTTCATGCCCCTATGCAGCAATACAGAGAAACCAAAAGATAGTTTCAAGTTGGATTTCTAGCAAGGATGTATGATATATACTTTATGTTTAACTCAAACATGTCAAGATGTAGTTACTGAGCACTCAGGTGACATATAAAAGTTTGACAATAGATACACTCACACAACTGATAGAAAGTAACATGTAACATATGGATAAAATGGTGATATATTGTAGTATGTTTTTTCTAGGATGGGGGAATTTTTATTAATACCACATACGGGAAACCACAAAAAATACATATTGTAGTATGTTTGACAATAGATACACTCACACAACTGATAGAAAGTAACATGTAACATATGGGTAAAATGGTGATATATTGTAGTATGTTTTTTCTAATATGGGTAAAAGACCAATATGCAGAACATTTGGATCAAAGAAAACTTGAGAAAGTATATGAACCTATTTATATATGTTTTATACATTGTACATGCGATGACATGCTTGCTAGTATCTACCCAGCAAACTTGCTCTATATTTTATAAAAGTGGACATCAATGTGTTCACCTCCCCATACATAGATTGCAACCATAATGACAAAATTGTTGTTCATCAAAGTAAACTGCAATAATGAAAGATCAATAAGATATGTCATATTGATGACCAAAATAAAGATACGTCATACATAGTACAAAAAATTATTTATATTGTAAGATTTCGAACTGATTTGTATATAGATATGTCGCTAACACAAAAAAGATGGGTCAAGTGAAACAAGATCCAAAAATCAGTACCCACACACACCATGAGGATGAAAACCAAAATTCTCAACATTTTGGTGGATTTACTTCTTTTAGGAATAGCAATTTTCAAGTAAGAATTACCTTTGGGTGCTAGACACAATTCTCTAGCTGAAAACTAAGAATTGTAGGAAGTTCATGGTGTTCAATGCATTGAGTAGATTCAGCATGCTAACCACAATGCCACACGATTCATAAAAGTGATTTCCATCTAGATTTTCTAACCTAACATAGTGCATGATAGTCACTAAATAAATTAAGCAAATCGTATTTGTATAAGTGAAGCTCACAGTGGTAAGAGCCTTGAATAAACTATGGCATTGATCAATAGGTCAGAGTATGCCAGTGTAAAAAGAGCAAAAACTCAATGGTTATAGAGCTTGGGTGGTGTGTATCACATCACAACTGAGGTCACGAATGAAGTTGTTTCTGCAACTTTAACTTTATATAAGAAGGAAAATAGAGGTCAAGAATGAAGTAGCCATCAATACTGTATCTGAGCAAGAAATTGTAACAACCCTTCCTCATTGAAAAAGTAGGATCCAACTGAACTAGACAATAGCTTTGCAAAATGGTGATATATTGTAGTATGTTTTTTCTAGTATGGGTAAAAGATCAATATGCAGAACATTTGGATCAAAGAAAACTTGAGGAAGTATATCAACCTATTTATATATGTTTTATACATTGTACATGCGATGACATGCTTGCTAGTATCTACCCAACAAACTTGCTCTATATTTTATAAAATTGGACATCAATGTGTTCACCTCCCCATACACAGATTGCAACCATAATGACAAAAGTGTTGCTCATCAAAGTAAACTGCAACAATGAAAGATCAATAAGATATGTCATATTGATGACCAAAATAAAGATACGTCATACATAGTACAAAAAATATTTATATTGCAAGATTTCGAACTGATTTGTATATAGATATGTCGTTAACACAAAAAAGAACCAAAAGATGGGTCAAGTGAAACAAGATCCAAAAATCAGTACCCACACACACCATGAGGATGAAAACCAAAATTCTCAATATTTTAAAGATAAATGCAATAGCTTTGCAAAGTCCAGGAAACACTTATCAATAGAAGACAGCTAGCCATCTAAACAGATTCCAAATGGCTTGGCCTTCACATTTCATACAGAAAAGGATAGGATCCACGAATGAAAACTAGTATGGAGCCTTGAGATAAACATCATTTTATCAATCTAAAACACACATAGGGGATCCAACACACACCATGGAACACAGGGAACCCCTTTGCATAATGATTTAGAACAAAAAATAGGCCTAACTATTCATCATCACCAACCTATTCAGAAGTGGTCGACAACGAGCAGCAACTGCGGAATCGACGGGATGAGCAGCACTGCCGGAGAACCAGGGATGAAGAAGTGGTCGACAACGAGCAGCAACTGCGGAATCGACGGGATGAGCAGCACCGCCGGAGAACCAGGGACGAACACCAGCTTCCTCCAAGATGCGTAGGTGGATGTGAAGAACCTCGATGCACAAGGCGATCAATATGAAGGAACACAGACACTGCTTGCCCTTGCTAGGGTTTGTCATGTGCGTCGACAAGATGAGACGATGATTACTCAACCTGAGTCACGTGGACGGTGCAGATAATCGATGGTCAGAAGGACATGACATGGCACTGGTACCTTGCCTTTGCAGGATGTAGCCGCCCTAGTAGACCGGCGGTCGCAGATGGCCGCATTGAATCACCAGGTGGCGGACGCTCTGCCCGACGACTGTTGCCCTCCATCCGCGAGCTGCTCGAGGTAGCAGACCTCGCTTTAACTCACGGACCAACAGTGAGCTGGTAGCAGGTACAGGGAGAGGGGAAACCAACTGCAGCGAAGGAGAGGGGCGAGAGGGAGAGGGTCGAGAGGAAGAGGGAGGGGCGCGAGTGAGAGGGAGGGGAGCGAGGGAGTCGGGGTCGAGGGGGTGTCGGGGGGCGCTAAACCAGACTGGGATTTGCAATCCCGCCTATACCGGGACTGGGTTAGTCCGGATTATGGGATTCCGTTATCCCAAAACGGGGGTCGAATGGGGTTGCGAACCAAACAACATTTTGGCCCAAACCGGACCGGGTTACGCCGACCTGGCGCAAGAGCGACAGCTCTTAATCCGGATCCAGTCCATTCCCAAACAGGGGCTTCCGGTATGTGGTCCGTACGGACTGACTCTCCCCACCCCGTATATTTATTTCTTCGCTTTCACCCTGTTTCCCGCATCTATTTTTATTTCACGCAGCCAGATATTCTGCTTTGCTACCGCTAATGATTCTCCTATAACTCTGCGGTTCGTCGGCTGTACTGTGCTTGTTCTTCCTCGACGATGTCTGCATCCGAGTTTTCACGAATCGCAGTCCGAGTATCACCTTCCTGGAGGAAGTGTTCGAGAAGCTCGACTGGTCAAGGGTGTTGTTCGTCTCCTTCAATCGTCAATGACAACTAACTTATGCGCTAGCAGCACCACGCAGGGGAAGATGTGCTTGGACGAGGGAGTTGTATGATTCGGATTGGCTGCAATACGGAAATAGGGATGTATGAGAAGGAGGAATGAAGATCGAGTGACGATGCATGTTTTCTGTCGCAGTTAGTCGTTAGTCAGCCGATGATCATCATTTATCAATGTTGCGGATCGTTATACATTCTTTTTCTGTGCTGGTACATACACACTGTTACCTGTAGATATTGCTTGCTGCTGCTGCTTAATGTTATTTCTAGATTAATCAATCTACCATGTATCAGGCTTGCGATATCGTTGGCTGACCGCCTCGCTAAAGACTTTTTCCTGCATTTGTTTCTGTTTCTTGTTTGTTCACGATATGATGTGTCCCTATTCAAAGAGTTGTGCTGTGTAATATAAAAGCCACAAGTATAGTGCCTAATACCTAGTCTACTATATGGTATTACAAAAGCAAAAAATCAGTCTTCTCTGTGTGGGTTGTGCGGCTTGGACAAATTCTTCGCACAAGGCAAATAATTAACCACTCACGACTTTATGGATCAGTCGATGTTCAGGAACATGCCAACGAAAGTATGTGTATAACCATACTATCTACAAAAGCATATAACATACGTGCTTACTGGTATGAAACAGCAACTAAATCTATAGATAACGGATGTTTCCTGATATTGAGGCTTCAGGAATGCTGGCTTCATCGTTTTGGAAGTAAGTACCTCAACAATTAAGCGATCACGATTAGGATGAATACCCAGACTTGGTTGTTGAGCTATTGCAACTTTGCAAAACATACGTCTGAACAGACTGTATTGCAATACATAGTAGTAGGATTTTATGTGCATGTGTCAGTAAGAGATGATTGTGCAGATGGTTCACGATGATACATAGATATAGTAGGATTATAGGAGCAATGGACATTTTAAACTTTATAAAAATAAAATAGTACACCATTCCGGTAGTAGCTTATTGCACGACACATGCATCATGGTCGCCCTACGCAGCCAAACTCTAATATACCACCATCACATCCCTCGCCATTGGATTGAATTCCCTACACATAGGTGTATCTCCACCAAAGCTACTAGATATCATCTACAGTAAGTGGCTGCCGATAGGACAGGCACATGATAGGTCCTTAGATAAGGCTCTAAAGCTGATTGAATATAGAATTTCGTGCTTCAACCCCGAGATCAGTTGAACCCAAACCCATATCCACATAATATGCCCTGTGACATGGCAGAAAATATCTTGTATAGTTGTCAGCTGTGGAAGATTTTTTGTTTTTGTTTTGAGGAAAGGTTATGTCATATATTGAAAGCACATCAAGCAAGCGAAACTTACTTATGTGAGAACCTTACAAGATGTTGAAAAAGTTCAGAAGCTAAAAAGATGAAAGCAAGCAAGCCTAAAATGATATAGCATTGTTTTGTTAACGTGGGGGAGACACCCCATAACAAGCCTCTAGATGTTATAAAGATGATAAACCCTAGATTGTTTAAAAAAAACATCCGCCTGAGCAAGGAATCACAGTTGTTGCTGAACTAAACTGACACCGGTTTCATCGTCTACCATGGCTTTGAGATCACACAGAAATGCTGCTTCCGATTCTCCTACCTCAGATTCGTCCTGTCCACCATCAGCTAGGTTACCTTTTTTTACTCTATTGTACTTGCAACTACCCAGCCCCGTCCATTTCCGAGACAAAGGTAGAAATTTTTAAGGAGATCACTTATAGTACAGCCGACGAACCGCAGGGTTATACGGAGAATCATTAGTAGTAGCAAAGCGGAATTTCTTGTTGCGTGAAATAGAAATAGATGTAGGAAACAACGGTTTTTTTTTTAAATTAAAGAGGGAGAAGTATTAATCACCCCCCCACCCTCACGCGAGCACAAAAAACTATAGATTTCTTACAAGTATAGTATAAACCAAACTGTTCACACCAAAAAAGTATGGTCTTCTAGTAGGAGGCGGCATCAGCCTCACCTCATAAAAGAAATACGGCTCCTGTAGATCTCCTCTGTAAGTCGCCAAAGCCATGACAACTTGGTTAAGCTCGCCTGCAACATGCTCTACACGGATGTGATGTAAATTCACCTGTGCTCGAATATGCTCCACCAACCTCTTGATCTTCCATAGATTGTCGTAAGTCCCCATGACTAAATCCACAACAACTCTACTATCAAATTCAATGATGTTCGGTATGAAGTTGAGTGAAGAACATATGTTCAAGCCATAAAAGAACCACTCGAGATACCCCTCCACTTTATCGACAACCTCTCTTGGGGTAGAAAACCCCCATATGATTTGGGCATCGTGGTCCCTAAGAAGCCCATCTACAGCCACAGAGCAAGACATATGCCCCTAGTCTTCCATTTAGTACATGGGATACTAAGGGTGAGAGAGTGAGCCTTAGTCCTTCTCCACCACACCTGTAAGGGGAAAAAAGAATGAATCCTCGGTAGCTGCAAGCCCTCCGCATTCCAAGAAGCCACCACTTGTGGATTCCCCCCAATAGAATACACAACAAGATTTTTCGATATATCAACAAAGAGGCGAGAGATATGAGACCATAAAGTGATGGGATTAACCTTATTGTTGTCATATCTCTTGGAACACCTTCCTTTCCAAATAAACCACATAGCTACCGATGGCAACAACCCACGAAGAAGCCCTAAAAAAGAGCGAGAAGAGTCGTTGGTCCAACGTTGTTGTAACGTGAGCCTAATGGAAGGCGAGTTGTGAATATTCAGCTGCAGAAGAGGTGCCATCTTGGCCCAGATGAGCCTAGCCCAATCACCATGGAAAAATAAATGATCCAAACTTTCCGTGTGCGGCTCCTCACAAGATTCACATTTGGATGTGAGCGGTATGCGGCAATTAATGATCCTTTGATCGACCAAAAGGGCATAGTGCAACAGCTTCTAGTTATTTACTGCTATCTTATGGGGTAGCTTGCTAGACCAGACCCATCTATAAAAGGTCCATTTGACTGTAGGTGGTGATCTAATCACTTTCTTCATAGATGAGAGAGAGAACTTGCTCTGAATATCTAGTTCCCAAATGAGATGGTCTTCGCCAATAGACAAATTGATCTTCGTCTCCTTGATCATCTGAATACCCGTGTTCGATCCCTCATCCACATTATAGAAATCCTTCACCAAGGCCATATAATTCAAGGGACTTCCTGGCAGCGCGCATGAGCTATCAATGGCTGACCCGCCCATTTGGCAAACCAAAAAGAAATATTACCTGCACCCAACTCCCAATGAGAGTGTTGAAGATGAAGAGGAAAATCAAGCCATATATGCTTCCAATCAACAGATGCAAAAGATCCTTTTTTCAGGAACCAGGGGTGAAGAGGGTAGCATAACCAGTAGGGACACGAGTATTTATCTAGACAGAACCTCACCCACAGGGATGAACCCGTAAGTATATTCCACGCTACCTTAGAAAGGGAGGCCTTTTGAACACTGACTCGGATATGAAACCCCAATCCTCCATTACTAAGAGGAGAACACACTTTACTCCAATCCACCCATGAGCGGCGTTTGTGACCATCCCTAGACTCCCATAGAAAGGCCTTCAACTTCCTTTCCACCCTTCTCAACACCGTACGGGGTACTCTACTTGCCATCATCGTATAGAGGGGATAGGAGGAAAGCACCACTTTAACAAGAGTAAGTCTCCCTACAAAGTTGAGGAGCTTGGCACTCCAAGAG